>CM061349.1:203109335-203709335 GCA_030867105.1 Liasis olivaceus
GACACCCTCTCCACTTCATCAGAGTTCACAGGCCAAAAGGAATCCCCAACAACACTGCAAGACGTGATTGCAAGGTTTATTTATGCTTGTAGGCTGTTCAGCAGTAGCTGACTCTAGATAGCAAACACTCATCTTCATAACAATGGTTAAAGTAATACACAAGAACATTTTATTTATTTACTTATTTATTTATTTATTAAATTTCTCACCTGCCCATCTCCCCCCAATGAGACTCACACTGAACATTAAAAACATAAATATATATAAATACATAAAACATCAGTTAAAGTCATTTCTAAAAAAGGGGAGAGTCCAAGAAAATGAAAAATCTGAGGCTGAAGACAGGAGGCCTCTATGGGGCTAGCCATCCCCATGCTTGAGGTATTCCCTCCCCGCCCCAGGCCAAGTGACAGAGCCAGGTCTTCAAGGCCCTTTGGAAGGCCAGGAGTGAGGGGGCCAATCGCACCTCCGGGGGCAGAATGTTCCAAAGATCAGGGGCTACTGCAGAGAAGGGCCGCCTTCTGGACCCCACTAATCGAAGTTCTTTCACTGAGGGGGTCCGAAGCATGCCCTCTCTGTGTGATCATATTATCAATGATAGCTTCCTAATCCCTTATGAAAACAATCTCCTATATATAAATAATCACCACCTGCAAAGTGTCCATTTCCATTTCAATCCCCAAAGGCTTCCTGGAACAGCCAGCTCTTCCTAAATTCCAAAAGGGTTGAGGTTACCCTAATTGCAAGTCCTTCCCCTCTTATTTTATGTTGGTATCTTATTAGAAGCTGTTGCTCCTGTCCTGAGAATCCCACTCTATGGGAGAAATCCCAGGATTATTGTCCCCTTTTCTAGGAAAAGATGCAGTGTTGAAAAGGGCAATGTACCTTGGAAAAATGACATTGCAATGTGTCCAATGACACCAACATCCACAAATTAGCATTTGCAATTCACCACATGTGTAGGAAAGATAATACCAGGTACAAAAGGTATCTCAAGAAGATGTTAAACATTTATTATTTATCATTCCATGTTTGAATTAGGAAGGAAAAAAGACAGGACCTCTGCCCCGGTTCTTATAACTGCCTCTGGCTTCATTCTTCTTCTGTTCTTTGTCAGATATAAAGTTCAGAAACATGATCAAAGGGTTACATTCACACCATCAACCCAGTTGCCAGCTGTGTCTCTTGCACACACTCACTAATTGAACTGTCAGAAGCAGAACCATCAGAAACTTCCTGACCACCTGTGACATAGCGGATGGTCACAAGCTTCCAGCATCATCAGGAGCTGGCCTTCTGTTTCAGCATGCAACATCTATGCATATATATCCTACAGCGCACAGGAGTTTCTTGTTTCTGTCTTCCTGTGCATCTGTATTCAAGCATCAACGTACCAAGCTGATGTGCCAGAAAACTTGTATCAAGTCCTGCAAATACTAAGAATGATCCATGAAGGGAATAGAGGAAGAAATTTATGGGTGTGTGTGTGTGTGTAATGAACCTTCTAGGAGTAAACTATGAAAGAAATATTGTTTCAGCAGCAAAAATGTGCTGAGAAGTTATTTGAATGGCCTTGTTCAGAAACAGATTTAAATAACTATGGAAGTTCTTAAGAAGCTGAGTCCAGATGACCTGGGAAAAGGATTTATAATTTATAAATTAAAATGTATAGTTCTTCTGGAAGAGAGAACATTCAGGAATGATTATGAAGTCAGGAAGAAAAAAACCCCTCTCCTTGTCATTAAAATTGCCACTGTTACTTTTCTTAGCATTTGTCCCACATGGTCTATTTGTTTTTGCACTGCATTTACACAGTTCCTTCAGCAAAGCTATCAGTGCATGATCGGATGCAGGGTTTTGTTCCTCAGCCATCTTGTCACGCAGCCTGACGCTGATTTGGGCTGAGACGGAATGATTGGCCCAAGGTCTCCCAAGCGGCTTCTGTGTCTCCTCGCTCCTAGTCTAGCATCTTAACCACTAAACCACACCAGCTCTCTGTCATTAAAACTCACAAAAATTATAGCTAAAGAGATTTCAGACTTTCCAACACACATCCTGATATTTGTGTTATAAAATTACAATTTCACACACATAAAGCACCATTTGATGTGCTAGCTCTGGTGGAGTGGATGTACTTGTCACATGACACCATGCTGGATTATCAGATTTTATGGTAGGGAGGAGAGGAAGGAAGGAGGCCATATTTGGCTGTAAAACTGTCAGCAACATAGGCACCTCAGCAGCAAGTCTGGTGGCATATAAAGACCGACTCACAAGTCTTTGCATTTATCTGAATATGTAGTTAGGTTTTTTACCAGTTTTATCCTTTGAGAATCACTAGACCTGGTATTTAAAGATACCCGACAACCACGTTTTCCTGATTAAAGGGGCTGTGAATCAGTCTGAAAGTTCAGAAGTAAAATATTTACATATCTGCACTATATCAATTGCTAATAGTGGTGTGGGGGTATGTGGTTAAGATATTGGACAAGAAGGAGGGAGATATAGGTTCCAGTCTTCCCTTTGGATGATTTTGAGATAGTCCCCTTTCTCAGCCATAGACTGAGAAGTCAAAAAATATCCATCTACCAATGTGCACTGCCAAGTCTGGTAGATCAGCATCCATAACCTTCAAAGAAGGACCCTTTATTCTGCAATGAATTGATTTGGGATGATGATGATGATGATGATGATGATGATGATGATGAAAAACCCACCTTGCTTGGAATATTCCACAGTACATAATAAAACACCTCCATGATTTCTAGGCTCTTGGTTAGAACTTGAATCATCAAAAATGCTCAGTCTAAAGACTGTGATATATGTTGGACAAATAGACAATAACACTGAACTTCAACTCATTGATTATTTATCAAATTCTGTACTGCAGGATTTAATTCCTGTGCAGCCTTTAATATTTTATTTTAAATACTGCAAGGTGGAAGTCAATTATTTCCTGTAGAACTTTTCATCATAGATGAGCCTTTAAAATAACACAAAACTCTATCAATTTCATCACAGGCCTGTATGGCAATAGGGATTTTTGGACGGATGATATAATTTGGGTTGAAGAAGGTATTTTGGTTTAGTGGCTAAGGTGCTGGCCTAGAAACCTGAGGACCATGAATTCACTCCTTCCTTGGGCACAAAAACCAGCTGGGTAACTGTGGGCCGGTCACTCTTAACCTACCTCACAGGGTTGTTGTTGCAGGGAGAATAGAAGGAGGGATAGGAATAAGTGAATTAAATACTCTCCATCTAAATATTCCTAAACACAAGATTTAGAAATTTAGTATAAATTCATTTTATGAAAATGATGCAAGTAATGTTGGACTAAGCCTCTTTTTAGTGTACTATAAAGAAAATGAGGATTTTTCTCTTGATTTCTTAAAAAACAGACATAACATGTATTTCCAGGTCTGAAGGGCAGGCATCAGGAAAAAATGACAGCTTGGCTATTAACCTATAAATGCAAGAATCTGCATCAACTTTCACTCTGCTTCCTATCAGTTGTTTGCTTGAAGATACTACACAGCATTCAGAAGAGACAATAAAAAACCCAAGAAGAAAATAAAAAGACTAGAAGACATCCCCTCCAGCAGCCAACACCTGGAGAAGCAGGGATTAACACCAGACAAACAATCAAGCAGAGAACAACACCCTAATCAGAGAACTACCAAGGAAGAAACCTCACCCCCACCAACACTGGCAGGGAAAGCCACTGTATATAAACAGGGAGCAAACTCCACACTCCCTCGCACTGATGGCGTTACCTAGTTGAGTAATGAAACGTCTGCAAGCGATCAACTAAGCTCAGAGAGCACCAAGGACTATGCAGTTCAACCCTGAGCTACAGATCTTCTCTTCTACTGGAATAGAAAAATACACAATTACGTTGTTACTTTTATCAAGATGTTGTTGTTATTGGGGGATGGACTAGAAGGCATTAAGGAAAGGCTTCATGGAAAAAATGAGTCCTGAGACAGGGGACAGGGCCCCTTTCATCACCAATAAGAGCCATGCATGGCCCTCCCCCTTCCCTTTACCTCCAGCCTCCTTTTATTTTGCCACGCTGCGGCCAAAGCCATGGGAAGCAGCTTGTTTCAGCCGGGGAATAGGTTCTTTCCTTACAGGGCCAGCACTTCCACTGGCAGAATAGAGCAGCAGCTTCAGACAGCAAAGAAGGAGGCAAATCCCAGCCGTCATCACCTTTGCATCTGCCTGCCCCATGCCTGGTTCCTTCCACCATTCTTTCCCTGCTTGAATGCCTCCTTCTGAGGCCGGCTTCAGGTCAGGCACTGGGGCTGATGAGCTGAGCTGGGAGACACGGGGCCCCTCCGATGGGAGGCAAGGGTGTCAGGTGCAGGGGGAGGGGCAGGCTAAGGTGCTATGGCTGTGAAGTGGGCAGGATGGGGGCAAGTTCCATCCCTGTTCTCTAAACACCGGGGTTAAAATATGTTAGGCCTACAGTCTGAGGCAGAAATAATTATTTGGTTGACTTGTATGTTAACCCACTGCTGTTTTCACAGTGCACACATGATTCACTTATCCATGATTTACTCAACCCAAACTTCTGGGTTTGCATAACCCACAACTAGCTAGCTAGGAGTTAACTAGTTTGTCCTTCAGCATTTTAGGTAGAAAATATCCAAATTGCCTTTGGGTAAAAAACCAAACAGAAATGTTTAAATAAATAAAGGGGATCTCTAGTTTTATTCATGCAGGTGAAATGGAATTTGCTGCAAATACGTGTATCTTTTCAGGCAATATATTTGAGTGTGTTTAAGCTGTTCTGATTCTTCTGTTCCTTGTTTGATTCTATGTTAATTTAGCAGCATCAGCTCCAGCTGTGCTGTATCAGATTTGCCCTGATCTTTGGAGTGGGAGATTCCCACTTTCTTAACATCATAAGGAAGAAAGAGATATTTAAGTTAATAAGCAATCATGTTTATCCCACTCCTTTCAAAAAAAGAAATGTAGTTGAATACTCTAATGCTCCAAATCTCACAGAGGATTCTATATCTCATGAAACTTGCTAATGATTTTTTCACTTTCTTTCTTAAAAGAAAAAAAACCCTAGTCTTATTACTACTCGTTTGATGGCAATCTATTCTCGGGCTAAGTGGAAAGGTAAGATGAAATAAAGCTGTGCATTATTGGCAGGCAGCAGTTTATTCACGGTGTGACAGAAGGAAAAGGGGCTGCTTTATGTTCTGAAATAACTTGAAAGATGATGACCTACAGTGCAATCCAAAATGAGGGAGGGAGGGAGGGAGGGAGGGGAGGATGAAGAAGCAGCATATCTACCAGCACATTGAAAGCCTTTGCGGATTTGGAGATGTCTACTTCCAAAGCAGCGCTATTGATATGGTGTTAAACTGGAGTGTGCTTGTTTAGTTTTGCTTGCTACAGATGCACACAAAGATTTCTGCAGATATTACATATTTAGGCTACTGTGTACCTGTATTGAGCAAGGAAAATAGGTACATGTTGTTTTATTGACTTATCGTTCAGCAACTGAAACACATTTTTTTCCAAAATACAGAAGTTTCTTAGGCTGCATTTCAGTAAAGGTATTCAGATGGCATACAAGGAGACAGTATCACTAAAAGCCCATCCCCTCTTCTTCCTGAGTCCCTTGGATATTTGGTCTTCATGAAAAAAACTACATCTTTGGCTAAATAGTTAGTGCAGCTAAGTACACCTGTACTGTTTGTTTACTTGAAAGTAAGCCTGACAGAAATATGATCTGGACTGGAACCATAGCATGTGGGAAGGGAGTTTTAATTCTTCCCTCTTCACTATATTCATGATCCCCCCCACCTCCCCACAACTGCCAAATAGTGATAGTACAGGTAGTCCTCGAGTTATGATGGCAATTGGGATCAGAATTTCCATCACTAAGCGATGCGGTTGTAATGTGTGATGTCACATGACTGCATCACTTAATGACAGTAATCCCTGCAGTCCCTGTTGCTGTCATTAAGTGAGGATCGTGGGCCATTAAGTGAGCACCTCCTTGCAGTTTCCTGCTGGCTTCCCATAACCAAAGTCAGTGTGGAAGCTGGCAAGAAGTCCCAGGTAGCTTGCAAGCTGGCCGGCTGGCAAGTAAGTGGCTGCTACCAGGTGGGGAAGGGTACACGAGGGTGCACAAGTGGCCAGGGAGGTGAGGCACAAACACAGCAAGGCTCAGGGAGGGTGCACAGGTGGGGGAGACTTACCCAAGCAACATGCAACCTTCCCTGCGGGGTTCCCTGTTGACTTTTCTTGTGGGAAGCCCAAGAGAAGGTCATAAATTGCAATTACGTGACCATGGAATGCTGCAACTGTTGTAAGTGCAAGCTGGTTGCCAAATGCCCAGATTGCAATTACGTGACCATGCGGGTGCTGGGACAGCTGGAACTTTGAGGACCAGTTGTAACCACCACCCCTGCAGTGCCGTCATAACTTAATAACTCAATAGCCATTGAACGAGTGATTGTTAACCAAGGACTACCTGTAAAAGTAAATTCCTTTGTGCCAATGGATGATATAGTTGAGCTCCAGGGATCTGCATTGCATTGACTGGATTCATCATGAAATCCAGAAGCTATGTTTAACCATGATAGCTACAGTTTGTATAGTATGATTAAGCCACAGGTTGGTTTGATTTGGTGCATGTTGTACAATCTGTGGTTAGCTATGACATATCCACAAAGGTGAAGCTGTTCGGAAATTATGGGCCTTGGTCTTGACTACCACAAAGTACCAAGAAGGACAACATTCTGGAAGTCTCTTGAATTAACATAGGGGGAAAATGAAGGCAAGATCAATATCTAAGAAGATTCATACTGGAAACTAATGGGAAATTAGTTAATAACTCAAGATAACGACTTCTTAAACAGTAGAACTTCTAGATCCATGGCCTTCTGGAAAAGTAGATAGCAGACTTGATTGCTAAAAATAGATTTTTGACCTGGAAGGTCATTAACTGTGATTTCCTTAACCTTCATACATTCCTAGTTCTCTTCATGAAGGTAACCTAGCAGGGTAGAATATTTTGTACCTCACTCCTGCCCTAATGACATGTAATGGGACGATTAAGCTGCATGTAAAATGTCCAGGCTTCATAACTTGAGGCAATATACATACTTTCCAAGATGCCTTATTAGACTGGTTTAAATTATATTCCCTGGTTACTTTTCCGTTTATTGGAAATTAAACAGCCCTTGTGTGCCTTGCCCGCTTTCTTTTGCCTTCTCTCCACAGGGAACAGTTATAGCTTATTAGTAATACCAAGCATCCTAGATTCAATTCCTGCTATATGCATTTAAAAGGATCAGGTAGTAAGAAGATCAGGTGGAGTCAGAACAAATCTGTGCTTACAGTTTAAGGTGCTCCTGTCCTTTGCTCATGCTAGCTTGATTCTAAGCTGGTTTATGAAAGTCCTGTCCAGACAGATTGAGACACTTTGGCAACCTTGTGAGTAAATACAGCCTTGTTTCTTTCTAATCTTTTTTGGAATTATCCTATTGCCTGCTTTCTAAAGCACAATGACTATAAATCTGGCCTTATGAATAGAAGGTGGCTGATTCAAAATCTGGCAGACACTTTTTTAAAATTACTTTTTTTTCTTTTCCTGAGCTTCCTATGTTTCCTGTGCTTTAAAACACACATACTTGTGGTGTACCATTTTATTACAGGTAGTCCTCGCTTATCGACTGCCTCATTTAGTGGTTGTTCAAAGTTCTGACAGTGTAAAAAAAACCCAGGTTGCAACCAATCCTCATATTTATGACCATCGCAGCATCCCAGTCACGTAATTGCCATTCAGGTGCTTTGCAACCGGTGTGCATTTGTGACGCAGTGTCCCGCAGTCACATGATCACCATTTGCATGCTTCACAACCAGCTTTCAATAAGCAGAGCAATGGAGAATGCAGAAGTAAAATCACAAGTCGCAGTCACTTGATGTTTTGCTCAGTGACCGTGGCATTTAGCAATTGTCCCAGTTGTGGTTTGCTAAGCAAGGACTACCTGTAATCACCTGAGATAGAAGGTTTTTACTTCCAGTTTCCAAATAACTCACAGGTTTTGCTGTTTTTCACTTTTGCTAGTTTTCAAATCAGCAGTCTTCTATTTGCAAGGAAAGAATTATAGCCATTCTGATATTATAGGGCCCCTACCCTCCTGGCTTTCCAAAAAAGTTTAAAGAGCTGGCTCTGTCAGTGTGCATGGGGTGATATGGGCTCTGCCTGTCCCTGGGGGTGGTTAGCCCCTGATGATGCTTCCTGGAATTACTTGCAAATTTTCCATCTTCTTGGAACCTATTTATTTTTAGGATTGTTTTTATGTTGCATTTTAATGAATTTTTATCTTGTAAACTGCCCAGAGTCGTTTCACAAGATGGGTGGTGACAAATTTGATAGATAAATAAATAAATAAAATTATAGCACTTGTGGTACAAAGGCAGCTTTAAAGGGTTTTAGTAATCAGAGTCAACATTGGGTCTATTGAAGTGGCTGGCTTCCTCTGCAGAGCAGCCAATTCACTGCAGCACGCTATTGAAGCACTTAAGACGACATAACATGGAAAAGTGTCCTTGCAAAGTACAGCAGAAAAACATACCCCCAGGTTGCTTTGATGGTGGGTGGGGGGTTGATATAGGGTGCCATTTTCTATTTCTACCCTCCAGTGTTGGTTGGCTGTCCATTCTGGCAAAAATGCAACCAAGCAGTGCCAAAAAGTATACAGCACAGGACTACAGGGGCAAATGGTTTAACTTGGTGTACCCAAGGCTGCTTCCTGTGTTCATATGAATGAGCCCTAATGTTTCATTATGTTTATCAAAATCTGGTGTATATCAGGCGAGACCTCATGTCCAATTCCTGGATTTTATCTAGATATTTATTGTGTTTTTCAAACCTATATATGTTGGATTCCCACATTTGACCTATTCAGACATGATGCCAAGTATGAATGTCTAGTTGTGCTGAAGGTGAAAAAAGCATATTAATTGAGGCCAGGAAGATATTGCAAGATGAACTTCCACACCACAGACAGGAAGGCATCAGAAGAGAGAATTAATGGAAGTGAGCTGTTCTTGTGCAAATGTCACCACCAGTTCAAGCAATAGAAGTTTATGTGCTTTGGGATGTTAATGTTTCGGCTACATTCTTAGGAAAAGCCACTCTGAAATCTGTGAGACTTGTTTCTAAATAAATATACATACTAGGATATAATAGTTTAATTAGATGGCACTAAGCCAAAGTAAGACACCCCCAAAGGCTAGAATTACTGCAATTGAGTTTTTCGTTTCATTCTGCAATTCTTTTAAAAAATATTCAGTATAATTTAATCACATGAACCTGGCAGGAGGGTCCCTTACATTAGCCTCTCCCTTTCATTCATCATCCATTCCAGTGTCGTCATCCGGCTAGTCTGTATTTTCACAAGCTAATTAGTTGCCTTTACAGACCAGATGCATTTCTTAACCATATAAAATGTTTGCAGGGTATGGATATTGTGTTGGGGGTTGAACATTCACTTCAGAATATTAAAAAATTCTGTGCCTTTTCAGCCATCTGTGGAAGCTGTACTCATCATTTCATACCAAAAAGTGTGCTGATTATACAGACATATTTCTTATCTCTGAAGTTTTCAATTAAGGCATCATACAACTACACTCATGTGAAAATAGATCACCCTTTTACAGATGTTTATGGCTGGATCTCATTGCCACGGAGACAAAATTATCAAGGATTGTTTACCATAAAGCCTTCATTAGAAACACTTCCCCATTGTAGTATAGATTTAAATCTGTGTTGGATGACTTTGAGGCAGCATTACCATATGCAGCAATTCTAGATCTGGAAGGCAGTAGAGGAGTTTTCACCCATATCAATGCTGCAGCATAGGAAATGCAAATTTCTGCAAGAAATTTGGATGTGAAACAACCCACTTTTTCTACATACCTTACCTATGTAGTTGTACTGAAGCTTTTGTAAAATTATGTATTTGTGCCTCTGCAGTAGTAGTGTCCCTGAAGGGAGCCTGGTTTCAGTTGAGTTTTGATTTTCTAACTGGAATAGTTTTCCACTGATCTGATCCCAAGCAGAAATTACAATTTTAGCCTGACAGCAGAGGACTGATCTGATGCTTTACAAACTAAAATGGCTGTTTTTACATAACACACTAAGCCAAACAAACAAATATCTGATATATAGTCCACATTCCACCTAGGGACTAAAGATGATATATACAGCACTCACTCTAGGAGTACACGAATAGTGAAAGCAGGGAAGACAACCTCTTGGGGCCCACATGAACAGGAGGGGGGGGCATGCTTTCAACCAGCCTGGCTGTGTGGGTGGGGTCCCAACAGGAACTGTAACAAAGGAGCAGTAGCGTGGAAGGAAAGTGAGAAAGATGAGAAACTTCCAATGCTGCTACAGGTTGCCTGGTGGAAGGACAAGAAGGGGCTGGATCATGCAAGGAAGGCAGAACCTTCGGAGGCTGTGGCAACTTTCCCAGGACTCTCCCTTCCTGAGTCTCTCCCTCATGGTTTTCAGGACCACTGCTGCAATGGTCATGGGGAAAAGCAGCTATATGAGCCCCCTGTTCCCATTCTCCTGCCTACCCTAAACTGCGGCAGCCTGAGTTGGGGGCTCAGCACTGCTCTTGGGCTGAGAGAGCTCTACTTAACACCACTGACTCCCTCATCCAGTTTTTCCCTTAAGGGATAGAGTGGACTGACAAACAGTGATTGGCCCAAAGTCATTCAGTGAACTTTTATGGCTGAAGGAAGTTTTCATCCTAGGTCTCTCAAGTCCTAGTCCAACTCTTCAATTATTACATCATAACCATTGATACTCAAATAGTAAACACAGTCACTTTCCTGCCTAGCCTGTGACCTTTCAGAGTCCTCCCACTTGCTCCTCTGCCAACTGAAGCCCAGCTAAGATCAATGATTTTGGTTTGATTCAGTAAATCAGTTCTGACGTCGTTATAACAATAACACATCCAATTGCTTCTGGCAAAGTTTTTACTCTTAATACATGTTGCTGTTCCCAGGTTTTGGTTTTATGTCTCATGCTAATCTTCACTTCTTCATTTTCTCCTGTGACCTTTAATTAAACAGGATTCCCTATGACCTGGTTCATATATCACACTAAGTCATAGTTAATTTATACAACATAGTAAGGTAATACTGATGGTTTATGAACAATAGTAGCTAGATTTATAATAAGCTAAAATCAAACCAACCACAAATGGCTTGGTGACCGCCTGTGTGTTGCTGTTCTTTGGCTCTTATTTTGATTGCCTTTGTTCCTTTCTGTATTTACTTGTATATTGAATGAATGCTGAGTAACTTGATTCTTGTAGCTCCTGATTTGTATGCAGAAAGTCCCAAGTTCACTCCCTGGTGTCTTCAAAGGTTGGTTTACCTTCAAAAGACTTTGACCTTGGTAATTATTTTTGGGATTCATATATTGTGCTAAGCCATAATTTTAATAACAGTTGTTCAATTTTAATCATGATTGTTAACAATCATATTGCCCTGATTCATACACAATGCTTAGGCTTAGTGATATGTGTAAGCCAGGCCAATAATGATTTATTTGGTAGCTGCCATAAGTCATGGTATATGGTATAACCAATACAGTTTGTTAACAACTAAGCTAAAATTAAACAAGCCATATTTAATTGATCTCTGAATTCATAAATTGTATAGCCAGAAGGAAACACTGAGCCTTTAAAAGTCACCTTCATAGCATAGACATCTGTCATATGTCACAGTAACATCAAAATTACAAAAAAAACCATCATAATGCAAATGACATAAGTGTGTACTTAGGTTGTGACACCTGATGCAAATTTGTAATGCAATATTTGCATCAGACTCACATGTCTTCATTGCCTCCCAACCCCTCAGTTGGAAGCCTGTGTTTTGTAGGTTCAGCTATTCACACCTATTTAGAACCCATCCTTACAGAACTTCCATTCTGATTAGGACTGCTCATTAAAAAAGAGGTGAAGTAAAAAAAAATGAAAAGAAGCTTTATCTGTACTATGGAACACCAAGACTATCACTTTTGCATGTATTGTTGGCAATTCGGATCCATTTTGTTTGCATCCTTATCTTCATGTGATATCCACTTTCTCCTTCCTTTCTGCAGTCCCTAGGATCTGCCAGCAGAACTGGATCATTTATCAGATAGGTGAGACATTTCTTCATCACTGATCTTTGGGGCAGGATCCTGCTTCAATGAAAGGATACCAAGGATGGTAAAGAGAAACTGTATTACTCTTATACATAAATGTCTATATAATAGCCAAACTATACTCTGTGTAATTCCCTTCCTTAGAAGATACATTTGACTAAGTCTGTGGGGAGGCTGAATGGTGAAATCTATTCTTTTCAGCCCAATTTTTTTTAAAGACAAATAAGAGGTTTCCCTTCATCTTATGAACAAGATTTGAAATCTCTCTGTATTTTTACTTTGGTAATTTCTAGTTTTTAATTGGTTTATTTGTATTTCTATTGTTTTAACTTGGGCTCTATCAACATAGACTTCATAATTTTTATCTAGGAGGACACCACCTGGATTCATAAATTATGCTGAGTCAGAATGTTTTGATCATGATTAGTTAAATAAGCCACAAAGATTGGCATCACACATTCTGCTAAGCCCAAACTAATCCTCCCCCCTCCATTGCATAGTGTGATATATAAAGTCAGTGACAGTGACATTGTTGCCTTTCCTTGTAGATCCCCAAAACAGAGGTCTGGGAGTCCCTGGGATGAATGCCAAAATAATATTTAAACAAAAATGCCCCAAATCTCGTGAGTCTGCCAGAGATCTGGCATTTTCACTTGAGAGTTTAGTGCTCTTGTCCAGAACTCACAAGATTTCAGGGAGGAACGTAAGATTTGAATAAAGAAAGGTCAGGAATTGCTTCATTAGGCTCATATTCATCTAAACACATCACACAGGTAACTGATAGAAAGAGGGTGTCCTTACATGAGAAGAATAATACAGGACAAAATGCCCCCAAGCCAGAGTGAGAATTCTGACCAGGAAATTATATAGATTCACAGATGTCCCATTTATTCAATGTAATATTTTCCTCCACAGGGAGATGCCTGTTGGGAATGATCCTGTGGGAGGAAAAATATGTCAGAACTGAAAAGAGTATGTTATAGACCAGATCTATAAGCAGGAAAATTTCCTTCCTTCCTTCCTTCCTTCCTTCCTTCCTTCCTTCCTTCCTTCCTTCCTTCCTTCCTTCCTTCCTTCCTTCCTTATCTTAATATAGTTAATTATTTAGATTGCTTTCCTTTTAAATGTTGAATTGTAACAGAGCAGGATTCACATTCTTTCCCTGGTGGGATGAGGCTGAACAGATGCAAATGAGAAAAGGCTCCAGTGACTATGATGGTTGCCTAGAAGAGAGCATTCTGGCAGGTGCAGCTTGTTATGGGGGGGGCAGCACCTGGCCAATATTCACAGAATATCTAGAGGCAGGATAGGAGCTGCCTCTCTGCTTTTGCATCGATCTCCTCTAGAATTATATGGGTAAAAAGGCTCCTTCAAAACACCAAATTTACAAGAAAAAAAAGAAGGAGGCTGTCATTGGCAAGTGTCATTTATGATAGGGGTAGGGTGTGTGCAGACACACCTAAACACGAAAACTCTGCCATGGCACCTGGTCTCCCACATCCATTTATTCCTTTCTGAATTAAAATTTCATGGAGAAAGCTTGACATCAAAGGAGGGAGGGAGATAGACAGACAGACAGACAGATATGCAAAATTGTTTAAAGTATACCTTGGTTCTTCTCTCATTCTTTTCTAATCTTTATATAAATGAATGAACCAAGTGCCCTCCAGTTGTGTTGAATTAAAACTCCCATAATTCCCAGGTGGAATATGTAACTAGGGTGGGAAAGTCTGATCTAGACCATTAAACAATCATAATTCTTGTATAGCACATATATGTTTAACTGTTAAATCATAAGGCATAATGTAGATTGAATGTAACACATGTGACGAAGGGGTTGTGTCCACAAATCAAAAGCCTGCCCCTTTGTATATGTGTGTGACATTAACACATGGGGCAGGGCTTCAAATGTGATTATGATCACCATCTTGACTATTTTTATTTTTGTCCCACAGATGTCCATGTTTCTCTTTATTTTGGGATACTTGCGACTAGAAAAGAGGTCTTCTAAGTCTAAACTCCCTTTGGTTTACTATAATGTTGATAGTTTCTGTTTTCAAGTTGTTCCTTATATTTTCCTATTCCCAGCTGTCAAACATTAGAATGCCCATGTACCTTCAAATGCAGCAGCTTTCTGTTCCACCTCTAATGATATACAAGTGAAACTCGAAAAATTAGAATATCGTGCAAATGTTCATTTATGTCAGTATGGCAACTCAAAAGGTGAAACCAATATATGAAATAGATGCATTACATGCAAAGCGAGACATATCAAGCCTTACTTTGGTATAATTGTGATGATTATGGCATACAGCTTATGAAAACCCCAAATTCACAATCTCAGAAAATTAGAATAGTGTGAAAAGGTTCAATATTCTAGGCTCAAAGTGTCCCCCTCGAATCAGCTAATGAATCCATAACACCTGCAAAGCGTTCTTGAGCCTTTAAATGGTCTCTCAGGCTGGTTCAGTAGGAATCACAAGCATGGGAAAGACTGCTGACCTGACAGTTGTGCAGAAAACCATCATTGACACCCTCCATAAGGAGGGAAAGCCCCAAAAGGTAATTGCAAAAGAAGTTGGATGTTCCCAAAGTGCTGTATCAAAGCACATCAATAGAAGGTTATGTGGAAGGGAAAAGTGTGGTAGAAAAAGGTGCACAAGCAGCAGGGATGACTGCAGCCTGGAGAGGATTGTCAGGAAAAGGCCATTCCAAAGTATTGGGGACTTTCACAAGGAGTGGACTGAGGCTGGAGTTAGTGCATCAAGAGCCACCACACACAGACGGATCCTGGACATGGGCTTCAAATGTCGTATTCCTCTTGTCAAGCCGCTCCTGAACAACAAACAACGTCAGAAGCGTCTTACCTGGGCTACAGAAAAAAAGAACTGGTCTCTTGCCCAGTGGTCCAAAGTCCTCTTTTCTGATGAGAGCAACTTTTGCATCTCATTTGGGAACCAAGGACCCAGAGTCTGGAGGAAGAATGGAGAGGCACACAATGCACGATGCTTGAAGTCCAGTCTGAAGTTTCCACAGTCTGTGTTGATTTGGGGAGCCATGTCATCTGCTGGTGTTGGTCCACTGTGCTTCATTAAGTCCAGGGTCAACGCAGCCGTCTACCAGGGGATTTTGGAGCACTTCATGCTTCCTTCCGCAGACGAGCTTTATGGGGATGCTGACTTCATTTTCCAGCAGGACGTGGCACCTGCCCACACTGCCAAAAGTACCAAAACCTGGTTCAATGACCATGGGATTACTGTGCTTGATTGGCCAGCAAACTCGCCTGACCTGAACCCCATAGAGAATCTATGGGGCATTGCCAAGAGAAAGATGAGGGACGTGAGACCGAACAATGCAGCGGAGCTGAAGGCCGCTATTGAAGCATCCTGGTCTTCCATAACACCTCAGCAGTGCCACAGGTGATAGCATCCATGCCACACCGCATTGCAGCAGTCATTGCTGCAAAAGGGGCCCAAACCAAGTACTGAGTACATATGCATGCTTATACTTTGCAGAGGTCCGATATTGTTCTATTTCCAATCCTTGTGTTATTGATGTCATGTAATATTCTAATTTTCTGAGATTGTGAATTTGGGGTTTTCATAAGCTGTACGCCATAATCATCACAATTATACCAAAGTAAGGCTTGACATATCTCGCTTTGCATGTAATGCGTCTATCTCATATATTGGTTTCACCTTTTGAGTTGCCATACTGACATAAATGAACATTTGCACGATATTCTAATTTTTCGAGTTTCACCTGTATTTGTTTTCTTTTTGTTTCTAATTATAGTTCTTTGGCAATTATTCTTCAAAGTAATACTGTGAGTAAACCATAGAAAATTAGAACAAAAGTCCAAAGATTAAAAAATTCAGCAGGAATAACAAGTGCTGTAACTATGATGAACCTAATAATAACTTAACAGAAATCTTCATGGACTTAGCAATTGTGTCTTGATCAGAAAGCAATCAAGTATGCAGGGCGACTGCAGATGATATAGATATAGATATAGATATGTAACTTTGATCAGCTAGATGAAAGCATCTACGGTAGCTGGGGACTGATCCCAAAAAGCTTAGTTGGATGGGAAATCACTCCAGGGCCATAAGTTGGATGGAAAGATTGGAAATCAACATCCCAAAAGAAAGCAATGGCAAAACACTTCAGTATTGAAGTGTGTAGCATGTAATCCCCAGAAGTGGACTTAAGGAAGAATTCGTGTTTGTGTGAGCTTTCAAGTTGAAAGTCCCTGCAGTTTTCTTGGCAAGATTTTGGAAGTGGCTTGCCCTTGCCTGCTTCCCAGGACTGAGAGAGAGGGACTGGCCCAAGGTCACCCAGATGGCTTCGCGCCTGAGGCAGGTCTAGAACGCACCGTCTCCTGGTTTCTAGCCTGGTGCCTTCACCACCACACCAAACTGGCTTTCTAGGAAGACTTTGTCATACCTTTAAATCAGTTTTATTTTCATTGTATTTTTAGATGTATTACTTAGATGCTTTAAACTGATAGCTTTTAAACCAGCCAGATGGTTTTTATTGGATTTGATTTGTACTTGTGTTGTGTGCAACCCTGAAAGCCTTTAGCAGAATAACTAAAATATCTTAGAAATAAAACAAGGCCCTTCCTAAGCATGCTATGTGGATTCAAGAAATGCTATAGCAAAGAATTGCAGTGTAGGTTAGAGAAATATGGCTGATGGATTCTTTTATTTCTATCAGGAACCTAAACTTATTCAGGCTCTGAGTCTATCAAAAATGAATATTTGACTAAAACTCTAAGGTAAGTTATATTTTTAATTTTATTATTATTTATCAATTTATTAATCATGCTATTTTAAAGTAATGAATTTTATGTAACTGAAGCTACAATCCTTGATCTCATAAGAAAACTATCAGAACAAATCTATTGATTTTTACCAAAATATCAGTAACAAAAGCAACACTGAAAAGTTCCTTTCCATGCTCCCTGGAGTTAAACATTTCATTTCAATATTCAGTATTTGGCATCTGATTAGGGTCTGTTTCAAAGTGGCAAAAGCCATGTTTTGCCTGAAACTGGAGTAAAGCCAATGCCCTGTGTAAATGGATTAACAGGAATGCTTTAATTGTGCTCTGTCTCTCTTTAAAGCAGCAGCATATTTGGCCTCCTCTGTTCATGGAGGATCATTCTGTCAAAATCAGGTATAAATAACTAGAGTTGTTGTAGGGCAAATACTAGAGCAGACAATACCAGGAAAGATGGAAGGCATTCACTGAGGTCAAACCAATGCTGCTGTTCTGAAAGCTATACACAAACCTTTCCTGACACACAATAAATGAGGAAAAACCGCTTGCCAGAAGGGAGTTTGCCCGATGCATGGCTAACATTCTACAGAACATTGTGAATCAAAACTCTGACCATGGAGACCTCCTAATTGCAGCTCGGTGTCTGTCACAGACAATCTTTTCCCTCTGCTTGAAAGCGTTGGATTTATAAGAAGCAGAAGCAATTCCAGGCATGTCAGTCAGAGCAGGAGAGACTGCAGAAGTGTCTAGCTACTTGAAAGGCCAGAAAGACAGCTGATAAGACAAGCTATTAAATGCTTTTCCCTACCTCCAACATGTGCCAGGGGTTAATGACTCATGCACCCGCTTAACCCACAGCCTTGCCATATCCAAGATGCAGTAACTGCAGGTGTGACAAATCATTCTGCTTAAAATTGGAGCAACTTACCCCACCAACTGTTGTGATACCTTTCTATTGGAGAGGGAAAGTTGCTTGATAATCTGCATCTGGTGGACAACTTCTGATCGTGTCTTGCTCCTTATCTTCAATAAGGAGCGCAAAAAGAGGAAAGTTTACTTTAGCCGTTGGGTTGAAAAACAGCAACAAAGAACTGAGCATGTTGGTGTTGTGGCAATATGGAACTATTCAGACAATTGTCCAGTGATTGCTGGAAAATGCTCTTGAAACACCTGTCCCTGGAGGTCCTCAGGGCAAGTAGAATGCAGGGGGTCTATTAAAGAAAGAGGCAAGAAAATTCAACCCATCTGTCCAGGCTGCAGAACTGAACGCACACAAATGGTGAGCCACATCCCTGGGCAGCATTCTGCTCTAGCTGCAAAAACCCTGTGTATTTACAATGATCAGAGTCTTTTCTGTTCAATATTTATTAATACCACCTGTCAGCTATAGCAATTTAGAATCAAACTTATCAGTGCACATCTCCATTTTACTTAATTGGACCTGCATGAAGGTAGGATGTGATAGGTTATGCCCTCTGTATCATGTAATACAACCTAGATGTCAGGCTGCTTTTAAAAATTAGCAATGAATTGCTTACAATTCAGACTCTGCAGTCATTTCTATAGTATAACTAGGAGCAACTATTCTTCCCCCATCCCAAATAGCTGTCCTCTGAGGGAACAGTGAAAGCCATTTGTGTTACAACAAAGCAAAGGATAAATGTTCCTGTTTGGCATGGGTAATTAGACATTCTAACCTTTTCAAATATGTTGGACTATAAATTCTACAAATTTCCAGCACTCTAACCAATTACGAGAGTTGTAAACATACATACCTGGATGACATCAGTTCAGAAAATCTGGTCTAATTGGATTCTTAGGATTAACCATTGGTTAGGAGGCCATAATTATGAGATAGATAGATAGATAGATAGATAGATAGATAGATAGATAGATAGACAGACAGACAGACAGACAGACAGACAGACAGACAGACAGACAAATAGAATGCAAGGACATCGGTGAGTAAATGGAAGTGCACCCTGATCAAGACATGAAAGAATGCTGATTCTAATTAGATATTTGAGCCTATTTAAGTTTTTTGTATCCTCCTGTTTCCTCAACAGACAGCAAATTGTTTAGCAAAAGCAATCTTAAAATAATAACATATAATAAGAAAAGACTAAAAACAGGAAATAATACTCCCCTACAGCATTACTCCTAACTAAACTCGAAGTACCTAAACACCAGACGGCCTTTACTCTGGCACAATGTCATGCCCTCCCCTCAGCCGCCCTTGAAGACCAATATAGGAAGATTCCTTACCCAGACAGACAATGCCCCAGTGACTCTGGACACACAGAAAAAACAGAGCATGTGCTTCTCCAGTGCCTGTATTATAGAGACATTTGTACTAGCCTCATCTCACCATTACTGCATAAATACTCAGGGTGCACAGGACAATTCTACACCTCCCTGCTGCTTTCAGATACCAACCCTGCTACAACATACAGTGTTGCCAGGTTCTGTGCAGCAGCACTTAAAATTTGTCAGATGATGACCTTGCCATAAACTAGACTTAATGAGCATCTACTTCACCATACTAGAGTGCTCTGTAATTTGATACAGTCTTCCACGTACTAAACTTTATGCTCACCTACACCCATCTAATGCTCCTACCCCTTTTTTAGATTATTTTAGATTCTTGTTTTTTTATATACTTTCTGTTTTTAATTCATTTATCTTTTATATCTTCTTGCTTTTCATAATTTTTTTAGATTTTTATCTTTACTCTTATGTATCCTCTATGCTCTTTTAATGACTGTACCCCACCCTGCTTATGATGGCTTATGATCATAATCAAGATTTTATTTGATTCAGGAAATAATAATAATGATATACAAAGGCAATTTGACAAAGAAGCTTCCAACAAGTTAACAATTTAGTAAAAAGCCTAAAAACCTCACAGCCTTAAACCTTTCCTCCTTGAACCAACATCCTACAATTGCTCTGAAAAAAAACTCAGTAAAATTCAAGCTACATTCCACAACCAATAACTTTTTAAAAAACATTTAACATTTCTTCCAAAGTCACTTCTACACTGCTGCTCTTTGGCTGGTATGCCCCTGTTATCTCAATCAGGTCAGGGTCGGGGTCTGAGTTAGCCCCAGTCCTACTATAAGGCCACCAGTGCCAGGTACAGACTTCCAAACAGAACTGAAAGATGCTGGTGGCCCACTTGTATCATGGTCAACTGTACCTTAAGCTGTAAATCCTGCCAGAAGCTGCCCATATAAATTAGTAGCAAGAGGAATGTTATCTCTATAGAAAAAGGGGTGTGGCGATATGGATGGGTGGCCAAGGCAGCCAATCTCGGAGGTGCTCAATGCTTGAATCCAGCCATCGATGTCCATTCCATACCATGCATGGCATAAAAGAAGTGAGGAAGACTTGGGACGGAGTGGAGATTTACCTTGGGATAGAGTGGAGATTTTTAATTGCAGGAGGCAAATTAAAAATCCATTTAAAAAGCTATTATTATGACCTGCATCTTGCACATGTGCACAGTACATCAAAGTAAATGAACTAGAAGTGCTTTGATTGTACCTACCTACCTGTCTTGTCTCACCTATTTAGTGCCCATGGGTGGGTGAGGAGCTGCAGCTGTGGCTATAATGAGATTGGCGTCCCACTAGAATAATTGCTTGAGAACCACCTAGGTTGTGTTGATGCATAGAAGCCATGGCTCCATCATTCTTTGAGAATTGTTGATTGTGGGAATGTGCATGATGGTTTCAGAGATTTAGGTGCAAGGATTCTGTGGGGGTTTTGCCATGTTTGTTTTTATTAGTAGGTGTAACTGAGCATTGGGGAGGCATGTTTAATGGCTGTTAGGAGATCATCACTGAATTTCTAAATGTGACCAGGGTTTTTTCAACCACTCTTTCTCATGGTTTTTCTTGGCTGACTAGTTCTGCAAACTGGATGTAGACATTCCCATGGCAGAACTGATGGGATAGAATTAGTTTAACCTTATGCATGACTTGGTCTGATTTGAATTAAACTCAATTCCAGGGTTAGTTGACGTGGTTAATTTACCCCTTTTTGGTGTCTCTACAACACATACAACTCCCATTAGATCACTTAAATTTGTTGTGGAAAGAGGGCCAGTATCCCTTTTATTTTACTTATTTACTGGAGTAAAGAAAGCATGCATGGCACAAAAGAAGTGAGGAAGACTTGGGATGGGGTGGAGATTTACCTTGGAATGGAGTGGAGATTTGAGCAAATATCATACAAACAACAGTTTCAAACCCAAACCAAGCCATAAATTCAGATCAACCTTTTTGGATCAGCTGCAATTTGGCAGAACAAAGCCTGGAATGGACAGTGCTGGGCTTCAGGATTTAGTGACCATGATCTAAACAACAGATTTTCTTATGTTTCGAAAGCAACTGAGGCTAGCAACTTCAAAGACAAGATGGTCTGCTACACAGACCTCAGGCAACTAAGCAGTAAATGACTTGGGCTCCTGTCTTTATAGCCAGGTGTCCAGACTGCTGATTGGTCTTTAGGTAAGCTGGTTTCCAATTGGTGCAGATTGGTGAGGGTTGGTCTCTGATTGGTTCTTTTTTTATGGCCAGTCCTGCTTGGTCATTTTGGCGGTGTTGGTTCCTGATTGGTCCTTTGTTCATGCTGACTATATATATAAAGAGTGAAACGTAAGCACTGGACTTCTGATGCTGATGTCTATCTGTCTAAGTATTGGAAGTCCAGTGCTTATGTTTCAGTCTTTGAAGTAAACTGGAGGAACTAGCAGCCTCTTAATATTTGGTCTATTGCTGATTAGGAAATAGCAAATTAGAAGCCCATTTCTTCTGAATGAATATGAAAATTATACTTCTGAGTTGTGGCTCTGGTTCCTCCCCCCCCGCCCCATGATTATTTTGATTCTGACATCTTACAAACACAATGTCAAATAAATCTTATGAACTTATGGCAATTAGTTAGGTTTTTTAAATTTAAAACTTGTTTATAAATAACCTGTCTGTCATGACAAAATCTTAATGATTTTAACAAAATATCTAACCAAATTAACCCCATTATTTCCAATAGTATTGCTTTTGCAGATACATTTTCAATTATTTTTTCCCCTAAAAATAGCATGTAATATTGTTATGTTGAGAGCCAGTTTGGTGTAGTAGTTCAGGTCTTCATGCTTAAGCCAGCTGGGTGACCTTGGGCCAGTCCTTCTCTCTCATCCCTAGGAAAAAGAAGGCAAGGGCAAACCACTTCTGAAAAACCTTGCCAAGAAAACTTCAGGGACTAGTCCAGGCACTCACCAGGAGTCAAAAACTGACTGGAAGGGAATGAATGAATGAATGAATAAGTTATGCTGGCTATTCGAGGAAATCTAGTCAGCTTTTGGTCCCAATAGCCTTCCTCAGTGTGATATTCCTAGATTTGGCATACTAGTCCCAAATTTCCAACCAGCATAACTATGGGTTATTGCAGACTGGGAATTCTGGAAGTTACAATCTCAACACATCTGGAGGATACGAGGATGGGGTCCAGAGGGAAGGAGAGAAACATGCCAAAAATGCATTTAAAAATGTGAATGGATTTTGTAATACTGGATTTGCTTCACCAGCTATTCTTGCCAGTATTTTCTGTCATGAACATACCTAATCAGAAGACTTTCAGAGAGCTTCAAAGCAACTGAGATGAGTCTTCGAGTATCTGTGGTTGCTTTACAGCTTCAAGGATGAGATTCAGAAGGGGGCCTTGTGGGTGAGCAAACCACTTCTGATGATTTGTACAGTGACTGTGCGGCTGCTATGATAAGTTACTGTGCTCTTTGAAAGAAATGGGGGACTTGTGCTAAAAGGAGATACAGAAATCGAGCCAGAAATAAGATGCTCACTGAGACAATGAGGAGTGCTAAAGCACAAAGATGGCTACAAGACAGGAGAGAGGAGATTCAATCTGTTTACAAAAATAAAATATGACTGTTATAGAGATATCAAAGGGGAGAAAGATCACTGGATGTAAAAGGATCCTCACCATCAAACAAGATGCAGAAGGGGATATCCAGTTCTGCAGAGTCAGGCTACTTGCTGAGGGACACCCCCCATTAATAAGGAAAAGATTATAACGAAACCTTCACACCTATTGTGAAACATCCTTCCATCAGAGCCCTTCTCAGTGGTGCTGCAGCAAGAAAAATGTATGTTCAACATCTGGATGTGAACACAGCCTTCCTATATGGAGACATTAAGGAAGACATTTGTATGCAACAAACACTAAGGTTCAAATAACTTGGGGAAGCAGGATTCATGTGCAAGCTGTAAGGGAGCATTTATGGCTTGAGGCAAGCTGTTAGAGCATGGAGTGAAAAGCTAAACTAAATGCTTTTTAGAGAGGGTTTTATACAAGGTAAAGATGATCCTTGCTTATCCTTGAGATACAGGGATAAGAGATGAATAGCTGATTTGATTCTGAGTGCTGAAGATGAAAGGGATAGTCAAGAAATTACAACCCACTTAAAAAAACTGAGATGAAGCAACTGGCAGAGATTTTCCATCACCTTGGAATACAGATTAAATGAGAAGAAGATGGAAGTTTCTTCCTTAACCAGAAACAGGAGGTAGTGGACTTGATAGATACCTTGGATTGACAGAGGCTAATGAAGTGGACACTCCAACAGAAATGAAATTCCTTAAAGACCACGATACCAGTGAGCTTCTGTGAGGCAGCAGTCTGTATAGAATAGCAATGCGATAGCTTCTGTATATATCAACTGTAACAAGGCCAAATATTGCAGCAATAGGAATCCAGGGAAGAATTCTTTTATAATATTTGTATTAAAGATTATAATTGCAATAGTAAAAAATAATACAAACTAAAACAGGGATAGGAGAATAGTAAGAAAGAGTAGAAGGTGCAGAAAAGAAAAAAAGAAAAAAGAAAGAGAAATAAAAAAGAAAAGTAAGAATATAGCAATGAAAAAGACAAGAAAGTGAATAAAGAATAGTAAAGAAAAGAATATAGTAAAGAAAAGAAAAAGCCACAAAGAAGTGGCTTCATCATGAGTATAAACAATTTTAGTAACTTATCACCTCCTCTTAAAATACAACAAATGATCTCTTCTTCCCATACCCCACCTCTTATCTTTAAACAAATCCATAAACCATCGTCATTTCAATCCTGGCATCAGCAAAAGTTCATTAAGGGCTACCAGAAATAACAACATATCTACGTTAACCTTGACCAAATAAACCAACGTTATATTCCTTCCTTTTCCTTCTAACAATCTTAATACTTAGTCCATTCAAATAATATCATAGAACTTGATTTCTTTTCATTTTTCTTTGTCCCTTCTCATGGGATTCTTCAAAACGTTAACAAGCTTCCTTTGTAAATCCAATATAGGAAAATTATCCAGGTCACTCTCTTGGTTTATTGCTTGTATATCCTTTTTAATAATTAAAACATCAGCCAGTTTCTTTTGTATGTCCAGTATAATATCTTTTTCCATGTCATTCTTGTAGCCTGTCATTTGTAAATCCACTTTCAACTCAGTCTCAGTCTTGTCAGGTAAAATTTGTTCCTCTTTCATAACATCTTTTAGATACAGTCTCTCCATAGAGACAGATGTCTCTGTTTACACTATTAATATTAACTTCTGAGTCTGTTTTTCAAAAATATCCTTCAGTGTGTCCAGTGGGAACTGAGGGGCTTGGATATGGGGATGGGACTGCTGTTGAGGGGATGGAACGGGCTAAAATATTAATGTGGTGATGGGCATGGGGAGATATGGTGGGAGACAGGGAGCGGGCCATTCCCAGGGAACACAGGACTATTGTTTGATACTGGTCTTGTGTTCCAGCTCCTCAATCCCAGCCCTGGTATCCAGTCAGCAGATCTTCAGAGGCCTTGGCTTTTGGCTGCTGCTTCTTAATGCTAGGTCGGTCTGTAATAAGACCTCCCTCATCAGTGATTTAATCCGTGGTGAGAGGGCCGACCAGGCACATATCACTGAGACCTGGCTGGATTCAGAAGAGGGGGAGGGGTTTCCCTTTTGGAGTTAGGCCCAGTTGGGTTTTAGGAGTGGTATCAGCTGAGATCCTGGGGCAGGGGTGGAGGTGTGGCAATTGTCATCCAGGAATCCCTTACAGCCTTCAGGGGCACTGCACCACAGGTCACTGGATGTAAGACCCTGTTCATTAAGCTGGGCTCTAGGGATCAATTGAGACTGCTGCTGTTGTACCAGCCTCCCTGCTGCACAGGAACTTCCCTGCCTGAGCTCCTTGATGCCATTTCTGGGCTGGCAGTGGAATTCCCCAGACACATGGTTTTGGGGAACTTGAATCTGCTTTCTCTAGGAATGGAGTTTGAGGTGGCTTGGGAGTTCATAGCCACCAGATCATCCAGAGCCTGACATGGGACAGTGGTCACACATCTGGTCTGGTGTTTCTGTCAGAGCAGTGGCTATGTGATCTGAAATTGGGGGAGCTTTTGGTGTCCCCTTTGTCATGGTCAGATCATGCCCTGACACTTTCCACTACAAGGAGGCTGGACCAATTAGAGTGATTTGCCCCTGGCAATTAATGGACCAGGATGGGTTCCAGAGGGAGCTGGGGGTTGTTCCTGTTGGTCTGCTGCATGGTCTGTCTGAAGCCCTGGTCATCACTTGGAATAAGGGAGTGGCTGAGGCTTTGGATTGGATTGTGCCCATGTGACCTCTCCCTTCTAGGGGATCCCAGCACTCCCCATGGTTTACAGAGGAGCTGAGAAAGTTGAAGCAAGAGAAGAGACATCTAGAGCATTGCTGACACTCACCGAGAGACAAACATGACTGAACACAGCCACTATTAAGGCCTACCTAGTGGCGGTGAGGATGGCAAAGCATCATTACTTCTCCGCTCTTTTTGTATCTGCAGATAGCTGCTCCATGGTTCTGCTTCAGGTGACACAAGCCCTCATGGATAAGGCGGGCTTGGAGAACCTCTTGAGGGGGTGTGCAGAGGAATTTGCTCAGCATCTGTTGTACAAAGTCACTCGGATTCATTCTCAGTTGGACACTAGCTTTGTTGCAGGTCCAATGGAGATACCTAGGGGGGAGACTTGCCCTGTTATCTGGGAACGGTTTGAACCTGTTGGACCTGAGGAAGTGAATAGGGTCCTTAGAACTGTGAGCTCAGCCACCTGCTCTTTAGATCCATGTCCCTCCTGGCTGGTTAAAGCAGCTCAGGGGGTGTCGTGTGAGTGAGTTCTAGTGGTGGTGAACTCTTCCTTGAATGAGAGGGTTGTTCCTTTACCTCTTTAAGAGGTCTTGGTTGACCCTCACCTCAAGAAGCCATCGCTGGACCCCACTATACTGGACAATTTTCATCAAGTTTCTAACCTCCCCTTTCTGGGGAAGGTGGTTGAGAAGGTGGTTGTGCAGCAGATTCAGAGGACCTTGGATGAGGTGGATTATCTGGATCCCTTTCAGTCGTGATTCAGACCTTGGTATGGGACAAAAACGGCATTGGTCACGCTTTTAGATGATCTCTAGTGAGAGCAGGATGAGGTTGTGCATCCATCCTTGCCCTACTTAACCTCTCTGTAGCTTCTGCCATGGTATCCTTCTAGATCAGCTCAGTGGATTGGGGGTGGGCGGCACTGTGTTGTGCTGGTTTACCTCCTTTCTCCAGGTTTGGTTCCAGTTAGTGGTGATTGGGGAGGAGAAATCCTGCCCCCTGCCCCTACTATGTGGGGGTGCCACAGGGTTAGGTGCTCTCCCCTCTCCTATTTAACATCTTCATGAGGCTGTTGGGTGAGATCAACCGTCGCCATGAGGTGAGGTATCATCAGTATGCTGATGATTCCCAATTATACATCTCTGCCCCTGGTGAATTAAATGATGCTATGGATGTCTTATCCCAGTGTCTGAAGGCTGTAAGGGTCTGGATGGGGAAGAGGCTTCAGCTGAACCCTGGCAAGACTGAGTGGCTCTGGGTTTTAGGGCCTGCCAGTTCTAGGACTATGTCATCTTTGGTGCTAGATGGGGTTGTATGATCCCAGACAGACCTGGTGCACAATCTGGAGTCCTCCTGGACTCATGACTCCTGCTCAAAAAGCAGGTGGCAGTTGTGGCTAGGAGGGTCTTTGCACAGCTTCATGTTGTGCACCAGTTATGCCCATTTGGATTACAGTAATGCACTGTACGTGGGGCTGCCCTTGAAGAGTATCTGGAAGCTTCAGCTGGTGCAAAATGCAGTGGCACGGGCAGTTATGTGTGCTTCTAGACAGCACATATTACGCCTCTGCTTTGTGAGCTGCATTGGTTGCCTGTTTGCTTCTGGGTTCAATTCAAGGTGCTGTTTTTTACCTTTAAAGTCCTTCATGGCATAGGGCTGGGTTATTTGAGGGACCACCTTTCCCCAATTACATCTGCCTGTCCCATCAGGTCTGGCAGAGAAGGCATGGTGTGGGTCTCATCTGTCAGGGAATTACATTTGGCGGGTCCCAGGAGGCGGGCCTTCTCTGCTGTGGTGCCCACTTTGTGGAATCTTCTCCCCCCGGAAGTAAGATTAGCTCCATCCCTCTTAACATTCTGCAGGTCCCTCAAGACCTGGCTATGTGATCAGGCCTGGGAGTCCCAGGGGACCTGGGAGATTTTGCGATGGCTCCCTTACTGTGGTTAACATCTTCTTGTCTTGTTCTGTGTGCTTTTTTATAGTTCTATTAATAACTCTTTTACAGTCTACCAGTGGCAATTTATTGGTTTTCTTTTTAACTGAGTGTTGTATGCTGCCCAGAGTCACTTTTTTGTGAAATGGACAGCTATATAAATATGATTAATTAATTAATTTTAAAAATGTTAGAATATTTTGCTCCATTCTGTAATTGTAAGTCGAGTTTATCTGTTCTTCTCTAATTGTAATCTTTAGTTCTCTCTAGTGTCCAATTTTTAAATCTTATCTTACTATTTTTTTAAATTCAAAACAAAAGCATTTTCCCACAGGAAGGATTCTTTATAATTAATTCCAAAATCTTATTTCAAATTTATCTGGACCCTTAGTCCATTGGAAACTTTCTAAAATCAAAGTTTTAATCACTCTTTTGCTGTTTATTCCAAAAAAAAAATTTTTTTTTAAGTTTTTAAATTGTAGTTAAAAGTTTCACTAAAACTGAAGGGATACTTACCTGGTGCTGTCAGACCTGTCAATAAAAGGTTTCTAATAGCTGAAAAGCAGTTAATAAGCAATTTCCAAAAGTGATTAGAAAAGGAAGTACACGAGTCACTTCCAGTAAAGAATGGTGAACTGACGCCCCATGCTCCATGGGAGATATTGCGGCTGAAAGGCAGCTGGATGAGGGATCCAGACTGCCAATAATTCTCTCTGGATGAAAAAGAGATCTTGAGATTGCACTCATGCATTCCGTACAGCTGTGTTTTTTTGTGAGTCGACAGCAGAAACTGACATTTTTGTGGTTGCTTGTGATCAGCTGGGAGTTGTGGGTTTCATCATGCTCTGAGCCATTAATGTAGCCTTTTGTGGATTCAAAGTTCAACCAAACCTCATCTTTTTAATCACCTTGGAGTTTAATTTTTTCCTTACTGTTTCGTTCAGATTGAAAAACCTTTGGAACTGCAAGTTGGGCATTTGCTGGGTGAGTCTCTCTTTAATCCATTTAAAAAGAAAGAAAACTACGTTTCCAGCTTTGTAAAATCTTTATCTTTTTGCAATAAATAACAAAAGGGGGACTATAGTGTTGTTTTTGGAAAGTTTTTAAATGCTAAGGATTTGGAAGAAATTGATTCAAAAAAAGACTTTGAAGTTAATTTAAAAAAACCTCTTGTGTGGGGAAAATATGTCATGTTTATATTTCAGCCTGATAACAAAGCTTTGAAGGTTAATCACTAGAGACCACCAGATGGCTACTTTAAGGGAAACGTTTTATAAACTGGCTCAAGAAATGCTTGGAGTGTTTAACCCTATACTGGAACCAAAAGTTGTTATTGAAGAGAAACAAGTCCCTTGGAAAATAACTGAAATGGACTTTAAGGTGGACTTAAAAATTACAACCTGTAAGAAAGATGGAAATATTGGATTTACAAATGGAATTGGATGAGCATTTCAAAATTAAAAAAAAAAGATATACAGATAATGTATCAAAAGAAGGATGTGGATTGTCTGTTTAAATTGGAATATAAGAGACTTACTGGAGTGGCTACATTGAAATTGCATCTGGACTTTGATAAAGATGACAAGATTTCAAGAAGAGACAAGGATTGTAGAAGAAAGCAGATGTTAGAACTTTATCTACGGGATTCAAGGATTGATGGGAGGCAGAAGAAAAAATACAACATTGGTTTATTTGATTATGATTAAGTAATGGGTTGCTATCTTTGGTGATATTTAATGGTTACTTTGACTGGATAGCTCTTTTTAGGAAATGATCAATTGGATGTAATGGATTACTTTGTAATATCTATGTTACTGTTTTGGTACACAAATAAGGGATTATTATTTCCGGTAATGTTTAACAGTTTTCATTTTTCTGTAATGTTTAATTGTTAACTAGGATTAATAATGGGTTGCTATCTCTGGTGATGACTAATGAGTTTTTTTATATTTTTGTTATGTTTAATTGTTCATTGAGATTAGATTTTGATTATTAAGAGAGGGATTAAGGAGATTATGTTTAAGTGGAAAGAGTGATTAAATGCTTATGTTGTTAGTTATGCATTAATCTTTACACCTTTTGTTGATTAATAAGGAGAGCTGTGGATTTAGAGATGGGTCTATAGAAAATGGGGTGAAGCATGGAATGAAGATGTATTTGGTAGTATTTTAAGAGACAGTGATCAGTTGTCAATGTTGTGTCTACTTGCTGGGGATGAAGGGGGAAATTTCTTCTTTTTTGCGGGACATTTTTTTTCTCTGCACTTTTAATGTATTTTTATATTAGGTTTTTCTATTAGTGCTATCTGTTTTACATAATCTTTAATAAAATTATTAAGAAAAGTATGTGAACTTAGTGTCCTTTCAAAAGCGCTGACCCCAGTTTGAGCAAGGTGACTATTCCCTCATCTCCCAAAGCTCTAAACCCACCAGAGACCATTATCTTGCAGTCTTCTCATCAGAAGCATCTGTCTGGAGCACTTGTGGATGATCTCAAGTCCTCTCCTTGTCCAGAGAGGTTCAAAGAGCTGGTCTATTTGCTGGCTCGTCATTCTTTGCCGTGGTTGTTGGCTCTGCTTTTCGCAGAGCTGTCTTCAGTCTGCCATTTCTTCCTCTGGAAGTCCCACCGTGATCTTTTTCTGGGAAGAAATTGGTGTTACCTGCAGACAGAGATCCTCCTTTGCTGGGCTATATAAATGCAAACTGGGCTGGAGACGGAAAAGACTGAAAGCCTACCAATGGCAATTTGTTGTATTATAGAAAAGGAAGTATCAACTGGACTAGTAAAGAACGGTCAAACTCTCTGTTTACTGAAGCAGCAGTTCCAGCATGTCAAGAGCTTACCTAGCTACTAAAGCTGCTATTGGATTTTGCAATTGATGAACCAAAGCTAATCACAAGGCACAAAGATAATAAAAGCTGCATTCAGTGTTCCCAGTCAGAAAAGACTTCAGCATGTATAAAACACATTCATAGTTTTTTAAAAAAATATTTATTTAGCTTGGTGAACCACAATTTCTAGGCAGTAAAAATACATTTAAAATCAAGATATTACAATGTTAAGATTGCAAGTGAATCAAACCAGGATAAAGTTACTGACTAAAATTAAGAGTTAAAATCAACAATTAAAAGTCAGTGCAAAAAAACGTGTTTTAAAAAGCTAACAGAGACGTTAGACTTTATAACTCTTCACTCTAGTCTGGGAGGGCAATTATCTGGATTGTCACCAGATCACCTCGCAGCAATCGTAGTGACTGTCCTCAGTTTCATATAGAAAGAGGCATTCATCCTGATAGTCTGGACCGAAGACATGTAGGGCTTTAGGGGTAATGATGGCACTTTGTATTTTTCCTAGAAACAAATTGGTCACTAGTGCAATGCTTTAAGCAGGGGTACAATATGATCTCTTTCGTGCTTCCCAAGGTCAGCCTAGCTGCCAAGTTTTGTACCAATTGATATTTCTTCAACTAAAGGCAAAGGCAACGCCCGTAGAGTCCATTACTATACTCAAAACTGAAAGTTAACAGCACATGCACTGCAGTTTAAGATCATTATCTTCCAGAAAGTGATGCAATTGACCTGAAGGTGATAAAAGGTGCTTCTGGCCACTTCCTCAATCTGGGAAATCAGGGACAGATTGCAGTCACAGGGTCTCTCTAGCTGAACATTTGCTCCTTCTGGTAGAGCATAATCCCTTTCAGAACAGATAGAATCAAGGCCCCTCACAAGTAGCACCTTTGTCTTATCTGGAATTAGTTTAGCGTTATGATCTCTCATCCAGTCTGTTGCTTATTGCAGGCAGAGGAGCCACACCACTTCCTGCAAATGTCACAGAGAAATAGATCTGAGCATCCTCAGCATACTGATAGCACCCAGCTCCAAGTCTCCTGTGATCTCCCCAGACAGTTCAGGCACATATTAAAAAGCATTAGAGACAGAATGGAACTCTGAGTGACACCGTATAATAGCTCCCAAACCATCTGAAATCTGCCTGCGAGAGAGAATATCTCTGAGCCTGATCCAAAAGGATAACATGGTCAATGATACAGAAAGCAATTGGGAGGTTTTTTAAAAAAAAATCAACTGAACCACAGTCCCTCTGTCAGTCTCCATACAAAGATTGTCCATCAGGTTGACCAAGGTAGTCTTAACACCCAAACCTGCCCTGAAGCTAGTTTGAAATCAGTCAAGATCATTTGCTTTTTCCAGGATTGTCTGCAGTTAGGAAGCCACCACTCTCTCAACTGCCTTACCTAACCACAGGAGTTTAGAGGGATCCAGGAGAGGTTGTTTAAGAAGCGGTCTAGTAACTGCTTCCTTTAAACTAGTATGCATTCTTTCATCCCTCAAAGAGACATCTACTGTGTTAACTATGACATTTGTAACAATCTCCTGGCTAGAATTATAAGCCAAGCTGGGCAAATATCCAGAGGACAAGTGCTGGAACATATTGCTCTAAGCAACTTGTCCACATCCTCGAGTAACACAAATGATCCAGTCCAACTATACAGGAATACCCCTGTAGATGACTCTACATTAAAGATGGCATCCACATTTTCCCAAATATGAGTGATTTAATCTATCAAAAAACCTCACTGAAAGCATTGCAACAACCCTGTAAGGGTTCTGTAAGAGAACTCTGGAAAGAAGAGGCAGGAACATAAGTCAGCCCCATCACAATGCAAAACAACTCAGCAAGTCATTCGTTTATGAATGCGTTATGTGTAGGGAAAACTCCTTTGCTGTATATAGTGCTACAGAATTGGCCTTCATACTGTGTCTTATCAGATTGAAGGTGAGGCTTCTTCCAATTGTGCTCCAGCCACATATCTTGCAAGTTCATTTCCAGAGTTCGTCCATGTACCATAGGGCAACCTTTGAAGCAGGTTGGAAAGAATGCTTAGGAGCAATTGTGCTGAGTGCCCTAGCAATCTCACTATTCCAGGGCACTGACAGAATCATGGTGGAATGATTCATGGTGGAAACAGCCCCAACTCCTTCTAAAGCCTCTTGGGATCCAAATGGATCCTTTTCAAGGGAACTGTCAGCCCCATGAGGTAGACCAGATTAAACAATCAACTTCACATGAAAGGTTAAAACTACTTTTATTGAGATTGGATATAATAACAGAATCTTGCGAATCTGATTTTGCTGTACCTCCTCTTCCTTCTTATAGTGCAATGAATTATGAAGGTGTTGAAGCTATTTCTGAACATTATCTGGACATTCTGGACTTAAAACAGGTTTTACCCCTTGTCGCCTTGCATATCTCCCTCAAGGTCATCTTCCTTACTCTCTACAGGAACCATCCTAATAAGTCCACTTCCCCTACATAGGAGAAGTATAGCTAATAATTCAACCTTAACCAGATGGTGGTCAGTTCATGACAGCAGGAACTCTGAGCTGTCCCCACCCACAGAACACTTCCCTGCTCAGAATGAAATGTCAGATCAAATCAAGTGTGTGAGCAGCATCATGTATTGGCCCTTGGACGAATTGTGATAGACCCATAGTTTTCATTGTTGCTATGAACTGCTTAGCCACTGAATATAAACTGGACCTACTGAAATGCACAGCTCGGATTTTCAACAGTAATTCTGAGGCCACCTTCACTCAGAAATTTGCTTAGGCAGCAGGGTGGATGGATCCTAACCATAAACATCCCAATCTTTACAAGAGATACAGTATGTAACACAGCTGAGATATGTTCAGCTGAAGTTTTGCCTGGCAGACAAAAATGGCAGTGGATATGTTCACCTATCCACTACCCAGAGACCAGCTGGGTACATAAGCCAGTTTGAAGGAGTATTGGAAGACCTACTTATATGTGCATTGCCTCATTGTGCCTTTACAACCTATTGGCTACTAAGGGTAGCTGGAGTAGTCAAAATTGGTGTAAGGATTTCCCTCTTCGTTACGATCTAGCATGTCATGAATATCATATCTAATGGGAGAACATCAAGGTTGTCATCAGTTCTGGTTCCTGCTCCTTGATCTCACAATCCCTCTCTTTCCTGCTCTCGAGAAGTTCTAGTTGGACTAGCAGATGGTTTTTCAAACCTTAAGTTTCCACGAGAACATGATGGGCTTCATGAGAGACTAAAGGCAAAAAAAAAAAAAGAGAGAAGAAGTTCACTCAAATGCGGAGTCCTGGAGTGTCCATAGCAATTTTTCTAAGGTACAAAATAAAGAGTGGGACTTGTTAGCTGACATGCTGTAGCACTCGCCATTCCCCCACCTGCTGGGGCATTTGTGCTCATGATGATTCATTCCTCTCTGTGTGTCTGAGAAGCAGGCAGCAGAGACTCTGGGAAATTTTTAACTAACAGATTCTGCACTTGAAAAAGTTTAAAAAGTCCTGGACTAATAGACCATGCGGCTTTTCATTTTTTTTATCCAGAAACAGCTACATTAGATACTTAGTATCTACTACTTTGTATCTAAATGTAATCTCCTAATAAATATTTCTTTCCCTTTGTTAACAGAGAAGCATCAGTCTGCAAAAATCCTTTTGTGACTTGCCCTATTATTTTTACTTCTTTCTGCAAGCATATTCCGGTGCATAAACCTGCTCTCACACGCCCATCAACCTCTTGGCCTAAATCTGAGCAAATGTCTTCTGCATGGTTCTTTCTCTTGCAATAAAGTCCAACAAAGTAAGTGTGTTAATCTGCTGCAGGAAAAACAACAGAGAGTATTGTGGCCTCTTAAAGACAAATGTATTAAGCTACAAGTGTTTGTGGCCTGTACTCCATTTGGACTTGTAACTCAGAATAACACTTCACACATCTGAGAAGTGGATTGCAATCCAGAAAGACATATCCCAGGAAAAAAAAATATGTTAGTCTTTGAGGTATTACAACACTGTTGTTTTTCTTTTGTTATGGAGGAGATAGTTCTGCAAAGCTGAACATCTTGGAAAGAGAGAAATATTTAAAATCAGAGGTTCAAATTTTCCCCTTTCCTAGCAACTATTTTCATCAAATAGTTTTGTCAAGAAGTGGCAGGATTAAGAAAAAGGCAATCTGGTGAGAAATTGCAGCAAAATATGAAGCTGAATGTAACCCCAGAGATGTTTCAGCCTATGCTTTTCTGTATATTTGTATATAAATGCAAATATTACAAAATGCCAATAACCCTCTACCAATCACATTTTTAAGGAACTCCAACTAGATCTGTGCTGACTTTTGAAACAGAGAGAGACACAAGAGATTGATCTGTAAACACATTAAGGATGGCACATCCTGTTAAATTCAGTGGAAGTATTTTGAACTTCATCATCTTTGTTGACCTAATGTTATTTTGGTTGAAAGCAGAATCTAAGAGACCTTAGGATTTGGACTTCCTTGAATGGTTGAGAGATTCACTTTGAACTTACCTATGAAATAGTCTAGGTAAAATACTGAATAATATCAGAATGAAGACATAGTATGGAAACACAACATAGTATAGTTTCCATCTTATTTCTTCATTTCGATATTATTGATCTGAATGTATGAATGCATGTGCGTATGTGTGTGTATACACACACACACATATCACAGCACTTCAGAACATGACTATATGAATGAATGAATGAATGAATGAATGAATGAATGAATGAATGAATGAATATTGGTCATGTTCTGAAGTGCTATGATAAATTATGCTCTTGTAGCCTATGTATATTTACCAAGACATCTGGAACAAAGCCAATTAAACCCTGGGTATATATAGAGAGAATTGGGCTGCAAGCTATCTGTGAAATGTTTGCAATGTATCATGTTACATTATAAATATAAAATAGTTTTAAGTAATATTTAAGCAAAGCCTCCTAGATAGTAGAAGGTAGGCAAGAGTATATCAACTCCTGCAAGATAGTCTAGATGAGAGGTCCCAGCTTGAAGAGAATAGCCCAGCCACGCTTGGGGTAAACCTGGCTGCTTGTGGCATACTGACTCAAATGTGCCCAAACTAACCAGTACTGTCCTTACTGTTAGCAGGGATTGCTGCATGTGGCACAGGGATTACTAAGGTTGGTAATTGAGTCTACACCTTATTGGCCTTATGAAAAGCATTATGTGAAAGCCTTATTGACAAAAGATATGATGGGCAGTGCAGGTTAATATCTGTGGGGCCATATGGACTCATGGCATATGGTGGATTGCACCTTAGAATATAAGAAGAGTAAATGGCAAAAAGTAACAGTTATCAAATGAATGGAAAGAAAATTAAGTATGCTGTTGTGTCTGTGAAACTCAGAGAAAGGGGAAAAATATAGTAGATCTGAAAGATAGTGCTCTGATATTGTGTAGTTGATGAATACATGCATAGAAGTGAAGTTGTATGAATGAAAGGGTTAAAATGTATGTCAGAGAGCATGAACTGCTATTTTTAAGATTATTATGAGTGCATAAGAAAGTACGAATGCATAGACTGATGATAGTCATTGTTCCAGTGAATGGTGAAAATGGAAGAACCAGAGATACATTTTGGGGTAAATTATGCAACGTCATGAATGAATATGACCAAGGGGGAGGGGAAGTTATTCTACTAGGTACCATGAATGGGTGTGTGGGAATCAGACAAGAGAACACATTAAGAGTGATTGGGCCATCTAGAGATTCAAGAATGAATGAGAATGGTGATTGCTTGATGAATATCTGCTTAGGAAAAGGTCTATTTTGAATAAGTGGTTTAGGCATAAGTCTTCATATGCATGCATGGTTAAAAATGCATATAAATATAACAATATAATTGATTTGATTGTTTATGGAAAGCTCAAGAGGACACAGGGCAGAATAAAGTGAAAGAAGTTGTGGATAAGAAAAAAATGCATGTAAGAGAATGTCTGCTTCAAGAAATGAGAACGAGAGAAGGGTATTGTAGAATGTCTATAGAAAGAAAAAGATAGTTGCAAAGAATATAGTAAAAAGAATAATGAATGGATAAAAGAGGCAGAGAACATTTGATGGAAATTTTAAAAAGAATGTTTTGGAAGTGGGTGAAGAGGGCTAAATAAAGAGCCTCCATGATTGATAGTCCGTAAGTGTGCAGCTCGTATAACCCCCACCACCACCACCACACTTGGATCTATATTTTCCAATACTATTAGTGGGAGCAGCCATGTGGTCACCAGACTGAGTTTTAGGCAGATAAATAACATTATTTCTTAGACTGAAACTTCTATTTTGGGAGACCAGTTTCTAATCTTAGTGCTTCATTGGGAACATGTCTGAAAGAGGCTACTAAGAAAGCACATCTGTATTTTTTTTCCATAGGTAGCAAGGTTGGAAAATTGGCCTAATTGCACCCCATAAAGGAATTGTGCAACTGTTTCGAAGCAAAGTGCTTAATTGCAGCAGAGTTATTGCTCCCTCCCTGTTTCAGTGGGATCTTAAAATAGCTATCATGCTTTTTGGGGCTAAGGAGGAAACTGTTCAGCTGGGTGGTCATCCTTCTGGAGGACTACAAGGCTACTCCTGGATATTTGTAGCATCTACCTTATACAGTTTGTTCATTCTCTATATACCATAACTTTAGTTCTTTGATACATGATAACCAGATGTCCTTTCTTGCTGTGAAGCCCCAGGGATTTAAGAGCTCTCCTTAGACCAACTTGAATCAATGATAAAATGGTGGCCTCATCTACGTGGAGCAAGATTGGCAGGTAGTTTTCTACCAGTTTGGGAACATACAAATCAAGTTCTTACCAGCATCTTATAAGTGAATTGATATAGAGCATATGTTAAACAAAAATAGGGCCCGTATGCATCCTTGCTTTATCCTTTCAACTGTCAGCTGGAAAGCTGTCCAATCCAATAACATCTCACTTAGCACTTGTGTACAGAATAAATCCATAGCATTAGGTTTTTATAAATGGAGGAGTTCTTGATTTTTTCCAAAAGATGGGCTCTTAGAATTGAATCAAAGATGGCCTCAAAATCCACAAATGCTATAGGTAATTGGGAAGTAGAATTGCTTGTAAATTTGTTGGCTGGATGCTGGAGCACCAGGCAGTGGTCTATGGTGGAGGGCATGAAAGGTAACTATTAGGAAAATATGGTGTGTCTTTAACGCCTGAGAGGAAGTGGACAGACAAGATTTTTGCTCTTCAGCATGTCACTGAGTAATATATGAATGAGAAAGAAAGTTTATTGCTGATTTAGTGAAAGTACATGATAAAGTGAGTAGACTTGAACCGTGGAATGTTTTCAATGTGTATGGAGCTGCAAGTTGCTGAATGTGATATGAGCAGTATACAATGAAACTAACGTATGAGTGAAAATAAAGCGAATGCTTTACAAATAGTTCAACACTGAGCATGGAGTAAACAAGGAAGTGTAATGTCCACTTGGTTGTTTAATGTACAGGAAGAAGGAATGGTTGTGGTGGTGTTAGAGGTGTACTGCTTGGGGGCATGAAAATAAATGCACTTTTATATGCAGATGATGGCCGAGAACCCTAATGATTTTTCAGCAAATATTAGAGAGGTGATATGATACAAGAATATGGATCTGAAAATTAATGCATCAAAGACCAAGATAGTTATGTTTGACAGGAGAATGGAAGGAAACATTGCAAGTTAAATATACATGGTGACAAACTAGAGCAAGTATGTGATTTTCTCTATTTTGGTAGAATGTTTGCTATAGATGGAGAAAAGGATGTACAGTGGAATGGTTGAGCCTGAAGGGGTCTTCAAACCCCTTCTTTCAGAAGCTCTTCACACCTTGGTCCCACCTCCTGTTTTGGGTCAGCAGCTTCACAGTTTCCCACTGCCACCATCTATATTTTACGGGACACCTGGCATCTTCCCCCTTGTCTCTCTGGCTTGTTGATATCTGTGTGATATCAAGGCTCTGATATCCTGTGTGATTTTTGTGGCAATAAAAAGGTAAAACAAAAACCTGAAATAATGTCAATAGTGACCCTCCTCCTTATAATGTCAAGGTATATGGCTGGAGAAATCAGTCCTTCTTCCTCTACCTATGTCAGCCCCAGTAGATAGATTAGACCAGGAACTCAACTCCCCATGTAGGTTAAAACTACTTTCATTGAGATTGGCTATAACAAATCTTCCAAATCTGATTGTATTGTATCTCCTCCTCCTTCTTAGAGTTCAGTGAATTAGGGAGGTGTCTGCCTGAGGTGCTTCCAAATGTTATCTTGTGGTGGACTTAAAAATGCTTCAGCCCTTTTTGTCTAGGCAATAGATCCTGCAAATCTCCATGAAGGTCATCTTGCTTACTCCGTACAACCTACCGCCTTGAGGGATAAACTCATAACAGATAAATAAAATCAAACTTTATTTTTAAAAAAAATTAAAAGAAAATGTAAAAATAACATTTCATCTTTAAATATTAAAAAAAAATAAATATTCAAGGCTGAAAAAGAGGAATTACAAAGTTGTTCACATTCCAGGCCAAGAGCAGCTTGATTACAAAAAAAGAATGCAATAGACAGTGTAATGCTCTATGTAGACCACAAGAAGGTGATGGTCTGCTACATATAGGATTTCTCCATTCCAAAGTTCCAGTAAAGAAAGAGAAAGATTAATATTATCATTATCATCACCACCATTCCCAGAAGATCTTAAAGGAAAAAACAGAGATTAGAGATTTTGGAAAATGACTGAAATATGATTCAATCCTGGCATTAAAATCCAGTTTTCTAATTTATACAGAACATTAGAGTATCTTGGGCTTAGAACAAACACAATGAAGAGAAACTAAAATCCCAATGTAAATTCCTCATTTTACAGAATTTTATATTTTACCTCTTTTTACAGAAATAATGATTATACAGATGTTCCCTCTGCTTTTCAATTTATCTGACCTTCTCCACAAATTCTTGGGAATTCCAGTTTTGTATCAGAGGCTTTTTTAGGATATGATATCCCCCACTTTTTTTTTTCCAGTCACCATCCAGTTACCTCTGCCTTATTTTAAAAGGATTGAGTGCTTTTTCTATCCCCAAGAGAGGAAAGGATGGAGGAACCTTTCTTTCTCTACATGACAAGCAGCATCTCTCCCTTGTGAAGGTGTTGATTTTGGTCTGCAATCTGCTTGAGATAATGACTATTGGGAATGTCTGAGTTCTGCCAGTTGACAAGGGAATTACATTCACAACAGTATGGAGAAATGTCAAGATGTGCAAACGCCAATAGAAATGTAGTGGGTACTATGTGGTCTGTTGTGAGGAATGAATAATGAAAGTAGTGAAAACAGCTGTGTATAAGAGCACATTTCTGCCCCTTGGGTTACATGGAAGTGAAAGTGGCTGTGTATAAGAGCACACTGCTGCCCTCTTAGTTACATGGAAGTGACAGCTGGGTATGTCAGAAGAAATATAAAAGTTGATTGCAGTGGGAATGGGTAACTTAATCATTATTGTAAAACAAAAAGGGAGAAGAATGTATGGGTACTGAATGAATGTGTATTGAATACAAGAGTATCCAGGGCAAAACAAATGAATTGAAGTGGTTGGTCACGTAGAAGGAATGAAAGAGAATCATATTATAAAATGAACATATGTAGGAAAAGTGAATGGATTGAAAGAAAGGGGAAGACCAAGAAAGTCAAGTTTCGATGGAGTTGATGAGATCCTGAGAAAAAGAGAAATGGAAAGCTTATAGAATAGAGGGCAACCATGCAAGGAAGTGGGGGGAGCAAGAATGGTATGTAAAGATAAAAAGGTATGGAGTATACAGTGAATGATGCTGGTATAAACTAATTTGAACTATGTTTCCTTTTCTTTTCCTTATCTTAATACCTTTAATTTCTTTCTGCACTGTGTGTAATCTTGCTTACCCTGAAATGGAAGAATGTGATGGGTATGTACGTATATGTGTATGCATTTATATAACCCCAGTGGCATTCATAGACTTTGACAGGTAAACTAGAATAAGCCTCACTTGCTTGAGAACTTTGTAAAGGATAAGCTTGGCCTTGGCTAGGAATTTCAGGATGAGAAAAAACACCAATCCTTTCCTTATTCACAGAAAAAGCCCAAATTGCATTCATATTCAATAAATATTGAAGCAACAGGTTTGCAAAACTATGTTGGACATTCATATTTGCCCATTCTTCTTGTGTCCAAAACTCTTTAAAGAAGAGCATTATTGTGTGTTTCTCCCACCCCTCACCCCCCAGCATCTGGCTCCATTCTTATTCATTCCAGGTCAGGGATGGGAGGGAGGGAGGAAGACATGCTTTGCAGAATTTATTGTTGCTTTAAACAAACTAGCTAACCTTAGCTGATAACAGAGCAGAATGGAAAAGCAAGTGTGTCTACTGTCACAATTGTGTAGTGCTATGGAGGCAGCACTGACATTCAGATCTCCATAAAATTGTCCATGAACATTATGCATATTGATTGGGTGAAAGTATTGGACTGGCTTTAGGGAGATCCAGGGTCAAGTCCATTCTCTGGACCAGTTAGGGGCATGGATCTAATACACAGGTAGCTGAATTTATAGCTCTAAGAACCCTGTTCACTTGCTCAGATCCAATAGGATCAAACTCATCCCAGGTAGCCAAGCAGGACCATGCTTCCATCAACTCCAAAGGATCTGCCTCAAGGTCAGAGTCCAGCTTAGTGAAAAGCTGGGTAACTTTATCTGACAAATGCCTACTGCAGTGTTTCTCAACCTTAGCAACTTTAAGATGTGTGGACTTCAGCTCCCAGAATTCCTCAGCCAGCAAACTGGCTGGGAAATTCTGGGAGCTGAAGTCCACACATCTTAAAGTTGCCAAGGTTGAGAAAGAGTGGCCTAGTATACTCCTTACAGCAACTCTGCAGGTAAGTTTCTGGTCCCACCTTCCTGAAGAGGGACTGGGTTACTCTAAACAAGGGTCCCAGACAACTGTCTGCAGACATGATAAGGGTAGAAAAATTGTTTTGCTCTCTTATCACTATGAAGTAGTTCTTAATAGTGGCTCTAACCAGTCTTTAGTCAGCTTCACCCCCTGTTGTCCTTGTTGACAATATTGCATCCCGGAACTACTGTTCTTGCTTTGTGCTGGAGAGTTATCCATGACTGTAAGGAAATCCAACTTCCTAGATTTTGATTGTGTAATGCCAAAGAGCATTTTACATATCTCATCCATAAGAAGAGGTATTTTGAAACTAATTAGAAACATGACATTTGGAATGCCATTCCAAACATTTTGATTACTAGAAAAAGACTGAAATTAGACATTTTTCAACATTTCTTATAATCAAGAAGTCAAGAAAGCATATAACTTTTAGTAGTAATGCTGACATACTGCGGGGGACTCCAATTCATTTCACTGGTTCCTTAAAAGTTTTTAAAAGATGGAGAGAAGCTGGTGTGTTGGTTTATTTAAAAGAAAAAGAAAAGGAAGAGCATGTAGTCCCATTCATCCAAGCTGGCTCAGTGCTTCTTTGCATCATGATTAATCTTGATGCGCTTCTTATCCAGTTGGCTCCATTCTTATTCATTCTAGGTCAGGCATGGAAGGAGGGAAGAAAGGGGGGATAAAATAACAAAAAGCATTTGCGTTATGCAGATTTTTAAAAAAAATAAACACTTCTAACTTACAGGCTCTGACTCTTTCTTATACCAGTTCCCTATGTCTTTGTTCATTTAAGTTTACAGTTTATCTTTGTTCCAGCAGGCAGGCAATTGTATGCATGGAAGTTGCATGTTACAAAAAAAGATTTGTTAATGACTAGTAAGATCAGAAAAATGTTGCCTCGGTGCTATCGGTTATGCCAGCAACTGCCTTCAGATCCAGCCCTTTCAGGTATTCCCAAAGGCTATCTCCAAATGGACAATAACTCTAAATTAAAGCAGAAGTGTGGAAACTATAGGTGACAGAGTAATGAAAAAGAATATTATTCCTTATTATACCACTATTATTTAATTATCTCAGTTGCCTTCTAATTTGTGGGTTTGTTTTTATCTTTTTCACTTCCATTTTTCATACTTCTTCAGACGGTTGCTTAATTTTTTCACTACTTTCTTTCTGAGCCTCTTGCTTTTTCACTGAATGCATTGCTCTTTGGTGAACTTTAACATCTGTCTCCTTTTCTCCCTGTTGTCTGTCTTTTTGTTTCATCTCTCTCCTTTGTGTGTCAGAGCAACTTTCATCCTTTTTCTCTCCCCCCACAATATCTACCTAAATGCATATGTGTGGACCTCTCTTTACTCAGCTAAGAACCATATGCAGAGCACCTGCTTCAGAAAGGAAATCACACCTATTCTAGTTAGAGGCATGGATGTATTTCCTAGTCCTACCCTACTTCAGATGAGCTAAACTAACAACCAGTTTTGATCTTAGAAGAACACACATCCATGTACCTTCTAGTTATTTTATGTAATATGCCACTGGACTGATGCCAGATGATTGACCTTTCCTTCATAAATAGTAGGCAAAGCAATACAGTGGAAATTGCCATAGTACTTCTCCTCATGGTTCCTCTGAAGCATACTTATAGAGATTGCAGACAGTGGCATAAACAACCATTTCCTCGGGACCTGTTGTAATGAATTTTACTATTCATTTTTCTTATAAAATGTCTAGGCTACCTTTCATCTTAATGGATGCTTTCACAGTGTACAATAACAAAACTCAATCCTTTACCCTCTATTATTTAGCATCTAGATGAAACCACTGACATAGATCATCTGTTCATTTGGGAAAGGTATCATCGGTACATCAACACTCCAGCTGCAGCAGAGATGTAATGGAGGTTTAGCATGGTGTCTAGTGGTTATGAGTGTCTAGATGGGTGGAAACAAGTGCAGGCTAAACCCCAACAAGATGGAGTACTGTTTGTCTGCAAACATTCCGGCTGTAAGATGATACCAGTGGTGACTTTGGATGGGGTTACTCTCCCTCTGAAAAAGCAGGTCTGTATTTGGGAGGGTTTTTGTTTTTTTGCTTTTTTAATTTTTTTTTTTGTCATCCTGGACTTGCAGCTCCCAGTGGGACATTAGGTGGAAGCCATGTCCAGGATGGGAATCCTTTGCCCAGATGAAGCTGTTGTGTCAGTTGCAGCCCTACTTGAATCGTGGTGCCTTGGTGACACTGACTAATGTGCTTATCACCACAAGCTAAGAGTGCTGTAACACTGTTTACATGGCCCGGTTTTGAAATGATTTGGAATCTGCAGTTGGTTCAAAATGTAGCGATCAGGTTGTTAGCAGATGAGAGCTGCTAAGCCGGCATTACACCCATTCTCCAGTCACTGCAATGGTAGCCAATAAACTTCTGGATTCAGTTCAAAAGGCTGGTTTTGACCTATAAATCTTTACGTGGCATGAGTCCAGGCTGCATTAGGGCCCATCTACTCCAGGTGGAAACTGCTTGGTCCATGGTACACACATGAAAGGATACGGAGAGTCCCTCACCCCTCAAGAAGTGACTTTTTCTGTCATGGCCCCTACCTTTGGAACACTGTGCCCTAGAGTTTTTGTAGCACCTTCCTTAATTAGCTTTCCTCAAGGTGAAGTCACTGTTGTTTGAGATGTCTGGAATGGTTGTGACTATATTTAATTTCTATTTATTTATTTATTCTGGGTCTTTTTTTTTTTTGGTAAACTGTCAGGAGTTGGGCTGGGCAACATGTATGCAAATAAGTAATAAATATATAATATTTTTATTCTTAGGAGGAAGTATGATATAAAAATAAGACAATTGTTAACCACAGAAATATCAACAACATATTCTTATCTTTGCAGGAGAATATGGAGAATTTGCTGTGGGATTTAATGCTCAAGAGATGAATCTAATCTGTTTAGGATATGACCCCACAATTCTGGTTCTACAGATAACATAAAACTTTATTACAACCAAGGACCAGTATAAAAAATAGAAAAGCATTATAATAAGGAAGGACAAGCATACTGAGGGGAAAAACAGTTATTGCAAATTTTTTTGTGGGAACCAGTGTCTTCCTGATCTTATATGCCACCACCCAGAATTTCACCAACTTATATGTTGTTGTAGAGTTCTTGTCAGACAATGTGAAAGATGTATAAAAATGCTGAGGGGGTCCTGGGGAATCTACTAGTAATGGTGTAATATAACTACTTTATACATGACTATGATACTGACAAGCAAGTAGAACTCCCTCAGTTGTTTCTACAGTCTCATCCCCACACAGGCACAGTTGTTCTAACTTGGGGACTTTTTTAATAACTCCCCTCTAGGACTGCTGTGGGACAAGCACCACACCTTGCCAGGGTAAAAACTCTTCTATGCCCCAGATAAATAAATAGTAAGAAAATGTCTCAGACAAGCCTCTCCCTAGTTCACACAAAGATCAAGAGAGGGCAGGAGGAAGCACATTCAGTTTTGCAAGATTCTGTTACTAGCTTTACAATAAAAGGAGTACTCACCTACATGACATTGCTTTCCTAGTCTGGTCTACCTTGAAGGGCTGACAGGTTGATATAAGTCCTTTCTATCACTGGAGTGTGTCTTCCTCAGCTTTGGATCCTAGAAGAGGCAAATCTCACCTTGTCCCTTTCACCCTTTTGTATTTTCCAAAAACGTTAGCCTCAAATGCAGAATGAGCTGTTTTTCATGAATTGGTTCTTTGGCTTATGACCCAACAGTCCTCTTTAAATTATTCATATCTTCTTCAGTAAGTAAATCCGTAGAAATTACATTGCCCTTTGTTCTCCTTATGACTTTTCAGCTCCTTTAGCTTCAGTAACTTTTTCTTCTTAGCTCCCTTTTTAATACTCTTGACTTGCTACTATAAACTTGTCCTTTTATTAAATTAAATAAATTGTGCTGACCATGTTCTTCTTCACTGTACCTCATTTATGTACCCTGGTTTGTTTTGCTTTGTTTTTTACTTCTATTATGGTACCAAAGAGATGTTTGTGATAAGCTTCTGATCTTGTCTAATATCACTTATTACTAGGCCTTTAGTGTTCAGTGTTAGGAACCTCAAGTTCATAATTGATAATTGTTCTATATGTGCACATGTGTGTAACTGTGCAACTATCTTCTTCATTCTTCACTAAACATAAATCAGAGAAAAAGCAAAAAACATAAAACTGCAGAGGCAAAATCAATCAATCAATCAATCAATCAATTAAAATGCCTGAATAAGTAAGACTGTCTTGATCTGATGTCAAAGTACTGTGATATCAGCCAGCTAAATTTCTTTAGGAAAGGTATTCCAAAGGTGACTGCTACCACAGAAAAAGCCCTTTGCTTCCTAATCTCATAATTGCTTCTCTATTTACTCAGGAATTTGGTGCATTAATGGTAGAATGAGGACCAGATCTGGCAAAGTCAGATGCAAAAAGTTTGAGACCAAACTAATCACCAGTGGCAACTGCCCCTCCTGCCCTGATTTTCTATTATTTTATTTTATGTTTATTATGTATTTTATTTAAATAACCACCCATCTCACTTTTATGTGATTCTAGGCAGCTTACAAAAAACCAATAAAATACATAAAATACGCAATATAAAAAAACAAAAATAAAAGAAATAGTGGCCAGGCATAATCTAACCAATCATCCACACAACCTGGAGATGGGCTGTAACTCACACCCAGGGCCCCAGGCACGAGCACAAAGCCAAGCTTTCAAGACCTTGGGCGGCATATACATTTAATAAATAAATAAAAATAATAAATAAATCTCAGGGGGGATGATGTTCCAAAGGCCAGGTGCCATGGCAGAAAAGGCTGTCCTTCTGGGCCCCGTCAGCCGACACTGCTTAGCCAATGGTCCCCGGAGCATGCCCTTCAGGCAAGATTGGGTAGGATGAGTAGAAACAATTGTGGGAAGATGGTCCAGTAGCTAAACCAGTTACTTGTGAGGACACCAGCCCATTACTCCATGTGAGTTGGAAAAAGAGATGTAAGAACTGAATCTTCCTTCCATTATAAACAGGGCTTGCATTTCATACTTGACAGTTGCCGGATGTCTTCCTAATAGCTTTCTTAGTTCTTGTAATCAATACACTCATTAGAGAGCTGCACCTTTGAATCACAGCCTGCAAGGCTTCTAGCTCTAGTCTTGGCTAGGAGAAGAACGCAGAGGCACCCTGAAAATGGGGTCAGAAATGCACCAATATAATTTGGGAATAAATACACTGCTCTGTCTAAATTAACTGCTCACAATTCTCATTGCCAAAATTTAAACTAAATGAAGTTTTCACTATTTTCAAGGCACTGTTAGGAACCAGAAATGAACTATGGCATTTTAGTGTCTGAAGCAAGCGTGCAGGCCCACCCTGCCTGCCTGGCTGCCTGCCTGCCTTCCTTCCTTCAAAATGAAATAACCATTTAAATAATTTACAATTTGCAGGACAACTCCTCCCTCTAATTCCATTTTCACCCTCAGTCACTGAAACCTAGACCCAGTTTGGGATCCCCAGATGAAGAAAAAAGTTTCATAGAATAAAATTGGGAAGTGCCATATTATCCCAGCTCAACTTTAGATATGCTTATTTCTCTGTACCATCTCTTTACTTGAATGAATGAAGTCTAATGAATTTCTAATGAACTAACAAAATCTGTCCCCCAACCAGGTCACTCTTTTCATTATTCCAAATAATACTTTACTATTCAGTCATCTTCTCTGCTTTATCAGAACACAACCCTAGTCTCTTTTACTGTAATTAATTTTCCATATTTTGCCTGTCCAGTAATTTTGCATCCATGCACTGATCAAGTGAGTGTTTCAGGTTTCCTTTAGTGCCTTATTCCAGTTATACCATTCAAGTTTCAAATGGGCAGCAGTGGATTCTGAAAAAGGGAAGATCCAAGAGAGTTTAGGAACACTACCTGTTCTAGATTAAACAAATGTAATGAAACAGTAGGTCAAGGGGACTCATGGGAGAAGGGAATTGTCTTTCAAAAACTTATAATTACTAAAAGAATGAGAAAGCTCATCAGAGTCAGTGAAATGGATGCATGGACTTCTGTCATATGCAGGCATGGATGTCCGTGAGAGAGTAGAAGTGCATATGACAAGATGATCATTGTGGTTCAAACCCCACCTCTTTTGTATGTGGGTCATGACAACATATATATGCATGTAGGGGGTGGAGCCTGCATCATGATGTTGCAATGTTTGTTTTGTCATTCTGACCAAACTGTTGGATTCTGCCTCTGTGCCGGTGATTGATCTACATTGAAACTGCTTTCCTTTTGCCATGCACAACAGTAACAGACCAGTACATTCTTATCTTAGCATGCTGGTCTCATATAATCTCAACTCCTTCTTTAACCGAGGTTCTTCAGAAGACCTTCAGAAGCCAGGGCACTGAGTGCTTTCTTAAGAACAATCTTTTGCCCCACTGCCTCCTATAACCCATGCCATTCCAGCATCAACCAATTTTAACATTTTTGTGAGATTAGTGGGATAATTTCTATACAGCAAAATCTATTGTGTTCTGTTTTCAGTAGAGTAAAATCCTATTTATCAGTCCACCAGAAAAGCAGTGATTTTTCTGTTTGTGGTTAAGAGATTTACTTATTTCCAAGTTGCAACAGAGAATCATGGATTAATTGTGATTATTCAGGGACTAAATTGACAAGGCAGTTGATTGCTAATAAAAAAGCAAGCAGTATCTCAGTTGGTAAAATGCAACTTATGCAGAAGTTGATATCAGAATTGTCTCAAACCTTCTAGCCTACAGTAGCTATACTCCTTCTGATAAAGAGGGGACCAGATACTAACTTGTTTGCATAGTTGGGAGAGTAACAGATTCTACTTGAAGCAGTTTGTTCTATTTCCTCCTAATGGTAGTTTGTGGTCAGGTGGGCATCAGATTTTCCAGACATCCAGATCAAAAGGCAGAGTAGGACAATTTGGAACAGATTTTTATTTGGTCAGGAGACAGCAGATGGATGAATTAGGATGCACAAGCTAACAAGCATACTATATATTATGCACTGGACTGTATTTTATTGTGTGAATGAAGGAATGAGTGGAAATTGTGAGGCTGAGAAGGTCTTTTCAGGAAGATTCTGAACAGCAGCTGTGAATAATAAAAACATACTCAAGTCTACACATGAAACAAAAATATCCTAAGGCTGGGAAAAATATAGCTGTGTAGATGGGAGTGGGGCTCAACTAAATGACAATAACCAGATATTATCCCAGACTATTTTGAGAAAGTGGTCCTTCTGGAATGGGCCAGGTTATCTATGAGAGGGAAAACAAGGTTCTCATTGTCCCAGGCATCATGGGATTCTCATATACAGGAGACAGTGATCTCAAAACAAGGATCCATCTACATCAACAGTAGGACATGCTGTTCTGAGTGGCATCTAACTGGAACAAAGGGAATCAGAGGTCCTGCATAAATGCAGCATAATCTCCTTGTGTAAAGTATAAATGTGCCAACACCATCCCAAGCTAGAAGTTATATAAAAAATAACTGAGGGACTAGTCATTTGGAAGTAAACCACCTAAGAAAGGCAACTGGTAGAATCTCCTTCCTCCCTAAGAATAGTCATCCTGGGAGCTGACCAACTCAAGAGAGCCCATCTGCAGCTTCTGCATTTCACTTATCTTCCCTGTTTTGCCTCAATTTGGTGCCATAAAAATAGATGGAGGGATGGAAGGATAAATATGGGTTAATTCACATTCAAGATTAAGTTTTGTTTGTGTTCCATATTTTGTACCATCTGACACACACACATGCATGCTACATACACACATCCATAACACCTCTTGCAAAAATAAAATAGTGTATCATAACTAGGTGTCAGCCTGATGTTTGTGTTGCCTCAATGGTTATTTCAGATGATCTGTCAGATGCTGAATGAAGAACGGCTCAAGCACATATGATTGAACCTTTTTTGCACATACTGGAAGGCGCTGGATGGAGAGAAGGAAAACTGTTCCTTATGATCTACTCTGAAAAGCTGATAGGTTGTACAAGTCAAAAAGCTTTGAGTTTTCCCCCTTTCTTGATAGATCACTTGGGAAAGAGCTTGATTATAATGGTACTAAAGCATGGAAAGCCACCAACTTTGCCACTCTGTACTTATCCACATTTACTTCAGTTTTGGGAAAAGTGTGTATCTCTGGATTGTGGCAGAGCTCTGGGCACACATATGGTACAGCAGAATGCCATTAGTTTCATGGCTGTCCTAAAATCACATTTCTTCAGCTCCTGCCCTTAGAAATGGCCTTTTAATAGATTTATTAACGATACTTTTATCAGCTGAACTAATGGAGAAGCAACCCTTGCAAAAGTCTGTCAAAACTCCCCATTTCTGAACAGAATAAGTATGCAGAAATAATTAACGAAACACTTCAGTTCCCTGGACATTCCGTTTTAGACCTCAAGGTGGCAATACTTGAGAAAAGGAATTGCAGCCTGATTAGATTGCAAAACAGCCCAGCTGAAATTCATGTGAAAATTCAACACTATTTCTCATAGATTAACAACAGTCCAAGGCTTCCACATACATACTTCGTTACCAAATTGCTTGTGTTAACTACTTATTCTGTGGCATGTCTAACTGCTGTTTCATGCAGGCATATTCCTTACTTTCACCATTTTCCCCCAGCCCTTCTTTCTTGTATCAAATATACTTTATGATATGTACTTCTTTCTCAGGAGAAAAATAATCAAAATAAAATAATAATCTAATAAATGTATTAGGTTTTGAGATGCATTATCACGTCTGTTGCAATAGACTGACTACTCTCCAAGAACACCATTTTTATTTTTTATTTCTGGACATTATCTAAGTAATTTTATCTCCCATCCCCAAAGTTAACTCCCTGTCCTCTCTTCTCACAATTCCCTTTTCCCTTCTCTGCCTTCCTCCTAAGCATTATGTGTGTGTGTGTGGGTATGTATGTGTATGTGTGTATATACATGCACACAAACACACACACACACACACGTTTATCTCTCAGAGCTATTTTCTATGAAGTGGATTATAATTCATGAAAGTTTATGTAATGCAACTAATTAATTCTTAAGATGCCGAACACCCCAATTTTCTGAAAAGCTTAGTACACATATATGGAGTTAATAACATCAGTGAAACAGACCTGTTGAAGAAAGCTAGGCTGGAAAAGAATAGCATTTTGAAGTTGCCTCTTAGCTAAATTGGGAAGAACCATCAGTCAGTAGTAAAACACATATTTTGCATAGAGAAAATTACAGATTTAATCTCTAGCATTTCCAGATTGACCTGGGAAAGATTACTTCTGAAACTTTGGATAGCAGCTGTCAAGCTGTATAAATAGTACCAAACTAGATTTGATTGAGTATAAGGTAGCTTCCTATTTATTTGAATTTTCTCTATCAGGCTGCACTAATGAAGCAGAATTCAGAATTAATCAACTGCTTTAAGTTCCCTGAATTCAGTAATTATCTGGATTATAATTAGGGCTGTGCATGGACCGTCCAATTTACTTGTTTGGTGTTAGTCCAGGGGGAGAGGATTTAGCTAGTTGTCACTCATTTCAAAAAGACCCAAGTTGAAAATGTTCCAAGCTTGATATACAACACTTGTGTACCATAGGTGCAGTTCTGGACTCAAGACAAAACACACTGAGGTTGCTTTGCCCTCAGACTAAAATAGGGCCATTTTAAGCAGTGTTGTTCTAAGCATTCTAGTTGTTGCAACTTTTGAATCCAGGATATTCTTTTTTTTTCCCCAAAATGTTTCCGGTTGTAGGGGGCATAGGGAAGGGCCTTGAAGAACGGGAGGAAGAGACACTGCCAAGGCAACAGTCAGATAAGAGGGGCTTGAACCCAGGCCAATAAAATAAATTGAAAAAGCATCTAGACAAGCCCCTCCCTAGTTCACACAAAGATAAAGGGAGGGAGGGAGAAGCACATTCAGATTTGCAAGTTTCGTTACTATATTTGTTCCAATAAAAGTAGTCCTGGCCTGGTTGGTTTCTTAGTCTGGTCTACCTTGTGAGGCTGAGATCAGTCTACCCAATACAGCAAGGGGGAGCAGTTCTATCTCTACTGCTACTGGCCGAGACTGAACAGTATGATGAGGGAGTGGCTCTGAGGGGAAACCATAGCTATATAAGCCTGGGAATTCCAGTACTGTTGGCTACACTGGGAAACATTCTTTACAAATTCTACAAGGCAATGGCAATAATCATGCCCATTACACTGCAAGGACAACTGCGTGGATGCAGTCACCATGAGTTAAGCTCAGCATGACTTGTAATGACTTCACAAACACATTCACATTGTTTTCTTGGCAACACAATGGAAGCGACTACCTTCTTCTGGGATTTTTTCAGCTTCCCAGTAGGGCTTACAGCCCTGGCTTTCTTTGTGGTTGAACCCTGCTTAGATTTAGGTGAATATAAATGGGCATGTTTACAACTGCATTATGCAAGTATTGCTGACAATATTTTCAAGATGCATGTTATAAGTGCAAAGATCATGTCTTTGTCCATGCTCTTGTTACTTGTCTGTTTTGAGCTTTCGGGGGCTACTATAAATGCAAAGACTCCTTGTTGATTTCTTGAACTTTGGTAATTATGTGTACTTTTGTGCCTTGTTGAACTTTAGGGTGGAATGAAAATGCCAAGACTACCATGTTGACTTTGCAGGTTTGCTGGGGTTTATGTATACAGTTGTGATGTTAATACTCTACATCCTCTTACATTTTTTTTGATGTAGAGCTTTGTAGGTGGGGACATTTAACTGCTCGTATTGAGCTTTGCAGCCTGGCAGATTAAGTAGCAGTTAGCTTTACTACCGTGGTTAATCATCTTCTCCTTCTCCTTCTTCTGCACCTAGCAAAAATAAAGACACGGCACAGTTGCTTTTTTTCTGGGTTTGTAAAAAGGAAGGGTATATGGCTGCTTCCATCGTTTATTATTTATTTAATTACAGGCTGCCAAATTCAAAGGCTCTAGGTGGCATACAGAGGATGTATAGAAACCCACAGAAAACCATACCAGCAAATTTGGTGCACCTAATCACTAATCTTTTACTGGCTGGGATCACAAATCACCCTGGCATCTGGCCTGTTTGAAAAGCCAGGTTTTCAGACCTTTTCTAAAGGATGGCAAGGTTCAGCCTAGATGAACCACTGGGGAAGGATATTCCAGAGAGCGGGGATGGCAGCAGAGAAAGCACAGCTCTGAGATCCCATAAGATGGCACTCTTTAATTGGTGGGACCTGGAGTATGTCCACTCTGCCTGATCCTATAGGATGGGAGAGTTAACTGAAGAAAGACTGTCCCATAAATAATCAGGCCCTATGCTATGTTGTATAGGAATGCTCACACATGTAGGGCTTTATTCATGAAAAGTGGCACCTTGAATTTTACCCAGAAGCCCACCAGTATCCACTGCAGCTTGCACAGCAGAGATGTTATGAAGGCATACTGAGGTGCACACATAACTGCTCATACAATCATGCTCTATGCTAGCTGTAGCTTGTGAATGGTCTTCAAGGGTAGTCCCATGAATAACACATTACAATTATTCAGATGAGTGGTGGGTAAGGGCCTGTATGTCTGTGAGCAGGTCTGCTGATCCAGGAAAGGGCAAAATTGATGCCATTTTGGGAAAATGGGTGCCCTACCTTTGCATTATCTAAGGGAACCTATATTTTTGTTATCAGAAGGGTATGATGTTTTCTGGTAAATTAGAACACTACAGGGGAATATTGTCTGCCAGTTTCCTGCAAATAAACAGGGGTTTTCCAGTTAATATTCCTTTTCTGTCTATGTTATCAAAGTGCTCAGAATAGTTTTACTTTACCTGACAATGGGATAACATTCTCAGGCAAGCTAGACCATTATGAGGAGATAAGGTTTGTTAACATTTGTGGGAATTAGTGCAGATCTTTTCAGTTACATGGTCTTTCGGCCTCAGCAAAGGTTACTTATTGCCTATAATTTTTTGCCAATGCAATGTGAGATCCCATTTCCCTTCCTCTTCCTGTCCCCAATCTCTCTGGTGATACTGCCTAAGTCTCTGATTAAGTCTCAGCAAGAGAGAGTGGGGGCTTCTCTAGAGTGCCTGGATCCAGTGTAAACCATATTGGTTCACAATCACATTCCCTTGGAAGGACCTGGTCCAGGATCTGGGAGTTTTCCAGGATTCAAGCTCCTGCTCAAACAGCAGGTGGAGACCATGGTTAGAAAAGCCTTTGTCCAGATGTGGATGGTGCAGCCATTCCTGAAATAGGATCCTCTGACAACTGTCACTTATGCCCTAATCATGTCTCATCTGGATTACGTGAATGCACTTTACCTGGGACTTTGAAGGCTACTCTGAAAGTGCAGTGGGTTCAAAATGTGGCTATCCAATTTCTGATGGAGCAGTCCCAGTTCAGCAGCATTACAGGTAGTCCTCAGGTTACAATGGCAATTGGGACTGGGATTGCTGTTGCTAAGTGGTGCAGTCGTAAAGTGTGACATCACCTGATTGCATCGCTTAGCAACGGCAATCCTGGCAGTCCTGGTTGCTGTCGTAACCCCAGGACTGTGTGGGTCACTAAGTGGGAAGAGGCAGGAGTCCCAGGTAAGGAGTGCAGGGGGATGAGGGATGCCACTGGTGGGTGCTGGGAAGTGCAGGTGGGCCAGCAAGGGTAGCAGGTAGGTGCTTGGAAGCGTGGGCAGGCCAGCAAGGGCAGTGGGTGGGTGCTGGGAAGAGCAGGCAGGCTGGCAAGGGCTGTAGGCAGGTGCTGGGGGAGCAGGGGTGCTGTGGAGAACAAGATCCCTGGGATCCTTGGGAGAAAAAGCGGCAGGAGCAACTTATTGGAGTGACTTGCAACCTTCCCTGCAGCTTCCCCATTGACTTTGCTTGTAGGAAGCTGGCAGGGAAGGTTGCAACTAGTGATCATGTGACTGCAGGGATGCTGCAACAGCCACAATTTTGCAGACTGGTTGCAAGTCCCTCTCATTCAGTGCTGCCATAATTTTGAATGGTCACTGAATGAGTAGCCGTAACCCAAGGACTACCTGTACATCCATCTTGCAAGAACTGCATTCGCTACCAACAGATCTCCAGGTACAATTCAAAGTGCTGATTATGATCTATAAATTCCTATACTGTATGGCTCAGGCCCTTACTTCTCCTGAGACTGTCTTCTCCAAGTAGAATCTTTCTGTCCTGCATATGGTTTTTGGGAAAAACAGTTGGTGATCACACTCCCCAGATGGCCTGGGGGATGGCAGCTGGGAAGCAAGCTTTCTCTGTAACTGTGCCAACCCTTGGTATTTCCTACTCCCAGAGGTGAGAATGGCCCACTCTTTCATGGCATTCTAGAAGCAGATGAAAACCACCCACCTTGGTCAAGACTTTGGACTATGGGTTGAAAGAATATTGGATGCTATTGCACTTGAGGGTAATGTTTTTAGCTGTTAGGTGACATGCGGCTCTATGTTGATATTATTGTTAGATTTATGTATGTATCATTGTTGTGAAGTGGCCAGAATCTTGTGAAGTGGGCAGCAGACAAATGAAGTGGGAGGGAGGGAGGGAGGGCCAGTATGGATTGGGGCAATAATATTGTGTACAAGGACAGAAGAAAAGCTTTCTTATTTACATACAAGTATATGTTATTTAAACAAACATGTGTTATTTACAATTTTATTCAGTTATATAGAGAACCTACTAAAAAGTAATAAATGACTTATCGGAAGAATAAATGAACAGAGAAGATGTAAGTGAAAAAAACCCTAGTAAGATCTAAACATTATCTTTAAACATAATAAAAGATTGATGTGCCAGTGGTGACCATAACAGCCAGACTGAATTTGTCTTCGTGAGATGACATGACTTCCCCACTGTTATGGATGTAAAGGTAATTCCATCCGATTGCCTCGTTGCTGATATGAAGATCACCAAGCATGCAAAGAGTGGTGGCAGCATGACGGGTCCACAGGAGATCAAGTGGTGGAAGCTATGAGACCACAAAGCAGCCATCATTAACCACATCACATTTCCTTCAATCACCACAGGCTCAATTGATGCCACATGGACTGTTCTCCACGAGTCCATTACCACTGCTGTGAGAACCACCCTAGGCACTATGAGATCAGGTCATCATCGAATTGACAAGCAGGTGTGGCTCTAGACAGAGCAAGTGCAGCAAAAGTACAGGAAAAGAAGGTATCTTACAAGAACTGGTATGTGCAAAAGATCAGTGAAAACTGGAAAAGTACATCACTGCAAGAAGAATGGCAAAGAAAGCTGTTGCAGAGGCCAAAGCCAATCATTACCGGGACTCATATGAACAACTGGACACAAAGGAAGGTGATAAAAACATCTACGTCCTCGCTTAAAGAAGGTTCAACGATGATTCAAAGTAACAACGGCCTCGGAAAAAGTGCTTTATGACTTATACTTGCACTTACAACCATTGCAAATGTTGCACCACCCCCATGATCACGTGATTGTGATTTGCAACCATTTTTATGATGGTTGTAAAGCAAATCACATGGTTGTTAAGTGAATCATGTGGTCATTAAGTCCCACAAAAAATGTCCATGGGGAAGCCAGATTTGCTTAACAACCACGTGATTTGCTAAATGATCATGGTGATTTGCTTTACAACCATCAAAAAAATGGTTGTAAAATTGGGTCTGGTCACATGGTGACTTGCTTAACAACCACCCTACTTAATGACCAATTTTCTGGTCCCTATTGTGATTGTTAAGCAAGGATTACTGTATCAACTAGCATAAATGAGTGCCAAGGCAGCAAAAGACATTGAACACTACATGTGTGTTAAGGATAAAAATGGCAGCAACTGCAGGATAAGCTCAAAATCCTGAAATGCTGGTAGCAGCACTATGATGAAATTTCTAATGTTGAATTTCCACACTCACCAATTCCTGATGGCTTGACTAAAGCTGGCCCCGTCCTGCATTTTACACCTGAAAAGGTTACCAAAGCTATCAGCAGCATAAAGAATTTGAAAGCACCTGGCCCGGACAATCTAAAAGCAGGCGTCTGGAAGCTGAATTTCATGGCACAGCAGCTGACAATCTTCTTCAATGCCATTGTGGACTCTGGCCACATGCCTGCTGAATGGGCCATGAGTATCACAGTTCCCCTCTTCAAGAAAAAAGGCGACTTGGTAGACTGCTTCAACTACTGACCACTCTGCCTCCTGTCACATGCAATGAAAATATTTGAGTGGATCCTCAACCGGTGCCTTCGTGACATCATTGAAATCAGTATCAACCAGTGTGGTTTTGTTAAAGGTTTGAGTACCACCTGTACCATTTTTGCAGCTTGCATGCTCATGGAGAAGCATACCGAAAAGAAGGCATTACCTCTGGCTTTCCTTGACATAGAAAAAACTTTTGACCATGTTCCGCATCAGCTGATATGGTATGTGCTACATGACCATGGTGTGCCTGAGCTACTCATAAAATGGGTCCAGATGCTTTATGTTAATACCAGCAGCTGAGATGTGCCGCCAGCCTTTCCAACAGCTTTCCTGTGAAAGTGGGCATGCACCAAGGCCAACTTGCTGTTCATTCTTGTCACGGATACCATCACACGAGACCTGCATCACAGTGCCCCCCTGGGCCTTGTGCAACATCGACAATGTCCTACTTCCAGCTACCACCAGAGAAGAACTGCAGCGCTGTGTTTAGACATGGAACAACTGTCTCAGCCAATTCGGTTTGCACCTTAATATCAAGAAGACTGAGTATCTAGAGACTAGCCCAAGCACTTTCACCATCCAGGTCAGCAGTAAAGATCTAGTGAAGAGAACCCCCTTCTGTTATTTAGGATCCCATCTGCAAAAGTGATGATTGCATTAATGAGGAAGTGCGCATGAGGGTGAATGCAACATGGTTGCCGTGGAAGGAGATCATTGGAGTGCTCTGCAATAGGCGCATGCCAATTCACCTAAAATCGAAAGTGTATAGAATGATGGTCTGCCCAGTAGCACTGTATGGTGCTGAGTGCTGGCCAACCACCAGAAGTGCTGAGTGCCCTTTACATGCCATGGAGATGCGTCTGCTGTGTTGGTCATTAGGCATTTCCCTTCTCAACCACGTCAACAATGATACAGTCCGGCAGGAGATGGGCGTTACACCAGTAACAGAGAAAATGTGGGAGAAATGCTTACAATGGTATGGCCACATTCTACAAGCAGCACCCCACACTGTCACCTGTACCGCCTACCCCTTCAACACTGATGACAAACACCCACTCAGAAGACTAAGGCAAAGATGGCAGGACACAATTAATGTGGACATGAAAATCATCCACAGAACATAGTTGCTATGTTCAGTCACTTGAAATGGCATTCGTTGATCTGAAAAGCAGACCCTGCACTTGTGGGAAAACGCTAGGATGAAGAAGAAAATAGGATTGATGTACATTTTAAAGGGAAGCAGGATATAAAGTTGAATAAACAAAACAAAGGATAGCAATAGTAGTAGCAGCAGTACTGTCTTTGTTTGTGGCTCTACCAATATTAAAGAACAACATGCTCAAGATGTGCATATGCTCCCCTCTCTGGACATACCTCATTGATTTGTGAAAAAAATTACATTTCAGATAAATCCGTTTTTTACACTTGCCTGATAAATTCCTGTTCTGCTTAAGGTATTTTACCGTAGTTAAAAAACCTGAAAATGTGACTTTATATGTTATTGTAAATAGTTAGATTTATTCTAAATGCTATGTCGATACCAGAAGAAATACATGTGTGTGTATATATATGTCTGTATAGGTATTTTCTGCTGATAATTAAATTAATATGCTGGAAACACAGAAGTAGCCCTGATGCACAGTAAGCAATCTAATTATTCTTGAATTCTGTATCTGTGAATATCTCTAGATGTTCAAAAGCAAAGCATGAAGATCCTAGATTTTTTTAAAACTTGTCTTCAATATTTAGGATTCAGAAGTGACAGTCTGATTAGATTTAAAGATGGATTCATTAAGGATTATTGTCACTTTATTAAATATAAAATGTTATACAATTTTAGTAGAAGCATCCATCTTTAAATCTAATTCCCTCATATGGAAAAGCTGCAACTATATTTTTAAAATAGGGGAGGGAGTAAAGTTGGTTGCTGTCTGTGTTTGGAAAAGTAGCTGCAGCCAGGCAGAAATGCTTCTTACCCTATTTCCCTAACTCAAACTTTACTCACAAGCATCCAAGCCCGTGTTCCAGCTGCCTGTGATGAGCCACACCCCAGAGTTATCAAGGATGTACAAACAGGCAGAGGCAGCCTCACCCCCACTCAGGCTCTTAGCTTAGAAAAGCCAATGCCAAGACAGAGTGAGGAAGAGGTGTGTGTAGGGCAGGTGATAAGCAAATGGCCTACAGACAGGGAAGTGGAGGCGACATCTGAAGATTGGCAGCTATTACAGATGAGGACTATCATTCAACTGCCAGGACCCCAAGTTATGGTGAGCAGCATTTCCCGGTGGGAGTCCTGCCTGGAGTGTGGACCTTTGCCGGGAGCTCAGTAGCAACTAGAAGAAGAACGACCACACGGAAGCAGCACCTCATCCCAACTAGTGTGAGAACATTTGGAAGGAGGCGAAGGTTGCATGCCACTTTACAGGCATTACAGACTTTATACAGACTTTACACACTTTATAGACTTTTGCTTGGGCTAAGTATTAAAGGACTGAGTATTAAAGACATACGTACATGGCAACATCACCTTGCAAGTCCTAGAAGGGTGGAGAGCAATAGTCTGTTGCTGGGGAAGGTGGGTGCTGCAATAAAGCTTTTTGTGCAGATCTGTTATGCTGTGGTGTGTCCAGTCCTTGGAAAACAAAGAACCCTCAGTCCTGCTTCATGAAGGCTTCGTTGAGGATTATTGTGACTTTATGAAATAAAAAATGTTATACAATTTTAGCAGAAGCATGTGTCTTTAAATCTAATTCCCTCATATGGAAAAGCTGCAACTATTTTTTTAAAAATTTGTAAATTGCTTTGAATTTAATTTTATCATAGGGAAATAAGGTATAAATGCACAAATTAGTAATAACTTTAATAAAAAAAAGCACACACATGTGACATTGAATTTTAACTTAGCAGAATTTGCTCTTCAGGAATCAACATCTTAAAGTGATTAAGTCTATCAATGTGCAACTGGAACATTATTTTGTAAAAATACCATATTCCAAAGCTGCATAGAAAGCCACTCAGCAAAATTTGCAAAACTGGTTTGTGGTATCTGTTCAAAGAGAAAAATTCTCACTTTGGTGTGTGAGTCTTTGTACCATGCCTAAAGGAGCTCTTCAGTTTATGGCCAAAGTCAGTGTGTGTCCAATTTTGTGGATTAGCCACAGCTGGTACAGGCTGTGAATGAGAAGTTTCATTTTGTACTCAGCAAGTGGAGCAGTGTCATCCTTATTTCGCAGCTCTTTCTCGAAGCCACATGAGCAAGGGGAGAACTCAATTCAGAGGAGGTGAAAGATTTATGCCCACTTGTGATGATGCAGGAATCCATCTTCATAAGGTGACATGCTATGGGGGTAAAGAAAGCAAAGCAAATGATTTTATAAAGTTATATAGTGTGACATCTTTTTTGTAAATAAAATAAGCTATTTTATATTTAAAAAATAATACCCCAACCCAAGGAACCAGATATTTATAGCCACTGAATGCTATCATACTTTCAATAGGTTTCAGAATTCTAATGGGAAAATGTTTTAAAATGTATAACGCTGTAAAGGTTTTTCTGTATATCCATAAGACATCATTTTAAAAAAAATAACACAAAAATGAATTACAATAAAACATGCATTTGGAATTGCAGCTCTTGCTGTTAATTGTGTCTGCTCAAGTCAGCCTGACTGCATCCATGTCTATCTCACAACAACAGCTACCTGGTTCAGGCCAGAGATCTATCTGAATCAGCATCCTGTCCTCACTGCGGCTAGCCACAGGCCTAAAAACAGCTCCCAAGCTGAACAAGAATAACGCCTTTTCATTTTCCCTGATAAATGGAACCATACTGTTTGACAAGCATACCGTTGCCTTTACAAAAGGTAACATATAGCCATGATGATTAGAAATTATTGGTAGTCTTAGGGCTTATTAGACAATCAAGTTAACATGCTTTCAGCAGTCTGTGGCAGAGCACAAAAGTATACAATTGTAATTTGCTTAGTTGCATTAGTTGAACTCTGTCTTGGTAATGAGGCTGGCATGTGGTATTACCCTGACAGATTCCCGTGGGACTAATTAAGATGCCAGCAGAAAAAGCATCCACCAACAGTTCTCCCTAACATGGGATAGGTCTAGGGCTGGGAAGAAAGCGAGTTTTGACAGATGGCTAGATCCACAGGTCTAACTATCTGTCTAAACCTGATATGTGGGGTGAAGTGGGCCACCTGGTAAAACAGAAGAGGCTCTCCCTTCTTACTTCGCCTGGAAACCTCCACATACCTGTGGATGATCCACAGATTCTCTCTCCCACTTTCTTTATCTTCTCGTTTCTTGGTCTAGCTTTCACTCTACTGCTCTCTCACTCGGTCTCTCTCTGACCCATCTCACACTCTTAACACTTGTACTAATACTTGCTATATTGCTACCTCTCTCACTTGCTCTCACTCATCTTGCTCACTTATCTCTTGCTCTAATGCTTGCACTATTGCTAACACTTGCTTTTACTCATCTATCTCACTTGTCTCTTGCACTCTCTCATTCTACCGCTTGCTCTATTGCTCATCTGTCTTGTTTGCTTGTCTCTCTCATTCGTGCCTCTTCTACTGGCTCACTTTTTTTATCTCACTCATCTGTCTCTCGTGTTCTCTCACTCTATCAATCACTCAGGTCTCTCATCGTCTCTCTTGCTTTGTCTAACACAGTTGACCGGGAGCTGTTAACAGGTGCTGGCAGGTACTTTGCCATTGCCCAAGCTGAAACAGCCATGAAGGAAGTCATCAGCAACTACAGAAGAGGGGACATGCCTACAGCAGCCAACAGGAGTTGGACAGATCTCAGCTTCTGCCTCATCATCATTGTAGCTGCCACCAAAGCATCATACATCATGCATATAATGAAGTTTGAAAAGACAGAAAACACCTACAAAGATAGGTAGCCTCAGCAATGGGATGGGGATGAGAGGAAGGATGCATCATGAAGATGGGTCCTTCAAAAACAGTTTGCAAGGAATCTTTGAGCCAATCTGACTCTTGAAGTCATCTAAGCTGGCGGCCACTGTATCGCAATGAATTCTATACATTTTGTACTTTGTGAAAAAGTTCTTCCTGTCCTAAATCTCTCAATATTCAGCTTTGTTTGATTGATTCTGAGAGAAAGATGCATCATTCTTTATCATTTCACCATTCTTTTCCTAAACTAAAGTCTCAAATGTTTTAAATCTTCTTCACAGTGGTCTTCCTCCAGCTCTTTGATAAACTCAAGTAACCTTTTCTACATCTTTCTCAGTAGTACCATATTTTTTAAGATATATCTAAAACCAAGTATGATAGAACCATACATCTGTACAGCCACTATGACATTGGAAACTCTATTTTTAATCTGAAGATAGCATTTTCAGCTCTTTGCTGATCTGTTTATAACATTCTAAATAATTTGGTCTTGTTAGCAAACTGACCACCTCAGTAGTCACTGCTAATTTCAAATCATGTATGAACAAGAAAAAAAGCATCAGTCTCAAGATAGAGCATACATTTTTCCTTTATTCCTGCATTGTTTTTTCTTTTCCTCTACCAGTTACCAATTCAGAAAAAAAAAAAACCCTGAATTTGGGAAAATGATTTAATTCTTTCATCTTATAATCAGTAAGGCCATGTTGAGCATTACTATGGATGCAGTTGTTGTAAAGCTTTACACAAAAATACTTGATTTGTACCAATGTGCTTTGTGAAGCAACTGCTTTGAATGCTTTGTACAATCTTAGTAATCAGTTAAATGAGATTCACTTTATTATCATTTTTTTGTAATTAATTAGAAAATTAAAGATATTGGTGGTTTAAGAAATTTCAGTGATGTATTTCAAGAAATGCCTTAATATCCATCAAGTAAATTGGGGTGAACGATGTACAACCTTCCAGATTTTGGGGCTTATAAATCCCTGCTTATCTCCCAGTTTCCTATGCTGGAGGATATGACTTCCTCATCCATGATGAACATTATAGGAAAAACTAATTCTATTTTGGATTATTTATTATATGAAATGGGTTGGGCCTTATTGCCACTTACCTAGAGCTGAGTGCTACAGAACTAAATATAACTTATTTTGGAAAAATATGAATAAAATTATGTTGAAAATTACAGACTAGATCTTTATGTCAGACTAGATCTTTAAATCAAGCTCCACCTTCTTCATCTGGGAAAACTGGGAATTAAGCATAACTGAAATCAAGTTTGGTTCACATCATCTTGTAGATGCATTACAATCAAAACATTCAGTGCCTGCAGTATCTTTAAAAAATAACACAACAAGAAAAAAAGGATAGGAATGGCAGAAGAAAACAAGTAAACTGAAGCATTAATTTATACTATGACATAGTTGTTATAAGCACCAGGTTGAATGCAATTATTTAGAGAAGAGTGCACGAAATAGAAATGGATTTCTCAACATTGTAATATTTTGTAACTAGACAGAAAGGTACTGTCAGGTGACAGTGAGAAAGACCATTCTATCTTATTTCTCAGATAGACCCTTCATCCCATCTCTCCTTCTGCAACCAGATTTTAAAATGTATGTATATACAAATATGTCTTCAAGTTTTATGATGCACTGTATCATAAATGTATATTAGATTTTAAATCCTGCTACTTTATGTTTCAATTATGCTTTAAATCTAAATCTTGCTATGCTGGCAAACCACCAGACAAAATATCCTTCTATCCACCAGCCCAATCCAGACAGATCTCTCACCTGCCATGAATTTCTTACAGTCCTGGTTTGATGAACTGGATCTGTAGCCTGCCTTTCCAGCAAAGGCAGCTAAAAATAGAGAAGGGACAGAAAACAAATTAATTGAAAACACACTTGACCAGAAGCCTATGCCAGCACAAGAGAACGCAGGGTATGGTGTAATGTTGCATATCATCAGTGTATTAATCCCACACAAGGAGACAGCAATTTAAACGACAGAACGCATGGCAAAAAGAAACACACTTTGTGACAGATATATTTTTGCTGAAAGGTAGTTTCTTATCCTGCATCTAGAGCTGGTATAGCCTGGGGAAACTAAGCAACTTTGAGACTACAGGATATGGTATAACCATGTTCCCTTATGCCACCTGCATCCTTTGTCCCGGATTGTTTCGCCGGGGGCGTACAAATAATGAAGGCAGGGGAGCCGACCGCCTTGGGGCCCGTGGTCACAGGGGCCCAGCAGCAGACTCCCCTTGCTCCTCCCCCTTCAACAAACCTGCACGTGTGGAAAGGGGTCCCTACAGCCGCAGCGGAGGAGCGGCACGCCAGGAAAAGGCGGGCAGGCGGGTGGCCGACCGAGGGAGGGCGGGAAGGAGGAGCTTCGCCGCGGCCACGGATCTCCCGAAAGTAGGGCGAGGCGGGGCCGGCCGAGCAGTGAAAGCGGAGCCCTGGGGAGCCCTAGCGGCTTTCCCGGCTTCTCTGCGGGCCGGCTTTCCGTGGGGCTCAAGTCCGACGTGGCAGCGAGGCGGGGGACCGAGGGGCTGCGCTCCCCCGCTCCCCCCTTCCTCCCACCCGCCCTCCGTTGCCGCAGCCTGCCGGGGCGCGGCGATCGCTTTGGGGCTGGGAGGCTTCTGCTGAGCACTTCCGCTGCTGCAGGTAGCCTTTCTGCCGGCGCGCCGGCGTTGAAACAGGCTGCTAGTGAGCTCTTCCAGCGAGGCGCCTCCCCCACAATAATCTCCCCCCCTCAACCGGCTAAATTCACAAGTCGCCATCCCACTTGACTCATCCTTGCGGAAGCGCACTATGGTTGCCAAACAGTCAGAAGGCTGGTGGCATCTTTTTATTAAAAGGCATGCACTTTCGTGGGCTGCAGCTCAGTTCATCAGCTGCACAAAGTGCGTGAGTCGGAAACGGCGCCGCCAGACTCCTGATTTTTTGCAACCGCTGGCAACGCGGCTCTCCTACGAGGTCCGCGCTACGGTTGGTTCCTGAGATCCAACCAACGATAGAAAAGACATTTTCTGTCAGCGTAGAGTTTAAACTTACTGAGCATACTGTTCCCGCTGCGCTTCCTAGCGCAGATGAAATTACACGAAGGCTGTTAGCGAGCGAATGTTCCTCAGCTACCAAAATAGCTGGCTGGGAGAAAAAAAGCGTTTTCCCCGTGACAACGTGAGATGATGTGTCACCACCACCATATCCCTACCTCGAGGGACGCCTGGGTGTTTTAAAGGGCTGCCTCCGTTGGTTAACTTTATTTAGGCCAGTGGCCAGCTTGAAACAAGACGCACCCGCCTCCATTACAAACTGGTGGATTGATGATTATGCCACTAAACAGTCAAGAAAAGGCCTCCGGCCTCCCAGCCGTTTCCAAAATGGCTGCCGCGCAGCGCCCCCAAATCTTTCCGACGCGGCGTACAAAGCAGCGGGGGCGGCGGTGGGGTTCGAAAGCCGACGGAGGCGGAGGGAGGGGGGTCTCTCTCCAGGGAGGGGCGGGGTGGCACTTGCAGCAGAGTAGGAAGCGCAGCCGAGAAAGCGTGTATAAATAATAGAAAGAGAAGCGAAAGACAAACGCGCCGACGTGGAGCCGCTGGAGGCAGTGAAAGAGAATAAGGAAGGGCCTTGAGGCAGGCAGTGAAGGAGAAGCGCTTCCTCGACCTAGGCCAGGGTGTCCCTAAACCGGGCTGCATTTTGCTAGGCTTCCTTCTGCGCTTCTCCCCCTTTTCTTCCGAGGCGTCTGCGTTCGCCTTACAGAAGGAGCGGCGGCGGGGGGAACTTCGCTTGCCAAAGAAAGAAACGCCACACGCAGCCGGGGATGTGACTTGTGTCGTTGCAATATGGCCTCATGATTCATTCATTTCCCAAGATTTCTTCTTCTATTCAGAACTGATCTGGGGCTGGCGTTCGCTCATCATCCCTGCCATAAGACGCACGGGGTGGAGAAGGGGGGAGGGGGTTGGAAGGAAGAATATAAATACTTCACTGGAGCCGGACCGAGACGAGGGCGGTCGCTGTCAATATCCCGGTGTTGAAATACATTTACAGGCTGGGGAAGAGGGAGGAGACCGAGAAAGAGGCGGAGGACGAAGGGAGAGCGGTGCGTGTGGGAGGCACGCTGCAGTGCTGCTGCTGCTGCTGCTGCTGCCCTGGAAGAAATGCCTTCCTAAGGAGAATAAAGATGGGCTCGCAGTTTGAAGTGCCTAGGGACCGCCTTGAAGTACTAGCTTTGCTGAGCCCGATCCAGCGCTAGGTGAATTGATACGGTCTGGGGCGCCGAAACCCAGGCTTTGCCTCTGCAAACTCGAGTATTGCTGAAATACAGTAACTGGGATTTCAGCAACCACAGAACTGTAACCCCCGATCGCTAGCAAATGGACGTCTCGGGGTCTGCCTATGCATATGACGCCAAACAGGGAAGGAAAGAATAGGGAGGGAACAAGCTTTATCTGAGTCACCGCTTAAGGGGTAGACTGGTTGAGCCTATTTAAAAATATGACATCTGCTGCCCTTTTCTTAGCCGTGTGCGCTGGTGAGCACTTCGGCATAATCCGCCCCGTGCAATGCGGAACGGAGCTCTGGATGTCACGGCCATTTACAATGATCACCGTCTTGGAGGCGGTGGCTGGAGGAGAATCTATTTCTCCTCCGTGACGACACGCGCTCGCCTCAGCTCCCCTTCCTCGCTCGCTAACTGTAGCCTGATGGCGACGGGAAATCAGCCCTTGGTCTTCTGGAGACGGGAAAATACGAACGACCTTTTTATTAATTTTTTTTTTAATGGAAGTAGACTGTAAACGATTCCCATTCTTTGCTCCACAGAACATCCGATGCGGCGCCCAATCAGCTGAAAGGCTGCTTGGACGTCACTGAAGCTCTCCTTGCGTGCCCGCGCGCTCGTGTCTAAGCGCTGCCAACTGCAGCTGTTTTTCTGATCGGAGCCTCCATTAGACCACCGCTATTGATTTCTGATTCATGCCGTAGCGGCGGCGGCGGCGGCGGCGGCAGCCGCACTGGAGGGTAGGCACAGAGAAAAAGAGAGGAAAAAACCGAGAGAAAGAGATGGACTGAGAAATAAGCGTAGACCGAAGCCGAGCCTGTGCACAGATAGGAGATATCCCTAGATCTTCTTGCGGACTGTTCACATAGGTTGAAGCCACGGGTCTGTGCTTAAAAAGAAAACTGAGCGGGTGCACGCACAAATAAGATCTGTGCATCCGTTTTTGGATGAATATATGTCTCAGCGTATGATTACGAACAATGCGCAAGCAAACATACAGCTGTATACACACTGATGGAAGGAGGCGCACGCGCACTGGGTATTTAGCAATATAACGAAGATGCGCCTACAATAAAATACTTGCAACAGCTGGGGAAGGAAAAGGCGCGATGCGGGAGACTGGGACCTGAAAAGCAAACTTCATCCGCCGTCAAAAATATCTGGCACACATGAAGGGATAGCTCTGATTGTTACGGCAAACCGGTTTGATATAGGAAGCTGTACGTCAAAATAAATAAATAAATAAATAAATAAATAAACAGTGCCTTGCCCATCCAAAACAAAATAAAAATGGTTTAATAAAACCATCGAATGGCGCCTTTTTCTTTCTCTGTCTAAGCCTCTGCCTAATGCGGAGGGCTTATTTGTCCTCTCCTCATACACGCAGAGCCCCCGCCCCCGCCTCCAATGAGATAGCTGAGTTTTAGGACATCCCTGGGTTTTTATGCATCCTGAATGTGCATGATGGACACACAGCGAGAGTGTTGCAGTAACAAGTTGCTTTTTCAATTAGCAGCGGCGGTGCTTCGTGGTGCCTAATCGGCGACATTAGACACATAGTCTCTCCCCCCCCCCCCCCTCGCGCATTCTCTGCAATCCTTTTTCCTTCGGAAGGAGATGGCGTTGAAATTATTCGGGCTGGTTACTCTCCCGTCTTTTCCTTGAAATGTGTATTCCAGCTAATAGCTGGCAATAATTCCTTCTAGCGTGTTAAGCGTGCTCCAGCGCATTTTGGGGGGGGGGGGGGAGAAAACTCCGGAAAGAAAGCTTTTTACAATAACTGCTTGTCAGCCTGACAGACTGTAGCTGTGAACAATATACAATTAAGGACGGGGGGGGGGGGGGAGACGGAGGGAAGGAAGGAAGGAGGGAAGGAAGGGGAAATCAGAAATCAGAACCATTGTGCGGGGGAGGGGGACAGAGGAGCGGGTTGGTGCTGGTGAGCCCTTGTCATCTTTCAGGAAAAAAAAGAGGGGCCGAGAAAGACGAACAGGAAGCCATTATGGGAAGATGCTGTACTGAGCGGGCTTGTCTGCCAAGCTAAGGGCACCCAGCTCGGGGCACGCTTTCGAGTCCCGCCCAGACCTGTGCCTTGCCACTCTCATTTTAATGACTCTGCCAGGGATGGCTCTGGAAGCCTGGGGCGAGCTGCCGCGGCATCAGGGCGCCCCCGACCTCAGAGACCAGGCGGGATGGCTGTCAGACCCAGCTCAAAGCCACAGCATTTCTGGGTTGCCTTTTGTTGTTGTTGTTGTTGTTTTTGAGTTAAAGGGAAGGAGGAGGGGGAGGAGATCCGTTAAGGAAGAGACCCGCCGTTGCCCTAATAATGAAATAACGCACAATTAGAAGAATAGGAGGGAGATCTAGGGAGACCTCTCCTCGTCTCTGAACTCGACGGAATTGCCCGGTGTACCTCCCATCTGCTGACGTTTGTTGCTGTTTTGTTCCTTTGCAGCCCTTCCTCGCTTCCTTCCTTCCTTCCTTCCTCGCTTCCTTCCTTCCTTCCTTCCTTCCTTCCTTCCTTCCTTCCTTCCTTCCTTCCTTCCTTCCTTCCTGATAAGTAGTTGGGGGTGGGCTACCTGATTCAGCCAGAGACTTTGATTTGTGGGATTGACAACCTTATTATGCAGCCAGGCTTATTATTGATATTATTCCCTTCTCGGTTGCCATGACCACCTTGTGAGAGACATTCAATTTTCTCTCTTCCATCATCATTATCTATGAGGCCATCTGTTGTGGAAAATGAATTCAGCCTCATTTGCATGACTGATAAGCAATTTTTTTTTATCTATTTAACAGAAGGTCATATGCCAGGGATTTGGAGCTGGTGAAAAAAAAAAAAAAGTAGAGGGGGAGGGAAAGTATATGGAGAGAAGGAGGGAGAGTGTGTGCATTAGGGGATGTATGTGGAAGTAAAACAGATCCCTTAGGCCTGCTAGTCTTTCGTTCTGAATTTGTCATCCCTGCCAGGGAGATGTTCCTCTTCTGCCCCCCTCCCATACTTGCACACTAAACAGAGTAAGTGTGTGAGAGAGAAAACTGTTTTTTCTTCAGTCTACATGCACCCCCCTCCATTTTTTAGTTCAGGTGGGAATATTTAATTTTCTTTTCCTTTAAAAATCTCTGAAATGTGGGATATTTTTTCAACTATCAATGAAGGGTAAAAAAGGAACTTTTCTGGGGGTTCTCCATAGTATGCTTCAAATTTGTATCGTTCCTCATCTGTTTAAAGTTGCAGCAAGCTAAGATTTATGGGGTTTTGCTTTTCGCATTTTTACTTTTTCTTTCGTCCTCTTCCTCCCCGCCCCCTTTACCATGTTGACATTTCATATACTTTGTTTATGATGGTAAATGAAGTTTGCGGATTGTGCTCAACTGAGGGTTGATTCTCTGAAGTAAGTCAGAAATCTAGATCTTGCTTTGCTTAGTTATTGGGGTGTTTCATATTTGTCTTGTTTACTCCTCCACCCCATTTCTCTGACTTCGAACAGTGTATTTGCTGTGCTGTCCAGAGGACTCAGGAATAGCCTAAAGTAATATGATAGCAAAATATGTTATGGCTGTATGAAAATATTATCTTGCATGCATGAAGCATCTTGCTTATGTCAAATTATGCATGCTGCACATTAACTGCTTGATAAAGCAAGTGAGGCAAAATTGCACAGATATTCCTAGATTACTTGAAAATGACACTTACTTAAAATGAGAACTTAAATACATTTGGAATGTAACACTGAGTTCACATTTTACATTTATACTGACCAAATGCAGATTGTGCTTTTAGAATAACATATATGTTTTTAAAACACTCTGATGAAAGTTTGGTAACCTATATATTAGTCAACAAGTCAAAACAGAGTGGATGCATATATTTCAGTTTTGTAGTGAAATATAACATAATTAAGTCATCACACTATGTGAAAGTAGAGCCATGTTCCTTAAATTCTTATTTTCTGCAGTGTTCATTCTAAAAACGTACTGTACATAAAATAGAGAGACAATGGCTTGGATTCAGACTTGGTCATACTTAAACAGACCCATTATAACCAGCCGGACAAGTTAATAATAGCTATGACTAAGTCTGAATCCAATCCAATATAATTATCAGTTTTTTAAATGTCAAAATAAAAAGTAACTATCTGCCAATATTGTAAATATTCTTTCACAATATATGCAGTATTCCTTTTTACTGTTTTGCAAAAAGTATAGTTTCATGAAGTACTTTGATGAGGCTGAGTGAAGCTCCCTTTGGATTGTGTGGGTTTGTTTCTTTTCATCCCACCCTTTTTTTTGTCATCCTTGCCATCTTTATTCTTCATTTTTGACTACTGTCATATTTTTTCTTGTTTTTAATGTTTTATTTGTAACCACCCAGAGTAACTGGGAGTCAGGAGTAATAATAACAACAATGACAACAACAACAATTTTTGTACAGAATTTTAATTCCAGAATAATATCAGTAAGTTCCAAAAGAGTAATATTTCTGAATTTCAAATAAAGAAGACTTTCACTTTTCCTCAGATTAAGGGAGTATCATCTAATTATTTCATTTGTATATTGAAACACTCAGTTTTTAACATCCTGGTTTATAGGACTCCTAACTTCCACTATTTAACATGTTTTTTCACTCTACTTCTTGTGATATTTTCTCTTATTGTTTGGTTATAGCTGAACCAAATAAAGTTTAAATATATAATTTCGCCCTCTTTAGTTATCACATATATCTTTTACACTGATTATATTTTCTAGCGAAAAATGAATTAAACAATTTTATTCTCATTAATATATTAAGCTTGATATTCTATATGTTAACTCAGAAGTAAGACCCATTAATTTCAATGAGGCTTACTCCCAGGTAAGTGGTATAGGATTGCATCTTTAATCATAATAAAGCTTGAACAGATTGAAAGGGGAAGCATGAAAAATCCTACTTTCCACAGTTGAGAACAGCTGCAGTATCTTGAAAAAAATTAGTTTTGTGAAGGTCTGAGTTTGCTTTTTAACCATTTGAGGTTTAGTACTTTCACTTTGTGTAAGTTATAAGCAAGTTCAAATGCCTTGTAAAGAGGGATGGAGGAAAAGATACAATATTTTAAAAAGAAAAACCATCAGAGATAATACACTTGGTTTTCTTTCCCTGCCCCCATAAAAGTTAATTACCAAGCTTGGTTGGATTCCTCCTTGCCACCTTGACATTTGACTGCTGCTAATTCACTGATTAATCTCATTAATGTGATTACAGAGGGATTTGGAGTTGGCTGCTATTGTTCTGCAGATAGTGTTTTTCGGAGTGCTCACCACCTCATTCAGTTTTGCTGTGATTCCGCCCCCGCCCCCCCCCCCCCCCACCTTCCCAAAGGTTGTCTGAGCTGCACTGCATCTCCTTTCAGCACCAGGAGCTGTCCGCTGCTGATAGTAATTACTTTGAGCCCTGACTTCCTATTAACTTACTGGAAAATAGGAAAATAGCTGACTTTCATCACCTTCCTTAACGATCTGCTACAAAGAGCAGGTTAACCATGGGAAAATTTAATCACTAACACTATGCATACACTTGAAGGGGGAAAAATAAAACTTGTTCACTTTTATCCTTGATTTTTTTCCTTTGCATTTGTTTTTACATAGTCTATTAAATGTTGGGGTGATAATATTGTAGAATTTGTCAGTTCTTTCATCCCTATAATTTAAGACCAGATCATTTACTTCACTGTTTTCCTTCAATAGCTTTTCCTTTCTTCAGAAGAGCCCATTCTCGACAAACGGCACTCCTTTTTCTCCTCCATATATGAATAATCTTGCTGGCGTAACTCAGTTCTTCACAACTCCTTGTTTCTCTACCAGGCAGGAGTCTTATAGATGGCTTCTACCCACATTTACATGTCACCCATCCGTTGCTAGGATCTCTCGGTCACAGATACACATTCACATCCATACTGATTTAACTGAGAGATTCTGTTTAAATTAACATTTCAACCTTTCAGCAAAATATTAGCAGAGATGTTTGTTGCCAGAAATGGGTCTAGATTTTCATTGTGCAGAGCTAACACTCCATCCGTATCTCCAGCTAAATCTCAATAAACGCTGTTTGAAATATGATGCTTTGAGAACATCCGCGCATAATCAGCTGAACTGTCTGCTGCTTTACTTTGTTATCATGAGATGCTGTAACTGCGCATGTGCAGTAACTTTTCCAACCTAGTGTATTTTGAATATCCTTTCTGTTCTTCAGGAAATGTGCCACTATGCTGAATATTTCAAGCCATGGTTAAACTCCACTGTATTTAGCATTTTTTCTGAATTTAACAGAGTTATGGAGGCAATTAAGTGTGCATTTGCCTTCAACTCCAGGCAAATTGATTATCTATATATTTACTCAGGAATGAAATTCTACTATGTATAAGAGTTTACTCAGTAGTACTTAAGCATGATATTATGTTGTTGGGGTTGTGAATAGATGTGCACACACACACACACAATGTTGGGAGTGGGTAAGTATAGTACAGCAAGAAGAAAATGAAAAGCATATAGAACAAAGATATTTTTGATATTGACATCTACAATTTGCTGTTTAATGGAAGCTGTTCACAGCTGGGCATTCCCATACAGATTTACCTTTCCATTCCATCTGTACCCTGAACTGAACTTCTGGTGTACCTCTCATGTAACATTCAGCCCCCTCTCATGCATAAAGGAAATACTGTATTTTTAACCATAGAGGTTGAATGGAATAAACTTTGTTAGCTACATTGCATGGGAATCAGATAAGGCATTGCTTTCTCATTATAGCTGGATGAGTTGCACTTGTGTCCCTCCTCACCCCCCCCCTTCTGCACCGCCCATCTTTCCCTACTGGATTGATACCTATACCCATCCTATTGTACCCCAAATAACAAAGGCTAAAAGATTTCCCCATCTATTGCAATGTATGCTTAGGGATGGGGTTGAATCTGCACATCTGCTACAGTTATGTGGCAAAATGCTACATGCTCTAAGTGTTCCTGAATACTGATTTAGTGCAGTGATCATTGTTAAGAGAGAAGTAAAGATAGGGGATCTTCATGCATTCAGGGTAGCATTTGTCAGTTCTGAAGGAATGTAGAAGTGAGGAAGTTATAATTTCAGCACCAGGTTCCTTAATGTTATTTTACAAAAATAAAACAGCATAAGTAAACATATAGGAAATAGGATTTTTAATACCTTTATGCTATTTTAAATTATTATCAACATTTCAGAAAAAAGAAAGGTAGAAATGACCTCAAACTTCTGAATCAGATGCCCATTAAACTACTGTTGATATCTCCCCTCTTCCCATTCTTTAAATTGTTGGTTTGGGCAAGATGTCACACAATTTACCTCACAAGGACTAAGTTGCTACCTGCAAGCCACAACCCAATTTCATTTCAGTCTACTGTTCAAAACTAAACCCCACAGAATTCAATAGGCCTTACTTCTAGGTAAGTGGGTATCATTTTGTAGGTTTGAACTGGGTCTGTGTATTTACTTTTAGAGTATTCAAGTCATCTAGGATGAGATCAGGAATTTGACCTTTGAACTAGCCTTAAGTAGTGGAGCTTAGTATCCCAGCCAGGTCAGAATGCCTTTCTTTCTGTATCTGAGATCACCTGAAATCTGGGATTAGATTCTAGGTCACAGGGAGTGTGATTCCCAGCTAGAAGTGTGAATCCCAAGATTCCTAATTTTAGTAAACACAGGAAATTGCTCTTCCACTATTAAACTGAGTGGGATTTTATCTGAACAGCTAACAATTTACGTTTCATATTATACTTACATCATGTCCTCTTTTTATTCCTGAATCTGATTCTAAGAGTATTTATTTGAAAACTCCATTTAATTTGATGATCCTGATTGCCTCCAAATAAGCCTGTACACATTTATTTTTAGGAGCATAATCAAAGGACCTCAATGGGCCCTACTTTTGAGTAAGCATGCATGAGAATTGGGCTCCCTATAGTCTTTGGACCAGAATCTCTCATTAACAAGCATCCTCCTCAAACCCTTTTCCTAAATAAGGGTTGTCTCTCCAGCCAGACTACTTTAGATTTTGGCATAATAAAGGAAGCCCTGAGAGGATCCGGGGATGTTGTCAGAAGTGGGAGAGGCAAAAAGAAATGTAGGTGTATGTGTGTTGTGGGGGGGGGGGGGGGGACAGACAAGGGGAGGGGAGGGCTAAAATCCTTTTTGCTTCTTGGGGAAACACTTCGGTGTCTTGCCTTTAACCTGTTCAAGTCCGGAGCGAGGTGCTTCCATTGCCGCGTTCTTGATTTGCGCGCACACACACAAACACGGTTGGCAGGGTTTGTTAGCAAAGTTTGCCTTCAGCAGAGGAGCTGTCTGTGGAGCTGTCGGGAGAGCCCAGGAGGAAAGCGAAGGGCGGGCTGGGCTCCAGCAAGGCTTTTCCTTCCCCTCAGACTGCAGTGCGAGCTGGGAAGGGAATTGCCAGCAACTCTGGTCGCCTCGGCCGTGGCGTCTGCTTTGGTCTTCTCTCAGTGCGTCAAGCAGCCGTGAGGGGGGATTACTTTGGCAGGCTGGAAGGAGGTGTGTGCCGTGTGACTTCCCGCGCTGGGGTCATCTCAGTAACCTCTGCCGTGGCAAGAGCGGTCAGTATTGTCTCTTTTTGCAAAGGCTGCAATTCGACGACGTCGGCGGGGGGGGGGGGGGGAGGGGAGGAGGAGGAGGGGGAGGGCGCGCGCGCGGGGCTTGTGGATGGCGAGAAGCGGGGGGGTAACGGGTTGGTGAGTGAGGCAGAGGGGAGATTCGGGTGTGCTGAGGGGGGAGGCTGTGTGTGTCTTACATGGATGAGAACTCTGAAGGCGATAAAGATGTTGCGAGCTTGTCTGTGCACTGAGTGTTCTAGAACTCTGCCCGCATGAAAAAGCTGGTTTTAGCTGCCGTGTGAGAGAGAATTGTGCATGGGGGAGAATTGTATCCGAGAGAGACGACGAAAGAGTTGTGGTTGTATGATGGGAAGGGGGGTGGGCTTGGGTTGGGTATGCTGTGATGAGACTATGCGTTTGAGAGAGAGTGTTTTATGTATGGTGGGAGATGGGATTGTATATGAGGGGAAGCTGTGAGAAAAGATGTGTATTTGTGAAGGAGAGTGAGCGAGGACTTCTGTTTACTGCGTGAAATCCGAACTGGTGAGGGTGCTGTGGCAGTGTTTGAGTGATGAGAGGAGGGTGAGTTTGCTTGTGTGCTCTTGTATGTATATGTGAGAGACAGTAATATTGTTTAGGAAAAGACTGAGGTGAAATTAAGATAATAGACATCCCCCCCCCCCCAAAGGAAAATAAAATAGCCCAAGAAAGAAATATTCTTATTTTGTAGCTCTATCCAATTATATAGAGGGGTTTGGGGTTTTTTGGGTTGCAAAAATTTACATATGCCTTACAAATAGAAACAAATAATGCTAGAGAAGTAGCTCAAAGGGAAACCATTCATGTGAGGTGCATTCTGGCCTTCCTACAATTTTTCAGTACCTTTGTGTTAGGGTTCCTGAGGCTGCTCTTAATGCATTGTTTATGACTGAAAAATGGAAGATATTTTGAATTCAAATTTAGAAAAGTTGTGTTAGTTGTCTGCTTTTTCTCTTTCAAAGAGAAGGGACTGGCCTGCATATGCTGACCTTTTTAGCATAGGGTCACAGTCACACAACTCATTATACTGCAGGAGAAAACTGTTATGTTTTAAGCAAAATTATTTGCTAATAGTAAATATAATTCAGAAGTGATTTCCAAGATACATGTTCTGTGTTTGAAGTGGTTTAATTTAGATGCACATGCCAGAAAACTAGTCAAAACAGTTCTTTAGTAGATTCAGGAAGAAAGTATAGCAGAAATTTTATATATTTTCTCTCTCTCTCTCTCTCTCTCTCTCTCTCTCTCTCTCTTTCTCTCTCTCTCTCACTCACTCACTCTCTCTGTGTATATGCATGCCAAACATTGGAAAAAGCTTCTAACAAGCCTAAAACACTTTTGCATATCAGCCTAACTTACATTTTGTTTGATTTGATTTTTTAAAAAGAAGTTCAATTATCAAAGTTATACTAGATTCAGATTATTACTGTTGATTCTCTTCAGATATACAACCCTGTCAGTTTTTTTTCTTAGCCAAAGGTTTCCTTTTCTCTCTCTTTTAAAGAGGGAAAAATCAGGTATTGACCCAAATGAGTTAGGTATACTTGAAGTGAACTTTAAATCTATTGTCTTCAGACTGTTCTAAATTTTTTCTCAAAAGAAATAGGTCAAAACACTAGTGCATTTGCTGTATTTCTTGGCATTTTTGTAGTAAAAGCACACTTTTCCATATCACCAGTCATAAAAGAGACCCCAATTTAAAAGCATATATCATCTACTGGGTTGCTGGTAATAGCCTGAGTGGTATTTTATGGTTCCCATCTATTACATTAAATACAGCATTGCACATGATACACATTCTGCTCCTCCAGAGATGTAGGGGCCTTTGGGTACAATGTAGACAGCATATAGCGCATCTCTTCAATCTTGCCTGACTACTGCAAGACTAGTAAACAGAAGATCTCAAAATTATTGTTATATTCTAGAAGTGGGGGTGGGGGGAAGGAGGGGGGAACCCTGTCTAACTCGGAGGTAGTTAAAGAGTTAGTCTACTGTTTAGGAAAGAAATGAATACACTTTGCATTCTATGAAGGAATCTTGCATGAGACAGGGAAAGTCAGCAGTATGCTACTGATGTTATTCTGCTGCAGTAATGTGGTCTCTAAGGGAACCTGTGCTTGCATATACTACCCAGCTAGGCTATTCTGTAGCCCACTGCCTGCCTTGCTGCTGCTAGTGCTTTCAAATGGAGGCTACTGCTGATGTAGCAGGCAGAGTGCTGCACTCATGCACATATTTCCCCATCATTTAGTAGTGTCAACTTGCTTTTATTTCTTGCTTTCAACTTCAGGTCCATTGTTCCCGTCTGAAAACATTTTGACCTTTGTCTTTGTGGCAAAATAATTAGCATACAGATAAGGAGCAATTCCCATCTCTTATACCTTGGAAATGCACTAAGAGAAGAGGTGCATTTGAAAAAGTTGACTGGTTGAATGGTGAACAAATGGTGGGCATTTGGAAGCATTGCAAGGATTTTTGCTGTTTATCGTGAAGCAGATTTGTCACTTTTCTGGGTGAATCCCTTAAGATGGAAAGCAGGCTGGCTGGTGCTGAAATTATTATTTGACTGTCTGGCCTACTTGAAAGTACAGAGTTGGACTGCGTGCATACACAATTCATTTGGACTACTTTGTTTTGCAATTCTTCAGCTTTCCAACTGATAGTCCATTCAGGTAAGCCTATGCCTTTTTTCCTTCACTGTTCTGGATATGGTCTTTCTGTTAAGAAAGTGTAAGAAACTGGAATTGTTTGACAAGGGACAAAATAATCTATATATTTTTACTTTTTCTGAAGACATTTTACTTGGCTTTCTTCAGATAGGTGCAATCTCAAATGTTGAGAGATCCCAATTCTTTTCCTAGGTCAAACAAAGAGTTCAGTACTCTCTTTTCTGATATATACAGTAGCAATTATAAAACATTTGGTTAACATTTTTCTTAAAAGTGAATTGCCAGATTGACAATCTAATAGGTGTTATTTCACTGAGAAAGCTTAGAATGTAGAATTTTGGGGGCATACATTCATGTATGTACATATTTAATATAGAAATGAAATTGTACTTTAAATAGTGACTTAGATAATTTTAACAAGTTACTTATATAAGTGACTGCAAAAGGTGAAGTATTGTTTTTATACTGCTGAAAGATACTCTCTATAGAAAAAGAACAGTCAGTGCAAAATCAAACCCATTTAAATGTAGACACCAACATCTATTCTTATAGTCCCTTCAAAGTCTTTCTCTAGAAACCTGAATATAATGAAACCTTCTAGTAAGTCAGTAATTGACTTACTTGTTTATTATATAATTTTGTAGGGATATTTTAATTTTTGTCTGAATATGTCTTTTTTTATCTTTGTAATCTAGGAATAGTTTTATCCTATCATAATGGCTCCTAATCTTAAAAAATTAGCTTTTTAACTTGACTAATTTGTTTTTTAAAAGCCAAATCGTGAGGTTGGAATTTAAGTATAGATTATAATTTAATTGTATTTCTTTAATTCCTTGTACATTACAAGTTGAATATTGAGATATTTTGCTTTAATATTTAAAAAACTGTTTCTTGCCTATTTTTCAGAGTAAATATGTATATCAAGGTGGTACAATTTTTGGCTTTTTAAATTTATGTAGTAGATTACCGTTATGAATTACAAACGTAAGAACTAAGCATGCACATAAATAAAATAAAACACATAACCTAGGTAAAGAATTTTTGAAGCATGCAGTTAACCCTTATTATCACAGCTTACTTTTGCTCACTGTAAGTTTGAATGCTGGACCTGAACTTGGTGGTTAAGGTGTAGTTAAATTATCTTATGCTTATGTCTTGTTACATATTTATCATCAATATACTGTGTTTATAATGGAAAACAAAATGCAGATGATTGAAGAAAAACAAAGAAAAAATAAAATTATGATAGAAGCCATTTGTTCCCACTGGGGGAAAAAGTGAGGAGTATTACCAAGCTCACAAAAAGAAAAAGAAGTAATTTAAATTAAAAACAGAATTGATTTTCTTACACTGCTAAAGCAGTACTTCATGCTCAGCTTAATTCTATAGTTTAGGTAGTGAAAGGATATGTTTATTCAGTGTTAGGTATTAAGCTAAAACAAAATGCAGAGCAGTTTGCTTCTTGCCAGCTACAGCACTTCCTTTGTGTTTGAATTTACTGCTCAAGTATACTCCCTGTGTTGCAGAAAGGATCAGATTGTCCACTGAAGTTATTAATTTATAGTGTAACTTCATCGTTTTATGTTCAATTGTTCATCCCTTTTATGAAATGTACTATTCTTATTTTTCACCTAAAACAGCATGTAATCAAAAGGGCTATTTTGTTCTGTTTAATAGATATCACTTTTTCTTTTCCTGATTATTTTATACAGAGGAATATAAAAATGAACAGTTTACATTAAAAACCCTACAAACTCTCACAGCAGACTAGCTTACTGAATGTTATTAATAATAATTTTTATATTTCTGAAATAATTTAAATATGCACATGCTTATTAAATTTCTTGACTCAATTATAGTTCAAAATATAGTTTTTTTTCAGGTGTCTTATATTTTTGAATCATATTTAATAACTGATCTCAATTCCCAGAATAGCATATGAATCAGGAAGAATAACTGTCAGTGCTCTCAAGTCACTCTTGTGATTATACTTTAACAGAACTTAACATTTTAATGTTACTTGCCCATCCTTTCTTTGACAGAAGCACAGAAAAGGCCTAGAGGTGATATGAAACACCTACAAACAAAAGAGCAGCTACGTTTATCACTTATTAATTGGGGTTGAGTCTACATTTTGCAAATTCTCCTTTAAGTTCAGTATGGTCCAAGAAATCTCAAACAGTTTATCGCATATTGATAAATGTAATTTCTACCTATTTGTGTTTCAACTGTATTATTTGTTTGTTAGGTACAATACTTATCTGAAGTAGAAGCTTACAGAATTATAAATTATAGAAGAACAGGGAAGTATTGTGTATCATAAGAAAGGTCAGATAATTTGCCATTAAAGTAATACATTTATTTTTAATTTTGCTGGATATGGTGTATATATCAAAGTTTAATATAGTTCTTTGGAAAAGGTTGCAGACATACATTTGCCACAAAACTATGTAGCCAGCTTGGTTGTGAAATAATCAAGGCTGCAGGGCACCCCATGGAGAGCCATCAAATCAAGTCTAGTATGGAACAGTCTGGTAAATTGTGAACATACAGAAATCAATGTTGCATCTGCCAGTAGGCCCTTTGGTTCCTGAAACTCCCACGTGTCTAATGAGTCTGGGCAATTGGTTTCAGACACCCGTTTCCTTCAGGATAAATTTAATACATCTTGAGGGTCAGGAATAAGCAAATTGATTATAGCTCAGCACCATACAAACTCATAAACATCTGTAAGATTGCAGATTTTAAAGCTATTCAGCATCAGGGGCTGGTATTTTCAAAGCTTGGCTCCCTCATACTTTGTGTCAGCATGACATACCTCATGCCAGCATGGGTCTCTTGAATTGGGAAGTTGATTAGAAAGGGGCATGGTGTATACCAGCCTTGTATATTCATCTGGCAATAATCCAACTGTTTGGAAGTTATGAGTAGTGCTGCTTGTTGCTTTTGGCATGAGAGGGCCATGGAAGTTAAATGAAGTGCTATTTTTTAAATTACTTGTGTGATAGGTTTTGAACTAGAGAGCTATTTTATTCTGAAAGCAGCATAATTGAATAAAACCTTCTTTGTCCTCATTGTCTATCTAGCTGTGGTTTACAGAGTTAAAATATTATTAAACTGATTCATACACATATGCAGCTTCAATATTTTTCTAAGGTTTGTTATACCTATGTTTTCAACTCCATAACACTATATGTCTTCCAAGCTTAATTTGCCATTTTAGATGTAGAAATGCAAGAGGCATCAAATAATCAGGGTGTTGGAAGATTAGGCTGAGATATCTGACACAAGAAAGTATATGAAAGCTATGCCACATGGTATGCTAACTGGAATATTCTCAGAATAGTTGCAAAAAAGACAACTGGTATATTCAACCTAAGTGTCAACTTTAGTTCCCAAGAGAAATTTTGTCCCCTATCATCTCTGGTTTCAACTGAAACATGTTACAAAAGAATGAAATCTTATGCCTAGCTTTAGTGCCCTTTTCCCTAACATGCTGCAAATAAATATCTTGTTACAGGGTCCATTCCTGTTAGTTCTCAAACATCTTGTTTCAAGTAAAATAAACCCAGTTCAACAAGATAGTACGTATAAGAATTGTTGTCTGAGGAAATTATGGAGGACTATCTTTCTTTTCTTTGAATCCAGCTCAACTCTAACTCTGAATGGGATCCTTTATGTTTTATTTATTTATTTTAAAAACCCCTGTTAGGTTAATGATTCTGCCATGTATGATGGATCATAGCTGAAGATTCTGATACAAGGCTGTGCTTGGGAGGGGTAGCTGATCTAATATAAAAAGGAGAAAAGATAAACTGAACAGATATAGGTTCAGATCATTTTGGGGAAGAATGCTGGATGTCAGTACTTCCAAAGCAGTGGGCTGTGGCATTATGAACTGAGGTTCTAGCATGCTTTCATGACATGCAGCTGGGAAAACCTCCTGACTTAAAATGTAGATGAACAGAGAGGGGAACCTGGCTTATCCTGACTCGTATGTGCATTTTGTCTCTGACATAAATAACAGTGGTGCTATGCAGACAAATAAGTGGGTCAGTAAAATCTTTCATATTATAGCCAATTGAAAAGAGGTGTGAGCATTTGTATGTATATATGACAGCCTATTGCATGCTTTTATCATGTTAAAAATGGTTTTACAGTAATATTTTGAGAATAGTTAATGTGATAAAGCAATTATAGCATGATTTTTCCCTTCTTGTGGTAAGTAGCTAAATGATCCAAACATCTGACATATACCATCAGATGTAAATAAAATCACTGCTCATTCTTTTATACCGCTGGTCACATTTAAAAAGTTTTCTAGGCCAAGTCTCACATGAAAATAATTTAAAAAAAAACACCTTCAGAAAGCATTATCCTTAAATGATAGTGGGAACAGACTCTGATCTGTCAAGCCCACGTGAATACAATCTAGGAGTCCAAGGATTGGAAACAACAAAAGAAAAATAACTTTAGCTATAATATAAGTGAAGTTATTCATCTGCTGATTTAATTGCACTTTAGGATAGCTATCTTTTTAGGTGGCAAGTGCCACTGAGTAATTATGCACAATGGTGTGATTGTATTAAAAAAGTAATAAGTTTTACATGGCTAAACTCTCACAAGATTTCCTAATTTTATATTTCAACAATATCGCTCCTGAGATGTCACCAGACCTCATTTGAGAATATTTCAATATTGCAAATTTAGGTCATCCCATGGGATTTCAGTAAAAGCCTATAGAAGCCTTAAATATAGGATAGGCATGGTTTCTTTTACTGAATTGAGGCCTTTGACTACTAGTGTTATTGTTTTGGCTATAATTTCAAAGAATTAGTGTAACACTGTGGGCTGGGAAGTATTTATTTCAAATCCATACCCAACCATAAACACATGGGGATAGATTCAGGCTTTATCAAAGTCTGTCTTTTTATTTCTGCGGGCAGAAGCCTTCTTTGAAATTGGTGCTGCCTGTGGGATTAAAAATTCTTCATTCCATTCATTCAAATGTGTTACTTCTCCTTTTATACATTGGAAATAGTAAGTATGTTACTTAGAATAATTTATATATCTTTATGTGAGGCATTACATGATCATGTCTTATACTCAAAACAGTTAAAAAAAGTATAGTCTTAGCCTAATACCTAACCCAAAAGTAATTATGTCTGAATTTAGTAAGACTAAGTTTCTGGTAAGTATTTTAACAATCATGTCACCAGATAAATAGGATGGAAAAAAGGATGCTTACATTGGCTGATTCTGTTTTTGTTCATCTATTTTAATTAGCATGTATTAATATTGGTATTTAATTAGCAATAAGCTTTAAATGTTTCACTGAATTATTTGAGCAAAGAATATAATATAATGCAGAGGTGGCAGACTTCAGGACTGCAGGATCTACTGAGTTTTACTAAAACCAAGGGACCCACTAAGTGAAGCCAAATACAAAGAAATATGTCAGGTAAACAAATGCTGAGATTGAAGGAACAGTGTACTTCTGAGTACATGGTTAGTGCAGAAACTCAGTACTGATATCAGAATAGGTTCACAAGTGCTTTCAGGCAAAAATCTCCTTCTGATGTCTTAAGTGAATAATTTTTTCAAAGAAAAGCTTCTAGCTGTTGGTAATGTTAGACAATGAAGAGTCAGAAATCTGCTGATCTACTGAGAATCTGCAGTTTACCCTCAGTTTATTTCTGATTTGTTTGGAACAAGAACAATCTTGATCACAAATACAGCATTTATCCATTAGATATGTATCTTTTGAATAACTTTTAAACATGCTTGGCATTAAAATGAATCCAAAAAAGTAATTTATTGCCATTTGCAAATATTCTGATAAACCATCTATGCTTCTGACAAGTTTCAAAACAGCATTTTCCCATAGGATACCTACGCACTTACAGCAGGCCAAGAAATGTTCTCATTTTTTCCCCTCCAGGGGCAAGTTATTTTGCCTGTTTACAAATTAGAAAGAATCACTAATGATCAAAACAGTCGTAGACGGAAAAGACTGTCAGTAATATTAACCTTTTAATGCTAGCAAATAAAATAGGTTTTGATAGAAATAAGTTTTCTTATATGATTTTTTTAAAAAAAAAAAAAACCCTTGATAGTGCTCTGGATCTAAACTTCTCTTCATTAGCTATCTGGATTTTTTCTTGCTAGCAGACTTGTCAAGAATCTCTTTGTCATAATCCTCTTCTGCCTCTGAATTGTGGACAGCATGTTAACTGATTATGCAGATTGAGAGCAGTAGATTTCAGAGCTGCATTTTAAAATGAACTGTTTTAAGATATGTTTTGTCTAGCCATCTCCAAATGTTCAAAATAGATGATGGAAAATTAACACCCATACTGATTTTAGTAATATGGCTTTGTTTGCTAAAACAAAATTCTGTACTCCAGCCTACAACCAGACCATGTGCACTAAAAATTGTTCATGGAAGGGGAAATCTCTGGCCTTCCAAATAATGCTGAATTTCCCATAATCTCTCACTATGGGCAATACTGGGTGGGGTTGTTGGAAGATGTAGTTCAGCATTATCTGGAGGACCAGCAGCTTCCTATACCAGCTATAAAATGTGCAGAGCCTGACAGGTAAGTTTGGGAGGAAGGAAGCTCCACTGAGAATACATTCTCCCATAGCTTTCCTACTGAAATCATTGAATTAGTCTAAAAAGTTACAGGCAAGGAAATAATACATTATGGGTGTTGGTAAGCTGCTGTGTATTTAGTATTAACTCCCATGCTACATTTTTTTCTTAAATTATATCTACCTCTCAAGCATTCATTATTGAGCTCACTCAACATACTAAGTCATCCTATAATTATGGTTTGCTTGTGAATGACTCCAATTGTTGTGTTTGTAAACCATGGTTTAAGATTTAGCAGTGTGCACGGACTCAGTTATTGCAGCTTATTCCTTGAATTTTGGCTAATCAAATTATGTTTTAGTGCAATATACAGCCTAGCCATTGTGATACTACCCAGATTCATCTTGCTGCACCTATCACCTTGCTATTGCTGGATCTAGAACTGGAGACTGTTTAGAGGTATTCAAATCATTTATATGTATTGGTTTCATGTGACTCACTTCCTCATATACAGGCAGTCCCCGGGATATGAGTGAGATTTGTTCTTAAGTCTGTCTTTAAGTTGAATTTGTAGGTAAGTCGGAACAGTTATTTAGTGTTGGTTAGTCAAATGTTTGTCTTAGTATATAGTAATATTTTACCTTTCTATGCATATAAAACACTTCTTAATACACTAAAACAACTTAAACATAATAATACAGTACATAATAATAATATAATAATAATAAAAGTAAGTACATACGATACTGTACTGAAGAGAGAGAGAGAGAGAGAATCTGTGTGTCTGTATGTGTTGCTTAGTAATGATTGTAGCTTTCACCAGGGCAGGGCCTTCACATGCTCCATTATTCTCACGTTATCCTTTAAAATTGTTCTGATCATTGGCCAGCTGTAGCCTAACGCTTTTCCAATGACTGATGGCATTTCACCACTTTCTGATCACTTTATTATTTCTACTTTATTTTCAGTCATGATCATTTTCCTTTTCTTTGATGCATCACCAGCACTTGTATTGGATTTACGCTTTGGAGGCATGGTTACAAGGGTAAATAAGAGAAAAATTTAAGGCAAATACAAAGTTACATACTCAACACAGCGTTAACAGCAACATGAGCTGATTTAAAATGGCGGACGGTGGTCTCCTTCCTCAAGCTGACAAACTGCTGAAGCCACGCAATGTTTTCATGAGTGTCACAAAGTAGTGCGTGTGTTCATTATTACATACCATTGTATTTAACTCAGATTTTTAATATAATAGGCTTTATGGCAGTTGATTTGTAAGTACGAGATGTCCATAAGTCAGACATTTTTAACGTGGGGACTACCTCTATTTATTATCCTTATTTTAAATATAACTGTGGCATTTTTCAGAACTATAAAGTTAATTCAACGTACTATACAAAAAAACCCCCTATAATCCACTATACAAGTACGATAAACAGCCAGTATTAAACTGTAATAAATTCAAATTATCCTAAAATCTGATCAGTTAAAAAGAACAGCATAAGACAGCAAAAAAGTACCAGTGAAAATTTTTGTATCTCCAATATTAAATAAGAGTAATACACTACCAAACCAGATGTAAATTGGAACAAAAAAAAATTTTTTTTTTGAATCCATCAATAATACAAAGCAGAGCGATCCAAATCTTTTTTTTAAAGAAGGAATTCCATAAATAGGGAAATAGTGAAAAATGTTTTCATACCAGATTATGGCCTCTGCAGGTGCAGATTTGTGTTGGTGCAAGCAGTCTATCAAATACTCTGGTCCTAAACCCAGACTGAAGGTCAGTACCAGCACTTTGAGTTGAGTGGGAGCAAAGTGTCTTGCTCTGAAGTTAACAGCAAAATGTGCATGGAGCTACATTTTCTACCAGTAAAAGCTTCCAAAGCATTTTGTCTGAATATGGTCATGGCATGAATATCTGAGGCAAGGTCTCACACCTCTAAATAAGTTGGTCTTTGGCATAAACGTTGAAGTTGATAAAAGCCACATTGTTGCCATCTGTAATCCACCGGCAGACCTGAGTTTAGGAACATCTCAATGCTATATACCTGAAATGACCCAAATTGCCCAGTGTAGAAACAATTGAACATCTTCAACAAAGTTAATAAATCTCACATATGCAATATCTACATTGTATGGATTGTTTTATCTTGTTCACTTTCACCTATTACAGAATTACATCCAAACATTTGTTCAGAAGTGGTCACTTTGCTATGAGATTAATAGATGGAGACCAGAGGAAGGGTACATATCGTCAGCATACAAACAGTAATCCAAACCTTTACATGGCTTTCTTCAGTGACTTCAAGTATAGATATTAAAAGGTAAATATCAGTGGAATTGCCAAGAGCCAAAGACTATAAAGCATCTCTGTGCCAATGACTGAAATGCTCTATTAGAAATATCTGGAGTCCCAATAAAATATCCAGAGGGAGTGAAATCAGTTGACCTCCCCCTGAGCTATACTCTTTATATCCTTTTAAGATTAAGAAAAGTGCAAAAAAAAAAAAAAAAGTGCAAGTTTCTAGTCCTTCTAAAAGTCAACATATTCTCTCAGTTTATTTTACTTTCTTTTTACAGAAAGTTACTCATTTTTCTATTCAAAAACAAAAGGTAGGAACAAAGGCTTTGTTTCTAATATTTCTAACTCAAATCGTACTTCTAAAAAAAGTAATCTTTTGCTGAGTTTCCATATCTTAAAAAAATATCCTGCCAATTTCTGTATAGTAAATTAAGTCCATAGTATTTATACATATTTTGCAAAAAGTTGGGCAGCACCTGAGAGACTTTGAATTATGGCAGAACCAGTGTGTGTGTGTGTGTGTGTGTGTGAACCATCCTGCAATGTGGTCTAGCATTTTTATCTAGTTACCTGGGCTGATGGCATGTTTTATGGGTAAATGTGAAAGTAAATCCTGGCCAAATATATTCATTTCTCCCAATCCTCTACTAAAGATATTGCTTTCAAACTCTACTGCAGAAACTCACAGTATTTCCTAGATAAATAAAATGATTGTAACTCAGTGGGAGAGCAGCAATTTCACACGTGGAAGTCCCTAGTTTTATTCTGAGCTTTCCTATGGTAAAGTTGAAAATGACTCCTGTCTAAAAATCTGGAAACTATTAGATATTAATTAAATTCATGCATTATATTATGCCATTAGTACAGTAAGTCTGTTTGGTTTGGCCTAATGTGTTGTACATATCAAACACTGTAGTTTAGAAGCCCTATTTCATTACTTACCGTTGTGTGAGATTCCAGTTAATGTAACGTTTTAACAAAACATGGTTAAATCAAGGTAATTTATTTTACTACATGAGCCTAGCCAGCACAGACAATACTAAAGTGGTAAATAATAAAAAGTGATGTTAGAGAAAATACATGCAGGTTTGTTAGAATTTTTCTTTAGTTTTCTGTTAGGTTAGGTTGGCCTTGATTCTGTTAGGGGATCTTAAAGTCTGCCTGCTTTCCCAGGCATGAGAGTCAGGAAAGTAGATGAGCCCATACTTATTGGTTGTATGGTTTCCTCAGTGGCCATTTTATGCATTTTGTTCTTGTTCCTTTTTTACTGTATTTTTAAATATTTGTTAGCCATCCAGAGATGTGTTTAGCAAAACGGGTGGCCGTTTAAAAAATAAAAAATAAATTAATAAATTGTGGGGGGGGGAGGTTTCTTTTTGTTCCTTGCTAATAAATGTTTTTAACAATTTGTAAACTGCCCAGAGTCGCTGGGAGTTGGGTGGCATATAAATGTTATAAATAATAATTATTATAAAAATGTGCTCGGATTCACTAACATTCTCATCCTAATGCACCATATTCCATATTTGTTTGTTTATTTGTTTGTAAGTTAAGTTATGTGGTGACTTGCTTACTGTATTAAAATTATTTTTACATGGCATTTTTTGTTTTTTTTGTAGAGATTTTATTATATTGCTTTTCTGCTGCGTATTGGTTTTTAGCCACCCACAGTTATTTATTTAAGATGGGCAGCCTTACGAATTTTCTAGAATAAATAAATAAACAACAAATCTCATACATGAGAAAAATGGATGAGTGAGTTATAGTACTTCATGGAATGCACACCATAAGCCCATCTCACTTGTGGCTTTGACTGCTTCCACCAGAAAAAATTCTGCAGATGCCCATGTCTTCCAGTATCAGCCTAGTCAGGTGACTTAAAATAATATCATTATCGATTATATTGATGCCACTGAGGACAGCAGTTCTACTAATTACAATACATTATTGCATTTATTCCTCTGTATAAGTAATTCATCAGGATAGCCAAGTCTGCCTGTCTCCAGTAGCCAAAGCCAAAAGCCTGGCTGAAATGGATCCATATAATCAAGATCTTCCCAAACAACATACATCTGAGATGCTAGCTCTCACTCTAGAACCTTTTAACAAAAGTCCCTTTGCCTGACACTGTAATGATTGCCCAGGTCCAGATTTGATTTTTTCCCCAGTAGAAATCTTACTGTAGAACAGTAAGGACGGTAGAAACAACTTCTCTCTTCAGTGAAACATTGACCATTTTTGTGGGGTTCAAACTTTTGCAGAGAAGGATATATTTTATTAGGCCTGGATATCTAATGAGCCCTGAAGATCCATTTTGCTCTGGCTACAAAATCATTATGATGAAAAAATAAATGAGTCTGAATTGTAGATCATATTTGAGGTTGTTTATAGAACTGCTGATGGCAGACATAAAACGCTTAGGCTGAGGGCTATACAATGGCAGCTAATCAGCTACCAGCCATTTTCAAGATGTTATGTTTTAAAATGCTAAACAGAGAAAGTTATCTAAGCAAGGACCTTCTTGCATATAGGCTTATTTGATCTTTATGCTCAGGAGATGGTGACCAGATGATCACAGCATGTTGATATTCAACTCAGTTATGCCCATGCCACAGATTGTTTCCTTCCAGTGGAGATTAGGTCAGTCCCCACTGTGAAGTACTTTAATCAGAAATGAATATTTATTTATTTGTTAAAGCCTTTCTTATATTGTATCAGCTGCCCTAATTATTGTCGATTTAATTTTAATGGATGGTGTAACCATTTTGAGCTGTTATACTATTTTTGTTCTATATTTTATTCAATTTATTATAATCCCTTTAAACAAATCAAAATGGTATAGCAATGCTGACAATACAAGTATTCCCCTTATCTATTTTTTAAATGAAGTCATTTTAAAAAATGAACGAGATCCCATGTGAAAGCCAAATCTCAAGTTATCTGTGTTGAGATACACACACACACACACCCATATCAAAATCTCAATCTCTCTCTCTCTTTTGATGTCATGGGTGCCATCTAGTGGTGTTGTGGGCATAAAATTGCTGACTCCTGCATATATGGTTAAAATGGAAAATATTTCAGGACATATATTGAGGTGAAGAGATGGTAAGATATATCTCCTGATTTTATGTCTAAACAAAATCTATTCAAGGCAGCAAGCTCCAGTGTAGGGATAAATTAATATGCAATATTCATGGATAAGTATATATGTTGAGTATGAAGGAGATTCTGAATGAATGACCATGGAACATAGATGTGGTATGGTCTTATGCACATAGGAAAAATTAAAATGGAAGACACTCTTGATACAGTGTCCACATGGCAAATCTCTGGCCTTTGGTTCTGTTACACTGGTCTTCAGCTGATTTGATTCATCTATCTGTTCCTCCTAGCTTTTTGATGATGAAATCAACAGACTGAAATGCAGATCCATATATTTCATTAATGGCAATCAGCTGTGGAAGAGAAAAGATCTGATGGCATCTGATTGTTCCACTTTTCCCATGTTCCTGTTGATTAGTATGTCAGGAGTAAAAATTTATCCCTCTTTCTATGCTGAGTTTGGGAAAACTGTATTTGTGTATAAGAGGAGTTAAGGAAAGCTCCATGTATGTTTGTGAGTGTGTATGTATGTGAAAGAGAGGGAGAAGGGACAATGGGAGGGGAGCTCAACTCTTTTATTTATTTTTTATTGCTTTCATATTAAAAAAAAAAGACAAATGAGGATCAAAATGTCAAAAAAAGAAAAAAGAAAAAAATAGATAATTCCAATTTTAAAACATATCATTAATCCCTGTAGATAAGTTCAGAGCTAACTTTGAAGAAGGAATGCAGAAATGGTTAGGTAAACATCCACTTAGCTCTGGGAAGGAAGAGGGGGTGAGAAAGAAAGCCGAGACAACTCCCCTTTGCTTCTCTTTAGAGTAAGAAGGACAGAGGGAAAACCTGTCAGGCTTTCAAGATTATGTTATTATATCCTAAAACAATAAAATACAGTTTGCATTGTCCTTGTTTCCAGATCTGACCTACCTCAAAGGGCTGACAACCTTTGACCATATGGAATAATATTGATTAGTCTTCCATTATATTTTGTTTAATAAACAAAAAGCAAATACATATTGATAATCTAGGATTGTAAATCTTAGGTCATATGCTTTCCAACTTTGAAGACTAATTATTTTTGCTCTCCCCCATGCTTTATAAATCCATAATTTCTGACACAGTGAGAAGTTCCAATTTTTTTGGTATATAATTATATTCACATCTTTAAACCATACTGATCCTTAGAACACCACATAAAGAAACTTAACAGATAAAAAGCCAAAATAGGGCAGTAGTGGAATAAGGCCATATCATACAGTATAAGTAAGTGTCTGCTCACCTGTTTTACACTTCCAACATAGTGAGATTGAAAGTCAAACTTTTAAAAACATTACATGAAGTATCCAGTAAAAATTAAAGAATATATTTGGTTAAATTAATCTAATCTTCATAAGGAACATTCAATATCTTTAAGACCTTTAGCCACTGATTTGTTAATATGGGATATTCTTTTTATTCCAGAGTTCTTGCAAATAATATCTACATTAGCAATACTTTTTAATTGTTTATAAAAAATAATGTGGACTTAGAGTTGTCCAAAAGACATTCCAATACTGATAGTAATTTGGGAGATTTAGATGCTGTTAATTCATCTGGATCGAACTGTGAAATCAAGAAATGTTTTAATAGAGTATACTATCATTTTGCAATTTTAGCCAATCTGAATACCTATTGGAATACCTGAAATCATTTAAAATTTTATTGACAATAAACGGATCTAAAGTATTAACAAACCTTCTTGATGGCAGCCCCTGCCTTATGAAATGATTGTCCCCCACAATGTAGGGCTAGTCTTGACCCTGCAGGCCTTTTTCCCCAGGACTTTGGCTCAGGATGAATAGAGTCCCAATTGGATGAGTTATAGTATATTTTAGCTCTGGTTGCCATTTTATTGTTTTAATTGGTTTTTAATATTGCTTTGCTTTATATCTTGTGTTTGTTGTTGATGATTTTTGTACGTCATCCAGAATAATTTTGTTTGAATTGGGTGGCCACGTAAATGCTCTAAATAAATAAACAAACCCTACTTGCTTGTGATTTTTTGTCAAACTGGATGCATTCCACAGTATACATTTGTGATACAAATACGAGTTGAAATTATGGTTCTGTCACAACATCTTCCAAATTTGCCTTGCAGCCTTTAATGCAGGAAACATAGTAGAGCTGTTGCTAAAATCTTGCCCACTGCATCATGTGGCACTCAGAGGCATAATATCTCTCTATTCCTGGCTTAGTTTTAAACCCTGATTTTGTTTTTACTGTGTGTACATGATTCCTAATGAAAGGGGATGGACATTATTAAATTTCCTTTGTAATCTTGACTGATGCTTCCTTCCTTTCATTGTTTCTTAGGGAGGCCTTTGCAATTCAATCTTATCGTTTTCTGGTAACAACAATAAGTATGTTTGTGTGTGTGTGTGTCATTGGATAGTGGCAAGATCTGCTTACATTAATAACACAGGCTGGTGACCCTTCATGCTCTTGTCTGGTTCCCTCAGCTATCAAAGAAAAAAAGGAGGACTGTCATTGCTATTGTGAAATAGCAAAATACTTGTTAAGGAACTTTCTGACCAAATCTATAGAATTAAAAATGCAAGCTCACTCTGAGCTTTCATTTTGAAATATGGCTTGTACAACTTTCCACTTCAGTTCTAGAACTTTTGAGGTAGCACATGAATACATAGATAACAGTTTTAAAAAATCTGCATGATTATCTAAAATTACAAAGCATATTCTCCTGTTCTCTACCATGCGTAAGAGAAATTTGAAAAACAAATTTTTGTTCTTGCTGTCTGTTTTTCTTAAATAAGCTTGGGATAGCAAAAGAATATGCACATTTATTTAACTGAGGCACATCTAAAACATTAGATTAAATACTTTGATTTCATGTTTATTAGTATGATATATTCAGAGTAGTGAATTTACACAATTAAAAATTGGTTCATGTGACATGTGTGTTTATTTTGTTAACACAAGAAACATTTGATCATACCTGAATGGCTTAGTACGTTCAGTGCTTGTGTTGCTCACTGGAAGGATTGATAATGAAGCTCAAGCTCAGATACTTTGGTCACCTAATGCAAAGAGAGGACTCTTTGGAAAAGACCCTGATGCTGGGAAAGATTGAAGGCAAAGGGAGAAGAGGACAGCAGAGGATGAGATGGTTAGATAGCTTCACTGAAGCAATGAGCATGAAACTGAGCAAACTCAGGGAGGCAGTGAAGGACAGGAAGGCTTGGCGCGATATGGTTCATGGGGTCATGAAGAGTCGGACACGACTTAACGACTGAACAACAACAAAATAATATTCTATGACAGAGATACAGTACAGTTTGATTTTTTTTAGCAACATTACCTTTTTCATATATTTAACAACTTCATATTCAGACCCCTGAATATATACTAGCTCAGTACTGACTACATTGACTAGGGATTAGATCTGGGTCCTTCTGTAGGAAAAGCAGAGATGATACCATTGAACCACAGCCATTCTCTTCACTTTGAAAACATTATTAAGCATTCTATTGAGTCTGTAGGAAGCTCTTTACTGGAGATGGAAGAAATGTATATCTGGCCAAAGTATTAAGCAAATTTCACGTTTGCGCTGCAGATTGGCCACTTTTTTTACAATAACTTTTATTATTAACATTGATCAGAAACACAAAAAAAGAACAGAATTCTCAACAATGTTGACTTTAACTTGACTTAAATTTAAATTACCTAATTTACTGCAACAAAATGACTGAGTTGCAGTCAGTTAAAAAATAATATATGTAAAATTCTGCCAGGAATGTTAGCTAGAAGAGAGACAATGAGCTCCTAATAGGAGTCTCCTTTTTCATCTGGTAACATAATACAACTTTGACATTAATTGAATTTCATACAGTACCCACAAATATTTTTGAAACTAAAGATTTTGTTTCTGGTTGTACTTTTAATTATAAAAAAAGCCAAATGTTGTAAAAAAAATAGATGTTCTATTTTTAGAGCGATTTGTGCAATAGACCTATCAACAAGGATAGGCCTACCGTTGATAATTAATATGCTAGATTTATTTCTTCTTTTTCAGTAAGTAAATCTGCTCAACTTTTGTTCAAAAACCTCAAAGACTGAAATCCAAGGAAACTGTTTACATCCTAAAATAGTGTACTATATCAGTCACTGACTGAAAACATAAATAAATTGGTGCTTTTTCCAGATTAGATAGAGTGCTTCCGGTCAGTTAAAAAGCAGATCAAGGAACTGCTACCCATTTTGATATTTTGGAGGAAAGGCATAAAAGAAGTAGATAAAATAAGTAAACCACTACATAAATAATTAAATACTTCCTTCAAATATATATATTTCAGCTTAAGAAGGTAACACTTAAGGCATTCTGATATTTTCTCTCTCTTTTTAAAAAAGTTTTTTTTTAATTAACTAAATACAAAAACACAGAAAAAGAATTCACAAAATCATAAAAAAAGAAAAAACTGAAAAAAGAAACAAAAACCTGCAAGAGGTATATTTACAGATGTACAGTATATCAATAAATTGAAGCCACGATTTGTTATAGTCATCCATAACTGGTCAAATATTAATGAATTTTTCAAACCACTGAATAATTGGAGCCATACGTTTGTATTTCCAATCCTGAGTAGGTCTTTTAACTATAAGTCCATTTTCTTTGTCAAGAAGTCAATTCCCATGTGATAACCTTCAAAAGAATATAAACATCTGAAAATATTAAATCTCAAAGTTGAGTTAACACAAGTTATTGTTTCTTACTGAAATGGAACAACATATTTAAATGTCAAGAACCTAAATTAAACATAGACATAAAATATTATTTATTATTGAAAAGGATGTAATCTAAAAATCTACTGAGATTTTTGGTGTTTTTTAAACATCTTTTTTATTAATTAAGTAAAACATGTAAGCAAAAAAAGCGAAAAGAAAAAGAAAAGAAAAAGATATATATACATACTTAAAGGATTTTGGGGAAAAAATAAAAACAAACAAACATAAAAGGTTAAAAAAAAATATAAAAAGGACATTCTAATAGCCCCCCCTCCCCCCATCTGTTTTCCTCCCAGCCAAAATGCTACTTGAATATTTTTATACTTTATTTTGGACATTATTTCTCATTTTGTTTGGATCTATTGTTGGTTGCATAGTCAGCGAGATGTTTAGACTGGATTTGGCATTTTTATCCACCTATCGAGTCCTTCCCAAGGATCTGGGATAGGTAGATGTTGTTTGATGGTGTTAAAGGTATCATCGCAGGATATAAGTTGTTCCAAGTAAAGCTGCCTTTTGCAATTGACTGATGGTGATTTGTCAGTGCCAATGGTCTTCAAGTGGTATTCAGGATGTTTTGGGATTGCACCCAAGGTGCCTATTACTATTGGTACTATCTTTGCTTTCTTTTGCCACAGTCGTTCTATTTCTATTTGCAGGTCTTTGTATTTTGTGATTTTCTGCAGTTCTTTCTCTTCTCTTCTGCTGTCTCCAGGTATTGCAGTGTCCACTATCCAGACTTTTTTTGTCTTTCTTATCAACAATTATTAAGTTTGGGGTGTTGTATGGCAGGTGCTTGTCTTTTGAATTCTAAAGTCTCAGAGCATTTTAGCGTCTTTGTTTTCTATTACTTTGTCTGTTTTATGGTCCCACCAGTACTTGCTTACAGGCAAATGGTATTTCTTGCAGCTATTCCAGTGCACCGTTGTTGCTACTTCGTTATGCCATTGTTCATAGCCTCTCTGTGCGATCTTCTTGCAGTAGCTGACTAGGTGGGCCACTGTTTCTTCAGCTTCTTTACAGAGGTAGCATTTGCTGCCTGTTGCTGTCTTCTCAATTTTGGCTTTATATGCATTTGTTTTTAAGGCTTGGTCTTGTGCAGCCAGAATTAGCCCCTCTGTCTCCTCCTTCAACTTTCCTGCTCTTAGCCATTGCCAGGTCTTGTTGTTATCTGCTTTGCCTGCTCGTTTGTTTGTGTACTGGCCATGTAATACTTTGCCTTGCCATGTCTCTTTTCCATTCTTTATTTGGTCTTTCTTGTAGGCTAGTTTGGTCTCTTCAGTATTCAGTAAGCCTTCATGGTATACTAGCTTCAGTGCATCTTCTTCAGTCACCTTCATATATTTTCCCAATGCCCTTTTTTCTTTTTCAACTGTCTGGTGTACTTGTAACATTCCACACCTACTTACACTCCTTGGTAAGCAGAGTCTGTCAACATTGCTGTGTGGATAAAGGGCATGATTCATTGTCATTATTTTTGTGGCCTCTCCCAGTCTATCAACATTGACCAACTGTGTCTTCCATTTCTTTGCACAAAGCTTCTGATGTTTCTACTGACTCCTGTTATTTCCAGGTACTTGATTATCCATGTGGCAGGGAGTTGAATGCCTTCTTGATATCAGCCCAAGCTACATTCAAGTTGGTCTTCCTTCTCTTGCAGTTTTCCAAAATCATCTTGTCAATTAGGAGCTGAACTTTGGTTCCTCTGCTGTTTGGGCAGTTTCCTTTCTGCTCAGATGGAAAGAGCTAGTTTTCAGCTAGATACTGTTGGACTGCATCAGCTACCACACCAGTTAGCAATTTGAAAGTTGTTGGTAAGCAGGTAATTGGCCTGTAGTTGCCTGCTGCTGTCCCTTTTGTTCAACCTTTCATTATCAGGTAGATTTTGACAGATGTTAACCAATCTTCAATTTCACCTCCTTGCAGTATGTTGTTAAACTGCCTGGCAATGAGCGAGTGCAGACCAGTCAGATGTTTCAACTAAAAACCATGCAGTTCATCTTCAGCTGGCGCTGACCAATTCTTGATCTTCCTTGCCCTTTTCTCCACCATTTCTGCTGTTATTACAAGTTCTTTCATTTCAGCTTTTTAAAATTATTTTTATCCACCTCCTTTATCCAAGCTGCATTCTGGTTGTATTTCTTTGGGTTGTCCCATAGCTGTAGTAGTAGTAGTAGCAGTATTTCTCTTATTCTTCAAAAACCATATTCTATTGTCCTAACTTCCCTTGCTGTGTGACATGTTAAATATAAGGGAACCATTCTTGCTTGAATTTGGTTAGACTTCTGCTGTGAATATACAAACGTTCCCATATATTCTTCCATTTTAGTCTCCCAATACTGTATTGATGGCAAGGGTTCTCTTTCCCAATGTTGTGTCAGGTTGGTTTTTGCCACTGTCAGCATGTAGCTTAATAACTTATGATACCTTTCACTATGTTCCCTGGGATCATACCTAATAAAAATATTTGTGATTTTTCATTTGAATTTTATTTTCAGAATTTTCTGAATGTTTTGGTACGTTTATTTCCAGTATTTTTGAGGGTTTTTTTTTTTACATAACCACCACATATAATAGAACATTCCTTCTTTGTTGTGGCATTTCCAGCATTGGAGTTCTTGGTCCTCTCTGAGCTTGGTTGTTTGCTTGCAGACATTTAATCACCCAGCTAGGTAACAGTTCGGTAATGAAATGTCTGCAAGGAAACAACCAAACTCAGAGAACACCAAGAACTCCATAGTTCAACCCTGAACTACGGATTTTTTCTTCTACTGGATTTCCAACATTCATTTTTGTATGATTTATCCATCTTGTTTTCCCTCAGATTGTAGCTTGGTGTAAATGTTATTGATCTTTTCCCTAGATCTTTCCATTGATCCGCATTTATTGTTTCTTTGAAATTTTGCTTTTCATTTCATTATTATTATTGTTATTTTATTTAATATCTTTATTATTTGAAACAAAACAATATTTAATCTTAAAAAACGAAACTTAAAAAAATTAAAAGTACAAACTAAAAATACAAACTAAGAAAGAAAACAACAACAAAAAATCTCTTATATTTTATACTTATCAGTAGTCACTGGTTTATCAATGAATTCAGTACTATAATATGAACATTACAAGATATTATTTTAATAAAGCACAGAATCTCTGCCATAGTAACACATATTGTTCCATCTTTTGATTGGTAGAAAATACTGCCTTTTCCAAATAGATAGATCACACATTTCCAACAACCATTCCTTGACATCTGGAATATTATCACTTTTCCAATTTCTTAATATTCTTTGGACTGTATTGGAAGGTTGTCATATATCTCTCTTCTCTGCCCTGTCAGCTGCCGAATGTACAAAACAAGTCTACTTTGTAGGGCTGGTTGGACTTATATAGGTTAACATTTCTCAGCCAGGATCCTGGTTTTTTGCACCATAAATGTCAGAATTATGGACTTTATCTGCATCATTGGCAGGATAACTTCTTTAAATATTCAAAAAAATCATAACCTTTTTAAAGAAAGGGCAGAGTTGGAAATACTAGAAATCGCTATTTTCTCTCTTCCTCTCTTGTTTTGGGATGGTGGTGGATAGAAAGGTTACTGTTTTATCACAGCTACAACCTGTGTCTACGTGTGTGTAAAAGCACATGTGTGTATGAGGCACCAGTCACCTCCCACTAGGGAAAATTAACGTTTTAAAAAAGCTTCTCTGTATAGACAATGCATATGTCAATAATTGCTTGAACTCATTCATTGGCTAAAAATACTGAAAAACAGGAACAGTCTTCTTTATCAGATGAACAGAAGAATGACTATACAGTTCAACTCATAATTAATTTTCTAGAAAAGCTAAAACTAGTATTTTTTAAAATGTTGGTTGGTCGTCTGGCAACAACTGACCAGGGGAGTCACACACACATACACTTCCTGCAGAAGTCCATGCACAGAGAAACTCAACTTTTGCTCTGATCCTTAAGTGGGAGTTCAAAAATAAGAAATTATATTGCCTCCCTCTCTGCATTTTGGAAGTATGGAACATAAGCCTCCTTATTCTGAAACACTGAATTTTGGTGATAATTTGTGGGTCAAGCTTTTACCAATTGTGTAAAAACACATAATTTACTAAAGTACATAAAAAAGCTTGCATAAGAAATGCAAAACAATTTTGCTTACTGTACATATTCATGGATAAGCCCATCTACAGATAAGCTGACCCATGAATTTTGACATTTTCAGTCAATTTTTAATCAAAATACCATGGAAAATGATCCATATGGTCCAATGGTAAGTTGATCCATATTTTTCATGGCATTTGGGTTAAAAATTTGAGGGTCCGTTCATCCACAGATGGGTTTATATGTATATGGGAAATACTTAAAAAGTATTTGCTGATGAGCCCATCCGTGGATAAGCTGAATCCAATTGGGGGGGAGGGTATTTTGGCACCTAAAATCCTTGGCTTATCCCTGAGTATATACGATAAGCACAAATTTTTGGAAATATGGGTTTCTTGTGTACACATTTTAAAAGAATCTATATGTTACTGCAGAAATCGGATGTGGCAGATTTATGAATGAACATATGTGAAAGTGGCAAAGACTGAAGTAAAACTGCTCTATTATTGTTATCACTGCCAATTCAGTCTTGCATACATCTATGAAAATTGTTGAATCCTGTTTAAACAATGTAATATAGTGGCCATCTTTACATGTTGCAGTAGTGAATTTTGACACCTGAACATTGTATGAAGAAGTATTTTGTGGTTCTTCTGGGGTTAACCAATCAATTTCACTGGATTGCCCAGTATCATGAAACAGAGATCCTTGTCTGTATCATTCCATTCATAATTTTATAAACCCCTAAATGGCAGACACATTTTTCCTTAATACGTTTCAAAAAACATCTTCCCATTTTTATAATGAATTGATGATAATATATTCTCTCATTTTCTATCCCTCTGACATTGCCTTCAGATAGGGCAATCAGAACTGTTCACAAGATGCTATATATAACCTTTATTTGTGTAACATATTTATTTAATAATAGACATATAACTCTTGCTTAGGCTTTGTTTTGTTTTGCTATTTTGTTGTCACACATTAAATATGCTAGTAATTTTCTTGTGCTTGGATTTAGGCATTTCATTTGTGTAATAAACAAAAGAGTTACCATTTTCATATGAAAGGTATGATATCCAGTTAACAACTTTGAACTTAAATTCAGCTTTGAATTTTGTGTAGTATCAAAAAATTGAACCAAATGTGTTTTCCTCAGTGCTGGGAAAACATGCAACCAAATGAAATGGCAATACTTAAACTAGACTGGTTTAGATAAAATGCCCTTAGACTCTTTTCACAATAAGATACCCTTTCACTTGCTGCATCATCCACTATCAAGAATTAGGTTCTTTAAAAATTAAATTTAATATTTATCTGACTGCTTCTCAGTGTTTTACATGAGTAATTTACATGAGTAATTAGATTATAATTTCTAAGGCTACCAGCTTGAATTGAATAACTAATAAACTCTGAACCCAGGTTTTCTTGTGAGACCCAATGTACAGCAGATTATATGGAAGAGCAGAAATTCTACATGTTTAACACAGATGTGTTCCAGTTGTGCAGCAATTTTAGGATTTTGTTTTAACAGCTTCAGCATGTTTTTTTATTACATTCTACTGACTGCTTTCAGGTTTCAGATCTATTCTTAAGTCTCTTTGCATTCGCTGCTTGTTTGAAATCTCCCCAGAGATTTTCAATAATACGTAGGGTCTGGACATTGTGAAAGCCATTCCATAACCATTATCTTTCTTTCCTATGAATACCATGATTGATTTGAGGGTATGTTTTGGACATTATCTGCCTGAAATATCCAACCTCTTTTTTTCAATTTCTTAACTGGGACTTTAGCTTCTAGGATATGTTGATATTTATTTCAATTCATTCTTCTTGCATCTGCATAATGTTTTCTGTGCTGCTAGCTGCCACACAACCCATTAAGTTCCCTCTGTACTTAATGACTGGCAAGATATTTGTTTTTCAAACAATCCACTGTTTCATTTTTTCCCCAAATATCTCTTGTGTGATTGTAGCTAAAAAAATCACTTTTTGTTTCAGTAGTCCAAAGCAATTTGCTTCAGAATATTTCAGAAGTACACATGTATCATCAGTACACTCTTGATTTCACACAATAGGTATGATGCAGGTAGCTTACAAATTAAATATTTAAGAACTAGCACCCACTTTCAATATATAGTAGTGTAGTATAATATCATTAAATATAATGTGATTAAATATTATTTAGGTTTGAGAGATTTCCTGTGTTAAAATGCATCTTAAAATCAAAGTCCATTGCCTGTGTTGCTTTTTATTTTGTACTGCACTTTTTTCTTAGTTACATGTTCAAATGAGCCCTCACATTCCATCTCTTGCTTTTGTTTTAAGCATTTAAAGTGAAAGTGTCATACTTGGTTACTCATACTTTATAGAAGGCTCTCATGATATTGCCAGTTAGATAAAACTCTAATATTTTTCCAGTTCAGTTCAATTTCCAAGTTGTTTTTCTTACTGAAGGAAATTCAGTAACAAAAAATAGTGTTATTTCCATAGGTGTTTATGCCTCTTTTGCAACTAGAACCTATTGCATTCACTGTAACTTTTGGGGTGAGCACCACTTTATAATCCTGCTAGATTATTAAATCACTTTTTATATTAGAACTAAAATTCTGTTTAAGCTGTAATTTTTTAAAAATATTAGTGAAATATTGCTTAAGTTAAAGTGTTATAACACTATAATGATGAAAGAAAGAAAAAAAAGAAAGAAAGAGGAGAGAGAGAGAGAGAGAGAGAGAAAGAAAGGAAAGGAAGGAAGGAAGGAAGGAAGGAAGGAAGGAAGGAAGGAAGGAAGAAAGAAAGAAAGAAAGAAAGAAAGAAAGAAAGAAAGAAAGAAAGAAAGAAAGAAAGAAAGAAAGAAAGAAAGAAAGAAAGAAAGAAAGGCTTCACAATTACCATCATGTGAGCAAGATGTTTGCTTTCCTATATTTAAATATTTCTGTTCTACTCTTTGATCCAAAATAAATGTTAAATTCTTATTTGGCTGCTTTGCAGATAGGAATAGATAGTAATAACCCCAACCATTAGATGAATTATTTTGTTAAACAGATTGCTTATAGTCTCTCTCTCCCCCACCCCACATGGCCATTTAGGTAAACTAGAATGTTTCTGCATAACAAGTACTTTGCACCCACCTTTCTGGAAACAGTCATGGTATTTGTGGAAGTAACTGTGTGTCTGCTCATCAGGCAAAGGGCCTTGATTTCCTTTCAAACGGCACCTTGAAAGTTTTGGATGTACAAATTATTCATGGATGTGAATGTAAACTAATAGCTAGATCTGTGGTGTGTGCATTATTATTAATTTCTAAGATTATGGAATGTAATTACCAGTTGATTCCTTCATAAAAGGGGCATCTAACAACTGCCTGAAAACCACAGCTCATCCAGTGTGATACTTGGTTGTGATCACTAAAAGGGAATATGTACATACATGCTCACAGAATTATTTCATGTGTTTCAGCACTAAGCTCTGCCATTAAAAACTATATCTAAAATTAAACCCTGCTGTGCTTAATCTTTTGATAGCATACTTTCTATGAAAGGGAAATGAAGAATGTTCAGTAAGTAGTTAAAAACATTGTGTTCAGGTCATTGGGCACTACTTACAAAACTGACATGTCTTTTTTTCCAGCTTGCTTATAAATTAGATTCTTAATTCTACTACTACTTTAATTAATCAGATTTTGTGAGTAAAGCCAGATTGACTGCTACATCAGATTTTAATTGGTTAGATGGAAACTGTTTTAATGACGTTTTTTAAATTTTGTTTTAAATATATTTTTCCTGTATTAAACTGTTAACCTAGTTGAGTTCTACTCTTTGGGGGAAATGCTGACATAAATTCAATAAACAAATAAATGGTTCAGATGCCTGAAATAATCTCTTGAGTCACCTGCCATAGTGTTAGTAATATAATAGAACTAAGCCATTCCTTCTCCTTTAGCTCCCTTTGTTTTCCTTTGTTTTGTCATTTTATGTAGATTTTAAATTAAAGTATGTAAACCATTATAAACTATTTTAGAAGGTCATTTGGCTGAAAAGTAGAATAAAACACATACAAATAATGTGTTTTTAATATAATGCTCATTTCATAGATGCCATAAACTTGGTAATTCTTATAAGAATTATAACGAGGGTTCCTATGTAGATCTGCATTGTTTTTCTCTAGTGCTGGAGGTTTAAAAAATTATTAGCAAGCTTAAAATTCCTGCTAAATTTAAGAGATGGTGATTTATACTCAGCACTTCAGGGGTCATACCTAGCATATTAGCCACACCATAGCTCCTTAATTCCTGTCTTGTGCAAATACTATACTGTAGTATACCACACAGTAAAGCCATATGGTAGTCGTGGAGGGTCATTACAAAAAAGTAATCTTCTCCAAAGTTTTTTTCTTTACTTTTGTTTGTCCTTGCTTTGTTCTTGAAGAATGCTAACAATGGTAAGAAGAAATAAGTCAACTCTAATAATTCAATATAAAAACAATCTTTCATTTGCCAATGGCTATTTTTAAAGGCAAGATATCCTTGAAGATTAATATTCAAACCTTTGTATTTTATGGATTGTGTTCATAAACCTTAATGGATTGCTGTGCTTAGATATTCATTGCTGTTTCATTCTTATTGAAAGGCTATTTATTTTAACAGTCAAAACTTTGGAATGAAGAAATGTAGAAAGTCAGACTGGCTGGGATGCACACTGTTCTAGAAAACAACATTAATGTATTCAGGTATAGCAGTTCCTTAATCCTAACGTACATTGTTGGGCTCCCTTATACATTTTTTTCCAGAAGTTCCTATTATTTTTAGTATAAGCAGGCAGTTAGATAGGTATTCAGTGGTGCATTCATGACTTATCCAAAGTGTTCTTTAGAGTGGGAATCTAACCTGAGCAGGGAGTAATGAAGCAGGTTTTATACCTATAAAGGATTTATTTACAGGGAATGCTTTAGAGGGATAAGCCTAGCACCTAGGTAGCTACATCCTACCAGGAGAACAGTCCAATAGCATGTGCTCTGGGCATGTGTTCCTGGGGCAGAAGGAAGTGACCTCAGGTTAGAAAGTTCTTAGACAAAGAGCCAGCAGAGACAAAGAGGGGACACTGGATAAATCGTTAATTCTCTATGTGGTCAGTAGGTCATGAGGTGCTGAAGAGTGAGGACCATTCGATTTGGACCTCTAACAAGAGAGACAACCTCTTTGCGATAATATTGTAGGCTATAATAGGCAGGCTGTCAGATATGGTCATTTTTAAATCAGTGCAGTATGTATGAGTAAGATGTGACATATCTTGCTTTCAGAATAGAGGATTAACTGCAGACTATAGAAGAGACAGAAAGTCTAAATAGATTCAAGAGAACAAAAAGCGGGATGAGTTAATTTTTATTTCCAGAAAAGGAGTTTAACTACTGTCTACTACCAGCTGTTTATTGGTATCTTTATCTAGAAATATGCTCAATAACTGTTATGATCCAATAAATTAATAAATAAACTATTAAAATCCTGAGCCTTAACACAAGTAGTTCTTTGGTAGAAATGCTAGCTGTCTAATGTAATGAAGTTTGAAGAACTACACTAAATTTAGAACGTGAAGCAATTACCCAGAAGTCCTAGATATAATATTTTTTATTTATTTACTTTCTTTATGTTCTACCCTCTCCCAAGGGCTCTATCCAAATGTCTATGACACATTTTAGACCTCATCACCCTAAACTCCTAGAGTTTCATATTGACAAATAATGTATCTTTACAAAATCCCTTCCTTGTGAATTATCTTCTTTTGTTTTTGAATTAGAACGCTATCTTGAAATTATGGAATATTTTACAGCCTAGTTTAAATTGCATGGTTTCATCCAAATCTGCCCATGTAATAGCTCTTTGCCCCTCCTACTGCTAGATCTCTCAAATTTATTCCAATGGATGGCTCAATACTTTGGGACGTATGTTGGGAGCAGTGGCACCAATGGATTCTCCAATACTTTGGATGTAATTGTAAGTTTAGAACCTGAGAGAGGTTCACATTCTAACAAAGTGGACATTCCTCCATTATCAATTAAGAGAACAGCCTTGTCACCAATTCACACTGAAGCCAAGAGGAAGAGATTGATAAAGTCTCTGTCTTGGGAACATGGGTGATAAATTGAATGCTAAAGGGAGAAAACAATCCAGTTTCTGAGATTTTGGTAACCTTATCCTATCTTTTTTCAATAAATCTTGGTTAAAAAAAGGCAGGAAGAATCTTCTTTTCTGTGGAGCTGGAGCAGCCCCAAACTTCACATTGGATCATACTGGGAGGCCAAATAGGGATTGCATGCGAAAAGAGAAATCTGTTCTATTAGCAACAATGATAATTCGTTTGGGAAATGGACAGGTACAAACAAAATTAAGCTACATTAAATTCAGTTGATTAAAATTTGCACAGATGGACTAATAATACAGGTAGTCCTCACTTAATGACCACAATTGGGACTGGCAACTCTGTTGCTAAGCAATGCAGTCATTAAGTGAAACATTACGTGACCGTGCTGGACTTACGACATCAGTTCCACTGCGGTCGTTAAGTAAATCACCCATGGCTATTAAGTGAGACATCACGTGACCATAACTTGTGATTTTACTGCCTGCTTCTCCATTGTCTTTGCTTGTCAGAAGCACCTGTGAAGTTTGCAAATGGTGATCCCATGACTGCAGGATGCTACGATGATTGTAAAAGTGCACTGGTTGAGAAGTGCATGAATCACAATCATGCCACCGCAGGGATGCTATGATGGTTGTAAACTTACCTTTTCAGCACCGTCACAACTTTGAATGGTTGCTGAACAGGGCAGTCATTAACTGACGACTACTTGTAATATTTAATCTGTACCTTTTCTAAGTCAGAAAGGCAGAGTAGTTACAAAATTTCATCCAATTAAATTAGTTCACAACCAAATCAAGAAACAAATATTAACAACTGAGAGACACAACAAGCATACATATTTAAAACAGCACTTTTATGACCAAGCACGTTGCTGTTCTTAGTATTTGTGCCGCTTACTTGAAGGGATGTTTGTTTTGCACTGCGCCTGCCTAGTTCTTAAGCAAAATTTATCAATCCATAAAGTGACAAGGGGTTTTTGTTTATCAGCTAGCTTCTCACAGATCTGGATGCTGGAATATGCTGGAGTATATTCCTGGAATATATGTTTGTGTCTGTCTGTTGGTCTATCTCCCTCCCTCCCTCCCCCCATAATTAAATTAAAACAGAAAATGCCAAGTTTAATGAGAGTAGGGTGGGGAAATTGAAATATAGAAATTAAAAATGGAAATCCAGGTAGACTAAATATTTGTGAATAAGTTCTTATAGCTATATCAAGATAAATATTGGCATTCTGTTTTTTTTTTTCTATGAGTAGATGTTTTCAAAGGAAGGAAGGAAGGAAGGAAGGAAGGAAGGAAGGAAGGAAGGAAGGAAGGAAGGAAGGAAGGAAGGAAGGAAGGAAGGAAGTTTAGGTAATTTCCAAGTAATATACTGTTAGGCACTCTATGCTACCCAAGTTTTAGAGAGCCAGACAAAAAACTTGAGATGAGACTTCTTTGAAAGTAAACAGATGTATTTTGATCAAGACACAACTGGGTGAGCCCAATCAACACCATGGTAATGAATGTTGACTGAAACCACACCTTGCAAAACAAACATCAGAAATTTATAGACATTTACAAATGTATCAAACTTTTAATCAGATAGTACATCCCCTCATACCCATACAAGGAAATGCAGGGATGGTCTGGGGGGGAGGGAAGGTGGATCCCAGAAAGAGAGAGTCAGCTCAACTCTGTTCTCCTGTTACCAAGGAAATACCATACGTTAGTACCTCCTTATCTCTGTGGAATTCGGGGCCTCTTTCTTTGCAACTTCTTTAACCTTGTACCAAGCTAATTGTTTATTTGAAGACAATCAGGCATTTAACAAAGAGATGAGGTGAGGGGGGAGAAAGGTGTGCTCTTTAGAAGGCAAAAGCAAGTTAACCCTTTATAAGATAAAGTACACTGTTACATGTATGTTTATACATTATGTGAAATATATATAGAGAGAGTATAAAATCGTATATTAAAATAATGCCCTTCAATACGAAGACAAATTGATTTGTAGTGTTAAAATCTGAAGTTATACTTATTTCTGATTTGAAAGCTAGCGTTTCACCTAACTGAAAACTAATTTTTTTTTCAAAACAAAATTAGAATATTTTAACAGGATTGAATGGGAGAAAACAGTTCTTCATACAAAACAAAATCATGTGACTAATTCATAGAGAACTTGCACATACTTCATGATTAACATGACCTTTTAGGCCTAGCGCTTCCCTAGCTGTAACCAATTGGTCACAAATAGCTTCTTAATGTGTCAATTATATCAGCTGAATAAGTAAATAACCAAAGGCCCATTTTTTCCTGATACTTCTAAGATTTGGCTATTTTAATTTCTTTAAGCATCGTGTAGTTGAAAAAATATAGCCAATTGAAATAAACCATTATGAAACATTATTTTTTTTGTAATTAAAAAAGAAAAACATGCATTGTCTCTTACAAAGAAACTGAATAGTCAGAATAGTCAGCAACCTAGAAATCACATACGTTGGAATTTCTTTGTGCTTATCTTTATAAATAATTTTTCCAAGAAAATTGTAAGATAGATAAATAGCTGAAGATAGATAGATAGTATGGTGCTGAGGTGAAGCTTGAAAATTGGGCATTAAACACAGGCAGTATCTGTATTCATGCCTGATTTTGGACAAGAACTTGCCTTAATCTTTATCCATTGATAACAATAGAAACACATGATGTATGCTCCCTAGCAGCAGAGTTGTATAATCTGAGACTCAAGGTCCTCATAGGGTCACCAAAAGAATTCGGGTATATCCCCTAGGGATCTCAAAAAATGTTACTCAAGCTGTAATCTTTAACATGACAGAATGAAGACATTAAATACATAACTGAAACATATCACATTAATTATATTTAATTTGAATTGACTTTAAATGTGCATGGAATTAAATCAAATGTAGCTTTTATATTACAATTTTTATACTACAATTTGTTCCCTAAAGCTCATGTTTTTCTTAATAAAAAATATACATTTCTGCCCCTGGTGAATTAAGCAGTGCTGTGAATGTCTTATCCCAGTGCCTGGAGGCTTTGAGGGTCTGGATGGGGAAAAACCCCCTTCATGGATCACTGCCTTGTCGTGGCGAAGGGGCTTGTGTAACTCAGTGAAGCCATGAGCTATACCGTGCAGGGCCACCCAAGACGGACAGGTCATGACAGAGAGTTCTGACAAAATGTGGTCCACTGGAGAAGGAAATGGCAACCCACTCCAGTATCCTTGCCAAGAAAACCCCATGGACAATGTTAAAAGGCTAAAAGATATGACGCCGGAAGATGAGCCCCTCAGGTCGGAAGGTGTCCAATATGCTACTGGGGAAGAGCGGAGGGCAATTCCAAGTAGCTCCAGAAAGAGTGAAGCGGCTGGGCCAAAGCCGAAAGGACGTTCAGCTGTGGATGTATCTGGAAGCGAAAAGAAGGTCCGATGCTGTAAAGAACAATATTGTATAGGTACGTGGAATGTAAGATCCATGAACCAAGGCAAGCTGGATGTGGTCAAACATGAGATGACAAGATTGAACGTCGACATCTTGGGAATCAGCGAATTGAAATGGACGGGAATGGGTGAATTTAATTCAGGTGACCACTATATCTACTACTGTGGGCAAGAAACCCTTAGAAGAAATGGAGTTGCACTCATAGTCAGTAAGAGAGTGGGAAAGGCAGTAATGGGGTACAGCCTCAAAAACGACAGAATGATCTCAGTGCGTATCCAAGGAAAACCATTCAACATCACGGTAATCCAAGTCTATGCCCCAACCACTGATGCCGAAGAAGCTGAAGTTGACCGGTTCTATGAAGACCTACAAGACCTTCTAGAACTAGCACCAAAAAAAGATGTCCTTTTCATCATAGGGGATTGGAATGCTAAAGTAGGAAGTCAAGGAGTAATCGGAATAACAGGCAAGTTTGGCCTTGGAGTACAAAATGAAGCAGGGCAAAGGCTAATAGAGTTCTGTCAAGAGAACAAGCTAGTCATAGCAAACACCCTTTTCCAACAACACAAGAGACGACTCTACACATGGACATCACCAGATGGTCAATACCGAAACCAGATTGATTACATACTTTGCAGCCAAAGATGGAGAAGCTCTATACAGACAGCAAAAACAAGACCACGAGCTGACTGTGGCTCAGATCATGAGCTTCTTACTGCAAAATTTAGGCTTAAATTGAAGAATGTAGGGAAAACCACTAGACCACTCAGGTATGACTTAGATCATATTCCATGTGAGTACACAGTGAAGGTGATGAATAGATTTAGAGGATTAGATTTGGTAGACAGAGTGCCTGAAGAACTATGGACGGAGGTCTGTAACATTGTACAAGAGGCAGCAACTAAAACCATCCCAAAGAAAAAGAAATGCAAGAAAGCAAAATGGCTGTCTGATGAGGCTTTACAAATAGCTGTGGAAAGAAGGAATGCGAAAAGCAAGGGTGAAAGGGAAAGATATAAGCAACTGAATGCAGATTTCCAGAGAATAGCAAGGAGAGATAAGAAGGCCTTCTTAAATGAACAATGCAAAGAAATTGAAGAAAACAATAGAATGGGGAAGACTAGAGATCTCTTCAAGAAAATTGGAGATATCAAAGGAACGTTTAGGGCAAAGATGGGCATGATAAAGGACAAAAAAGGCAGGGACCTAACAGAAGCAGAAGAGATTAAGAAGAGGTGGCAAGAATACACAGAAGAACTATACAAGAAAGATCTTAATGTCCCTGATGTCCATGCTGGTGTGGTCACTGACCCTGAGCCAGACATCCTAGAGAGTGAAGTCAAGTGGGCCTTAGGAAGCATTGCTAACAACAAAGCTAGTGGAGATGACAGTATTCCAGCTGAGTTATTTAAAATACTAAAAGACGATGCTGTTAAAGTGCTGCACTCAATATGCCAGCAAGTTTGGAAAACGCAACAGTGGCCACGGGATTGGAAAAGGTCAGTTTACATTCCAATTCCAAAGAAGGGCAATGCCAAAGAATGCTCAAACTATCGCACAATTGCACTCATTTCACATGCTAGCAAGGTTATGCTCAAAATCCTACAAGCTAGGCTTCAGCAGTACGTGAACCGAGAACTACCGGATGTACAAGCTGGGTTTCAAAGAGGCAGAGGAACTAGAGATCAAATTACCAACATTCGCTGGATCATGGAGAAAGCACGAGAGTTCCAGAAAAGCATCTACTTCTGCTTCATTGACTATGCAAAAGCCTTTGATTGTGTGGATCACAACAAACTCTGGCAAATTCTTAAAGAGATGGGGATACCAGACCACCTTACCTGTCTCCTGAGAAATCTGTATGCGGGCCAAGAAGCAACAGTTAGAACTGGTCATGGAACAACCGATTGGTTCAAAATAGGGAAAGGAGTACGACAAGGCTGTATACTGTCACCCTGCTTATTTAACCTATATGCAGAGTACATCATGAGAAATGCCAGGCTGGAAGAATCACAAGCCGGAATTAAGATTGCAGGGAGAAACATCAATAACCTCAGATATGCAGACGATACCACCCTAATGGCAGAAAGTGAAGAAGAACTAAAGAGCCTCTTGATGAGAGTGAAAGAGGAGAGTGCGAAAGCTGGCTTGAAACTCAACATTAAAAAAACTAAGATCATGGCATCTGGACCCATCAATCCCTGGCAAATAGAAGGGGTAGAAATGGAAGCAGTAACAGACTTCATTTATTTGGGCTCCAAGATCACCGCAGACGGAGACTGCAGCCATGAAATTAAAAGACGCTTGCTCCTTGGGAGGAAAGCTATGGCAAACCTAGATAGCATATTAAAAAGCAGAGACGTCACCTTGCCGACAAAGATCCGCATAGTCAAAGCTATGGTTTTTCCAGTAGTAATGTATGGCTGTGAGAGCTGGACCATAAAGAAGGCTGAACGCCGAAGAATTGATGCCTTTGAACTGTGGTGCTGGAGAAGGCTCTTAAGAGTCCCCTGGACTGCTAGGAGGTCAAACCAGTCAGTCTTAAAGGAAATCAACTCTGATTGCTCATTGGAAGGATTGATAATGAAGCTCAAGCTCAGATACTTTGGTCACCTAATGCGAAGAGAGGACTCTTTGGAAAAGACCCTGATGCTGGGAAAGATGGAAGGCCAAAGGAGAAGAGGACGGCAGAGGATTAGATGGCTGGATAGCATCACTGAAGCAATGAGCATGAAATTGAGCAAACTCAGGGAGGCAGTGAAAGATAGGAAGGCCTGGCGCAATATGCTTCATGGGGTCACGAAGAGTCGGACACGACTTAACGACTAAACAACAACAACAACAAATGGGGAAAAACAGGCTTCAACTGAACCCTGGCAAGACTGAGTGGCTGTGGGTTTTGGGCCCTTCTGGTGCTAGAGCTATGCCATCTTTGGTACTGAATGGGATTGCACGGCCCCAGACAGACCCTGTGCGCAATCTGGGGGTCCTCCTGGACTTACAACTCCTGCTTGAAGAGCAGTTGGCAGTCGTGGCTAGGAGGGCCTTTGCACAGGTTTGTGTTGTGCGCCAGTTGCACCCATTCCTAGATCAGAGGGACCTACTCACTGTCACTCATGCCCTAGTCACCTCCCGTTTGGATTTCTGTTATGTGCTCTACATGGGGCTGCCCTTGAAGAGTATCTGGAAGCTTCAGCTGGTGCAAAATGCAGTGGCACGGGCAGTTATGTGTGCCCCTAGGGCAGTACATGTTACACCTCTGCTTTGCAAGCTGCATTGGTTGCCAGTTTGCTTCCAGGTCCAATTCAAGGTGCTGGTTTTGACCTTTAAAGCCCTTCATGGCACGGGGCCAGGTTACCTGAGGGACTGCCTCTCCCCGATTACATCTGCCCGTCCCATCAGGTCTAGCAGAAAAGGCATGCTGCGGGTCCCATCTGCCAGAGAATTACATTTGGCGGGTCCCAGGAGGCAGGCCTTCTCTGTCGTGGGACCTGCCTTGTGGAATCTTCTCCCCCTAGAAGTGAGATTAGCTCCATCCCTCTTAATATTCCACAAGTCCCTCAAGACCTGACTATGTGATCAGGCCTGCGAGTCCCAGGGGACCTGGGAGATTTTGCGATGGCTCCCTTATTAATTTTATCCTCTCCTGTTTTGTGTGCTTTTATAGTTTTTTATTTGTAATTGTTTTTATGTATTTATTCTTTTTAATTGTTGTACGCTGCCCAGAGTCACTTTGTGTGAGATGGGTGGCTATATAAATATGATAAATAAATAATAAAATAAGATTTGCACAAAAAGGGGGAAGTTAGAAACCAAATAGCCATTTTCTTTTTTTCCCTTTTCCCCCTTTCCCCCCTTTTTTCCCTTTAATTTTTTTTTTAAATTGTTGTCAAACTTGCTTTGTCTATCTTCTTTTTCTTTTTTTTCAACATGCACAAATAATAATAATAAATAACAATACAATGGAAACCTCAATACTAAGTAATCAGCTTAAGACAGAAGGTCTTACTGTACAACAAATTGTAAGCTGCCCAGAGTCACGAATGTGAGATGGGCAGCTATATAAAATGAATGAATGAATGACCAAACTGATGCAATGTGCAGCAGTTTTGTACAAAGCTGAAGTTAATAATAGTGATATAAGATTCAAATTACTCGCTTGACCAACCTGGATCTAGGGGGACATTTGTGTACTTTTCACATTTGTGTGTTTCAGTTCACTTCCAATGAATAGCCTTCATTTTTGAAAGAAAGGACACAGAAGCTCAAAAGTGTCAGTCCACCCCATTCCCTTATCATTGCAATGGATGCTGGATAGCCAGAGGAGGAGGAAGAGCAAACCCAGAGGGTTTAACCAATTATTTGCTTAACCTACTTTGCAGGTGCACAATCAAGACATCAGCATCAGGCAGAATAACAGGGACAGCACATTTTTTGCTGGTGTAGCTTTCTGCAACTCAAGGATGGGTGAATAGCACTTTAATTCAGGAGGAGGAAAGGCCCTCAGCTAGACAGAAACCCTCCAAAGTCCTTGTAATTCAGTGAATTCCTTTAAATTCGTGGGGTGGATTATCCTACGAAGAATATATTTGTAGTAGGAAATAGCTAACTGTGGAGTATAGTAACATATGTGAACATGTGTTTATTCTTGATCAAGTTGTGGATAAAATTCTCTTGATGGTTAATAATTAGATATTCCAGAGTGGTCTAGTTTCCCTGTAGTATAACAACTCATGACATTGGTTGGGTTGGTTTCAGGAAAAAAAGATTTGGGTTGGAATCAAATCTGGAGTGAATGAGCCATAGTGCCATATAGTAATTTTCATCCTAGAAATTATATGCAAATGTATATAACTGTAGGAAATATTTTTCTTTTTTTTAATTGAGAAAATATGTTAAACTGAGATATGATAATTACCACTCTTAGTTTAAATCTGGACTGCCTGAAACGTGTACAAATCTTTAGAGCAAAAAACAACAACAAAAAACACACCTGTTTCATACAGATAGTTAGAGTAGCTGAATTTCCTACTGATGTTGAAGGCTATCTCTATCTCCATCTCTATCTCTGTTTCATCTTCCAATACCATTATTTGCAATTTATCCCTTACTTATTATTTGCTTTCCTGTCTTTCCTGTTTTATTATCTTGTGTTTATAAATCCACTATCTTATTTGTTTGTAAAATGCCTTGGGTGAAAATTAAGATTGGGGATACAGTAAATTGTGTGACAACCTGATATTCTCCTATTGCTGTTTCTGCACCTACAAACTGAAAAGGCAGTAGATGTCCTTGAAAAAGCAGACTCCTTCTTTTTTCCCTTTCTGAGTTTTTTCTCTTTGTTTTGGCAATGACTTTGAGAGTGTACAGAATGCTTGGTGTCTTTGGGGTCTGCAATTATAGGGTGCTTTATGATACAATAGAAACAATATGTAAAAAACAGACAGGTGTACCCCTTGTGTACTGAAGGCTCCCTTAAGAGTATTCTGAGTGCAGACAACATCTGCTGAATGAAAAAAGAGAGGTTTTTTATACAGGATAAAACTGGTATCCAGAAAGGTAATCTGTACTGAAATCATTCCAGGAACTGCTTCATATTTTTCTTTCTAACTGTGCTTAGTCCTTTATAAATTGTGAATTTAAAAAGATACATGGTGATCCTTAAACCATGGTATAAACCAGCTTCTATATGAGAAAATAGTGTAATAACCTTTTGTAATGAATAGCAAAATTTAAACTCTGAGTACCAGTGCATTTTCTGTGAGAAGACTGTTTTTAAGTTCTTTTAAAAATAACCTGCTTTTGTTTTTGTTTTCTGATGGCCATAAACACCTACATCCCAACACAAATCAACATCATTTTCTGTGAGAAGACTGTTTTTAAGTTCTTTTAAAAACAACCTGCTTTTGCCTTTCCTTCCTAAAAATTGCAGCATCTAACCTCTGAAATCCCAAATATGTACAGTTAAGCAGAAAGGTGGAATTTTTGACTCACAGATTCTGGGAATCTAATTGCCATTAACCCAAATTATTATGACCTGTAGTGAGCAAAGTCTGGAACATCTGGTTCCTCTGCCCTGAACAACTGGTGTATCCAGGGAACAAAGGGACATTCTGTGCATTTTCAGAAGCATTGCTTAGTGTTTCATTGCAAACAACTGAGCTTCAATGTTCAAAAAACTGTTTGGATTCAACAGTGGTATGCCTTGATTCAACTTAAATATGTTGTATTCAGATCTCTTCTTCCCAGTAATTGATGTTGATTTGTGTTGGGATGTAGGTGTTTATGGCCATCAGAAAATGTTCTTTTTTTGTTTGTTTGTTTGGCGAATGGAGAAAAAGAATGACTTTTTCAATTAGGAGAAATGGCATGAAATCGGGGTGCAGGAGAATCAAAATTACTTTTTCAAACTTTCCAGATTTTTAAAAAGTTTCTCCAAATTTCAGTTATATCACAAATGTTTTACATTAGTAGTCAATAAGGATTTTCTTTTTTTTCCTTTTGTACATATATGTATGGCATTTATACATTATTGAATTTATTCATACTAGTATTTTTTTTCTTTACTCTTCCCAGTCCCTAAGTGTATCCAACTTTCTGTATGAACTTTTTTGTTCTGAATGATTGGAAAGCTTTGGGTCACTTCAGTACTGCTTAGGATGCTTGTCTCCATTATTAAAGGCTGTTGATAGAAGAATGCATTGATAAGGGAGAGAAAAGATAATATCTAGCTTTCCAGGTATTGCTGAACTACAATTCCCAACATCTCATATCTGTGGCTGTGCAGACAAGGGCCACTGAGGCTTGAAATTCAGCAAGGTCCAAAGGAATGTATATTGCCCAACCTTGGAATAGAGAATGTGAGCCAATCCCTTTAAGATACTTAAAATAATTCAAGGTCCAGTCTAAAGAATATCTTCTATGTCTGATGAGAATGTATTAAGAGGTGTCCTCAGTGTAAAGGAGAAAGAGCTCATTCTCACATCACTCTACTGCGGCATGAAGATGCTCCAGGAGCCGGTTTTAATTGACATGTCCTCATGATATTGGCATCATCTCATCCCCAGCCCACAGTGAAGAGTGTAAAGTCACATGTAGCTTTTCTAGTCCAAAAGTAGCATTTTCCCTCTTCAAAACATTCAAAACATTGTTTTGGCCATGGATATGATCCAAAGTGTTTCCTTGATGATGGGTTGAAGATACATACAGGGGCTGGAATCTGTCAGTCTCCTTTTGATTCATTTAGACTGCTGCAAGCATGCCCACTCCCTTTTAGTCACTGGACACTGGGCACTGCCTTCCATAGTCATAGAAGAAAACAGACACCTGCCTTCTGCAGAGAATTCTGCCCATGTAATACCAGCCCAGCCCTTCCGAAATTGCTAGTCAGGCATTATGTGGGCTCCTCATATACATGGGATTAGTGCTCTTTTGAAAGAGTACTAAATACGTGTTCCTGGGCTGCACAGAAGGACAATTTATGCCAGGTTCTGCTAGCTGTGTGGTATTGATTCTAACACCAATATGTGCATTATAGCTTTTCTTACAAGGCATTTGGCATAGCCCCACTGGTTTCATTACTTTGAGAGAGCACACCATTTTGCCTATTCTACACCATTTTATGCACTCAATAGGCTAATGTCCAGGTACTACCAAGGTCAGAACTTACTTCCAGCAAATGGCAGAAGTGGAAATGTTCAGTACATGTCTGTTATACTTACACATTTCAGTCAGTGCAAATAACTGAATTCCAAAAATGTGTATCTGTGCTCCAACCCAACTGACAAGTTCCTGATATTCCTTGCAAACTCATCCTCTGTGACTGTAGCCTGTCAGTCACACTATTTCTCAAACACAAGTCTAATATTCTTTCAAAGAATGTTAAACCTGTGCTTAAAAAGCATGTCTTACAATTTTTTGGAAGAGCATTAACCCATGAAAGTCCAAGAGATGCCTGACTAAAAGGATTGCAGAAGACACAGGGGTTTAGCCTGTCCTGCAGTGCAAGCCGAAATGGCCATGGAGGACAGAGCCTGGTTGGTGGGCACAGCTATGCCCCACCACACATTAAGGAGATCAGTTGATTTTTGCTCTTTCCGCCAGCAGGTAAACATTTTATGAGCATTTGGAATCAAATATTATAGACAACTAGTTTTTAAAGTCCACTTAAACAATGGATTTGTTTAATCTAGAGGTATCTAGGTATTTAGTGAAGTGCCCTGCTGGAACAAGAAAAGGCAGATAAGGAGACTCAGGGTAGTTATATTTTAAGAGGCTAAATTCACATTATTACTTTTCTATCCTTTTAATTTGCAAGGGTCAACTTTTCTTTAATAAACAAATTGCCCACATATTAATTCTGGATGCAGATGATATAAGCCATGGTTCAATACCTTTTCTTCTGTGCCAAAACTAATTTAGCTCACCACAAGCTATGTATACAGTATGATAATACTTGCTGTTAACCTGGCAGTCTTTTCTGATCAGAATACAAATGAAATGCTGTGATCTCAAATTTATTTTATTATTTTTTAAAATCTTTCACTGTGAAAATCTATTATTCCAAAATAGTCTGAATTGTGGGTGATTATATAGGAAGTTTTTTATTTTTAAACCTGTAATGAAGAAGAGGGTTCAGGAAAAAAATCAGAAATTGCTCAAGGTATTAATATTTTTATTTATGTAAAATGCTACTATGCTGCTTTTTTAAGTATAAAGCTTAAAAATGTTTTGCAAGGAAAATTGAAAGAGACAACTTCAGTTTTTCTACATGTTCTGATAAAAATCTAAGTGAAATAACGCTAAACCACATCCTTTCATAAAATCCTTTGGAGTCAATCTATATTTCATTCCTTATTTTGTCACTCTTCATTTTAGATAATTTCAGTGCAGAGAACTGTGCATTCCGTACTGCAATGTCTTGGTTTGATTGTGACTTTTAAATACACATGTATATTAAACATACAGTGTCTAAAAATATAATCCTAAATCCATGTGTTTTTATTGTTAAGAGAAAACAGTGGAAAAGGCTCAATTGTTTTCAAACTCTGTTTAGAAAATCCTAGATCTGGAAGCAAAAGATCAGTAGTGGTTAGCTAGCAAGAATGTTGTTTAGCTAGTCTGATCTGTTTCTTGAGAACTGGTTGTTCAATTTTTCTTGTTCTTCTGAGGATGAGGCAAAGACTCAGAAACTATGGTTGAATGGAGAAGGTACAATTTCCAGCAGCATTCTCTTACAGCTGGTATCCCTGCCAGCTGCCTCCTTTACAGCCATGGCCCCTATCGGTGTGCTCCTGCAGCACAGGAACAAAACTAGTCTGGTTTCCCACTAAACAAGTGTCCCTTCCTCTCCAATGAATGTAAATACAAACATCAATTCTCTTCTTGCTAATTATCCCAGCGCCAGGGTAAGCATTGTAAAAGATGGGGGAGTGGGGAAAAAGGGCTACAGGTAGTCCTCACTTAACAACTGTTTGTTTAATGATGGTTTGAAGTTACGACAGCCTTGGAAAAAGTGCTTTACATCTTGTATGCATGCTTACAACCATCACAAACTGTTGCACCACCCCCCACAGTCACGTGATCACAATTTGCAACCTTTTTTATGACGGTGGTTAAGTGAATCACATGGTTGTTAAGCAAACTCTGGCAAAAAACATCCATTGGGGAAGCTGGATTCACTTAATGACCACATGATTTGCTTAATGACCACCATAAAAATGGTCATAAAATAGGGTCCAGTCATGTGGTGATTCGCTTAATGACTGCTCCGCTTAACAACCAATTTTCCGGTCCCTATTGTGGTTGTTAAGTCAGGACTACCTGTATAAGATTTGTCCTTTTACCTGGCTTCTTTGTAAGTCGAGTTCCGGAAACCTTCCCCACCATTTGGGCTCACACGACTGTTTGGGGTTGTTTCCTTCTGATGCTGTAAAGCAAAGGAAAGCTGAAGGAAAATCATAAGCACAGTTGTGGTCATGTGATTTTCACTTAGTGACAGCTTCGTTTAACAACCGACTAACTGTAGTTGATATGTACTATATACATTGTTTTAAATTGTAGAAGCACCATTTTTGGCAATCAGTTAGTATTCTGGTATGGGCTCACATTCTATAGCTGTACAGGTAGTCCCCGGGTTAAGAACACCTGGGTTACAGATGACCCCTAATTAAGAATGGAGCCTATTGTAGCAAAATTTGAGTTAAATACACAAAGATTTGAGTTAAATACACAACGTTTCAAATTAATTACACAGTACTACTTATACAGAATTATTGTCAGGCCCAGCCCAAGAACAACGATGAGGCAGTCCAGTCCAGTATAGTTCCTTTATTAGCTTACACCCTAAAGACGGAATCTTGCCAGACTAAATCTATGCCAAAGCAACTAGTGGATATACTCCATGAGCCTTTAGGGAGGGGCTAGCCTCAGCTTCTTCTCATAGTCATGCTGAGGGCTGAGAAAACGCTTGCCCTGTACCCTCTCCTGGAATGCAGTCCCTCCCTCCTGATAGCCTTGATCTTCCATTCCAGTATCCTCCTCGCACATGCCTTCCATTACGATTATACAATAATACTGTTCTGGCTTACATACAAATTCGACTTAAGGACAGACCTTGGGAATGGAACTCGTTCTTAAACTGGGGACTAGCTGTATTTATACAGCACACTGAGTCACAGACCTACTACATTTTACCTAGTGTGCTATGTGAACCCAAAGAGCATGGTTAAACATGATTCAGTTAATCATCAATAAACATGTCATATGAACACAATAATTGAGGGGCAAAGTGGCAAATACTTTCTTAGGTAGAAATAGGAAATAATTCTAGACTTTTTGCCTATCATACCTGATAAAAGTTTCATTGTAGTATATTTAAGAATCCCTGTCTAGATCTCTGGGCTTAAATGGCTAGGCGATGGTTTTGTTCCAAGAAATGGAATGATATCATCCTCTGTTCTGCCACCTTTAATGATTTTTTAATCTATTTCCCAATGCAATCTAATTTTTCTCTTCACCAAGGACTTTCACATTTGGTCATTAGTACCATTTTGACCTTTTGTCACCCCTTTCCTGACATTTTGTCCAGCTTATTTCTTTCTTTGCTCTTCCTCCAAGTTTTTTCAATTTAGCATAGCCTAAATATACTACTAGCCCCCACCTGTATGTCACTCTAATTCCTTCCTTAAAAGTTTTATCATACTTTTCAAAGACCATGTAATCTTGTTAAGCCAGCATATTTGGATATTTCCAGATTTAATTTGGTTTATTTCAGTGGTATTAAATTTGCTGTAAACTCAGAACCTAAACATTTTTTAAAATGTTTTTAACTGTTTTATTTTTTTATTTATTCATTTATTCAATTTGTATGGTGCCCATCTTAACAAGTGACTCTGGGTGGCATTCAAATAAAAATAAAGTAAAAACAATTGCAACAACAGAAAAATTAAAATACATAGCAGCCAAGAAAATATATCCCATAATCACTAATACAACCAAGAAACAGGTTCCTGCACATACTTGGGGTCCTAGGCCAAGGCACAGAGCCAGGTCTTTAGGACTTTACCAAAGGCCAGCAGGTTTGGGACCATCCTGATCTCCAGAGGGAGAATGTTCCATAGGGCAGGTGCTACGGCAGAAAAAGGCACATCTTCTCATCCCTGCCAACTGGCATTCCTTAGCTGATGGGACTTGAAGCATGCCCACCCTGCTTAACTGCTCGGCTGGGTAGAAACAACTGGGGGGAGATGGTCCCTCAAGTAATGTGGTCCCAAGCCTTGAAGGGCTTTAAAGGTGACAACCAGGACCTTGAATTGCACATAGAAGCACACTGGCAACCAGTGCAGCCCACTGAGTAGTGGTGTTACACGTGCTGAATAGCCAGCGCCATTTACTATATGTGCTGCCGCATTCTGCACCAGTTGAAGCTTCCAAATGCCCTTCAAAGGCAACCCCACGTAGAGGGCATTGTAGTAGTCCAGACAAGAGGTCATGATGGCATGAGTGATAGTAAGCAGGGCCTCCATGTCCAGGAACAGGCTCAACTGATGTACAACCTGAAGATGTGCAAAGGCTTTTCTAGCCACAGCTGCCACACACTCTGAGCAGAAGCCGTGAATCCAGGAGGACCCCCAGGTTGTGCACCGGGTCTGTCTGAGGCAATGCCACCCCATCCAAGACCAATGAAGGTTCCCAGCACCAGAAGGCCCAAACACCCCAAGCCTCTCAGTCATGCTTGGCTTGAGCCGAAGCCTGTTGTGCTCATCCAGGCCCCCACAGCCTCCAGACAGTGGGATAGGACCTCAACTCTTCCTCCGGGGCTGATCAGATCCCTGACGCGCCAGCACACCTCAGGGTCCCAGTCACAGAAACACCTGGACTGTTTTGCCTTCAGGGCACAGCAATTCCACTGCTTATAAACTAAACTACTTGTGATAAAAAAACCCCACAAGATTGTCCAATGGGACTTCCCAGGAAGGGGGTTCCCGCTTACCTCAGAACTTTGAAGTGACGGTGTGGGTAAACCCAAGGAAGGAGCAGCTGATAACCTGTGTTCAGCCTGTCCCTTCCAGGCCAATGCACCAAAACTGTCAGAGGAAAAATCTCGTTAAACACGGGAGACAGACACCCCAGAACATAAGTCACTTCAAAGTTCTAAAAGCTTTATTAAATGTTAGTTATTGGACTATAACTAGTTCTAGTTATAACTATAACAAGTAAAATTCATATAACTACATATAGCAAGTAAAATTCAACCAATAGCATACAAGATACTCACTTAGATTCACATTGCAATGAGGACCAGCACGAGCAAGCTCGTGGTAAGACAGCTTGGCCGAGTGGCCCCGACCCCCTTGTTGCAATCCTTTTTATCCTCAAAAACTGCAAACCACAAACATGACTCCCAGGATTTGCAACTGAATCATAACATCCTTGGTGCTAATTTTACCACACTTCCCTGTTCCATTGCTCCTGTCACACTCCTTCTACTAGCACTCTATTTTCCAGCTTGCTGTCCATGACTGAAAACTTTAGTCCACATAGCAATTTTATTTATTGCTCTGTAATTTTATTTATTTATTTTATTTATTGCTTTTTTCCCCTCACAGCGGCATCACTCAGGTGGCCTGGGGTAAAGATATAAAGCTGGGTATCATCAGCATACTAGTGATACCTCACCCCAAACCATTTGATGACCTCACCAAGCAGCTTCATGTAGATAAGATGTTTTAACTTTATTTGAATTTTATGAGTTGCCCAGAGTCTATTGGAGTAGGCAGCCATTATAAATGTTAGTAATAGTAGTAGTAGTAGTTATAATAATAAAAACAATAACAACAACAACATCTGCCTATCCCAGGTCTTTGGGAAGGATTTCATAGGTGGATAAAAATGCCAAATCCAGTCTAAACCTCTGGCTGACTACGTGACCAGCCATAATAATAATACTGTGAGTCTGGATTGTAAATTTGGGGGGAACATGGTGAATCATCTTCCCCTTAGCTCTTGTTAAATACTGTACCCTATGACTGTGTCTGAATGCTCTTCTTTTATTTCTTCATTTCTGTACTTTTTCCTGTTTTTTTTTTTTTTGGTAGACTGGCACAAAGCTTTTTATTTTTTGTATTTTGCATAATACAAAACTTGTATTATGTAACATTCAGATTTAGTAGGTTTAACAAGATTCCAAATTCTGATATTTACAGATGTTTTCTTTTAATTCATATAGTGCTGAGATTCAGCAGTATTGGATCAAAATTAGTAACTTAATAAAAACAGCAGTGCAGTTTTCTGCAAAATCCTAATTTTTCTCAGAATTAGTACACACACCTATATTTTTAAGGTGTCTTATCCCTCCCACCCAGCCACTCATTCAATTGGATCTATAAACTAAAAAGGGTTACAACATCCAGGCAATGTTCAGGACATTGTCCACAACATACTTATGTATATGTAAGTAATTATTCTGTACAGTTTCACTGTTGCACAAATAAAACGACCATAATTTTACCAACTCCATTGGCTTATAAAACCTCTAATAAACTGATTGTATAGACCTTCTTTGACATATGGAAATGCAAAGGCTTTGTCATATGCAAATAAGCATGCTAATAAGCATACAGATAATCTTCACTTAATGACCAACTTACAGTGATACTGAACGAATGGCAGTTATGACCAGTCCTCGAAATTATAGCCATTGCAGTGTCCCTGTGGTCACGTGATCAAAATTTGGGTGCTTGGCAGCCCACCCACACTTATGACCACAGGGGTGCTTCAACTCCTCCCACCTGCCTGTCTGCCCCGCATCTCTGCCATTTTGGCCACCTTGCACTACCCAGGCCGCCTGTCATATTCTAGACGCAGGTCATTACTATATTAGTATTAAGTAAATCACCTTTTCTGATCTCCAGTGATCTCCAGCAGTGTTGACACTACAACTCCCAGAATTCCCAGTTTGCATGATCAACAGGGTGGTAAAGACTGATATAGATTGTGACCCCTAGTACTGTACCATGTCCACTATGGCATGTCAAAGAGAAACTGAGGCTGTAAACCATGTATTCTTTACTGGGTATTAGAGCCACTGAATTCAGTTATAAGCAATTGTGTATACAATCACAGTATGAAACATTTGAATATACTGAAACTAAAGGGAGAAGGTTACATCATGTTTGGAAGAAAAGCAGTTAAGATTTAAGTAAAAACTGTGTGGTCTTATCTAGTTTTAAAATGTATTGTGAAATGCCTAGTGTTTCTAAAACAATTTCTGGTAATTTATGAGTAAGGATATATATCTTAATATTAATAGTTTAAAATATGTTTAGCTTCTCAACTATAAAATGTTTCACTATCATTCATGAAGTGTTATTTGATTATTGCTTTGAAAGCAATGATTCTCTTTGTGAAAATTACATTTAATTTATTCTAATTTGATTTCTAGAGTCTCTGTAGTTTAGAAATTTTGGATAAGAGGGTAGCCCTTTTATTTTAATAAAATAGTGTTTAATGAGCAAACAGATTTTTGAAAATCGAAGGGGCTAGTTTAAAAATCTTTTCTCTCAAATTAAACTCAATTCAAATGGCATCTTCATGGATAGTTACAGGTAGTCCTCGCTTACTGACCACAATAGGGACTGATAACTCCATCGGTAAGCAATGTGGTCATTAAGTGAGATATCACATGACTGCCTCCACTTAGCGATGGCAATTTTGGCAGTCTCTGTTGCCATCATTAAGCGAATCCCACATGGTAATTAGGCAAGGACCCACCCTGATCCAAGCCATTCCTGGTTTGGTCCCTCCCAGCCCTGAATCTTGGTTCTTCCAAGGTAAGGGACTGTCTCTACTTCAACTCCCCCCACTGCCTATCTTCCTCCCACCTCTGCCCTTTTGGCCACCCTGCACAGTGGCACTCCTCAGCAGTGGTGAGGGTGCTGGGGCTGAAGTAGAGGCCCAGGGCCTTCAGCAGTCTCAGCCCACCACTGCTGCCCCCAGGCCTCTACTTCAGCCCCAGCACTGCCATTGCTGCCGCTACCGCCACTGCCGCGGCTGCAAAGGAGTGCTGCCTCAAGCTCCATGTGGCCAGCCACTCCAGTGCCATGGTGTCAGTCCCAGCACTGTGGCGTGAAGCCCCAGCTGCCCCAGCGCCAAGCCCCAGCCATAGCCGCCCTCTCCACCCTGCACTCCGCCAGCCCTGCCACCCTATGCTCCGCTGCCTCTGCTGTCCCCAGCTGGCCTTCACCACCATCTTCCTCCTGCTGCTGATGAGGCACACCTGGCCTGGCGCTTCATGAGGTAGCTGCTGGCTGTGCAAGGCCTTCTTTCTGAAGCCATTCATGGCCTTCCTGAGGCCTCACGAGGCCTTCCCAAGGCTGCAGTTGCCTCGCGAAAGGCCAGCTTAGGCACACCTCATGAGCAGCGGGAGGAAGAAGAGAGCAAAGGTCAGCTGGAGGCAGCAGAGCGCAGGGTGGTGGGCGGCGGGGGTGCAGGGCAGGGCACAGGGTGACAGGGGCAGCAGAGTGCAGGGTGGTGGGGTTGGAGGGTGGAGTGCAAGGTGGGGGGGCAGAGTGCTTGATGGTCAAAAGGGCAGAGATGGGGGATATAGGTGGGTGGGGGGAGTTGAAGCGCATCTTGTAAATGTGGGCAGGCTGCCAAGTGCCCGAATTTTGATCACATGACTGTGGGGGTGCTGCAACAGCCATAATTTCAAGGACCAGCCATAACTACCATTTGTTCAGCGCTGTCGAAACTTTGAAAGGTTGCTGAACAAATGCTCAGTAAGTGAGGACTACTGGTATGTTGTTTTCTTGGCAACATTAAGAAAATGGTTTGCCACTGCATGCTTCCAGAATGTTGTTTAGATGGGTAGCGTTCCATCTAAATACTAAACATGTCTGCCCCTACTTAGACTTTTTGTTTTAATAATCCAAATGCTACTATTTCCTGTAACAGTATAGCTAATCTAAACATGGATGAAATGTAAAATACAGTGGTACCTCGGTTCACGCACGCTTCTGTTCACGAACAATTCGGTTCATGAATAGCTCTGGTCGCAAAATTTTGCCTCCGTTCGCGAACTCCGCATCGGGTGACGAATAGGATCCACAGCCATTTTCCCTCCCGTGACACGTGGTCGCAGCTTCCTGTAGGGAGGGGGACTCTCCCTCCAAGCAGTAACCGCCTCCCCACCCGCCTTCCTGTCCTCCACGCCAGAAGTCACGTCGAGCAAGGTTAGCTTTCTCTCTCTTCGTACTGTACTTTGTGTCATATTTTTGCGGTTAAAAAAAAAAAAAGCATATGGTTCAGAATGGATTAACCGTAATTACATTGAACCTTATAGGGAAATTTGATTCGGGACGCGATCAAAAATCGGTTGGCGACCGAATTCATAGGGGTCAGAACGGATTAACCGTATTTACATTGAACCTTAACCTCAGATATGCAGACGATACCACCCTAATGGCAGAAAGTGAAGAAGAACTAAAGAGCCTCTTGATGAGGGTGAAAGAGGAGAGTGCGAAAGCTGGCTTGAAACTCAACATTAAAAAAACCAAGATCATGGCATCTGGACCCATCAATCCCTGGCAAATAGAAGGGGTAGAAATGGAAGCAGTAACAGACTTCATTTATTTGGGCTCCAAGATCACCGCAGACGGAGACTGCAGCCATGAAATTAAAAGACGCTTGCTCCTTGGGAGGAAAGCTATGGCAAACCTAGATAGCATATTAAAAAGCAGAGACGTCACCTTGCCGACAAAGATCCGCATAGTCAAAGCTATGGTTTTTCCAGTAGTAATGTATGGCTGTGAGAGCTGGACCATAAAGAAGGCTGAACGCCGAAGAATTGATGCCTTTGAACTGTGGTGCTGGAGAAGACTCTTAAGAGTCCCCTGGACTGCTAGGAGGTCAAACCAGTCAATCTTAAAGGAAATCAACTCTGATTGCTTATTGGAAGGATTGATAATGAAGCTCAAGCTCAGATACTTTGGTCACCTAATGCGAAGAGAGGACTCTTTGGAAAAGACCCTGATGCTGGGAAAGATGGAAGGCAAAAGGAGAAGAGGACGGCAGAGGATGAGATGGCTAGATAGCATCACTGAAGCAATGAGCATGAAATTGAGCAAACTGAGGGAGGCAGTGAAAGATAGGAAGGCCTGGCGCAATATGGTTCATGGGGTCACGAAGAGTCGGACACGACTTAACGACTAAACAACAACAATAGTGTATAATAAAGATATGTAAAAATAGTCAAAGGTCTATCGTTGGCTATAGCACTTAAATGCATTTAGAAATAGCAAAGGATACTGACATTATGTGGAAGAATAACCTTCCTTCTGATTTCTTTGCCCCTTAATACATTTTATTTTAATAAATTCTTTATGTCCCTTAAATAACGTAAGTAATCCCTACTTGTACCTTTTGGAATAGGGTGCTATTGCTTTTGGAAAGAATGTATCTGGAATAATTATTCCACCCATGTTTCATGCTCTCTGATGAATAGACATTAGAAAACTTTCTCACTTCTCTGTGTTAAAATGCAGGTATGCATCAGGTAGGCAATCTCAGAGTAATTAGGATGAAAAGGAATTAGAAGGAAAGTGTGCTTGGACTTGAGTAGATTGAGCTGATAAAGGAACAGAATGCTTTACTGTCTTGATGCAAGCTGCAAATATTAATCAAGGGCAATTTTAGGATCTATGAAGGGAATTGAAATGACTGCTTTTGCTCTGGAAGATTGCAGTGAATATGTCATCCAGACAGGTAGTTGCGTAAGATTGTTTGTGCTGCATCCGCCCACATGGAATTATGTCTGTGGGTGAACATAAGGATTTATATTCTCTGCAGTGCTCCGTTCTCTTCACATCTAGTACTTAAACATAGTTTCTGCATTAGAACGTGTTACAAAAGACTGTCCAGCCTAGGTAAAGTTACATGTCCTCTAACTTGACATGAATTAGCTTTTCATTTTCCAGGCATGCTGCTCTCAAACTTCTGATTCATAAAGAAAGGAATAAAGAATGTATCTCTGTTAATGTGAAACCTAACTAAACTAGAGCAAGTAAACATACTGTATACCTATCAAGAAGAATAGTTAGTTAGTTAGTTAGTTAGTTAGGAAGGAAGGAAGGAAGGAGAAAGAAAAGGGAGAGAGAGAGAGAGAGAGAGAGAGAGAGAGAGAGAGAGAGAAAGTCTAGGCCCACATTTTTATTACTTGAATTTCACTGTGGTTTTTAGAGTTACTTCACTGTAAATGGCTACTTATTGCTAGCATATTGTGGTTCTACCTGTATCTAGCAATATGTATATGATACTGATTTTGATTTGTTGTCAGACTCCAACCCAGTCAAGCCTTGTCAGAGAGGGCAACAGTGAGTGAGAACAATGCTAAACTACAACTTCTAATAGTTGAAGTTTACAAATTTAGCTACAACTTGTCTAATGATTGCTAAGAGTATGCCTTTACTTTGCATACCCACCCCCAAGTTGTTTTATGCATTCAAAAGGCCAGAAATGATGTATAAATATGTATCTATATCTGAGCATTAATTACTATTTTTATATATCCTGGATAAGATGTGTGACTGAATGACGATGGTGGCAGGAAGCTGCTGTGGTTCTTCAGGGGTTAATCAGGTATTCTTTATGGAGCTTGACCTTATCCTCTCAAGATCACTTCTTCAACATGGCTGTTAGACTTCCTTGCTTCTGTGCCAAGTTGGACGATTTCTTGACCTAGCAGTAGAGAATTGTTTAACACAAAGAAATGGACTTTGGTTAGTAAGAAAAGTATATCAAAAAACAAAAATGAAACTATAGAGTTAGAAAGCCTTTTAGTTCACTAAGTCTCCATGGGTGCTATTACTTATTACCTTTGACAGTGGCTTCTGCCTAATTTTTTACAGCAAATAAGGCATTTAAAAAATAATTTAATTTAAAGGCCTTATACCAATGTTACCACAATATGTAGAACAGGGGAACAAAAAGGGACATGAAAAAGATCTTTCTGAGCTGGGAACAGATTAGCTTATTCAGAGAACCTCACAGAGTTAGAAAAAATGTACTAAAAGTTATAAGATTTATGTTATGGAAGACATAAAAAAACTAAGCAGCGCTTGTTTTCGTCATGTTAAAAACATTACAGCTGCAAAAGAATTTGAAGAATTATTTTGATTTGACCTGCCCTGTCAAAATAATCAGATTCAAAGTGACATTTCGACTTGAGAAAGAGAGTAATCTGACTTAGATTCAAAGTATCGAAGCACATCATTTCATTTTGATCATCCACTTTGTTCTAAAAAAGAGGCTCTTCAAGGCACATGCACATATGTGCAAGAGACCCTTTTATCATCTGGATCAATGTATTGGAAGGTGTTCCAATCCAGCATTTCAGTTTAGTGTTTCACTTCAACTCAGTGCTTCAGCTGAAAGTTTAAAAAATCACCGCACCCCTTTAAGTTTTGCACAGACCTACAGTTTATCAAGATGGGTCTTCAGCCAAAATAAACCACTTTGAATTTTTTTTTATTTTAGCAATCATACTAGTAATCCTTCCATATATCCCTCACTGAATGACAAGAAATTCTGCATAAAACAAGAAAATATATTTTGATTGAATAGTAGTTTTTTTAAAGAAATAGGTCCAGTTAGACAGTGACATCTCCCAGGCTCACTTTAAGTTAATTGGAAATGACCCAAATTTAAAGGTTTTTTTTTTTTTTTTAGATGAGGGGAAAGGAAGATTTGCTCTTTCTGCAGATCAGTCCCAGCACTGGAAAATGACACCTGCTTCCTAACAGCATATTTTTGTTGTGTTTGTTTTTTGTGGAAAAAGGCTGCAGGTTGTGTGCAAATATTTTGGAACTGCTGCTGGAGCTAATTTATAAGGCTGTATTTTTATCAATCTAGAGGTGGAGACAAAAACCAAAGGACCTCCTTTAATTGGAATATATCTGACTCCCCCCCACCCCATGACTTAATCTGTAGCCCCTTCTAGAAAAGAAGCTGAAGTACCCACTATTTAGAAACAAGGATTATGCCTTTCTAAAGCAGGACAGGTAACATTTTTGCAGCTGGACGTTGCACTTTTTAAAGTTATTTTCTTTAATACCTCAGGAAAGAATGAAGGCAGAATTTCTTCTTCTCCTGTGTTTCAGTGTCATGGATAGATTGGCATTTTAAAAAGCTAAAAAAGTAACTATTTTACTTTTAAAAAACCTCCTAAAATTGGGAGAAAACTGTGGCATCCAAGAGGTAAAAAAAGAGAGTAGAGGGGACAGGGAAAATCAATAGTTACTTGTGGCCTAAGAATTGTGTACTCTTTCACTGAAATGTATGTCCAAGCAGCATCTTGAGGACTACAGATTCCAACATGTCACAGATATCTACAGAATTAGACAATAACGTATGCTGTGACTTTTGTAAAATGCCTTTGGAAAACATAAAATGTTTTAAAAAGTATTAACTTAGAAAGTCTTGTAGGCTTTCAAAAGTTGGACTGGATGATTTACTAAAAAAAACCAACCCCAATCTATTTTTAGTTCATGCAGATGCAAACGTGTTACCAGTGTGTGAGAGTATGGTGGAGATGCGGAAAACAAAGTCTTAGGGATCCATTTATTATATGAATCTTATTTACTAATGTTCATCTCACACTTGTCTAGAAGCTGTGAATCCTTTTCTGCTTCACATAAAAGTAGCTGCATAATAAAAATGTTTATAAACCTCTATACGTGTCAAATAGCTGTGACAAACTTCAGCAAACTTGGTCCTAGTAGATACCCAACATCTGTGTTGACAGCACTAGAACTTTTATGATTGTTTTGTATGACTTTATGATTGTGTTGTACCTCTATAGGTGCAGGTATTAGTATGAGAAGATTTAAAAAATGGAGTGCTATTCAACCTAGAACACATGAAGAAAATGTCCTGAGCTTATTTTGGTGCATTTTCTTCAACAAAGAATAAACAGAGCAACTTCACTTATTGGAGATTCGAACAGAAGAAATAGTTTTCCAATGGAACAGTCTTTTTCCCTCTGCAAATTCTGTTGATGAATGAAATTTATTTATTTATTTACCTACTAGGCTTACAGGCCACTGCATTTGCAAATGACTCTGAGTGGCATACATCCCAACCTCTGTAGGTGAGTTTAAAAACAATACAATAAAAACAAAGTATATGTAGCACATTAATGAAATTAGAAAGACACTCCAACCCTAGAGGCCTGATGGAATAACCACTTGTTAATGGCCTTCCAGAAAGCCAGTCGGGAAGGAGCTATTCAGATGTCTGAGGGGATGTGGTTCCATAGAAGAGGGGCAGCATTTGAAAGGGCTCCTGTTCTGAACCATGAGGAGCTTTAAGTGTGATGAACAACACTTTGAGTTGCGTTAAAATTAAAATACCTATTTTTTTCTTATTAAGAAGGATCAATTCAGTATCCCTAGAAAAGGATTTACAAGTGGTGTTCTGTAGGTTTTCTTAGGTTACTGACATGCTTTGATATATTAATTGGAAAAACAAAATTACAAGAAATGTCAGCGATTTTATTCTCAGTTCTTAGTAATAATGATAACAATGCTCATTAAATTGCAAACATTGTGTGTATGTGTATTTTTGAAGATTGTACAAACCTTTGAAGTGGTGTTTCACTTTGATGACCAAGCTGTGCCTGAATTCCATTTGTCTTTTTCTTCTACTGAAATTGGAGTCAGATGAAATGAAGCATCCCCCCCCCCCGAAATGTACATTATGACAGTCTGATATGAAATATTCCAGGAAATGGGTATAGTGTTCCCACACAGGGAGATTTCTGCATTATTCACAAAGCTGCATGTAGCAAACAAATGCCGTATTTCCTGAGTGCATATTTCCACATCTTGGAAATCAAGTTGTTTATAAACAACTTATAGCCAGATATTATCTCTGCATTTTATTAAGTATTTTTAAAATTCATTATGAGAATTTATCTAGTAATGAAGTGTTTAAAAACATAAAGTAGCACCCATTGTTCAGTATATTGTCTGTTGTTTTATACATGCACTCCAATCACAGTTTTGTGTAATTCAGTCATACTCACTTGCAGTGGCTGATTTATTTATTTATTTATTTAGTAGACTTATCCCCGCCCATCTCCCCCCAATGGGGACTCTGGGCGGTTTACATCAAATTAAAACAAATAAATACATAATTAAAATTTATAAAAAAGAAAAACACATTTACACAAAATGGAAGGAAGAGAAAAAATCCAACAAGGCCTCTAGGGGGCTAGCCAACCCCATTTCTGATGACCTCCCTTCCCGCCCCAGGCCACATGGCAGAACCAGGTCTTCAAATCCCTCCGAAAGGCCGGGAGTGAGGAGGCCTGTCTCACCTCCAGGGACAAGATGTTCCAAAGGGCGGGGGCTACAGCAGAGAAGGCCCACCTTCTGGACCCCGCTAGTTGGAATTCTTTTGCTGAGGGGGTCCGGAGCATGCCCTCTCTGTGAGATCAGGTGGGATGGGTTGAAATCGTGGGGGTGAGGCGGTCCCGCAGGTAGCCTGGCCCCATGCCATGTAAGGCTTTAAAGGTGATAACCAACACCTTGAACTGGACCTGGAAGCAAACCGGTACCCAATGCAGCTCACGGAGAAAAGGTGTTATATGGGTCCTTCTTCGTGATTCTTTGTGATTCCACCACAGCACACAAACATTTCCAAGGGCAGGTCAGTAATGTCATTTTAAGACCTACTACTCATGGAAAAAGTGTTCTTGAGTACTAAAGTGCAGAAATTGTATAACTGGTTGTATCTTGGCATCCCTTGTAAGAAAAACATACATATTTGTCTGGCTTTCCTCTAACTGTCAGGGTGAAAAAAATTATTGCAGCAGATCCTAATTGCAGCAAAGACAGAATTATCTATAGGATCCAAAGCTTTCATTAAAATGACAAAAACAGTATTGTGCAATCACACTGCAAGCTGTCCTTTTCATGTGTGCATGGGAAATCATGGTGTATTGTCAGACCTTTGAGGTAGACCATGTGAAGAACAGACACCTCAAAGATTACAGTAATGTAACTTTAGTGTTGTACGATATAATAACAGAATCTTGAAAGTCTGCCAAAGTTTCCTTCTGACCTCTCTTACACCAAACAGAATCAAGGCAGGGCTATTTTGAATTTCTATCTCTCACCTTTCCCTTTCCCAGGACTGAATTGTCTTTTCTTTTCCCTTAATTGCTCCTGCATATCTTTTTTTTTTCCAGATTTTTATCTTCTTCAAGGCCCCTCCCACATTCCTCTGCATGCATGTTCATATCTTATGTTGTGATAGTCAAGACTGCTTTCTTCATTTACCCCATTAACAAATATTATTGTTATTATTATTATTTAAATTTGTATGCCACTCAACTCCCAGTGGCTGAATTTCTGAACAAAGAAGCTGTTAACTGCACTTCACATTCTTATTCCTAGTAACTCTTTTGCATAATATTTCTGCATCATTTGAGAACGAACATGAGCAGCAGTACCACTGGCTGTTATAGTATCATACCTTCTCTCTTGTGGTGCCTGCCCTTTGGAACAATCCTCCTCCCCCTGGAATTTGGTTGGCCCTGACCCTGTTAGCCTTTAAGAAGGTTGTAAAAACTTGTTTTCTCCCCTGGGCAATGGGTCAGTCTGATGGATCCGCTCGTTTTGGGGAGGTGGAATATTGCTGATAAGCTCTTATTATATTAATTTATTTAATTTGAAAGTGGTATATTGATTTTTTGGTTTGTTTTTTTTTATATTGTTAGTTTTAATTATAGTTTGGGTTTTTCCTTTGGTTTTATTAATGTCAGCCATCTAGAATCGCAGTCATGCTAGTTGGTGGCCAAATAAATCAAATAAATAAATGAAAAAGAGATGACATCTCATTTTAAAGGAAGAGACTTCCTGGGCCTTTTCTTGAACCAGAAATCCAAGAGTCAATATCTGGGACATCTCCTAGTGAGGTTTCCTATGCTTTATGTACTCTGAGATCCACCCTTTACTAAGCACAGAAAAGAATATGGGCATGGTATTGGCAAATTACCATAGTGTTAGGAGTCTCTTAATTAACCTAATCTGGTAAGTGCCCAAATAATAATAATCTACCCCTAAACCCATCTGCCATGGCTAATGAAAATGGACTGTACTGCAACATATTTAAGGAATTAGTGTCATTGAATTAAACACAGTTATTTTTTTATGTAATAAACATTGGGATCGCCACCTAAATCTTCCAGGAGAAAAGTAGGCAGGGATCATGGGGATAGAAGTAACAACCAAAGTGGAAGAAGGTGGTTTGTGAACCTACTGAACTGTGTTGGTATTTTTTTTTTTTAATAATTCCTTTGTGTATTATGAAGGACAGGCATTTTTTTTTCTGGACTTCTTGCACTATTCATAGCAAGCTAAATTCAATTCCAGTTATTGACCTTTCACTGACATTAAAGTCCTAGTGTTCACTAAATCACTGATGCATGCCACTCATGCTGATTTGCTAGGACATGTCAGTTGTGCTGAAAATAGATCACAGAAATTGATCACTGATGGGGCAGGGGTGCAGTTCAGAACCCCTTTGCTCATTTCTTGCCTGCTTTCTGTTTAAATCTTGTATATGGAGGACTTTCAGGTATTTGTTCACACAAAGGCTAATGTATGAATTGCATTATTCAGCATTTCAGTCATTGATCAGTTCTAATAGGATATATGGGCCTAATTCTCAAGACTAAAATGAAGTTCTGGGAAAATATTATCTCTGTTGCATTTACACAGAAATGCATTCCTGTGCATCTTTTTGGAACATTATTTCAGCTAGTATACCAACTGCTATGAAAGCCAGTGAGTGTTATTGGTATCAGCCATCGACAGACACATAGAGATAAACCACATTTACACACCATTCAAAAGAGAGAATAAAAACCTAGGAAGGAAACAAAAAGATTAGAATACATGCCCTCCATCAGCCCACATTCAGATAAGCAGGGATCAGCACCAGATAAACAATCAGACAGAAAACAATACTTTAATCAAGGAACGACCAAGGAGGAAACTACACCCCCACCAAAACTGGTAGGTTGCATATAAACTATTGCATATAAACAGGCAGCAAATCCCACACTCACTCACACTGATAATGCTACCTAGTTGGGTAATGAAAGGTCTGGAAGCAAACAACCAAGTTCAGAGAGAACCAAGAGCTCCACAGTTCAACCCTGAGCTACAGGTATTCTCTTCTATTGATATTGGTAAACTTGTTGTATTTAAGCCAAGGAGAAATGGGTAACTAATATCTATTTAGAGACAAAGCTTTCTGAATGATACGTACATACTCTCAACCTACCTTGTAGTATATGTGCAGAGACAGCTATGCATCCTACAGTTTGTTTCTTTATTTTAAAGGAGGACAGTAATAAACAACAACTGGTCTGACCGTTCATGTTTGTTTAGCCCCCCCTTGGCCCATGGTGTACCATGAAACTGAATTCTATGGCTTCTTCATTCAAAATGCTACTGAAGTCATATTTTGTGGGAGAGAGTTGACTAAGGTTGATTATTTTTGTTCTTTTTAATTTAATGAATTTGTATAACATGTGGTGCATATTATGATAAGTAACTATGAACAAGTATATCTTATCAGTACTCTGTAATGTTCAGAGTGGATATTAGGATATGCCTTCTTTAGCATGATGTATAAGCATGAATTTCAAACTAGCTGTAATGGAAGGTATCTGCAAGGAGGAGAATGGTATGGGAGACCAAAGCTGTCAGGAGGGAGGTAGTGCATTCCAGAAAGGGGGAACAAGGCAAGTGCTTTCTCAGTCCGCAGCAAGACGGTGAGAAGAAGAAGAGGTTTAGACTAGCCCCTCCCTAGAGTATCACGGGGTATATCCACTAGTTGTTCTAGTGTAGAGTTAGTGTGGCGAGATTCTATCTAGAGGGTGTAAGCAAATAAAGGAACTGTACTGGACTGAACTGTTTCATTGTTGTTCTTGGGCTGAGCCTGATATCAGCTCATGTAGTGCTAGAGTGTCTCATGCAAACATAGAGATGTTGCACTCAGCTGGGTAGAGTCATGCAGTAAAAACCATCCCCTTTTCTGGGATCAACACTATGCAGATATGCTTTTTGTAACTCTCCACTGTGGATGTGCTTTCTTGAACTGTTGTTCTCTAGCAGTTCTGACCCAGGACAGTATCGCCATGGAAAAAGTTAGGAAAAAAATGGTCATGTGTCTCTTTGAAATACTACTTCCCCAAGTGAAATGGATTGAAAAGCTTGGGTTTTCTCCTCTGTTGACAACTGTACCTAATCCAGGACAGAAATAATGAAATTCTAGTTGCATCTTTTTGTATGAATGGAAGACAGTTTAATCTCAGTTTAATCTCTACATTTTGGTATTTCCTCTGTGCTATGATTTTATGATCTTATATCCTTTGTCTTTCAGTGTAATAGAAGGTAGCAAATACTGAATCTCACCTGAGCTTCGAATCTAAAAAGGGTTGGGCCTGTTTAGTACTGGAGTGGGAGATTGCCTGAGAATTCCAGGGCTATAGGCTAAACTAGTAAGTAAAAAAAAATCCCAGAAGAAGAGAATGACAAACTGTTTCTGTATTGCTGGCATCAAAACTACTTGGACATGTCTGTGAAATCACCAGGAGTTGAGCCTGACTCAAAGAAGACTTCTGTCTTGTTATTTTAATGTACGTTGTTTTCATACAGTATATTCTTTCTGTATCTGGTCTGAATTTATTCAGTAGTGTGAACCTAATCTGTACTCACTAAAACATATTTTGATCAACTGTACACAAATACAGGTACTTTGTAAAATTCTTGATGTTTTTCAATTAGATTAGAAAATGTTGCTAGAATATACTGAATTTTGAATTTCTGAAATACAGGTATGTATTTCATATGACATATAACACATATGACATGTTACAACGTATACAGATTTTGGGCAGTGTTGTTTTTCTTCCCAGATGTTAAGGGAAAAAGAGAGAGAGAGAGAATGAGAGAGAGAGAGAGAGAGAAGAACAGGATGAAATATCTACAGTAGTTCTAGTGGTCAAGAATTGCAGGCAGTGGTTAGTCCTTGTTTCTCATTAGGAAAGGCAGGAACAAAGCTAGTAAGAGTGGTATGGGAGCAAACTGATCTCTCTGCCAAGTCATGAAAATGAATAGCCCACAACAGTACACTTTTAACTCTGTATGGCTAACCACTGAGAATAACATCTCAGAGAGATTGTTGGGATCCATATACTCCTGGTGGGTAGCACTGGAAGACTTCCAGCTCTTAATCTCTCTCTTAAAATCATAACTGCACTATTTCATTTTTCTTAAATGCCTTGAAAGAAGCAGGGTGGGTTAGCAATCATCATAAAAAAAATAGTGTAACTCTTGCAGGCTTTGAGATCTGTTAAAATAAAAGTGGTGCTTCATATTTTAAATAAAATCACTGTTTCAATACCAGTCAACTTTAATAAATAGGAACATCATTCCTTGGCTGTAATTGGCGTAATCTCCCTGACATCAAAAAGGGGGAGAGAATCCTCTCAATGGATATTGCTAGGTCCATAAGGGATGCATTTACAAGGTTGATGAAAAATCTTGGTTTAATTTAAACTATGTAACTATTGCTTCTACACAATTGCTTCTGAATGAGACCTATTACTACAAACTGAGCTTTTCCCATTTTTATTTTGTTTTATTTTGTTTTTAATAGCATATATTCACTAGTCAATGACTGCAGTAAATGTACTGCACAATAGCAAATACTGGTCCAGTCAGAGATATAACACTTGTTACTTATTTTTTGTTTATAATATAAAATATATATTTATATACTTGTTTTTTTTCTACTTTGCATTCCAAAAAAATCTAGAAAATTTTATAGAGGTCACTGTAATAAAATACACAACTCTTTTACATTATGTGTGTATGTGTGTGCCTGTGTTTTTTTAGCTTAATACTAATTAAAACAAACCAATTATGGCAAAGTTTTTGGGGTTGTTCTATATACCTCCGGAGTGTTCAACCTGCTGCTCTTGAGTTATCAGAAATCATACTTAAATTAGGATTCTGAAATCTTTAGGGTTTACTTGGGCTGCAGATGTCTCTATTCTCTGGTCTTGGACCTAATGAGTCTCTACGGACTATAAGACAATTTATCCTTCCTATGGGATGGGGATGGAGGACTCCAAGAAAACTGTTGCATCCATCATGGCATCCTTCTTATGTTTTTCTTACTGGAAAAGGAAAGAGATGGCCTTAGATAACTACTGTAATTTCTGCTGAATCTTGAGAAATTCATGTTTTCTTCTGGCAATGTTTTTTCAGTTTAATTATGGAATTTAAGAGCTGCCTGGTTAATGGAAGAAAGGGAACTTTGCTGTTCAGCCAGGATAGTGGGTGTTTGTTTATTTGTTGGAGCAACTTACAAATATATTGGAATATGTTACATATGGAAGTATGAAAAAATGTCTTTGTTCAACTACATACTGAGAATGGTGAAACTATCACATATTTGGGTAGCCATTAGGGCTGTGCAAATCCTTCATAAGAGGTTCTTGGCAATATATAAGTGTGATATGAAGCGTCTATCTTTGAATCAATAAAGAAGGCCATCTATTTATGAATGGCTGCTTTGTAAGCTGCTCCCAACTGTCTCCTCTTTGCATGCACAGACTGAAGACAGTCAGGACCAGCTTATGAAGCAGCCACGTGAACCTGGAGAAAAACAGCTACTTTATTGATCTAGTGATAGGTACCCTATATTCATCTAATCTGTTGTACAGCGGCTCTTCTACAGGACTTGCAGGACCCTAGTACTGTACAGCTAAATTCTGAATAGATGATTTCTGTTTTCTGGGAAACCCTTTACATATAAAGCTACACTTAGAATTTGCAGATCAGAATCCAATAATTGAATCAAAGTATCCAGGATGAACTTTGTGATGTTTTAGGTATAAAATTCATTTTCATTGTTAAAGCCATGCATTGATAAAAAGGTCTAACATTTAGTATCTATTGAAAGAGATGTTAATCACAGCTTAACCTTTGATGTACAAAAACTGATTCAAGGCAGACATGGCCTGTTAAAGTAGAAGGAAGGCTGAATTTGTCCAGGAGGAGTGCAAATCTCAGATCCTCCTCCTAATTAATCCCTAGATTCTCATTAAACTGTGTTCACCTTTTCACCTCTTCTCCTACACCATCCCAAGTTACACCATCTTAAATGTTGTGTCAGCTTGATCTAAATGAGAATAGCAATTTTAATGTAAGATATATTTTGATGTAACATGTATTTCAAACTACAACGGTTAAGAAAATTTAATACAATCAGTTGATTAAAACAAAACTTGACAAAATATTCAAAAGTGTGGGGGTTGTGGAACATGATTAATGATTATTAAGAACATACTAAGGATCTTAATATGTGCAACTGGATTGGAAGACCCACAGGTACTAGGGCATAACTAGATTCCCCAAACGATCCCCCTAAGCCTCTAGAATTTAAAAAAATAATAATCTCATGATTCTTGAGATTTCAGTTATTGTCAAGTTCAGGGGACTGAAAAATAGTGCTGATCTCTGACATGCTGTACCTATGATGTATGTAGAGAACATAATCATACGTATGGATAATTTCATTTCTATACTGATCTTTTGTGTATGTGTGTGCACACCTTCAGGTCAGTCTTGACTCCTGGTGGCTGCCTGTTAAGTCCATGTAGGTTTTCTTGGCAATGATTTTCAGAAGTGAAAATCTACATACATCATAGGTACAGCATGTCAGAGATCAGCACTATTTTTCAGTCCCCTGAACTTGACAATAACCGAAATCTCAAGAATCACGAGATTATTTTTGTCCTTGCCTTCTTCCTAGGGCACAAAGAGAGTATCTGGCCCAAAGTCACCTAGCTGGCTTCATGCCTAAGGTGAGGCCTAGAATTCACAGTCTCCCAGTTACTAGCCCAATACCTTTAACAACTACACCAAATTGGCTCTCATACAGCAATCACATAGTGCTTCTTTTTTCATATAGACACTTCAAATTTTATTGAAAGTAAAATTTTGTATTAGAACCATTTAAAACAAAACTAAAACAGTACTAAACTGTATTCTACTATAAATTTAAAACTGCTGTTTCCTGCTCCAGTCAAGTAGGTTGTGCAGATGTGTGTGCTGGGAAAAGCTAGGCCAAATCTCTACATTGTTTTTATGTATATGTGGGAACTCCTATCAAGGTCTTGTAGATTTTCTTTAATTTGAGTTACTTGCTGCCCAGAGTTGGTATGAGTAGGCAAAGTTATCCTGTTTTTTATGGACAGGGTTATGTTTGTTTCCTTCTTTATAGAAGGAATACTTGTCAGCAGACAGTCATTTCTTTGAAGGACTGTCTAGTCCAAGTTCAGTTTAAAGATAAGAAAAGTAGCAAGATTCTTGAAGTTGTCCATCAACTTGTCAGTATGCACAAAAGTTACAAGTCACAGTCTTTCCCTCTATGGTAAGAGTTACTACATTCCCATTTCAGTTAAGGTTACTATTTCTAAATAGGCAAATATACATATAAATTACAAGATACAAATGTCATGCAAATCAAGTTTTTTGTTCTCAACTGGTGATCTTTTTGTCTAAGAAACCACCCAATTGTGGTTAAATCGATTGTCTTAGCAAAATTAATCTTGAGTTCTCTCTTACATCTCTACAAACAATATACATTTCAGTATCAGTTGCTGAGGAATATGAGCATGCTATTGCACTCATATCCTTCTGAGCTTCCCATAGCCATCAGATTAGCCATTGTGAAAATAATACTATACTGGCTAGGACTTTGGTCTCTTTCAGCACAGATTTTGTCTTCTTGGGATTCATTAAACTTCTACAGGGAATGCTTCCTGTTGTAATAACCCTAACAAGAATTAGTAAATGAGAAATTGGCCTTGGAGCACAAGCATCTCATGAGGCTAATTTACTCTTTCTTTTAGCCTAACAAAAGCCACTATTCCCGAAAGTAACCAAATGTTTTACGAATGGAACAGCTCATGGAACAGAGAGGTCTTTAACTGCATTGTGTGTTTTCCAATACCTTTGCAGGATATCTTCAGTAGGGTGTTATCAACTATGCAAATATCAGATTTTTGCCAATTAATTAAAGATTAATTCTGATTTTCTGAGATATAAAGGCCCAGGAAAATAATACAAAAAATTGAGTTTTTCCTGCAAAATGTTCTGGCCTTTTGCATATCAGTTCTAATCAATAACCTAGAGGTTAATAAGATGCAAACCATGTTTATTTCTGTTACAGAACATTTTATAGGAAACCGTATTAAATTTAACTAGATTCCTGATGAGAAGATATATTTCAGACAATATATTGAATGTTGCAAACTACTCACAGATAGTAGAAATATTGCTATAGATCCTTCCTTTACATTCCTTTGACAAATTGGAATGGTGCTTTTTGAATAGCCCTTTAAAATTATGACTTTTAAAATTTCTATACATTGAGACCACCATGATTTGTGTAATTAATGTCACTCTGGCAGCTTCTCACTCACTTGAAGCACTAGTAGAGTTCTCTTCTCTTCAGTTTCCAATACTTTGCATATCATCAGTAGAACATCTTGCAAATATTATTAGGCAAAATTACAAAAATTAAAGGAATTATATCAGTCACCACCTTTTATCGTAAATGCACCACACATGATTTGACATATATAATTCTGCTTCTGTTAGAATCCATTATCTTTGTTTTCAGGCATTAAAATAAAACTTGCTAAGTCAGAAGATCTCAAAGTACATACAGTACTTTGAGATCTGCAAGTAAGACATCCCTTGCTGACATATTTGGGAATAAGTATGTCTCCTCAATTGGTTTTATTATTTATGAGAGCTGTGGAGCAATCTAGAATCGAAGGGGAAAAGGTGTCTCACAGCATGTAGGAGGGGCTCACATTGCATCTGTCAGCAACCTTTTGAAGAAGCTGCATCTTTTCCTGGAGTCACAGGGCACCCAGGAAGAGTCATGTTTGATTTACAGAAGTGCCAGTAAGTATGGCTATACATGCTCTAAATCATCCAGATTGAGCATAACCTTAGTACACACCAGTAATGACTTCAGCCCCTCTGCTTGATAGAAAAGGACTCTTAATAGTTATAGGAAAATGTCCCACAACAAATGAGATCAGAGTGATTCTTTCAAGTTCTAATGGGAAGAGAAAGTGAAGGGCAATGCTGCAGGAGATTCTGCAGTGGCAGAGCATGAGCACTATTTCCTTTTGTTTAAGTGCTTGTTGACAGCATCCTTCTTGTTGATGCTCAGTAGGTGAACCCTAGTAGTTATCATGATAAGGCAGAATAGAGACACTAGCTAAACCAGGAAGGCTAATACAGGGGGTTGCATGGAATCTGCTCATGGAGTAGCTGTAGATAACTCAGCTGCTCTGATCAGTCATGCTGTCCACAAAGCATGCTCCATTGAGATAAATGCCCAAGCACTACAATTTCAATCAGGAATGTAGCACTTGCTGTACTAAAGAGTTGAGATCCATGTTAAAAAAATGTATCTGAATATGAAGGCTATATAGTAATACCACAATTATTTCAGTATATGAGTACTTGGAGGTTATCTACTTTGCACCTAGTGGTACACTTAGGGGTGGACTGGAGATGGTCAGGGTTCCATAAGAGAGAGACTAAATGAAATACAGAGTTGAGGCAGCAAAAACATGGTGCTGTGCTGAATGATAGTCAAGGCTGTAGTAGCACTGTCCAATTTAAAAGGAGCTCTGGAAACATGAGGATCAGGCAGTTGAAGCAATCAGATGCACCTTTTTGGGTGTGTGGCTAATGTAAGGCAGTACAGGAACAGTAGATATGCCCTTTTGGCATTTGAGTGCCCTTATTGGTGTATTCCCTCAAAGGCAGCAGATGTTTGTTTCAAATGTCTACAGCTTATATTTCCAGTAATCCTTTTCTTTAAAATAGGATAACGCTTGACTGATTATGGCAGTAAGGACCGCTGCTGTAGCTCCCAGGAAAAAGAAGTTGGGTATAGTATGCAAGCTGACAGGAGAGAAGCAAAGGGGGAGAAGTTGGTAAGGGTGTGTAGTGGACAGTATATTGAGTAGGAAGGAGGCAGCCATGGATGGGCTAGAAGGGAGGGACTATACTAGGTAGGTAGCAAGGATGACTTCATGGGCCTATCCATATAATTTTTTAGGGAGCATTGCAGAAGTACTTTACTACTGCTTTCTTCTGGGTTGTAGTTTCAACTCTCCAGTCTAGTTGAAGTCTTGGTATTTCCTGGTGGTTTCCCATCCAAGTACAATAGGGCAATGCAGCACTTCAGATTCAGTTCTGAAAAGGTGCTTCAAAGCATGCAAATTTAGCAGCAATCCTCAGCTCTCTAAAGCAGCTCTCTCTTTTCCTGGATTGGATGACTGTCCTCTGCAGGTGCCATGTGTTCCTGCAAAAAGATGCAGCTGCTTTAAAAAGGTTGCAGATAGATGTTATATTCACCAACTCATGCTCTCTGAATCCTATTTTTGGAACAAATCCAAAGCTTTGCACAGCCTTATGCTTAGCTCTTGAGCCCAGATAATATTGGCCAGGGGCTGTTAAATTCTGCCATATGAGTAAGAAGTACATTTTAAAGCAGTTCTTTCTCTCTGTCTGCTATTTTTTCTTTTTGCTCTTTGAAAGTTTTTAGCGGATTCCTGTTGTCATAATTTCTGATTAAAATATTATTGTTGGCCCAGAACACAGTCATAGGACTCCTTGCCAAACATCACAAATCAATGGCTATTCATTAACTAAAAATGTACACTTTGGATTCATGAAAAAAATGTTTGTAAGAGTAACAGTGGATTGGCTTAACTTTTATTTCTGCATATTTAAAATATATATTAAATATTTTAGCAGGTTAAAAGTAAAGAACTGTTATTGTTTACTATTGTAAGGGAGCTAAGAGATCTCCCCAACTTTTTAAAAATGCTTGGCAATTTATCAGTAGTGTCTGTGATCATGGGCAGAGATTCCCTCATTGTATGATGAGTTAAGAGAAAATTATCTTCTGAAAGTAATTCTTTCTTCTCTTTCTGATATCCTATATCACTAGGAGTGGAAAATATGCATGTAGGGTAGTGAGAGAGACACATGGATTCAGATGTGGCTGCAGAATTCTGTGAACCCATTTGTCACTCCTCACCTATGTGCATTTATGCTATTTTATATTCATCTGTGTTTACTGATAATAGCCCCAACACACAAAGAGTCAGTCTAGGATGAAATGGCACAGTAATATTTTACATAAGACAAGAGTGCTTGGTTTTGAACTTAGTGTTCTTTGATATTTTTATAACACACTTATTCAACTAAAATATCATATAGACATTCAACTAGAGAAGTACACTTTACTCCTTTGCAGTCATTGAATTAACAATTAAAAATCTTTCGAGCCAAAGTTGATCCTTGAGCTTACTGTTCGGATGGCCAGGCCAAGCTAAGTAGACTTTTGGAGAACCCACCTCCCTCCCTCCCTCCCTCCCTCCCTTGTTTCAATCAGTTTGAAAATAATGATAGTTGGTTGTCTCCTAACTGAGAAATGCAGAACGTGGAATGGAATTTGGAGTTTGAAATCTTCTACTGCAGCAGCTACATTGTTTTCTAGTTCACAGAGCTGAAAAGCAAATGAGCTGTATTACTATCTTTGAAATGTGGTACTGATGCATATTGTAGCTTTTGTAGCGAGAAACAATCTGTACAGAAAATTGGAATTAAGACAATTCATCAATGGTTCCCACCTCTTCAAGGTAATAATGAATTGGATAATTCAGAAAGTTTACCAAAAGAAGTTCAGTGAAGTGTCATTAGAATGCATTTTACGTTGCATTCTAATGGTATGGTGCTTGAACTTTTGCTAAAACTCTGTGTGGCTAATTTGGTTGAAAATAAAAAACAGTATTTACCAATATCCCAGAAAGACAAAGGTCATGACTACTTCAGCTAGAAATTGACTGTTTCTAGGACTTTGAATACAAAATGTCCACAAAACTCCTGGGAGCCAGTAGTCATGAAGATACTTGACTGATGGAACTTGTTACCTAGACTTATAGAAATCAAATATGCTTTGGCTTTGTAAACTTAGGCTATTCTGAACTGAATGCTTTCCTGGTTGGAAAATACTCTCTATTATATGTCTGTCTGTTCCAATATCCTATAATGTATGACATAAACCAGATTTTCTGGAAGGTTTCTAATATTTTTGTCGTTATCCAACAATATTGTAATGATGGCCCAATTGAAATTCTTTACCATGGAATTTCTAAAACCAATTCTGATCAATTAGAAAATAAAGTGTAAAACCTTTGAAGAACCAAAGGCAATGTGTAAGGCATTATTTGGATGTGGTAGAAGGAAGGATGGTTTGCAAGGACAGAAATGTATAGAGTGACATGTTGAATGGTTAAAAACAAAAACAAAAAACCCCTAGATTCTTATCTCATATCTTGATTTACTTGGCTTACTACTTCTTATTCTCTTTCTTCATTTTGCCTAATTTACCTACCCTGAAATGGTATAGTGTGATAGGTAGATATCTATATGCTTTAGTTTGTATGATTAAAACAAAAAAATTGTTTTAGCGTTTACTTATTTGAAAAACTAACATTAATTATGCGATGACATATGTTTGGAATTGATTTTATTAGCTTACTTATAAACAAGGTAAGAAGATTATGAATAAAAGATAATCCTAGAGGAATATTTCATCTATTCTTTAACCTGAAATATTGTATGAAAAGAATTGCTAATGAGAAAGTTCTGTTACATGTATAGAATTTGCTTCTGAAGAAATAGGCTTATAAACTAATTCTGGATGAAGTAATAGAAAACATTACTAATGATAACTCTATCAAGTATATAGAACAACAAGTCTTACTGAAAAGGAATTTTTATGTGTTTTGCAAAGTTGTATTTTCCTTCTTGCAACATCAGTTTCTAGAAAATAAAAGAAAGCTATATGGATATTTGGTGAATCCAGTCTGAGCTTTTGGGAATTGTTTGACAATATTTATTTTAAATTAGATTTCTTAAGAGACTAAGATGAATACCACTGTACTGTAAGCATCCACAAAGTTTATACTAATGTATTGAAAGTTCACCAAAAATTAATGTTAAGCAGTTAAATTATTGTAAGTTATGGTAATACATTATCATAAATAGGAGCCAATAAAAACAGTAGCAGCCTGTTTATCTGTACAATCATGTGCATGACCATTGCTCAGTTTGTGCCATTTGAAATTTTTGAACATGATTGTGATTCTGTTTCTAAAGCTCAGAACAAAAATAACCTGAGCACTTGTATAACCTGCAGATAGAATTGTGGGAAGAAATGGAGATGTGTAATTGATGCTAATACATTCACACAATATAATTGGATGTTGCAGAATGTACAGACTGGATGTGTTTAGAATACTGTTAATCCTCCATAAGGAGCCAAAAACTTCAAACCAACTGTAATAGGACATTGAATTATACAAGATACATATTAGTGAACATTATTTAATGTTCCTCTTTGTATAAACATCTGTAATACTCTAAACAACTTTTCTCCATCTTGACACTGAGATAAATATTTACAGTTTGTTTTCATAATATCTAGCTTTCTTTATTATGAATTAGCTTTGAATACAGTAAGATATAGAATAGGTACTATTAGAACAGACAATTCTAGCTCAACTTAAAAAAATTTTTTGTAAGACATTGATCATCAAAAAGAGTAAGATGAGTTTAAATGGGGAATGGCTTCAAGTGATGAATTCAGTTATGGCATGGGGGATAAGACAAAGAAATTTTATTGTGTTTAGAGAAATTGGTGTGACATTTTAGTTAACTGGATGGGGGGTTGCAATAATCTACAATGACTTTAGGCCTTGCATGTATCATTTCCCAGTTGGATTATTGCAATGCGCTGTACCTGGCGCTGCCCTTAAAGACCATCCAGAAGTTACAACTGGTCCAGAATGTGTCAGCACACGTAGTTTTGGGCATCCCATGTCTCGCCCATGTTATGCACTGCTGCGTGAGCTGCACTGGTTTCCACTTTCTTTCTGGGTGTGACTCAAGGTGCTATCATTTTTAAAGCCCTGGATTGCACAGGGTCAGGTTACTGGTGGGACTGCCTCTCATGAAGGATATCTGCCCATTTCACCATATCTGATAGAGTAGGCATGTCCCAGGTCCCTTCGCTTAAATGTTGCCATCCAGTGGGATCAAGGCAATGCGCCTTCTCAGTAACAGCCCCTGCCCTTTGGAATACCCTCCCCCTGAGATATGGCAGGCCTCCGGCATTCCAAAAACCCTTGAAAACTTGGCTTTTCCCACAAGCCTTGGGGTAGTATGAGACTGAGCCCAGTAAAACTCTGAAGGTTTTTTCTGGATGTGTGGGAATGTTTTAGGTTTGGGGGTGCCGGGAGGTACTTGCTGGCTTTTATTTTTTTTATTTTTTAAATTGTTTTTATTGTTTTACTATGGTTTGTGAGGCACCCAGGATTATGTTGCATATACAAATATAAAATAAAATACAATAAAATAACTATACTAATTTCCATAAAATACAATAAAATAACTATACTAATTTCCATAACTAAACTAATTTCTGCTCAAAAAAAGAGCCACTCCAGATTTATCAAAGGAAAAGTGTAATTTAAAAAAAAAGAGCTGTGTTGGCAAAAAAAGTTATTAGGAGTTTTTAATTTTATTTTGTTCTATTTTATTTTATTTATTTATTTTGCAAATGTATGTTCTTCATGCTCCCAGAAAAGGCATCCCATGGTGGTTAGCAAAGGAGAGATTAAAGTGCAGCAAGACAAGGAGGATCAGAATGCACAACAGGCTCAACAGGGCATAGCTGAAAAAGTGCATCCAGAGTTACCGGCCAGCTGTTCTGTGTCCTGTAGGAATTGCTGAGCTAGTGGAATGAATGAAAGGATGCAGGGAGGCTTAAGTAGTCCTGATATTCCAAGATGAGACAGAGCTGAGATTTCCAAAATTTGAACTATATACACTAAACAAATGTAACTCTTTGCCTTACAGTATATAAAAATATTTACATGTTTACTGTTTTTATTAACAATTTATCCATTCTCAGTAGAATGTAAGATTAACAGAAAATTTAAATGTTCTGTTCCCACATCTATTATCTATGGCAGCTTACAAAGCTAAAGAACCCACCAGTTGTATTTTGCAGTAGGTAGAATTAGGAGACTTAATTACTTTATATACCAGTGGTGTAGTATAGCTAACATAAGTAATAGACATAGATATCTTTATCTCCCATTAAACCATTTAATGCAGGTATAAACAATTCAAACAATGAACATATTATTTTGTAAGAGCAAATGCCATGGTTTAACATCTTTTTTAGCTGCCTAGATTTTTCTGCTTCATTAAGTGACTCCAGATTTTAGTGTAAGGAAAGAGTCTTCATAATAGAGTATTGCATCATTATGTTCCTGATAACAGACATCTGGTTTGAAATTTTCTGTGGCCCACTAATTCTATCAAATAGTTAAAAAACTACAATGGCAAGGATTATTGTTTACTTTAGTTTTTGCACACAGGATAGATTTGTAGAGCCTCTTGTCCAGGCATCTTCCTGATGGTGTTCTTCCTGGTGATGTTCTGCTCTCCATATGGGTATTGAGTAACAAAATGCATTCTCAGCCTTAATGGGTTTTTAACATGTTTATAAAATAAATACAAAATATCAGACAGTCCTACTAGTTGAAAATGATGACCTGTCTCTGGATACATTTACAATTAGTAATTCTGGGTCTGCAGAATATGGTCTAATCCTAATATAATGAGCACAGTGCAATGTCCATTGAAATCAGCAAGAGCTGTGAATCTATATGCTGAGAGAATTTGTTTTGATTTGTCCAATATGTCTCTCACCATATTAGCATATGACTTCAAAATAGGGGCACATTGTCATTGATTATCCTGTTCAGCCTAACTAATAAGAGCAAATTAGTACTGATTGTGGTGAGTAAGTGTCAGTGATGTGAATGAAACAATTTGCTGGGAATTCCAGTTTATTTCCTTTGCAGCAAACCTTATTTTTTCCTCTGGATGCTAAAATTTTGTTATTAGTTATCTGCTCTATGTGTGAATTAAGATGGGTCCATTAGTACTCCTCTGTCCCCAAGAAATGCCAATAAGTAAAAATGTAATTCCCTGTGAAATTCCGAGTGAATTCCCCCGTATATAAGACTGTATAACAATCTTGTGGTAGTATCATGAAGCACATATTTGCTAAGCATGCTGCTCTTCTCCCTTGCTTATATAGTATCAAACTCATATGTTACTACTATTTTTGCAGCGTAAATGGTTTTGCAATTATCTTTTTTCTCTGTTCAGTAACCTGAAAAAAGTATGTGAGAGAAATGAAAATGCTAAGCTATGCCCAAACATAACTTAATACTTCCAATGCAGGAGTTTGATTATATTGTTAGGACAAGTTATCTGTGAATCTCATTTGTTCTTTCAAGGCCTGCTACTTTTGAGTTCATAGAAGGGAAGGGAAAATCTGTCTGAATTCACTGCTCTGATGTTATACTGCCCAAGTGAATAGATTAATTACATAAACATGTATGAAAGAACATGATTCGTTGACCTTTGTAACTGGCTTCCTATAAATGAACAGGCTGGTAGATTATCCCTCTGTGTATGTTTCTTTTGCAAATGTTTTATATATATATATAAATATATATATATTTATGTGTGTGTGTGTATATAAAATATATATATTTATATAATATATATATAATTATATATATATATCTTATATAAATATATGTATATTTTTATATAAAAATTTATATAACATATATAATATATAAGGCCTCTGGTAGAGGACCCGAGATTGAGGAAGACACATACCACCCGTAGGGAATTTTTATATATATATATATATATATATATATATTTATATTTATATTTATATTTATATTTATATTTTATAAATAAAGGGACGCGGTGGTGTAGCGGCTTAATGATGCTGGAGTTTGCTGGCCAGAAATGGTTGACACTCCAGCGGTTCGAGCCTAGCTCCATGTGATGGAGTGAGCTGTTCTCATTCGTCCCTAGCTCCTGCCCACTTAGCAGTTCAAAAGCATACCATCTGCGAGTAGATAAATAGTTACTCACATTTTGGTGGGAGGAAACGCTGGCAGCGCTCTGCGCGGGGAACAGGAACTGGTGCTGGACCTGCCTAGACACGATTGGCGGAAGATCGGCGGAGGAAGAAAGCCCAGATGAGCTGACTTTCCTGCGACCGCTGCTGGCCAGTAGAGAAATTAATTAAATAAATAATCTTGTACGCCGCCCAGAGTTGCTTGTGCGAGATGGGCGGCTATATAAATGTGATTATAAAATAAATAAAATTATATATATATACTCTGTGTGTGTGTGTGTGTGTGTGTGTGTGTGTGTGTATTTGTGAATAATATGGATGAGATTTTTAGTCAATTTTACATAAAAGCTTACCTGGATCCCCCTTTGATATCTGTGAATCCTAGTTCCTCCAAAGTCACCGAGGAATTGTAATTCACAGTTACCAAATAGGGATGTGGTATATGATCTTGAGGCAAGATAACCAAATGTTTCAGGTGTTTAACTGCATCTGTATTGGTCATGTCACATTTAAATAGATGGCTACTTGCATAGCAGCTGCTGCGTAGGCAGCAGAAATCATTGGAAAATGGTCAACAAGATAGCAGAATAAATTTTAGTGCTAATTAGTGCCTAGTTATATTCATAGTAAAATAGCCCCAACTATATTTACAGAATGATAGGTTATTTATGAGCTGTAATTCACATGTGTATTTACACCACCTTGTATGTCATTTTTAACACTTAATGAGTCACAGTGAATAGTATTCACAGAAAAGTATTAGAGAAATATAAAGTGATATGAAATTTCTAGCAAAGGTATTTGATCTGTAATTTTATTTATTTAGGATTACTCTGAGCAGTTTAAAATTCTTGTTACAGTAAGTATGATAAAAAGCAATACAAGAAACACAAAATTAATAAGAAACTATTATTCTTATGCAACTTGTATTTTATGAAGTTTTGCATTTTTATCAATAAAAACCAGTTAGTATATATTTTCTGACTGGATTTTCTTTGAAGAGCAAAATATGGACATTGCATTTTGCAAGCTCTTATGCTGATGTGTGGTTTTCCTGAGAGTAGAGTTTTTGAGAAGTTTTGCTGCACTCAGCACAACAAGTCCCACCCCATCAATTAACACACCTACACTCTTTGGGGCAAAATCATCCTTCTGTCCCATCCCAAAGCCCTCCACAAAACCAAGTCTTAACTCCTCTGTAGAAACTTGGGAGGAACAGAACTGATCTTCTGTCCAGGGGGAGGCTTTTCAAGAGGAAAGAGTCCATCACTATAACGGTTTAAACACGGGGTCCTGAATGGCTACATTGCTTTGGATGAAGGACCCTTAATCTATATTTTTTTTCCTGATCTTACTGAATGGGCATATTCTACAAAGCAGACCATCTCAAGAGATACACAGGCCCTGAACCGTAGAGGGCTCAGCACTTTAAACGACATTAAAAAGCTAACCAGCAGCCAATACAGTTCCCATAGCAGAGGTACCACATGGACTAACATAAGTTCACATATAACTACCAGTCCTTTCCATTTTGAAGTACCTTCCTTACGCAGAGTGGGATGCAAATATATCACTCATGCCAGATATGAACTGACAAGGGCATGAGTGCCTGTCAGTAAGACCTTCTATTCCAGGATTGGTTGTAATTGATACCCAAGTTGTAATTGTGCAAAGACTCTCCTGGCCATGGCTGCCACTTCCTGTTGTAGCAGGAATTGTTAGTCCAAGAGGACCTCCAGATTGCCAACCAGAATTGGTTGGCTTCTGAATCCACCACTACTTGGTCACAACTTGCTGCAATGTGGATTTGAACTGTCATTTCAATACTTTTACTGTGATGGTGTAGGCTCAGACCTGAGCTTGTACCTGTGTTTGGTCATATTTGTTCTTCATTTTGTATCAGTAATCTCTTCTTTAATACATCTTCCAAAGCTAAGGTAGGAGAAATCCTATCAAGCCCTATGACTGCCCTCATATTCCAGCAATCAACCAATCATTCAACAGAAGTACCCACCAGGCTTTTAGGAAATCCCCAAGTGCTCTCTGGAAACCAAGTAGACCCATCAGGTACCTTTCACATTGCAGAGTCCCATGGCACTGGTCCTGGTCAGAGTGATCTGATCACATGTCAGGCCTTTGAGGTAGTCCAGAAAAGAAGCACCAATCATGAGTACTAACACCACCTTTATTGTAAGGTTATAGTAACAGAATCTTGCAAGTCTGAAAGTTCTTCTCCCCTCTCTTACTTTTACTCTCTTTTACTCTCCTGAAAACTAGGGAGGGTCCCTTCTGAGATGTTTTCTCCACCCTCCACTCTCCTTCAGACTCAGATTTCATTTATCAGATCACTGTCTTGGCTGCAGCTACCCTTCCTGGATATCCTCATCAGTAGAGGAAACAACAGTAAATTAGAAACCCAAGTTTATCGTAAGACAACCCACACCAATCAAGTACTCCATTACCAAAGTAACAACCCAACCTTCCACAAGAGGAGCTGTATAAGAACATTATTCAAGCGAGCACAAACACATTGCAGCAACCCAGAACAGCAGAAAAGGAAAAAGACCACCTATACAACATCTTCCAACAAAATGGATATCCACGTAATTTTGTCAAAAAGTGACTGACCACTCAACCTACTACAACACAACCTACACAAGCTATGAAAAGGATCATACTACCATACATCAGAAATGTCTCAGAAACCATCAACAGACTATTACAACCACATGGCATCTCTGTAGCACACAAACCAACAAAATCACTCCAAAATATCTTAAGTAAACCAAAAGACCCAGTAGCCCAAGAAGAAAAAACAGGAGTCATCTACAGCATACAGTGTAAGGACTGTAACAAACACTATGTAGGACAGACAGGCAGAAGACTTGCAGAGCGTATCCACGAGCACCAACTAGCAGTCAGAAGACATGATGAAAATTCCTTAATCTTACAACACATGGACAAACTTAACCATAGTTTTAACTGGGAAACTGTCAGCATTTTAGACCAAGCTAAATCCAAAAATGCAAGAGAATTCTTGGAAGCCTGTTATTCAGACAAGGCAGCAATACACAGACACATAGAGATAAGCAGCATCTACATACTATTCAAAAGACAAAAGACCAGAAGATCGCTGCACCAGCAATCATCACCCAGAGAAGCAAAGGTTACCACCAGGCACACAATCAAGCAGCAAACATAGGCTAATCAAAGAACTACCAGAGGAGCAAAACAAAACCCCCACCAGCACTGGCAAGGCAGGCCACAGTATATAAACAGAGAGCAAACCCCATCCCATTTTGGGACTGAAGATGTTACTTAGCCAGGTGATAAAACGCTTGCAAGAAAAGAACCAAGCTTAGAGAACCCCAAGGACTCCACATATGTTTTGTGATTTCAAACTGCTGTGTAAAATACATGTTTGACAATGGTGAGTCTGATAGTGGTTAATTGTAATTTAGAATTAGCTAGAAGAATTGAGAGTGAATTTATCTATTTGTCAAAGAGATGGCAAATCTTCTCCATACCTGTCACACAGAATTGGGGATATATTTGGTTGCTAGCCAAGGTTCAGTATTACCAAATTTGACTAAAGTTATGCTTAACGGCAGTTGCTTCTTTTTATATTTATATTTATATTAAGATTTTTTCAAAAAGGAAGATAAAAACCAATACAAACTAATATAAAGAAAGAGAAAGAAAAGAAAAAGAAATAGAAATGGAAGAAAAAAGATACAAAGAAGTAGCTTCCAAACTTCTTTACAGCAGTTATAAGTACAATTATAGATTTACCTCTTACTCTATGGTTACAACATAATTCTCTGTGTTGATGATTAGACTATCCTGCCTAATCATCAAAACCATAAATCATAAATTCATTTTTTCTGTTTCACCCAAAAAGTCTATAAGGGGTTTCCAGTCTGCAATAAACATAGATATTGTATTCTCTCTAATCAAATGGCAGCTGCTTCTTAATTAAGACTTCAAGGATTGGAAGCTAAGTGAAACACATCTTTCTTGTTTTAAAAACAGTTGAAAGGGTATTTTATGAGATATTCCCAGGTTTTTATACAACTTAGTTTATTCTGCTATTTTAGACCGAGACTGCAGGTGATGTTGGGTAGGGGGGAAAAACTCTCATGGGTTCCATAGGACAAAGCTGTCTTTGATATAGAATAGTTTTATCCTATTGGTATTAAGAGGTAAATATATTGACAATGGCCGCTTTATAGAGACAGTTTCTAGGATTGAAATATACTGGCTTCAGACACTATGTAGAACAATTAAATTCATATATACTGTGCGGATAGCTAGGTTTCTTTTCTGCTGAAAATACTATGAATTCCACATAATGGTTAAGGGTGTGGGTTCATCTGGAGCTCATATTTGATACGTTTCATGCTCAGTTCAGAAATTAAATTTTTGTAAGAATGCAGATGTAAAGGAATGGAGGTGTAGTGGAGATAACCTTGATGAAGATATGTGGGAGCCATTAAGAAAAAATTGATGACAATTTGGTCCTGGGAAAGGGGAAAGCATGCGAAAGAAACTCAAAACAATTCTGCCTTCATTCTGTTTGGTATAAGAGGATACAGGGAGAAATTCTAACAGGCTTTTAAGATTATGTTGTTACACCATACAGCAATAAAGTAACATTCCTGTAATCCCTGCATTGTCTGTTTCCTGATGTGTCCTAGCTTGAAGGGACAACAGTAGGAGACAAACACTTAGGTGTGGCAAAACCAAATGTGTCTTACTGGATTGCTTTATCTGTCCTTCAGCATCTGAGGTGAGTTGAATAGATGCTTGGGGGTGGGGGGGGGGGGATAAACAGTAGGTGTAAAGGTTGGAGGAAGGCTATTGCTTCATTTATTTTGGTAGACTTACTTTCAGATTTTACACTTTAGATTTCTGGAACACAGTTTGCAGAGGATCATCAGAACAGCTGCAGAATGGCAAAAATAGTTCAGGAGTAATGGGTATGAGGGGAGGGAATTAAGAATCAAGAGAAGTGACACGATTCATGTTGTAGTGTGACGAAATAGGAGTCTAGAAGGCATGGGTATCAAGAATAGGTAATAAGTAATGAAGTAGCAGATCTCTTCTGGAGTAGTACCTTTTCATTTCTACTTAATAAGAGAAATGACAAAGAAATAAATTCTGCAGATATTCAAGCTTCAGAAATACCTATCATGGATAGTGGCAAATTTGGTGATGTGCTTTAGCTAGAATTATACATGAATTCTGAGATAGCTCTTCAGAAACAAATATTTTTGTCCAGTTTCACTTTCTATTCTTTGGTTGTCACACAGCTTTTAATAGTAACCTGCTTTGCTAGTTAACTTCTGGAATAATCATACATATAAATTATGTGCATGTCATGTTAAAGCTGTACTTGTAATAAGTGATTCATATTATCTCTTTTGACTCATCCAATACCGTATATAGTCCTGACTTGAGTTGGAGAAAAAAGTTCTGCACTGGGTAGTATAACCAGTGTTCCGCAGTTAAGAAGATTGAATGAGGAGGTAAGAAAATGTACAGACAACTAAAATGAATTATTCTAGCAGTTCAAAGTCCATAGAGAATTCCTGTGTATTGCAGGACAGCACAACAATTTTGAAATCTTACTATATTCTGGTGTTCCCTCAGAAAATTTAGAAGACAGTGCAAGAGCATTATCATATTCTTCCTCTGAACAATACTGTAAGGTGAATTAAACTGAGAGGGAGTGAATGGCCAAGGTCTCCCAGCTTAATACCTTAGCAGACATTTAAAACATTATCATCACCATTTTAATTCATAAGATTTGTCTTGAACCAGCTTCTGCGGACTAGACACATTTAGAATGTTCATGTATTTACACAAATGGTTATGTGTTCTATGAAGGTAGACTTCCCTTGTTAAAAATAATGTATGGGTTTTAAAATTAATTTCAGAGAAAAAAATAGGGTTTATTTTATTCAATTTGTACACTGGCCAACTCTCAACAACTTTGGGTGGTTCACAAGAAAACATCAAAACTATAAAAAGATAAAAACAATACAGCAATAAAAGAAGAAACCCCAAAAACAAAGTTGGCAAAACCAGATAGCAGCAAAACACAAACATCCTCCTTGGAGGGGCTATGTCGATCCTAGCAAAAGGCCTGGGTAAAGAGCCAGGCCTTCAAAGCCTTCCAAAATTCCAGTAGGGTGGGAGCCACTTGGATCTTGGGGGAACCTCATTCCAGAGGGCAGGGTAGTCTTTGCTTCCCAAATACAAATTCAATTGGCGTAGTTGTTTTTGCTGCAACACTCTTGAGATAGTTTAAAGACTAATGCATTAATTATGGCATTAGCTTGTATGGCCTATGGTCTGTTTCCTTACAGTAACTATGGTTGAGGTGCATGAGGGTAGGGGGGCAATTTTTAACAGTGAAGTCAGAGGAAAATGAAGCAGAAGGTCTGGTAGTGACAATTTTATTAATAGTGGTCATTTGTAAAACAGCTGTTAGTTATAACACGTATATTCATGCATTGGATTGCTGATACTTAGTATTAGAATAAGCCTTGTAACAATTAGTGTAATAAAGCCTAAAAATGGGAAAGAAAAGATAATTGAGGAAAAGAGGAAGAATGTTGATCAAGTAAAAATCTTGGAGAAAGGCATGTGAAATGAACAAAAGAAGGATATCAAGAAGGAACTATTTTATAGAAGAAAGTGTTCAGGGGTAGTAAGGACTGACAGGCACCAAAGAACCATCATCTGCTCCAGGTGACAAAGAAGAAAGGTAAAGAATGAAATGGACATTAAGGTCAAAAATCTATACTAGTACAGTATTAGTAGCATTAGTCTATGCATGACATAGAATAAATGGAGATTTTTGGAGTCAGGGAAATGTCAATGGAAAATAGGATGCCTATAGAAAAATAAACCTGAGGGTCAAACAAATGCCTGACAGGAAATGAGAAAGAAACATTGAGTGCCCAGAGTGCTCCAGATCACCCTTATCATAAAAAATCCCAATTTATTTCTAGGCGCTTTGTCAAGCATATGCCTGAACTAGCACTTAGAGCCCACAAATTGTGCGTACTAATTAGGAATTAAATTGAGGAACATTTTTCATACCCACAAAACTAGCATAAAGTTTTTAGAATGGCAATGACATCAGGACTGGAAAATCTCATGCTTGAAGATGGGAAAGAACACAGCATTCAGAGCATCAAAGTTTGGAGACGCAATGTCCAGAAGAAGCCCAAGCCAGTATGAAATGAAAAGGCATAGTTTATTGAAATCCGAAATAACTCTGAGGTTGTACTCAACGAATTAATTCAAATTAACTTAACAAGTTAAGTCAAGATTGTGGTTCAGGAAAAGAGATCTGGGACAAACTAAGACAAACACATGCACACTCAGGAATGAGCAATAATATTTTAATGTACAAAAACTGATAAATCTGAAGTTATTAGGGACTGAAGGTTTAATAGATCATGTGTCAGAGTATCTTTCTAGATCCTAAACAAAACAGTGTGAACCCTTCTGATGATTTACTCAAGGAACTATTATTAAGATCACTACCAGAAAAACCATAAATATATATAAATACATAGTACTCAACGTTAATGATGAAATTTCCTTTGAGAATGTAACTGCCAAATTGGAGGCACAACAGCATGCTGATTTCAGCCATACAACTGAAAATAAGTCTCTAAACAATATAAAAGGGAGAGGTGTAGTATATCATTACTGGAATAAAAGAGGACCTATTAAAAGAGAATGCAAAGTTTAACAGAGCTAAGATGCCTACAATGGAAACAGATAATGAAATCAAATATCCTAAAAGGAAGGTCAAGCCTGAACAGGGTTGCAAAAACAATGAGGCACAAACAAAGAAACAGTATTTATGTTAGCAAATAAATGCTACATACTGGAAATTATTTTGAAAGGAAAAACATTTTTATTGGATAGTAGTGCATTGAGTCAATATAACTGCAGCAAAGATGTGTTATATTAAACTGCAACAAAGAGTTATAATGAATTAACTTATAAAGTTAAGTTAGCAAGTAGAATGTCAATAGATTTATATGGAAAAGTGAGGATCGAGCTGAAATGCCTGATAAAAACAAGAATATAATACTTCAGGAAATATATATGTATCTGAATGGAATGAACATTACATAAGTTATCTTACTCAATGTGCCTGTGACACTGCTTAAGAATAGACTTTACATTGTTACAAAAGAGCACCAAGTAATGTTGATTGGAAAGCACAATGAAGCTAATTTGCTGGATCCTATGCAACCTAAAGGGACAGAGTAGCCACATGCATAATAATCCTACAAAATGGCATTGATGTGTATACAGAGATAAGTCTATTATTAAGAAAATAAAGGAAATCAAAGTGTGTCTATTGCGTAAAAACAAACAGGAGGAGAAATTATTTTCCCTGGCTTGAATTTAAACAAGCCAGCCATTGAAACTTTTTTTTTTCCAGATGTTCATGGTGTCAAAACTAAAGGCAGTAAAATACAGTACTTTGTAATGTTCGTAGACTATCAATCAAAGTATACTTACACCTATCTCTTAACCAATATGAATAAAGTATTTGAGAAATTCAAATTCAAACTATACCAAGCTTATGTGGAAAATAAGTTTATCACAAAAATAAGGAGATTAAGTTCTGATAATGGGGGAGAATATTGCACTGGGAATTTGAAAAAGGTTATAAAACTTTTTTAAAAAAACATAAGTTATAGTTCTGAGCAAAACATCTCCTGGTTGATGGAAGTTTACCAGATAATTTTTGGGGAGAAGCACTTCACACAGCTACTTATCTGCAGAAATATTTGCCAGCAAAATGTGCAGATAAAACTCCATATGAGTTATGGGAGCCAACTCCATCTATTACACCTAAAGATATGCAAAGCTTATGCATATATCCTTAAAAAAGGAATGCATTAAATTGCTGAAGACAATTAGGAATAATCTGGGATATCAAATTGGGACAAGAGGTTAAACGATTTTGGATTTTAAAACTAGAAAAGTAAATGCATGTAGTGTTGCTCATTTTAATGAAGAGGAAAGGATAAACCAAGATGAGCTGCAATATTTCGATACTTGCACAAACCAGTTTTACTTGTAGCACCTGGATTTATCCAGGAAGCAGACAAAGGGAAGCAAATAATAATATGGATGTACAGCATGGTGTCTGTGCTGCTCTGATCTGATGTAGGGGTTGCCTGGGAATGTGCTAGGTGCTAACTAAACTGAAGTTACCCACAGTAATTTTTCAATAAAAGCTAGGGATATTTGAAGAAGGCTGTGCCACAAAGGGTGAAACTACAATCCTATTCAGATGTAAAGCAGTTTTGAGTCATATTTAACTTGTGCTTAACTATCTCACTGAAATGAGAGAGGCTAAAATATATTTAAATTTGTAAGAAACATATCAATTCAGAGAAATACGCATTTAATTTTGAAAGTGCGTGGGGGACAGTCCTTGATAGGTAAAAAGCTAGCTGGCTAGATTCTTTTGGATTGTGTCTGCCTGCAGTGTCTGTTTGATTTTGAAATCATGAACCTTTTCCATTTAGCGTTCTCCCATTTTTCCTCCTTCCTTTATATCTATTTCTGGTGTTCAAATTATGCTGCTCGTCCTTGTGTATAAGACTGAATATGTAAGAAAAATAATAAATGGGAGATAATACATCTAACATTTATCTAGCAACAACCTTGTGAAATGTGCCATTTTTAAAGTTTATGATGTACAAAGTCATTTTTCAGAGTGGTAGGCCTTACATGATTCATCAATAATTTTTATAACTTGCATTAAGTATGTTCCTCAGTAATGGTTATACTACAGAAAGGTTACAAAACCTGCGACATATTTATTTCACATAAATACATTCATGAAAACATACAGCACATATGCACAAGCTGAGTGTTATGTGCAGATGTACATACACATGCATAAAGTTTCACATTCACATGACTAGATTTGCAAAGGAGTTTTCTCCATTGCCTAACAATATGCAAATATTTCAGAATCAAAGGTAAATCAAAGAAAAATGGCATTGAGTAGTCTAAGTCAGCTCAGCTAGCAGCCTAACTACATGACAGACCCACAGGCAACTTCAGAGCTGTCAGCCTCACTGCCTGCAGAACTCATGGAAGAGCCAGATGCTACTGCTGGAAGGGTATTCTCTACAGCTTGGCATCTGAGCTCTGTGACGGCCGTATGGATCACGTGTCAAAATTAGATATCTCTTCCTGCTGCTGGAGATAGACACAAAGGAAAATAGGCTTTGCCTGTGCTAATAATAATTAAAAATAAATTGGCAAGCCAATTTCAAAGTCAGTTTCCACCTGCCACTGTTCAGGAGCTTCAGAATATTAGAAAGGCCAATCTCTGCAGCTTGGCTTCATTATAACAATACAAATATTAATTTATACTGTTCTCCTTGCTGATGGCAGTGATTGCTTCTAGCTATGTGAAAAGCAAATGTGCATATTCATTTTTCCGCATATACATCTGGACATCCAGGTCAGTCTTTAATGCAATTTTGCCTTTAGTCCACAGGAATGTAAATGCAGGATGACTCCATGTAAGTAAGCACAGAAATTATGCTGTGAATACTCTTCACTTGAAGTCTCATGATATATCAAGACGCAGGTTTTATTTGGTAGACTTTCATTTATTGATTGATGTTAATGTTGCTAGTGAACAGAGCCATCTCTAGCTTGTTACATGATTAAAATCTCCAGCAGTAGATTTTAGAAGTAGAGTAGAACATACCTCTGTATTCTGGTTCTTCTGTACTTAGTGATTATTTCTAAGAAAAGTGATTATTGTTAAAAAAAAAAAAAAAAGTGAAAAGAACATCCTCTGTTAGGATGCTTTTTTAAAAAAGGTGAATCTTAAAGTTATAAAAGTGATTTTTTTTTTCATTTTTATTGTCTTAAACATTTTAAAGAAAATATATAAACAGACAAAAATGACTCAGGAAAAGAGATAAAAGAGTATGAATAAAACGAAGAAACAAGGAATTTACAAATGTCATGGAGGTTATAGTTTTCCAAAATATAATTAGTTAATTGTGAATAAATGAATATATTATTTTGTTTAAAAAAACTGAAGATCACTATTAAACTTTTTAAAAAGCATGGTATAAGTAAGATTATAAATCACAATAAATTCTATCCATATTGCTAAAGATCTGTTTTGATTTGAAAATCCTATAAAATTGAACCACAGACTCTAACCCTGGAGAAACCCAAATTTGAGATGTGATACAAATCCATGAATTAAATTGTAGTCTAGGAATGGTTTCCAATTTGAGTAAAATTCTGCGTCAGATTTACTTTTAAGATATGAAGTTATTCTAGATGTTAAAACATACTCCCACAATCTGGTTAGCCATTCTTTCATTAAGGGGGTCAAATGACGTTTCACAGTAAAAGGCATTTAATATCCTTGCAGCAGGATATAAGGAAAAAATAAAGTATGTAAATCATAATATGTGGTGAAAATAGTATAGTTCTGGAAGAGCTACACTAGATACTTATTTTGCTCTTATAGCTCAGCAGTTACTAGGATTAAAAAATGTATTACTGATTATGGGAGACTGTAAAGCAAAGTAAGATTTGTGTGTTGATAGAATTCAGAACTAAACTGAAGACTCTCTGTCAGAGAACCTAGGCTATAGAAATTCCTACTGCAAAAATCAGTGTTTCAGTGCCATATAAGAACTTATATATTTTGTAAGGCTTTCAGTCTATCCAGTCTGTGTTTATTCTCATTATTGTCTTGGGTTTTTCTAAAATTTAAGTTTTAATCTGTTGCTTTTGCATTTGTAGTTTAATGTTGTAGTTGGTTTGAATCTAAAAAGTGCATTTCTAAATAGAATGCATCACAGAATATGAACAACATAGTGAGAAATAAATACATATATGCAGCAACAAGGTCTTATTGATTTAGTTAATGGGTTAATGTTTTTAAAATTATGTGTTTTATATTGTATTAAAATATTTCAATGAAGTATGAAGAAAGGCTAATATATGCTTATGTTATCAATGTATCATGGCAGATTTTCTAACTCTTAAAATGACTTCATAAACCTCATGAAAAAGTGAAGAAAGAGGGTAAAGAGGTCTCACAACACCAGAAGTTGGAGTTATTTAATTTAAGAAATCTTGGCTTGGGACAGTAATGGTCACTGGCTTACATTGCTTAATTTTTAATAAAATAAACTCTGATTTGCTTTACAAAGGCTTCTTTACCTTGAAATCTGAACTAGAAATCTATTTGGTTAAACAAGTGAATTGCATGATAAGCAGATCTATCAGCAGTGTGGCTCGCTAAACGAGAGTGCTCTATTCAGAGGCAGATTGCTGCTAAATAACAGTTGCTGGAGAGGCTGTGCTGAAGGTCTATCAACTTTCGGCCTTTTTGTGGGCTTTCCAAAAACCTCTATGGAAAATGGAAGGCTGGTCAAAAACAAATAATGAATTATTGGGTCATTTAAGAAACTCAGAGAGATATACAAGTTTGTGAGACAGAGGAGGTATTCTTCCTGAAATGCCTTGCAGAGTAAGACCTTTGTGCTCATTCTTTGTCCAACAAAAGTATCCTTGGTGTGACTCAGCACTGCCTACTAAAGAAAGTGCTATAGTTGTTCCAGCAACCTTTTCTCTTGTTTTAAAATAAAATTTGGACAAGTAATAATCCCAGAGCTAAACCAGGTTGTAGCACCCACCGAATCTTGGCTGATCTCAAAAAGCTAAGCAGAGTTGGACCTGATTAGTACTTGGATGTGAAATCACCCTGTTGACTCGACTAGGAAATCAAATCAATATCCTGCAAGAAGGCACTGGAAAAAAACATTTCAATGTGGTTGACCCAAAAACCGTATGGACATAGACATGAAATCATCAAGAGTCAAATTTGAAGGAAGGAGGCTTTATGTTTTGATGGCTAGAGAATGTGTTAAATGTAGCCATAACATTTGCTGCACACATTTCATTTTTAAATTTAGCTTATTTTTATGATCAGTCTGTTAAAAGCTAAGATATCCATAATTCAATTTACATGTTTTATCTGAATCTTTATTGTTTTAGAATAAAATCTTCAGAATTAGCAAATGTAAACCAGAAACGGGCAACTGCAAGCAGTTAATTCAGATCTCTGACAAGAACAAAATGTCCGAGCCTGCTGCATGAGGATTCAGAAAGAGACAGGGAGAAAATGTGTCAGAGACAAAGAGGAATGAGATGTCAGACAGTGAAAGAACGGATGGAACTACCTACTTTTGGCTTTAGTCCCATCTATTGTTTGCTTAAGCCCCCTCCGTCACTGACGTGCCCTTCCTATAGATTGATCCCAAGAAATGCAGCTTGCAACAGAGAAAGGTTGTCACACCCTTGCTGCTCACCATTTTGAAGGAAGAAGGCAGAATGAGGCAAATTGTCTCAGCAGGTGCTGAAAGCTGGCAGCAAGATGTTGGAAAAGAGAGAAAAACGTTTCATTTGGCCCTCTCTGGATGACTTAAGATAGCTTGTGGCCTTCAGATGCAGTGGAAAACACTGTTTCACATCACCAGATTTAAAGAAAGATTTGACTGCCATTTTAGTTGTAGAGAGAGAAACTCTCTCTCTAGCATTCTAGATAGCAAATTTATTAGGCCAGAATTATAAAAGAAAAACTACTAGTTAGAATTCACAAGACAAGACAATATGCTATTACTGTAAAACTGTTTTTCTTATGTGCAAAGATTTCTCTTGACACCGTATCAAAGCATTTCAATTAACAATAGTAATATTTGTTTAACTTTGTAAATCATATGTAAGTTAGTACAGGTATACTTCTGGCTGCAGCACTGGTGGCATATTTATAATTGTGCATTCACAGAGAGGACTCTCTCAGTAATACTATTTCTGCATGGTACCATGATTAGCAAAATGTGGATTCACTGATGCAGACAGAAACAAAACCCACAAGGTTTTCTGCAATTTTCTTTCCCAGCATTGTATATTGCATGTTTTAAAAATCAGAATTCTGATGGTCCTATGTCAACCATTGCTTTAAAGACCTAATATTCTTTCTTAGCAAAATATGTATGATAAGTTACCAGTTTTTCAAGTGAGCATTGCCCTAGCATCACTAGGGCATCTAGATTTATATTAGACTAATGTACACTATGAGGGACGCGGTGGCGCAGCGGCTTAATGACGCTGAAAGTTGCCGGCCAGAAATGGCTGATGCTTCGGCGGTTCGAGTCCAGCCTTCGCGTTAACAGGGTGAGCTCCTGTTTCCTCCCCAGCTCCTGTCAACCCAACAGGTCGAAAACTCACGTGAGTAGATAAATGGGTACTCTCACTCCGGTGGGAGGAAAAATGCTGGCAGCGCCTTGCACAGAGAGACGGGACCAGTTGCCGGTAAGCGCGAAACCGCGCTCGCCCGAAAAGGGCACGAAGCAATGGAAATCCCGCCTCCTGCGCTCGCCAGCTGGGCTATGCTCTAGGAAGGAGGCTCTGGCAAACCACTTCCGAAAAACAATTGCCTTGAAAACTGCAAGGATTCGTCCAGGCAGTCACTGCAGGGTCAGTAATGACTGAGCGCAGACAAAAAAAAAAAAAATGTACACTATGGCAAACATACACACAAGCTTATGACAGTGTTTGTCAGAATTGGGGAATTAATTTATGAATGAAAGAAGCAGGTACGTGTTTTCAGCAAAGAACACTGAAATGTGTGAAATTGGAAAAGATGAAAAAGTAGAGATCTGATAGCTTCCTGAAGCAATTTGTAAACAATTTGCTTTTTATATCAACCAATAAGGAGCTATAGTAAGCGCTAAATAATCCTTAGTTCCTAATGTTGTGTCTATGCAAAGGTGATCATTGTAATTCATCAGTTTCATACTACAGCTGGATTCTTTCTTAGAAAAGATCACATGCAAACTGCAGGAAAGAAAAAGTCCCCCATTAGCTATAGTTACATCAGTGTTTGTCCTCTGGGATGGTAGCTCTATGCTGTCCCACTGAATCTATCAAACATCATCCCATACCATCTGTTCCAGAGATGCTACTTTCCCATTCTCAGAAGAGGCACTGCCTGGTCATCACTGTTATGCATCCTAGTTTTAACTAACAGAAGAAGTTATAATTACAGCACAACATACAGCACTGTTATAGATCATTTGGAGCTTGTGGGGGGACATGCTGTATCTAAAATGTGATTGACTTGAAGGACAGAAACAGGCATTAGAGTTACAGTCTAATTTTATGCATATTTACTATAATCTGAACAGAATAGAATAAATATATAATAGAGGGTCACTTTGGTGTAGTGGTTAAAGCATCAGGCTAGAAACCAGGAGATTCTGGACCAGTCAGTCTCTCAGTCCTAGGAAGGAGCCAATGGCAAACCATTTCTGAAATCTTGGCAAGAAATAAACATTTATTTCATAAATATGCATTTATTTATAATATTAATAACAAATAATTATCAATATTTATTATTAATAATTATTTGTTATTAATATTATAAATAAATATGTAACATTTACTTAAAACTTATTTAAAATTTCAGAAGTGGTTTGCCATTGGCTTTTTCTTAGGGCTGAGAGAGAGTGGCATATAAAATTCCCCTCTTACCCCTATGGGTGACATGTGTCTTCCTCAATCTCGGGTTCTCTACCAGAGGCCTGGGAGTTTGAGGGTTCTGTGCAGTATCTTAGCTGTTCCTAGCACTGCGCACTTCTGGACAGAGAGCTCAGATGTTGTTCCTGGGATCTATTGGAGCCACTGTCCCAACTTAGGAGTCATAGCCCTGAGTTCTCCTACCACCACTAGGACCACTTTGGCCTTTACTTTCCGCATCCTCTCTAATTCCTCCTTCAGACCCTGGTACTTCTCCAGCTTCTCATGCTCCTTCTTCCTGATGTTGCTGTCACTTGGCACTGCTACATCTATCACCACCGCTGTCTTCTGGTCTTTGTCTATTACCACGGTGTCTGGTTGATTGGCCAATGCCTGCCTATCTGTTTGGATCTGTGGTCCCACCAGATCTAAGCCCTGTTATTCTCCACGACCTCCTGTGGAATCTCCCATCTGGACTTGGGAGGGTCTAGCGCATACACTGTGCAGATGTTCCTGTACACAATGCCAGCTACTTGGTTGTGCCGTTCAGTGTATGCTGTTCATGCCTGCACCTTCACCCTGCAACTATGTGTTGGACTGTCTCTGAGGCTTCTTTGCACAATATGCACCTTGGGTCCTCTCTGGTGTGGTAGACCCCTGCTTCTATGGATCTGGTACTTAGTGCCTGTTCTTGTGCTGCTATGATCAGTGCCTCAGTGCTGTCTTTTAGTCCAGTCCTTTCCAGCCACTGGTAGGATTTCCCAATGTCAGCCACCTCAGCTATCTGTCAATGGTACATCCCATGCAGGGGCTTGTCTTGCCATGGCACTTCCTCCACTTGAACTTCCTCCTGTGTCTGCTGCTGCCTTAGGCATTCTCTTAGCAGCTCATCTTTGGGTGCCATCTTACTGATGTACTCCTGGATGCTCTGGGTTTCATTCAGGACAGGTGGCTTTGACACTCACCAGACCCCACCCACCCTCTTTCCGGCTGATGTACAGTCTCTGGGTGTTGGACTTGGGGTGGAAACCTTTACATTGTGAGGAGCTTCTGGGTCTTCACATTGGCAGCCTCCATGTCCTCCTTTGGCCAACTCACTATACTGGCAGGGTATCTGATGACTGGCAGGGTGTATGTGTTGATGGCATGGATCTTGTTCTTCCCATTGAGCTGGCTCTTCAGGACCTGTCTTATCCTTTGGTGGTACTTGGATGTTGCTGTCTTCCTTGCCTCCTCATCGTGGTTCCCAGATGATAGTTGTTGTTCAGTCGTTAAGTCGTGTCCGACTCTTCGTGACCCCTTGAACCATATTGCGCCAGGCCTTCCTATCTTTCACTGCCTCCCTGAGTTTGCTCAATTTCATGCTCATTGCTTCAGTGATGCTATCTAGCCATCTCATCCTCTGCCGTCCTCTTCTCCTTTTGCCTTCCATCTTCCCAGCATCAGGGTCTTTTCCAAAGAGTCCTCTCTTCGCATTAGGTGACCAAAGTATCTGAGCTTGAGCTTCATTATCAATCCTTCCAATGAGCAATCAGAGTTGATTTCCTTTAAGATTGACTGGTTTGACCTCCTAGCAGTCCAGGGGACTCTTAAGAGTCTTCTCCAGCACCACAGTTCAAAGGCATCAATTCTTCGGCGTTCAGCCTTCTTTATGGTCCAGCTCTCACAGCCATACATTACTACTGGAAAAACCATAGCTTTGACTATGCGGATCTTTGTCGGCAAGGTGACATCTCTGCTTTTTAATATGCTATCTAGGTTTGCCATAGCTTTCCTCCCAAGGAGCAAGCGTCTTTTAATTTCATGGCTGCAGTCTCCGGCTGCAGTGATCTTGGAGCCCAAATAAATGAAGTCTGTTACTGCTTCCATTTCTACCCCTTCTATTTGCCAGGGATTGATGGGTCCAGATGTCATGATCTTAGTTTTTTTAATGTTGAGTTTCAAGCCAGCTTTCGCACTCTCCTCTTTCACCCTCATCAAGAGGCTCTTTAGTTCTTCTTCACTTTCTGCCATTAGGGTGGTATCGTCTGCATATCTGAGGTTATTGATGTTTCTCCCTGCAATCTTAATTCCGGCTTGTGATTCTTCCAGCCTGGCATTTCTCATGATGTACTCTGCATATAGGTTAAATAAGCAGGGTGACAGTATACAGCCTTGTCGTACTCCTTTCCCTCTTTTGAACCAATCGGTTGTTCCATGACCGGTTCTAACTGTTGCTTCTTGGCCCGCATACAGATTTCTCAGGAGACAGGTAAGGTGGTCTGGTATCCCCATCTCTTTAAGAATTTGCCACAGTTTGTTGTGATCCACACAATCAAAGGCTTTTGCATAGTCAATGAAGCAGAAGTAGATGCTTTTCTGGAACTCTCGTGCTTTCTCCATGATCCAGCGAATGTTGGCAATTTGATCTCTAGTTCCTCTGCCTCTTCGAAACCCAGCTTGTACATCCGGTAGTTCTCGGTTCACGTACTGCTGAAGCCTAGCTTGTAGGATTTTGAGCATAACCTTGCTAGCATGTGAAATGAGTGCAATTGTGCGATAGTTTGAGCATTCTTTGGCATTGCCCTTCTTTGGAATTGGAACGTAAACTGACCTTTTCCAATCCCGTGGCCATGTTGCGTTTTCCAAACTTGCTGGCATATTGAGTGCAGCACTTTAACAGCATCGTCTTTTAGTATTTTAAATAACTCAGCTGGAATACTGTCATCTCCACTAGCTTTGTTGTTAGCAATGCTTCCTAAGGCCCACTTGACTTCACTCTCTAGGATGTCTGGCTCAGGGTCAGTGACCACACCAGCATGGACATCAGGGACATTAAGATCTTTCTTGTATAGTTCTTTTGTGTATTCTTGCCACCTCTTCTTAATCTCTTCTGCTTCTGTTAGATCCCTGCCTTTTTTGTCCTTTATCATGCCCATCTTTGCACTAAATGTTCCTTTGATATCTCCAATTTTCTTGAAGAGATCTCTAGTCTTCCCCATTCTATTGTTTTCTTCAATTTCTTTGCATTGTTCATTTAAGAAGGCCTTCCTATCTCTCCTTGCTATTCTCTGGAAATCTGCATTCAGTTGCTTATATCTTTCCCTTTCACCCTTGCTTTTCGCATTCCTTCTTTCCACAGCTATTTGTAAAGCCTCATCAGACAGCCATTTTGCTTTCTTGCATTTCTTTTTCTTTGGGATGGTTTTAGTTGCTGCCTCTTGTACAATGTTACAGACCTCCGTCCATAGTTCTTCAGGCACTCTGTCTACCAAATCTAATCCTCTAAATCTATTCATCACCTTCACTGTGTACTCACATGGAATATGATCTAAATCATACCTGAGTGGTCTAGTGGTTTTCCCTACATTCTTCAATTTAAGCCTAAATTTTGCAGTAAGAAGCTCATGATCTGAGCCACAGTCAGCTCCTGGTCTTGTTTTTGCCGTCTGTATAGAGCTTCTCCATCTTTGGCTGCAAAGTATGTAATCAATCTGGTTTCGGTATTGACCATCTGGTGATGTCCATGTGTAGAGTCGTCTCTTGTGTTGTTGGAAAAGAGTGTTTGCTATGACTAGCTTGTTCTCTTGACAGAACTCTATTAGCCTTTGCCCTGCTTCATTTTGTACTCCAAGGCCAAACTTGCCTGTTATTCCGATTACTCCTTGACTTCCTACTTTCGCATTCCAATCCCCTATGATGAAAAGGACATCTTTTTTTGGTGCTAGTTCTAGAAGGTCTTGTAGGTCTTCATAGAACCGGTCAGCTTCAGCTTCTTCGGTTGGGGCATAGACTTGGATTACCGTGATGTTGAATGGTTTTCCTTGGATACGCACTGAGATCGTTCTGTCGTTTTTGAGGTTGTACCCCATTACTGCCTTTCCCACTCTCTTATTGACTATGAGTGCAACTCCATTTCTTCTAAGGGTTTCTTGCCCACAGTAGTAGATATAATGGTCACCTGAATTAAATTCACCCATTCCCGTCCATTTCAATTCGCTGATTCCCAAGATGTCGACGTTCAATCTTGTCATCTCATGTTTGACCACATCCAGCTTGCCTTGGTTCATGGATCTTACATTCCACGTACCTATACAATATTGTTCTTTACAGCATCGGACCTTCTTTTCGCTTCCAGATACATCCACAGCTGAACGTCCTTTCGGCTTTGGCCCAGCCGCTTCACTCTTTCTGGAGCTACTTGGAATTGCCCTCCGCTCTTCCCCAGTAGCATATTGGACACCTTCCGACCTGAGGGGCTCATCTTCCGGCGTCATATCTTTTAGCCTTTTAACGTTGTCCATGGGGTTTTCTTGGCAAGGATACTGGAGTGGGTTGCCATTTCCTTCTCCAGTGGACCACATTTTGTCAGAACTCTCTGTCATGACCTGTCCGTCTTGGGTGGCCCTGCACAGTATAGCTCATGGCTTCACTGAGTTACACAAGCCCCTTCGCCACGACAAGGCAGTGATCCATGAAGGGGCCAGATGATAGTAGGATACCAAGATTCTTGTAGCTGGTCTCTATGTCTGCTATTTGCCCACTGGTAGTTCCACTCCATCAGTCTTAACTACCTTCTCTCTCTTTACTACCATCCGGCCACACTTCTCCAGTCCAAATGACATCCCAATGTCCTCACTGTAGATCTGTGTCAGTGTCAGGCCTAGCCCAAGGAACTCCAGGAGACCATGTAGATTCAGTTCAGCAATGTTTATTAGCTACAACCTCTAGCAAGAATCTTCCCAGACTGAAACCTCAGTTCCCAAAGTCAGCCAGTCATAACAGTGTGAATTCCTCAGGGAGGTGCCAGCCTCATCCTCCTATCTCGTCCTCGCCCCTCAGGAGATGAAAGAGGATGTTTCCCTCCCTGAGTCTGGCCTTCATAATTCCATTCCATCACAGTCAGGTGGATCAGTGAGTTGATATCTCATTCAGTCTTAGCATACAGCTTGATAACATCCATGCAGTCCTTGTGATTATCTGGCTGAGGGGGTTCAAGCCTATGCAAAACAGCAGCAGGGACAGTGCATCACCTTGGTATATGCTGCACTTGATGGCCACTTATGTGAGCAGTCTTGAGTTGATTTCCAGTGTTGTCTTTCACAATCCCATTGAGTTCTTGAGGAAGGTCCTTAGTGTCCTGTTGACTTTGTGTAGTGCCAGGCATTCACAGATCCATGTTTGTGGCATTGAGTCATAGGCTTTTCTATAGTCAGTCCAGGCTGTGCTCAGATTTGGTCAGCCTAGACCTTGAATCTCGGGCAACTACTCTATTTATGAGCAACTGGTGTTTTGAGCATCTGGTGTTGTTCCCAGTGCCTTTCTGAGCTGTACTTATGTATTGGCCCATATGGTTGGCAGCTGTGATGCCTGATAGGACTTTCTATGTTGTGGGGAGGAAGGCTATTGGCCGATGGTTGGATGGTGCTGTTACTTTGTGGGGTCTTTCATTATCAGCACCGTCCTTCCTTGTGTTAACCAGTCTTGGTGGGAGCCTGGTGCTTGCAGCTGGTTTGTCTGTGCTGCTAGGCATTCATGCACTGCTGTTAGTTTCTTTAAACTAACTAGCTAACAGTGTGGATCATGTCCAGGCCAGGTCTGTCTCGCTCTTCATGTTCTTGACCCACTGTTGGATGTCTGCTACTGTGATGGTGACTGGTTCCTGTTCCGGGAGATTGCTGTGGTCTGCTTTCAGGTCCTGTAGCCACTTTGTTGGTGTAATGTGTCTTCTCTTTCTCCCATGTGTTCTTCCAGTACTGTTCAGTTTCTGCTGTTGGTGGCTCTGCTGTTACTGTGTTGTTGCACTGCAGTTGGGAGTACACCTTGGATGGTTCTTTGGAGAACAGCATGTATCTTCTTGGCCTCTGCTTCTTTAGTGTATCTCCTTAGCCTGGCAGCCAGTGCTGTGAGCCTTTGTTTAGCAGTCTCTAGGGCTTCAAATGGAGTCAGGCCCATGTATTTTTTCAGTAACCAAGTCTTATCCTTAATTTTCACACCTTTCTGTAGTTCCACCAGCTGATTAACTTCTTTCCGAGTTGCCTTGATCTTAGCCTCCATCCTCATTTTCTGGGGGCGGGGGGCGGTATGTACTTCTGTTATTCTTGATCGTGTAGCCAAACATCTCCAGGATTACAGGGGCTGTAGTGTATACCAGTTCATTGGTTTGAGTTATGGTGGTAGTAGGTATTGTTGTGAGGGCTCTATTGGCATCTTCTAGCATACTATCTGATGGTATTTCTCCATTGAGCCTTGGTAATTGGTCTCGTAGGTTGACTGTAGATAGTTTATCCATGATCTTATGCCTCATGTCAGCTGCTGTGCTCTGTAATGGAGGAGGTGTTAGTGATGTTCCAGCTTCAGGTGTTGTCTGCACATCAAGTTGTTCTTCTGGGTCTTCTTGAGTCCGAGATGTAATGTGGAGTGGGTCTATCTCAAGTTGTGAGAGCAGCTTCCTCTTCACTATGCTGAAGCATTGGGTAAGTAGCTGTTTCTCAGTTAGTGTGGATGTAGGTCTTCTGTCATCCATAGTTCCCTCATACATTTCATATATCCCCTCTCATTAGGTCTACTGTTATAGTAGCATTCCATCAATTTCAGGTTCTCTTGTCTCGTCCATGTATGGTTTGTTTATATATATACATATATGCATATGCACATATATACATACACATACATACACGCACACACTATATTGTACTGTGATATACTGTATTTACACACACACACACACACACACACAAAGAGTACAATATAATGTGTGTGTGTGTGTAAATAAATTCTCCTCTCACCTCTATGGGTGGTATGTGTCTTCCTCAATCTTGGGTCCTCTACCAGAGGCCTGGGAGTTTGAGGGTTCTGCGCAGTATCTGAGCTGTTCCTAGCACTGCACTCTTCTGGACAGAGAGCTCAGATGTTGTTCCTGGAATTTATTGGAGCCATTCTCCCAACTTAGGAGTCACAGCCCCTAGTGCTCCTACCACCACTGGGACCACTTTGGCCTTTACTTGCCATATCCTCTTTAGTTCCTCCTTCAGGCCCTGGTACTTATTCAGTTTCTCATACTGCTGTCACCTGGCACCGCTACATCTATCAGTACTGCTGTCTTCTGGTCTTTGTCTACTACTACAACATCTGGTTAACTGGCCAGTACCTGCCTGTCAGTCTAGATCTGGAGATTAGATATAGATATAGATATAGATCTGTCTAGATCTGGAGATTAGATGTAGATGTAGATGTAGATGTAGATGTAGATGTAGATGTAGATATAGATATAGATATAGATATAGATATAGATATAGATATAGATATAGATATAGATATAGATATAGATATATAAAGATGGCAACCAGAGGAGTTGTACATTATCTGTGGGAATTTGTTTTTTTCCTCCAGTTAGTAGGTTGAATGGAAATTTTAGAATGTTGGGGACAACAACTGACAGTGCTCCTATCACAGTTCAGCGGCAGAGAAATGGCTAGATGTCTGCTATTTTGAAGATGGCAAGAGTTGCAGGTACGGGATGGCTGGTGCTTGGAAGTTACTGATCCTGTGATAGAAGATGCCATACAGCAGGTTTGTAGGGAGGAACTGGGGCTGTGGGAGCAAGGTTGTATGGAGCCACAACAGCTATGCAATCTCTATCAACTGGTCATCAGGTTCACTGGCCAGTTTTGTTGAACAGTATGCTGGACTCTTTGCTGCTTGTTGGACTGTCAGGACTTTGTGTCTTATTTTGGGCTTGGGAGTTTTTGAGTAAGTTTTTATGGTGGTAGTTGCTGGACCCAAGGACCACATGGGCAGCTTAGCAGGGAGATTGTTGGGTACATCTTCAGGGAAGGGTGTTTGTTTTTTTTTAAGATCAGGTAGCCCTCTATTTACAACTGTGCCTTGCAGTTGCTGGCTACTGTTAGCAGGAGCAGCTTGGAAGCATTGCTGTCTATAGTTGGACTGTGATGTATGGTTGTTGCTGAGGGTTGGTTAGTTATTAGATGGTTCCTGGGTCCTGGAGTGGGGGCATTGGGGTAGCAAAGAGATTGATGATGCAGAGAGGGGAAGTTGTAACATCCTGGTTGTAAAAATCAGAGGGCAATATGATGACAATTTGGAGGCAAGCTGCTCATGGGGAAGGCAGAATCTATGGTTAATCAATTCCATCTTCCAGTCCCCAGCATTCACCCCCAGTGTCAAGTCTGCAGATTCTTGGTGGCCTGATCTCTGGCTGCTGCTATTAAATGTCAGGTTGGTTTGTAATAAAGCTGCCTTATCTGTGATTTATTTATTTATTAAATTTATATGCCACCCATCTCCCCCAGAGGGTGACTCTGGGTGGCTCACAATTAAAATCCAAAACAGCAAAAATGATAAAAATATGAATATCCATATTAAAATTAACTTACTCTAGATGAGTTGGCCAACCTGGCATGTATTATGGAGTCTTCGGTGAGCCAGAAATGTGCCTCTCTGGGTTTCAAGTTAGTACCACTCAGAAAACCATGGGGGACGGGGATAGCTGTTATCATCCTGGAAGCCTTAATATCTTTCAGAAGTCTGTGCCATAGATAACTAGATGTCAGACCTTGTGATTGAAATTGGGCTTTGGAGATTAGTTGGGCTTGTTGCTGTTGTACTGGCATCCTGCTACTCAGCAACATTCCTACCTGAGCTGCTTAAGACTGAGCTGGTAGAGTCTTTCAGGTGGTTAATTCTTGGAGATCTTAAAATGCTGTCATGTGGCATTGAGTCTGGAGTGATTCAGGGGTTCATGGCCACATGGCAACATGGACATATCCCAGATAATTGGGGACCCAACTCACAGTGGGGTTGGGGTCACATGTTCTAGTTTTTATTTTGGAGCAGTTGGGATGCAATCTGTAGGTGGGGGAGGTTACCACTAGTCCTTTATCATAGACAGATCACTCTCGGATTGCTTTTGATTGGCTGGTGCTGTCCCTCCCTGCAGGGAGCTTGGGCTATTAGATTGGCCTACCCCAGGCAATTAATGGACCCTAATGGGTTCCAGAGGGAGCTTGGAATTTTTCCTGGGGATCTACTGGGCAGTTCAGCTGATGCCTTGACACCTGGAATGGGAGGGTGTCGAGGGCCTTGGATCAGATTGCTCCTATGTGGCCTCTTCCTTTTGTTAATGCAAGGGGGCTCTCTGGTTTTCCGGGGGCTCAGGGAAATGAAATGGTAGGTGTCTAGGGCACCACTGGAGGACAGTGAAGAGTTAAACCAACTGAATATGTGTAAGAGCCCACATTAGGGGTTACTTTGTGGTGATAAGAGTTGCAAAACTTTTATTTTTCTGCTCTTATCACATCTACCACCAATGAATGCCCTTGTTTAGGAGACTAGCTATTTCTTGGGGAGAGACATGTCATGGGAATATCTTCAAGGCCACTGTGAGGAATACTCTCAACACTGTGAGATAAATTTGTTGGATTTGTTTTGAGGTAGAGTCCAAGTGGTTGAGTCCTTGTGAATTGACTGAGACATTGCTTAGTCCTGTTATTTGGGAGGTGTTTGACACTGAGAAATTGGATAGGATCCTTGGGACTGTTAACCTGATTATTTGCCCTTTAGATCCACATCCCTCCTGGTTAGTTAAGGCTGCCTGGGGAATGATGTGTGGTGTAGTCCATGAGGTGATGAATGCATCATTCAGTGAAAAGTGGTTTTACTTGGCTTGAAGGAAGTGATGGTATGGCCCTTCCCTCAAGAAACCACTGTTGGACCCAACAGCACTGGACAGTTTTGTCTCCAACCAGTTGTGGAGAAAGTGATCAGGTTCCCGTTTCAGATTGTCTGGATCCTTTTCAAGTAGGTTTCAGACGGGGACATAGTACAGAGACAGCAATGACTGTGCTTCTCAAATATCTCTGGCTTCAGGGCTGATTGCAGGGATTGGGAGTGGGAGGCATGGTGTTGTAGTGGCCTGTTCCCTTGTTTGTTGATGTGGGGGAGAAGTAGAGGCTAGGACTTCTGACTCTTGTCCTTTCTGTTTAACATCTACGTGAAGCGGTTGGGTAAGATCATCCATCAACATGCAAACCTGAAAAAAGCTACCACTGCTTTAAGAAATCCATGACTCTGTTAAAGCATCAGTATCTTTTTTTCCAGGTCCGCAGAGACACCTGGAAAACATTGGGCTGTTTTGATGACCATCAGAGAAATGATATGCTTATGAAAGATGCAAAACACTTCTTTCAAATCTTTTTGAAGTTTGCATAGCCCTTCTATTTTCTCCTTCTCCTCCTCCTCTTCTTTCAGGCAGCTCTGATACTGTGTTTGTTGTTATCCTTTGTATGCATGGCATAAGTGTATGTTTAATGAAATTATCATAAACCCATGGTGGCTTATAAACATACTTGTGCCTGAATGAAGGGCATACGCACAAAACTCTACATTTTAGAGTTAAAAGGGTTGAGTTGAGCTATGTTGAGTTCTTGGAAAATTAGAACTGGCCACAGGTTAGATTAGATTACTAATAGGTACTCTACACTATACTATTTTCTGAAACTTATCTGAAAATTCTTGTTTAAAATGCAGTCAAAAGACTGCTTACTAGTTTTAGGAAATGTAATTTAAATAACACTATAAGTTCCCAGTTTGTTCTCCCAGAGCAGAAGCTGGTTTTGTAAGTCAAGTCCTAAATGATCTTGGACAGGGTGCCTCAATCCTCTTTGTCTGCAAATTAGCTTCTTTGAGGATGGAGTGGCTTGTAATGAAAAACAGCGTCTTTTCACTTCTGATGATAAGGAATGATATTTTGCCCTAATTCAAAAAATTCATTCACTTATTTGCCAGATACACTCCTTGATAGTTGAGTGGGAACAGGCAAAAAATGTTCATTTATTTAGGCTAGATTTTATGTTTTTTTTTTTAAACAAAGTTTAGTTTTCTTTTCACATTTCATTTGTGTTAAATTTTACTATAGATTTTATTTTATTTATTTTTGTTGATGCCTTAGCAGTCTTTGAAAAACAGCATTTAGGGAAAACAGTTCAAAAGCAAGGTACTTAACTGATTATTCTGAAGTACAGTTTCCTGCCTGTGGAATATTTCTGTCATGGGATTTTCTTTCAATAGCGAACTAACTTTCCTCTCATTTTCCTTCTGCTAATGTCCACTGTTCTGGGTCTCAGCAAGTGGCAACGTCCGGGTGACTTTTTTGGACTAAGACCCTAAGAAGCAAAGGAATGGAAATTGTACTAATAGGGAATTCCAGGGCTGGGGCTGGGGGTGAGGGGAAGATCCCAGACCATTCGCAGACCACTTCCATACTGTTGCCCAAAAAATTGGCATAAATGAGCATGTAACAGCAATTGAGAAGGGAATCTTTACATTTACCTTAAAAAAACAGATTTCTAAACATGTTGATTAAAACTTTAAAATTGCAGTGTGACCTTTGAATTACTCAGTTGAATCAGTTCAGGTAAGGTACTAGAAGGAGAAAAGAGAATCAGTGTTTTATAATCTGTAGACAAAATTATTATCTCTAGCAGCACATCTTTTAAAGATTAAGTTTCATCACTAAATGTACTGCAATGGTGTCTTTCTCTTTTTCTTTCTATCTACTCATTAGATCATTCTCCAAATGGAAAAAAATGATTAGGTATGAACTATATGTATAGGTATCTAAGTATAGTACTCCATAAGATTTACATACTAAGTTCAGAGTTTTTAACTTCTGTTCATTTATTGTTAGATAAGTGTTTTGTAAACACATTCTTTTTACTCTCAAAACTGGATTGTGCCACTTTTAACTCAAGAAAGCTACTTCAGAACTGCTTAATTTTCCTGTTGTACCACAAAATATTGAAGATTACAGAATGGACAAGAAGCAGAACTGAAGGCAGGATTCTCTCTGTGTTCAAAATGCACATAGTCTGTTACCTTCTGATTTTATTTTAACTGATTATGATGACTAAGATTTCAGCAGAGTTAAAAGAAATATTAATTTAACAAAATAATGAGCCTAATCCAGCGGTTGCTCTTCTTGCAAAGCTCCTGATTAGGAAAGTTATTTAAAAACCACTTTTAACATTACAGTAATGAACCCCTATCCTGTTTGATTATCCCTCATAAAAAGCTCTAAGCTGCTACCGCATATATTTTCTGTAGATGTTCTATGATACAACACATAATGCTTTTGTGTGACATATGGTCCTACTGATGTAGTTCTAGTCAAAGCTATATATTAAAAGTAATTACTGGTGTCCCCTATCATGGCTACCATCAAGGGGTAGATTCATTGTCCATAGTAAAAGCAAAGCCCTTATCACAGTCCCACAGCCAACCCTTGGAGTCCTTCTGAATCTTTTGCTAGAAAACTTGCTATTCACATCTCCTTAAACAATTATGATTGCAAGGAGAAAAAACAGCAGCACACGGATGTCAGCTGGCCCCCCAAAGAGTCTGCAAAGAAATTATCAGTGGCAGCAACAGTGAGAAGATAGGGGACATTGAGGAATAGCAGATGGAGGATATGGAGCCAAAGGGTGCTCCCCAAAATTTCAGAGCAGCAACTACAGAGTAGTTCACACAGTTCTTAAAGAGAAGTATAATACTGATAAGGTTCAAACATTAATCTGTATTAACTCCCCCTATCAAATTCAGGAAAGTTCTAGTTAAATTGGTAATACAAGGAAATTAGGTTAGGAAGACTGCTATAAATTAGTTTTTGCTGTACTACTCATTTTTTTCCCATTTTGGCATCAGTATTTTTTCTCTTGATACCATTATCCACCACCATTATATTTCAGGCATAAAAATCACAGCTACCCTCTACTTTAAAACACCAGACAGAAAATATTAACAACTATTATGCACTGAGAGTAGACAAATATACTGGCATTGAATTCAGGTGAAAATGCATGGATTACATTATGTAATATTTTAAAGAATAAACCTTGTCATACTGTAAGTATTGTCGTCAACTTAATTTGTTATGCTTCTACATCTGTATCTTAGAATTATTACTACAGAATGCTACTTTGCTGCTATTGTTTTAGTGTTTTCTCCCAGCAAGGGAAAATACTACAATATTTTTATTTCATTATATTCTATCATTGTTGGGAATCACTGTTTCTGTTAACCCCCACCCAATAATAGTTTTTATAAAAAAACAATGAGGCAACTTAACCTAACCCTCTTATGCCATCCAGAGCCAGGATGAACTAAGTTTGAATGAATTTTATAAGAATTTATGAAGTTGAATTCCTAACATACAGTCGTTATTCAGTCCATTTTAAATGGAGAATGAATGAGGTGATGATGTGGAAATGAGATTTCCCTATTTCTTAAATAGTCCCATACTAAGTGTTTCTACCCTTTCCTCTTGGTCTGGCAAGAGGGGCATGCTCTGAGTGCCATTGGCTAAGGAGTGTCGGCTGCCGGGGCCAGGAGGAGGGCCTTTTCTGCCATGGCGCCTGACCTGTGGAAGATCATTCCACCTGAGATTAGGTTAGCCCTGACTGCTGGCATTTTGCAAGGCCCTGAAAACTTGGTTTTGTGCCCAGGCCTTTGGCCCCAGATGTGTGATAAAGCTCCTCTCTTGGCTTTGTTGATGGTTATTTTATGATGCTCAGCTGCTATGTGTTTTTATTTTATATTATGTATTTTATTTATTTTTATCTATTTTATTGTAAGCTGCCCAGAGTCACTTATGTGAGATGGACAGCAATATAAATCAAATAAATAAATAGGAAGGAATTGATTAAAAAAATCAAGGATATGTAATGCTTGAATTTTGGAGGAGAGTGTGTGTAACTGCATTGTGGTACAATTAATCACAGCAGCTAGAAAGCTAAGTCAGACTTGAGGGTAGTGATGATTCCATGACTAAAAATGTTCTAATTTCAGTTTATTTGATATAAAAACATGCTTATTAAATCCCTCATTCTCTTCTATTTTCTTTTTTTCTTTACCACCTCTTGTCATAAAGTTCTATTAAATTCTATTTTGCATTTACTCATAGAACACTAATATAAATGACAGACCAAATCTGTATTTTTTCCAGTGTTGCCTTATTTTTATAGAAGATTGTCACTATCTCCCCATCCTACTATGATTATACATATAGTGTGTGACTACTTTCAAATGAATTGGGCCTAATCAGATCATAGAAAGATATATGAATGTGAAAAATAAAGTTTATGTTATGCTTCTTAATTTAGAAAAAGCATGTGGTAATATGAATCAATTTGCTTTGGGCAAATATGCTAATTTAAGTTGGTTTGCTGAATGTGATAATAGTGGTATATGATAGAAGGAAATGCATGTATGAGAATAAAAAGAATGAGGAGTAAATAAGTTTTATAAGTATTTATAATCTGCCCCAATCCCAAAGGACATTGGGTGGCATACAACATCAACAAAAACAAATAAAAAATCTAATAATAAATAGGTAAATGTGTATTCCCCCATTGTGTGCCTGCTTACCTTGTTGTAATCCCTTCCTCTTCAGTCTCTCTGCTCAGCAAGGGTGGGGGGGATAGGTCAAGCAAAGGAGAAATTGCCTAAACAAGCGATCTAAAGCAATCTCATCTGGGCCTGACCCATTTTTTTTCTCCCCCCTCACAGAGCAGAAGGATTGGAGAGGAAGGGATTACAAGACAGTAAGCAGGCACACAATGGGCACTATGCGAACAGCTGGTGCCAGCACATTCCTTTCAATGTGTATTCCCCATTGTGTGCCTGTTTACTTTCTTGTAATGCCTTCCTCTCCAATCTCTCCACTCTGTGAGGAGGGAAAAAAAGAAAAAATGCAGCTCAGGCAAAGGACGACACCTACTAACTGATTGTAATGGCGAACATGTGACTGAGAGAGAGAGACGCTGCAAAAGTTGTAAATGTGCACTTTGGTTGCAAAGTTATTTTTTCAGCACTGTTGTAACTTTGAACAGTCATTGCACGAGGCAGTTGGTGAGTGAGGTCTACCTGTATGTAGCAAAAATTACACCAAACAAATAAATCTGGTTATCTTGTAAAATGTTTATTGAAGATGACAAAATAGATGAAGACATTTTAAGATGTGCAATTATTGGTAGAAAGATAGTAGTAGCATGTGGTCTGATGCAAAAACAAAAACCATGAAAATAGGTTTTTATAAGAACATGCTTTTTCCCACTTTCTTCTATGGAAGTGAGAGTTGGATATGTTGAGAGAAACGTAAAAGTAAGTTAAATGCAGTGGGAATGGGTTGCATAAGTGTGTGTGGTAAAACAAGAAGGGATAGGGCAAGAATGAATGAGTAATAAATGAATGTGGATTGAATACAAAAGTGACCTGTAGAAAAGAAGATGTTGAGATGGTATGGTCATATAAAGAGAATGAGTGAAGATCAAATTTTGGAGCAAATAGATGTAGGAAGAGTGAGTTGACTGAAGGGAAGAGGAAGACAAGAAAGCCATGATTGGATGGAGTTGATGAGATCCTCAGAAAAAGAGATGTAAGGAGGCAATATAAATATGCCATTGCTGACATCTGGACAAGTGATCTGTGTAGGCAAATACTCTTGTCTTAGAAGTGGCTTGTCTATTCAGCGGTGGGAGTAGCTACAGCCAAAAAAAAAAAAGCCTCTGTTTTTGTTGTATTCATGTATTTTGTGATTATTCTTTAGAAACTGGTTCTTAAGTTAAATTTACAAATGGCGATTTATAAAGAAATATGGTCCTCACTGCTACAGTGGGATCAGGATGTTCTCTAGATGAGGAACATTGCAACAATGTAAATGTAAAGTGGCAACCTAAGCAGGTGGTTTCAGTTTTCTTCTACTGTGCTCTTTGCCTAATGTTCTGAGTTTCCATTATATTGATTCACTGCTTTTCAAAATTCTGGAGGACTGTGATCCTATGAAAAGTACTGAAATTTGTGCAAGAAAATAAGATCCAACAAAGTCTTATTAAATGCAAGGTTCAAACATTATGCTGTCATCATTTTGAATAAAATGTGTGTCTCTGCCAGGTACCTAAATAAAAGGTTTGTTTTATAAAGGATTCTCAGACCCTAAATCCCCCTTTACTTTATGGGAACAGAGTCATTCTTTTTGAATATTAAAAGACCAAGGACAATAGGCCCATACTTCTTCAATCCTATAGGACTTGCAGAAAATGAATCAAGATGAGAAAAATACCAGAAGGCACTCTGATGTTTCCTTCTAATTGCACTGCCCTCCAATAATTTGACTCCCCTAAATACTATAGAAGTCATAGTATATAGAAGCCACTTTTTAATGTTTTTTATTTGTATCCTTATTGCTTAATTTGTTAAAACATTTTATGCTTGTCATATTAACTTCACTGGCCTCTTTTTGTATTAAGTTGTAGTCTAAATAGCTCAAGGGGATCACTCCAAACAGGTCCTGTTCCTCAAAACCAGGTCAGTTGCTGGTAAAACATCTATTATTCAGGTTTTAGCTTTCAGTGAAAATGCTGATCCAGCATGTATTATGGAGACCTGGCTAAGAGCAAAGGTGGGGAGTTCATCTGTTCAGGTCACTGCTGATCAGTGAAAGGTGGGAAACTGGAGTTGTTATGATTTATAGGAATTCCATTTTGCTGACCAGATGCTCCATCCAACATTCAACTAATTTTCAGTGCAGGCTGCCAGGTCTTGATAGCTGGGACAATATAAGGATACTGCTGGAATATCATCCACTGTTCCCACCTAACCATCTCCCTTTCTGAGTTAACTAAAGTGATAGCAGGTGTGGTCTAGGATTATGCTAAATTTCTTCTCCTGGGGATTTCATTGTTGATACTAAGGTAGCCTATCAAGTATAACAGCATTTTGTTTCTTCCATGACATCTATTGATTTCTCCTAACTAGTATCAGCAACCACATTTAATCTGATATTCTCTTTGGGTGAAATTGGTGATCTGAAGATGTGGGGACTCTCTGCATCTCTGTTGTCATAAAAGAAGTCATGCTTTGTCAGATTTATACTAGTGGGTAACCCAACCCACCACAAGGATGGAGGACTGTTTAAAACAGTCCATTGGTCTAACTTAAGTTCCCAATACATCTGACTGCACATGAGAAGTTGTCAACTTCATCTGTCAATAAATTGAAGCCCTAGCTGATTTGTGGAATATAGGAAGTGTACTCTTCTCTGTCATAGACGCAAATTAACTCCATGGTAACTAAGACTGTATTAATATGAACAAGTAGAAGAAATCTCTCTTGGAATCAGCCTCTTGGAAGTATTATAAAAGAAGTTTGTTTTTAGTATATTTTAATTAATTAATTAATGTTTATCTATGTTAATTAGTGTTTATTCTATTTTTACTGTAAACCGCCCAGAGCCACTCCACAGTGAGATGGGTGGTGACAAATTTGAAATATAAATAAATAAAATAAATCTTGCGATGAATTGAATCAAGCACAGTTACAGGACCATTTGGAGCCTTGTGTCTCAACAGGGCATGCAACACAGAGTATATTCTTCTCTGCCTCCAGTTCATCCATGCAGAATCTACTGGCATTTCTTTTCTTTACTGTTTAACATTCTTGTACCAAAATCTTGGAGAGAGGGAGCTGGAATAGTTGATGGCTTGCTGTGAGCAACTGCATGTTTATTTGTGGATAAAATTGATCAGAATTGCCTTGATTTGAGTTCCAGTGTTGGGAAGATCATCATGAGGTAATCTCTGCATAGGCCTAAAAAGGCATGGCTGCTTTAAGATAACTTTTGACTTCTATTTCTCATGTGAGAACAAAACAAAACACCATAGAATTCCACTGAAATAACTAGATGCTTTATTGGGTTGATTATAAATATTTTCAAAATTAATTGACAATTTATGTGTTTCTTGTAATTATTTATTTATAGTCTATTTTCTATTCTTATAAGGAAGCATAACAGTAGTACAAGTAAAATATGAAACCTCATTGATATGTAAGGGAATGATACAATCCCAGCTTCTTAAAAAAACCCAGAAAAAACACTTTGATCAGTTCAGAAAGTAGATTTTTTTTTTTAGAAAATGTCTTTTGATTTGGGGAAAAATCAATGTTGTATGAAGTTCTGGAGCTGCTGATATAGCCAGCTTCTTATATAGATGCATATGGAAAATATTTGCTCCTTGGGGCAAATTCTGGTCCTTGCTTTCTTCTTTTTTCTTTTTTCTCTTTTCTCTTTTCTTTTCTTAGGATTGCTCTTACCTAATTCCATAATGTATTGGACAACAAACACTAAAAAGAATACATTTTAAATGAAATTATTTCTTCTCTTTTACATATACATAATATAAACATAGAGAACCAATTTGGTGTAATTGTTAAGGCATCACGCTAGAAACCAGGAGACTGTGAGTTCTAGTCCTACCTTGGGCACAAAGCTAGCTGGGTGGCCCTGGGCCAGTCCCTCTCTCTCAGCCCTGGGAAGAAGCAGGCCAGGGCAAACCACTTCCAAAAAACCTTGCCAAGAAAAACTGCAGGGACTTCTCCAGGCAGTCTCTGAGAATCAGACACAACTGAACGGATAAAAATAAACAAACATAATTCAGGATAGAGGTTTCACAGTGCACTATGGATCCAAGAAATTGCATTCAGTGTCTCTCTTAATGTCTCTTAAAAGTGTAGAGTATTCTTAGATGTAGAACTGATCATCCTTCTTCAAAGGCTGGATCTACCTTGTACCTTTCTTTCTTCAAATTAGATGCTAGTTTCAGGGTGATAGTCAAAGGTGGTAAGATAATTAGTTCCAATAGCTGAATAATTTCTGTGCTTTTCCTTGTTCCTTCAATCCTTAACACTGCACAGGAGTGATATTATATATACATATAAAAAATGTCCAGTATTATTCATATTATGCACCTGGGGGAAGAATGTTAGGAGAATAGTGGTTGAAGTAAGTTTTGAACTAAGATCTTCTTGGTTTCAGAGCGTACATTTACATTGAGTTCTTACCATGATGCTATGCTACACAGAGTCCCTTGGTACTGAGGTGGTTGCTAAATCTTATAAATAGATCCATGTTTCATAAAGGTTATGTTTTGCATGGCAATAATACCAAACCATACAAGTAGAGCCATGCCTTCCAACAGCTTTGAAACCCATCTTATTTACTTGGACAGTGGTTCATCTTGGCTTACTAGTTGGAGGGAAATTTCTTTTCAGAGCAAAAATTCTATTTTTCAACCCTTGGGTGTAATCTTTATTCACTAAAATTGAAATATATGCACTTTTTAATTAAGAAGCAGAAAATAAGATTAGTTCTTCTAGTCCAGCTATGCTACTAACTGCTTATAGAGCTTTTGGTCCCCTATTATAAGTGGGGAAATTAAAAAAAAAAAAGATGAGCTCAGGTTGAAATAGCCTCTAAATTTACTTTTTTATACCTATAGAAACATTCTAATTAATGCTATACTATTCCAGAAGGCTCTGAAACTGTCCAGGTCAGTAACTGCAATTCTTAGTGAAATTAGAAAACAAAGTAGGCTCTTTATTATGCACAAGGAGGTTTTGCTATAAGACCCATATTTTCATATATGTTTGCATCATGCATTTTAAAGAGTTCTGTATAAGTATTTGTGTGTTGCTTATGATGATATGGCTCAAAAAGTGAAAAAAGTGTCATCTGTTCTGAAAAGATGATTACCAAAGGCAAACAAAATGCTTAAATATGTAAGAAAGAACTTAATTTGTTAAAGGAAACTGGTTTTGGAATGAGCAAAGTATTGTTAAGTAAAGATTTCTGCCTGATATTGGACTTTGCTGTTAGATTCCATTGACCTGTTTTTAGTATTTAATATAATATCAATTAGAATAAATATTCAGATATTCTTAGACAAGTCGCCATTGAATGAGGAATATATTTATAGAAATTTCTGGTATTTTGCCTTTTAACCTTTCACTCAATTTTCATTTTCACCTAAAAATATTAATAGTTTTGTTTTCTCCTCACCTGCCAATCATCTAATCATTTAGAGCCATTTCCTTTCTTGTGGGATAAAGCTGGCTTTCCTTTTTTTTTTTTTTTAGTTCATCAATACAGGACTGATCTGAAGCTGAGCTGTATAATAATAAGCCTTTCAGCAGCCAGGCTTGACACTTGCCTTGTAATTAAGGCCTTGATAGTTGTGTTGATGGCAAATGAAAGAAAATGGCTTTGTTCTCCATTCGGAGGCTTGATTGCTGGTTCTCATTCTCACCTGAATTCGACCCATTCTGCATTGTGCACATGATTGCTAGAGTGTGAGTAATTGCAGCACTGACAGATGACATTTTCATGAAGCACACACGGTAGTGCTCCAGAGGGAATTTGTAGAATTTATAGCTGGGGAAGCTCATCAAAGATGGATTTAGGAAATGCCTGTGTGAAAAATGGGAGCCCAACCAAATATCGGAGCTTTTCTTTTGACATTTGCCTTTTATATAAAGATCGCTTTGCGCAACTTGCTTTATCTTCTGGTGGCAGTCTCCAAAGCCAGAATTGGGACTTCAAAGAGTTAGTGATTTCATTAGGACTAAAATTTCTAGTGGGGTTTTCTTGACTTGTGAAGAGTGAAAGGAAAGAGAGATTTGCTCACCTTATGATTTAAGGTCTGAAATGATGTGCTGTTGAGTAAAGAGCTCTTGTTTCTATGAGAACTTTTGCCAGGAAAGGCTTTTATAATTTAAGAGAGATTCATTTTCTTAACCTTTATGTTGCACCTCTTAATTAGTAGCAATTAAAAATATTACTAATGGAATAAATAAAAGAACAAACAAACAAAAGAAAAGAAACAAAAATTTGGGGCATCTACAGGGGTTCTTTGTACAGAGTTTATAAGCAAAACAGGATTACTAGAAGAGGTTGACATAATACCTGTTTCAGAGCATTCATATTTTGTATAAATAAATAAAAGATGCTAGCAGATTCTATAAATTAGGCACCTATTCATGCTATGATGGATTCTGCTTTGGTGGATCACATCATTTTCACTTGATTAGAAATATGTGACTAATTTCTCCAGCATTCCTACATTTTTTTTTATATACAGCTATGCTGTATATTTTTATATACAGCTATGCTGTATATTTTTTTATATACGAACTATACACTGAAAGACTTATAATTAATGGTGACTTGACATATATTCATATTTTTGTCTGCCAGGCTAGAAAAATATACATACCCAAAATACATATTCTCTGAAACATTCTTAGTGAACCAACTAGAGTTCTTATATTTCAGTATTTTATTATCTTGAAATGTCCCATATCACTGCTTGATTGAGGTTTTTGTAAGATTTATTGATCAGTCATTGATTAAATTAAAAATATTGCATTCTTTGGATCTTTGTAGGGAGCTGTGCTATTTGAAATCAACATGTAATACACACCATGGATTTTTAGAGCATATTTCATACTAAAAGGATGTTTTTAAATGTGGACTTGTTTCATTTAAAGTATTAAATGGGTTCTCATCTCAGTGTTAATACATGATTTAAATTGTAGCTATCACATGATGATGGAGTTTTTACTTTTTCAGCTTTGTTTTAGGGATTTAATTTTACTAGAATTTTTCTATGGAATACAAGAGAGCAAGTAAAAAAAAAAAATCACTATAGTCGGAATCAGAAAATTATTATGTGACCCCTTTGACAACATGGCAGACGTTTGACTCGATTTTTAGACATAGCCCTGTAGTATTTCCTCCATTAAATGTTGTAAGAGGTTATTGGAAAATGTTGCAAAATATAATTTATTCACATGATGCTTATTCAGATGATAAACTTACATTCAGGGACAATCCCAGTTTGAAAAATGCAGTTAAGTTCTTTTTGGAGTGGGGAAATCAAAGGCAATTAGGCGTATTAATACTAAATACTTTATTGCCAGTCAGATTTTTAAACCTTTTGAATTACTGCAAAAAGGTTTTTGATTGGTTAAAATTGCAAAATGGTACTATGCTCAGTTGAAACATCTTTTGATTACACAATTTGTCCCAGATGCATTAGCAGTATCTAAACCTCCAAAATTACAATGTGTTTTATATAATTCAAAGTCTACAATATATTTTTAATAAACAATTAAAGAGCATTTTAATAAACAGAGTATTAAAGAATACTGTTAAAGAATAAAAAAATAAGGCGTGAATATTTGTTATTTGCAAGAATTCTGAAATCAAGAGTTGGAACATGCCATTTTAACTGATCATTTTCACAAAAGTTTTCTTTTCATATATATTAGACACTCCAGAGAATGTTTAAAAACAGTTGGCTGTCAACCTCACTCTGTGTCCTGTCTCAAGCCACGCACCCACAAACACAGAGAGAGGGGGTTGCAAACTTTACTGAGAAGTTTGTGAAGCAAATAAACAAGTGGCCAAGGAAATGTGAGTGTGAATGCACACACACCTACACACACACACGAGAAATCCAGTCCCCAAAAGTCCAGCGAGCTCGCCTTGAAGGAGTTCCAAACCCAAAACAGCAGGCACAAGAGTGGTCAGGCGAAGTCCAGGGGTCCCAACGTTGTAGAGGGGTCGTCAGCCGGTCCAGGTCCAGAGTCAAAGCCAGGAGGTTTCAGGTCGGGAGACAAGGCACACGGAGTCTGGGTAAGCGAACGGTTGTTGCCGGCGGAGACGCTTGAGCTTGTTGCTCTTCTTAAAGAGAAGCAACCCGGGTGTTGCTCACTTGGAAGGACGAGGCTCCTTTCTTGCGAGGAGCCTTGCAGAGCGCCTCTGTTCTGCTTTCCTCTCTGCATGGCGAGCTCTTGCACTGGGAGGGGGTGGCAACTCAGACTCCTCATCTTCAGAGACCAGCAGCAGATGGGTCTCCCGGTTACTGGGTAGTGCAGTCTATTCTGCCTACAGCAGTTCATCCAGCAACTCTGGAACTGGCTGCTCACTGTTGGCCTTCTTGTCTGAGTCCAAGCTGGCCATGACACTATGCTGGGATTGTAAAATGAGTGAAGGGACATTTACCCATTTGATGTGGATTTGTCCCACTGTTGCTTCATTTTGGTTTAATACCAATAGGTTTGTTACTACAAATATCAATATCAATATCGATATACTCTTAAATTATACATTATAAATAAAAGGCTCTGGACTAATCACTGTATGATCAATTATGGATTTATTGCGCATGAGGGGGCAGGAAAAATATTACCTTTCAATGTTGGAAAGACCGTGGAACCCCAAATTTACAGTCTTGGATCACAGATGTGTTTGCTTTCTGTTTATAAACAGAATGTATCAATGTGATGGAAAAATTGATCAATATTATTCCTTGTGGTCAAAGTTTAATGATGTGTTTTAAAAATTGGGTTGAATGATTTCCTGTATCTAATATAATATGGCCTACATAATGTTGTGCTCTTGTTTGCCATGGTGGGAATGGAAATATACTTTATTCATAAATAGGAAATGAACTAATTTCTAGTTCATGAAAGCAAGCATTACTGGTTTAGTTAGTGCATTATCTTTATTAGTTGCTTGTACTCCTTTAATTCATGCAGCTAAACTCAAGTCAAGGAGTATTGCAGCCTGCTCATGGCATGGGAGATCTGTGGTGTGAAATATTAGTATGGAATACTGGCCAAGGTGTTGGAATAGGACTAGGGATATCTAGGTTCAAGTCCATTCTGAGCCATGGAAACACCTTGGATGACTTTGGGCCAGTCACTTTAAGCCCAGTCTACCTCACATGGTTGTCACAGTGGGGATATAATGAAGGAAGATCCCATTGAAAGTTACCCTGAGCTCTCGAAAGAAAGGAGGGATAGTAATAAACAGCTAAATAACATTTTAAAACCTCTCTATTTTTCACAACCACAGTCCTAATAGCAAAAATTGAAGTTAATCAACAACTGATGAATCATCCTACATGGTGATTGGGCTGTGATTTGCTTTGTAGGTCTGCCCTTTCTGTACTGTAGTGTAATTGGCTAAATGTATTGATTGTCTGAGAATTTTTTTTTCATAGTTTATCACTTGCTTTATCTGAAATTAGGATACAAATGAATGACCATAAAAACAGCAATAAAAAAAATAAAAATAAATCTTGGAATCTCCAAATGTGACAGAGTTACCTTTTGAGTAAGTCAGATGAATAACTTGAGAAGATTTAGGCTTCTCCTGTAGAATGCCCTCCACGTGCTTCTTGGTTTGGAAAACCAACTATACTTGGTTTTCTTCTCTTCATGCTGCAGTACAATATAATCTATTCAGTCAGAATACACACAAAAAGTGTTCAGAGTACATGAATAAAAATCTCCATTTCCCTATGGAAGCTGATTGCATTCTGGAAATGATTAGCAGTAAATATCTCTTTGTATTCCAAAATGAAGCAAATATTGCTTTACAGTCTGGATTGAAGGAAGATATTAAACACTTTATGAATATATGAATCTCTCGATAACAGTATATGGCAACTATATTCTTTATAAATGCCTATAATTTCAAGAGTGTTCCTGTGCATTTGGTCAATTACTAGGTTAAAAGTTTATTTATTTATGTATTTATTTCTGTTCAAAGACCAAGTCAGAAAATATATTCATGATACTACATTCTACATAGAATATGAGGGGCATATCGTGGTCTTTTGTCTTGACTGGGATTTTCTCTTATACAGTATCCAATTTTGAACCAAAAGGCATTTGATATGTAGGGAGATCCAAATAGAAAGGGAAATAATAGTGAAGTTCATAAGACATTTCTCAGACCAGAAAATATTAGAATTAGATTGTGCTATTTAGAGAATTTTCAGCAACTTTTAATTTCTTAGCCAAAAATACTATTTGGTTCTCAGGTGACTCATATAAAATTTTTATTGTTCCTGCATAGTTCCTGCAAAGTTTTTCTGTGCATGATTTTGATGTGTGAAGATGGAAGGTACCTAGTGACAGTAATCAAAAAGCAATATGCAGCTATTTTATTTTTCTTCTTTAATATTTTTTTCAGGAGTGAAAAGTTATGGAAGAAGTGGTAGGAAAAGTTGAGAGGATCACAAATGGAAATTGACATTATGGATTCTAAAATTCCAAGGATGAGACAGACTTTTGTAGTAAAACCCCCATCAGTTCACTACAAATTCAGTGAAATCTTCAGAATCTCAAGTTTTCCTTATGCTCTGATATCTCTGATTTTCATTGTTATGACATCAACACACATTTTTTGAAATAAGAATCTATACCTAATACTAGGTAATACATGGAGATCCAAGAGACCATGACAAATTTGGGATGAGAGGTTCACTATTTATTATATTGGAAATCTAGTTAATGAGTATAATATTGATTTTAGGCGAATTTACAGTAGAGACTATTTTGCAAACCAACAGATTATCGCTTACATCCTATCGCCTAGGAGGTATAAGCAGTGTATGTAGAAGAGGCAAATACTAGGATGTGATGCTGATAAAAGTGACAGAATATTGGTTTTACAAGATTCTAATGAATGATTTAATAAGGTTTTATTCCATTTAAATCTATGAAGCATAGTAAATTTCATTCTAATGATAAAATGCTGTATGCAGGGTCACTTGTTAGGTTATGAAATACATTATTTCATGAGACGTGAAAGGCAGAGGTGAGGTAAGCAGTTGTACAGGATTCAAGGCCTTTTACTAGCTTTGAGAAAGCCAAGGTGGCTTGGAATAGTAAGGTTTTTCTTAGCTGTAAAGTTCCATGGGTGATCTTCTGCCAGCCACTCTCTCCTTTAACACAAGGCTGTTTGAACAGAAGCAAGAAATTGAAGAAATCACATAAGCCATCTTGAGAGTTTTCTTTGAGGAAGAAAACTGGCATAAAATATAATAATTTAAATATAAATATATTTGGAATATTTCTTTTTGCCCTTGGCTATAATTATTTGCTTAAAAAATACTACTGTAAGTCAGAAAAACTATGACAAAGAGCTGATAAAATTAGAATCTGTGTACCTAACAAGGGAAACAGAAAATTGGATTAATTGACTCGCATTCTTCTTTCTTAATTTACATCATGATATTTATATTGGAAAAGGGGTTTCCTATTTTAAATATTAAGGAGCTTTCACCCCTAAGGTTTGGAGCTCAGGAGAGAGAAGTCAGAGAACAAGAATGATTGGATAAATTGGATTTATGTATAGCCAGCAAATAGATTAAATTCCACTGAGAGCTTTTGTTTGTTTGTTTGTTAGAGTGGCCCAGTCCATTTCAAGTCAATGAGATCTTCTTATCACAAAACCCAAGCACGTCTCGTGCAATTTACCTGCTGGCTTTTTTTCCTGTTAACTGAGACAAGACTGTGGTAATTTTGAAAGTTGACGAAGTCAGTTCTGCCTGCCATATGAAGACAGATATAAGCAGCGAAAAAGAAGAAATGCCAAATTCTTATGTAGATGTATAAATAGCACTTTTTAAATGTCCTTGTTATTTTGCCACATCTATGTAGCAACGTAGGTTTTTTCCCCCTTAAAATTCACTTCATAAACTGGAAATACCACAAGGATATTATGTCAAGACTGTGCCACAGCAGAGATCCTGTAAGGGCCCTGAATACCAAGAGAAGCATAGCAAGCCGTACTAACATGGAGAGAGCATCTTGCAATTTTGGCTTGGAGCCCATTCTACTCTAGCTACTTCTTCTGCGTAAAGAAGTAGGAGGGATGGAAATTGCCTTCTTGGCCAATTGTGTACCAGTACATACAGTACAAAAGTGTTCTTCAATGTCTTAATGAAAAATATTTTCTGCAACAGAAAAGCAGAAGATGTTAGTACAACCAGATAAGAGACAAATGACCTCTGCTGACTTTGGGCCTGGCAGAAAAGACAGTGGGGAAAGACAGAGAAAAAGGAAGCATAGAAGTAAAGATATAAACAAATAAGATCTACTGGAGTTTGGGAAATATAGTTACTATAACTTAGACAGATTATTTAGAAATAAACTCCTATTAATAGTGGTATATAAATTCCCAGAACCATCTCATATTTGCTTGCTCAGATACATGTTTGAACCCCATTATTAGGGTATTCCTCTCTTACATTTTTATTCTGCTGATCATTATTTAGCTTTAATACAGTATTTGGTATGTGAGCTTCTTTTTCTCTCACTTTCCCCACACTCCCTTTCCCTGTAGGGCACAGAGTCTTTTAAACAGTATGGCTACTAGAGTGACTGTCTTCTTTCATTTATTTTATGTTAACCACTTCAGGAACATTTTTGGATATGAGGATACAACTCCTATAAATGAATACTTTGTTTAAAGGGAAAGTCCCTTTAAAACAACAAGAGTTGCGGGACTTCCAGGAAAGAAATGGCAGACTGAAGACAGCTCTGTGAAAAGTGGAGCTGATGACATGGTGGAATGAAGAGCCAGCAAGTAGACCAGCTCTTTGATAATTCCTCTCTGGACAAGGAGAGGACTTGAGATCACCCACAAGTGCTCCAGACAGCTGCTATTGCGAGGAGACTGCAAGACAGCAGGCTCTGGCGGGTTTAGAGTTCTAGGAGATGAGGGAATAGCCATCTTGCTCAAACCGCAGACGGCGCCTTTAAAAGGACGCTGGGTTTGTATACTTCCTGTTCTAATCACATTCAGAAATTGCTTGTTAACTGTTTTTCAGATATTAGAAACCTTTGTATTGACAAGTTGGATAGCACTGGGTGAGTTTCCCTTCAGTTCTCAGTGAAAGAAAGTTTTAACTACAAGTTTAAGAATTATTATTATTATTTTTTTTTGGAATAAACAGTAAAAGAGTGATTAAAACTTTGATTTTTTTAAATAATAATTTTTATTATTCAATAAAATTGAATAAAATTTCAATAAAATTAAATAAATTCAATAAATTAAAAATAATTTTTATTGAAGTTTACAAATACAAAGATAAAAAATTAATACAAACTAAGAATATAAAAATTAAAAAATAAAAAGTGCAGAGAAAAAGGAAAAAATAATAAAGAGAAAAGAAAAACAGATATATAAAGAAATGACTTCCCCCTCCATCAAGACAAGTACAAACTACTTCAGTGACTTATCACTTTCTCTGATGTTTCAACAAAAGATCTCTTCTTCCCATATCTCATCTGTTATCAATAAAATTATAAAGTCTTGTCATTCAGTCCTAATCAGCAAACATCCATTAAGAGTTTCCAGAAATAACAACATATATATTTTAACTTTAATCAAATAAATCAGTCTTATAGTCCTTTCCTTTCCTTTTAACAGACACTTATCACTTTCTCTAAAAATATAGCAAAAAATCTCTTCTACCCATATCTTATCTCTTATTTATAAGCAAATCTTTAAAGCCTCATCATTCAGTCCTAGTCAAAAAAAGTGCATTAAGAGCTACCAAAAACAACATATATATTTTAATCTTGATCAGATAAAGTCACTTTATCTTCCTTCCATTTACTTTTAAGAATCTTGATATTTAATTGCTTCAAATTGTGTCACACAAGTTGATTTCATATCATTTTCTCTTTGTCTCTTCTCAGAAACTCCTTCACAAGTTTAATACACCTCTTTTGTAAATCCAAGATAAGAAAGCTATCCAAGTCACTCTTCTGATTTATTATTTGTATGTCCCTTTTAATTATTAAGACATCAGCCAGTTTCATTTGTAAATCCAGCATAACATCGCTTTCCATATCATTCTTGTAACCTGACATTTTAAAATCCACTTTCTTACCACACTCAAATCAGCCTCAATCTCGGTTTTATCCAGTAAAATCTGTTCCTCTTCCATAACTTCTTTTAAATCCATTTTTATAATAGCAGATATTCTTAAGAGAAATTTCTGAGTGCATTGTTCCCAAATATCCTTGATTTCTAAGAGCCAAGATAAATTTGAAATAAGATTTTGGAATTAATTATAAAGAATCCTTTCTGTGGGAAAATGCTTTTCTTTTGAATTAAAAAAAAAAATAAGATAAGACTTTAAAAATTGGACACTAGAGAAAACTAGAGAGAATTAAATATTATAATTAAAGGAGAACAACACTTAAACTCGACTTAAAATTACAGAATGAAGCAAAATATTTTAATATTGGACATACTGAAGGATATTTTTGAACAATTAACAAAATTGTTAATTATTAACAGTTAACAGTTAATTTTAAGAGTGTCTGCCTCCTGTCTTTAAAAGATGTTATGGAAGAGGAACAAGTTCTACCTGACAAAATCGAGACTGATTTGAAAGTGGATTTAAAAATGACAGGCTACAAGAATGATTTGGAAAAAGATGCTACATTGGACATACAAAAGAAACCAGCTGATGTCTTAATAATTAAAAGGGTTATACAAATAACAAGCCAAGAGGGTGATCTGGATAATTTTCCTATATTGGATTTACAAAAGAGGCTTGTTAAAGCTTTGAATAATTTTGTGAGAAGGGATAAAGAAAGAAAATGAAAAGAAATCCAGTTTGAGGACATTATTTGAAGGGAATAAAGATCAAGATTGTTAGAAGTAAAAGGAAGGAATATAAAGTTGGTTTATTTGATCAAGGTTAAAATAGATATGTTGTTATTTCTGGTAACCCTTAATGGACTTTTGCTGACATCAGGACTGAAATGATGAGGCTTTAAGGATTTGTTTATAGATAAGAGATGGGATATGGGAAGAAGAGATCATTTGTTGTGTTTTAAGATAAGGTGATAAGTTACTAAAATTGTTTATACTTGTGATGAAAGGGGAAGTCATTTCTTTATATATTTCTTTTCTTTTTCATTATTATTATTATTATTATTATTATTATTATTATTATTCTCTTTCTATTTTTCCCTTTTTTCCCCTTTCTTTTCTGCACCTTATTTTTCTTTTTCTTTTATTTTTTTAGCTTGTATTAGTTTTTATTGTTGTAGTCTTTAATAAAATTACTTAAAAAAAAAAGAGTTGCAGACTCCATGTGGAATGCACACTCATTTCAAATTGCCTGAGAAGGATTTCAACAAACATCTCTATGTTGACCCTTTTTATTATAACTAAACACAAAGTTGATTTATGGCTTGTTCAAACCATTTGTACCTTATTTGTGAGTTTTGGTTATAAATAGCATAGAGAACTCCCAGCATTATTCTTTTAATTTGTACACCTTTAAAAAGTTCAACAAACATCTTGAAACCCCCCCCCCCATAACTATCATTAAATATTTATGATTCCATACATCCTATCAAATAAAATATTCCAGACAGAAAATAAACTGTGAAACTAAGTGATCAGAAAGGTATCGCTTACCTTGTAAAATAGAAATCTTTAAATTGGGAGACAATTTTCAAAGCTGAACATTTTTTCATTATTGGCAGTAGCATCAGTCACAATGGTTCTAGGAAAAAATACTACACCCTATGGCATAAAAAGAAAGTTCATCTTCCACTATATAATTCTCCTGGCTACTTCTGCTTAGAAGATAGCCATGAATGAACACATAGGGGCTTTCTCTAGTAATGCAGTAGTAGTACACATAATGCAATGACAGTTTGGGACATTTTAACTATTCCTAGACATTCCATCATCCCCATTAATTCTGGCTTGAAAAATTAAGGGTAATGTTGCTGCAGGTGGAGTAATTAATAAGACTGTGATCTAATCCAGGGTGCAATCAAGCCCAAAACCAGTGCAGCGAAGGCAATTTGAAATTTTTTAAACAGATTTTCCCTGATTCAAAATGTGGAGCTTTCCTTCCAATATGTAGAATAATTCAGGAGCTCTATTGTGCTGAGAACACTGCTATGTATATGTATACATGTCTGTATTTGTGTGTGTGTGTTTCACCCTGTTTCTTAGATAACCAATTTCTTCCTTATTCTGTCTCTGTTGACTCTTAAATAGTCAAAGAAAATGTTTCTTATTAGTCCTCAGGTCCTTCTTATTTACTTTTTAAAAATCTATCCTGCTTTTCACTATTAAAAGCAATTCCACCTAATAGCATTTCTTTTCATAATTAAAAGTATTAGTGTTTCTGATTATGTATGTGGGATGTTTTCTTGAACTCCTTACTTATATATTATTCTGTCTGGTTCTTGTACTTGGTGAACATACATTTCTACTGCTAGTACTTAAAAGCTGATGTTCATCAAATAGTTCCCATGCATCCAGTTAGTGACACCCACACCCCGCTCCCTTTTGTCCATTTCATATTTCCTGATTTCCTGATACCTCATTCCTTATGAACTATTTTTTTCTTTCTGAATATATAGACATGAAATCTGACCCAATATCTTTCTAAGATGTTTGAAATCTTTCCTGAAGTTCAGGAAACACATCTGACCAAACTCAGTTTTTACAGATTCCAAGATGACATGACCCCTTCTCCCAGTGCCCTGCTATTTTTAGTTATTCAGCCATATCAGATTCAAGCAACAGATTCCCAGGTTTCTCCTTCCAGCTTTTGAGTGGCTAGAATTATCTGCAAATCGCTTAAAAAGTGTTTTTTGCAGAGTTAGATCTCCAGTAGGTGTCACTACAGTAGTGATCACTCTTTACTGCAATGTCTCCTCTTGTAAAAGTTTTGTCATAAGTTCCAGGAAAATGCCATCTATGTTTCCCAGTTGGCTGGGAATCTACAGTAGATTGTCACAACATTATTACTTCCATTTATCTCTCATTCTGTCTTTACACAGATGCTTTCAACAGGGTTTCAGTTCTCAGTGCTTAAGGGTTTTGTTTTGTTTCTTTTCATAATCAAAAATTGGAATACCAGGCAGTATCTTTACCTACTATATTTTTCCAGCTATTTGGAAGACTAGAAGGTGGCCTGTACCTAACGTATTTTTAAGCTATCTATAAACAATCCTTTTCATAAAATCCTTTCTGTTTCTTTAGACGAGAATAGGTAATGATTATCATTTAACACAAATGGTCCAATATTTTCATTAAAACACTATTATCCACCCATTTTTTGCTGGCAATGGCTAACTTTTCTAATCTCTGGGTTTGTTTTTTTACTTCTATTGTTGTAAGACATTCTCTTTCTGTTCTGTAATGGTTATTTGTGCCATAAACACAATTCTGAAATTTTTGAAATTGGACAGTTGTTTGATCTAGTGATTCCTCATTTAAAAGTAGCTTTTTTTCAGTTCATTGAATTGAAATGCATACATTGTGCATCTTATCGCTGGACATATGTACACATGCTTGTGTGTAAGCAGAATTATTTTAGCAGAAGATGTGATTTGACTTGAAGAGAGAAAAAATGATGAAAATAATTTGGTTCACAGTAGAAATCAGAAAGTTAATGTAACATTTTACTTTATAGAACTATCATCATTAGACCAATACGCTCATGAAATTAGATGATAAGGACATACTACTACCAGGTACCATTAGACTTTTATTATTTAGAAGCAAATCAAGATAGAAGAACTGATAGTTACCTTTAGTATATGAGCTGTTGAGGAAAGTTACTTTGAGTATTTAACAAATCTAGACCAATATTCATTAGACTAATTAGCCAAACCTCAGTTGGATTCCAGTTTAATTAGAGTAGCCTCGCTGAAATCAAGGAGGCTGTTCTAAATATGATAACATATGGATCCCACCCCTTAAAGCATGGGAGATTCAAGTTGTCGGTAATATAAACAGCATAATGTAAACTTTAGATACATTTTGAGATATATACAGTATATCTCAAAGTATATACTGTATACTTTCCAAAGTGGAAAGTAATTTTCATATCAATCAAAATAGAAGAAATCTTTATTTTAAATGTAGACAGGTTCTGTTTTAGCAATTTGAACAATCCAAAGAAAAGAACATACAATCGCATGCAAAAATTTAAGCACCCCCACTCAAACTCTGTGTTCCAGTTAATCTTTAAGCGAACAAAAGCCAACACAACTTCTACATGGTACGAAGTTTAATACAACTTATTTCTGCAAATCTGAATGTATACTTACTATTTAGGTGCAGTTGTTCGCAGATTTAAAATAAGAAATAACTAATAGACAGGGTCAATGGTAATGAATAATGCATGTCATAAGGAGGTTGTCTGTACACCACTATGGTGACAGTCACTAGTCTTGGTAGTGAAGCAGATAAATCTCTAAAGGAAATTAATTTGCAGTGTAAATGAATACCTAATCACACTACTGTATGATAAACCTGCATTTATTCTGTAAACAAGTTGATAGAATAGGAAGATAGTCAAATATCTTCCCAAAGTTCCACTGCATATTTTTTACTTCACATACGTGATTTCATGAAGTGAAGCAAGGTTGTTTTTAGCAGCCAGTGCATATACCAATATTAAATTGGCTCTAGAATGACTGAAGTCATTGAGGATTTTGCTTGTTTTTCTGAAATACCCTACAATACTATAAATCTGGTTACATTTAATTAAATTAATATACACCGAAAAATTGTAATATATTTGCATTTGCTGATTCACTTTTTAAAAAAATGTACATGCTAAGTAGTTCAAACCAGTACAGAATGGAGATTGAAAATCTGGGAAGTATAAAATTCTTTATTTCATTATTGTAACCAAAGAACTCTTTGGCGTCACAATAGATTTTGGAAAAGAAATTTTAAATATTTTTTTCACCAAATCTTTGATGAACAGCTAGTGGAAAAAAAAAATTCCAGTGGCATTTATACTCATGTACTCAAAACAATTTAGATATCTAGGTGTTTAATTTTCATAGAATATATTAAAATAACATTTGTTAATCTTGTTAGCATTTCTGTACTTCTTCGATATTCTTAAGGACAAGTTAGAATGTGGAACATTTTCATTTTCAGTCCCAGATCTTACATTTTTAAGTAAACCCTTTGAAAAAATATTGTATAAGAAACCTAATACAATATCTGTTTAGAAAATGTATGGTATGGTTATGTTGTGGAATTCAATTGCTCATAAATAGACTGTTGAGCCTCTAACATGTCTTTATTTTCCTGACATACTCCACTGCAGCCCACTAATATGTCTTCTCCTATTGTCATATTACACTGTTTAATTAGTACATTTGAATGAGAGGCTCTATCCTCGAAACAAAAGGTTTAAATGAATCACCTGTTCTCATTTTAAATGCTTCTCAAGTCTTTATCACAGATGTTTGGGCTTTCTAATACTGCTGTGTGCTTTGTAACCTTCAACAGAAAGTCCTGTCTTAAAAAAAATTAATTACTATAAACATTACTCCCAAGCAGATAGTAACAGCATCAAATTAACATCACAGCTCTATTGTAAGTAAATTTTATACTGAGAAATTCCAGTATGACAATTATTTTCTGACTCTGAATTCCAAGGAGCCATAAGTGTTTTCAGGAAGCTTATCAGCATTCTATAGAAAGAAGGTCAATAACATTAAAATAGAGGTATGCAAATCATTTGTAAGAGATGCTGTGCAACATGCAGGAGCACATATGAAGCATATCTGTTTGAATCATTAAAACATATTTTTCCAGCCTTGTTGCAGCTGTTTCATAAGCTGCTATATGCATATGTTTCCACAGTCTAGTTAGAACAGCTTTTCTGAAAGACCAGGTACTGATCTTGTCTAGGAAAGTGCAGATATGGGAAAATGTTGGTATTCTTCTAGAATGCACACTGATTTCACAGAGGACTTGATTAATGAAGCCAAAGAGACTTCCAGAATTCTTTGTTAAATAAACCAAATGGCAAGTAATATATGTCTTTCCTTTCAGAATATAATATAATCAGAGTTTCTAATAAGGAGTGTTTTTTTTTTTAAATGCTGGTTGCTGTGAGCCACCTACGATCACTGTGTGAAATAGGCAGCCATATAAGTTCTTTATATAACTAAATAATAATAATAAAAAATAAAATAAAACCCCCATATTCTGTGTAATTGCAATAACAGAGTGGAATATAGCTCAGAAAACATGTTCAGATATTAATGTATTTCTCTGATATAATTTTATTAAGAATTGTGATTATAATGGTAAAATCTAATACAAACTAAACTAAACTAAAGAAAGAGAAGACAATAGAAAGAAAGAAGAAAAAGTGTGAGAAAAAAGAAGAAAAAAGAAAGAATATAATAAAGAGAAAAGAAATATATAAAAAAGTTATTTCCAATCTTCATCACAAGTATAAACAAATTTAGTTGCTTTTTACTCCCTCTAAGGTTACAAACAATCTCTTCATCTCATATCCCATCTCTTATCTATAGACAAATCCATAAAGAATAATCTTTTCAGTCCTGCAGTCAGAAAGTCCACAAAGGTTTGCCAGAAGTAACAACATACCTTGTTTTAACCTTGACCAAATAAACCAACTTTATATTCTTTCATCAATAACAGTCTTAATATTTAGTTCATTCAAATATTGTCATAGGATTTGATTTCTCTCCATTTCTTCTTTGTCCCATCACACAGAGTTCTTCAAGGCTTTAACAAGCCTCTTGTTTTTCCAATAGGAAAAAAATTGTTCAGGTCACTCTCTTGGTTTATCATTTGTATTTTGTTATACCCTTTTGAATTTTAAAATATCAACCAATTTCTTTTGTAGATCCAGTGAAACATCCTTTTCCAAGTCATTCTCTTGGCTTGTCAGTTGTAAATCCATTTTCAATACCATCTCGTCAGATAAAATTTGTACTACATCTGTCATTTCTTCAATAACATATTTTGGACGCAGTCTATCCATAGAATCAGACATCTTTGCTGACATTGTTGATATTGTAGCTACTAATTTCTGACTCCATTCTTCAAAAGTCTCCTTCAGTATTTTCATTGTTACAACATTTTGCATTTTATAGGTTTGCATAGCCCTCTCTAGTGTCCAGTTTTTAAATCATGAAATTGCTTATCTCTGTTATGCCTTCCAAAAACCAAAGCAGATCTATTTCCCATGAGAAGCTGTTTGTTCTTTATAATTAATCCCAAAGTCTTATAGTAAAAATTTCAATATTCCAAATTTATCTGAACCCTTAGTCCGTTTATAACTTTCTAAGATCAAAATCTTATTTAGCTTTTTGCTGTTTAAGAACTTAAAGAATCTGAAATAAACAGATTAATTAATTTTTCTTTTGTTCAGAATTCAAGATAAACTCACCTGATGAAGGCTTTTCAAACTTGTTATTCTGAGGGTTTCTAATAGCTTTCAAATTTCCAAAAGTGATTAGTAAGTGAGGTTTGCGAATTTAGTGTCCTTTCAAAGGCTCCATTGTGGTTGCAAGCAAGATGGCTAATCCCTTCATCTCCTGATGCTCAAACCTGTGGAAAATTGCTGTCCTGCAGTCTCCTCGTGAGGAGCAGCTGTCCAGAGCACATGTGGGTGATCTTTTGTCTTCTCCTTATCCTGAGAGGTTCCAAGGAACTGGTCTACTCACTGATTGCTTGTTTTTTGCCAGTCATTGGCTCCACTTCCACAGAACTGTCTTTAGTTTGCCATACAGGTAGTCCTCGCTTAATGACCATTCATTCAGCAACCATTCAAAATTACAACAGCACCGAAAAAATAGACTTACAACCCATGCCTGAAGATACAGCCATTGCAATGCCCCTGCGGTCACATTATCAAAATTTGGGCACTTGGCAGTCCACCTGCACTTATGACCTCAGGGGCGTTGCAACTCCCCCCACCCACCTATCTCCCTCCATCTATCCCCTTTTGGTCACCCTGCACAGCAGCACTTGGTGGCAGTGTGGGGGCTGGGGCTAAAGTAGAGGCCTGAGATCTTTAGCAGTCTCAGCCAGCTGTCAGCACCCCCAGACCTCGACTTCAGCCCCAGCGCCACCACTGCCACTGAGGAATGCCACCTCAAGCCTCACACCGCTGGCCTTCATTGCCTTGCACCGTTCTCCAAGCCACATCCCTTGTTCCTTTTGCAAGCTGCATGCTCCATACCTTCTGCAAACTGGCATCCTGTTCCTTTTGTAAGTCACACATCCCATACCTTCTGCAAGCCAGTGTCCCATTCTTGCAAGACCTGGGCTTAACAACCTGTGATTCTCGCTTAACAATGGCAGCTGAGAGTGCCAGGATTGCATCGTTTAGTGACCTAAATTCTGGTCCCAATTGTGGTTGTTAAGCAAGAACTACCTGTACCTCCCCCAGAAGTCCAGATATTAATGTATTTGATCATATTACAAACATTTGAAATGAAGTCCTAACTAGGTTCCATTTTACCAGATTTGATGTTAAATCCAATATTTATCACTGTGATTAATATCTGCACAAATTATTGTATATAATTTTTTTTAAAAAATGACATGTTAATTTTAGGACTAGATTAGAATAACATGTATGTGCTTGTGTGTTTATATACACACATGCATGAATTCAAGATTGGAGTTTTAAGTTTGCATGAAGCTGGAATATAGCAAGTCATAATTTTAACAATAGAAGATAATACTGCAGTAGCTACTGAAGAGCATGGATCTGACTAGAGATGTAGTCTACGTAGAAGCCATAAGATCTGAATGTCAGCCAGTATGATGAGAGGAGAGTGCAGGAGGCTGAGACAAATGTGGTTTCATATCTCCTGCCTTTGATCAGTTTCTGAGCATAATACAATCCTTCTGGTTAAAGCTTTTGTTCTTTAATTTCAATCTTGTCTTTCAAAATTATTCATATAATCACACGTAAATTAAATATTCACAGGCATATTGAATTTATTTGTATAAGACAAATACACCTGCAAATATGAAACTAAAAAAGTTTTGCAACTTCGTTATCATTAATCATTGCAATCAGGATTTTTGGGAGCTGGGGGTTCCTATGAGTACTTCAGGTCTCTCAGATATCTTAGATTTCCTTGAGGTACATGGAAATTCATTTTTTCTATGTGACTTTTTTTTTGAGCAAATGGATAACTACTAAAGTATGTAAATGTGATTCAATCAAATTTTGTTTTCCTTATCTGAAAAGAACAATAATTTTCTATAGTGTACATACAATACTACTTCTGCATGAATTCTAATTCAGTCTTTTCTCTGACCTCATCTAGAATCCTAAATATCATCCTCCAAATCCAGATTAGCCTTTTTGAAGCAATATGATCCACTAAATGGTTTCCATGTTGTTTGTCAATTTGAATATAAACAAATGCCCCTTTACTGGCTAGGAACATCCATTATATCTTATTTTATAAGAGCAGTATAATCACTTCATTCGTGCTATAGATGATTCCCTTGTAAAACTGTAGAAAATTACAAAAACTAGCTGTCATAACATGGACACTAGGGAGAAAAATTTGAATATTTGAAGGAATATATACTGCAGTAGATTTACAAATATAAATCACAGTGAACTGAATATAAGAGGTTTTTTTTCATTCATGGCACAACTGTTTTAGACTCCACATTGGAAGATAGCCCTGTTAAAAAAAATAGCATCTCTGTAGATTCTAGCCATACTATGGATCTTCCTTGTTACAGCCCTGCATGAAATCTTTTGCTGTTACAAGCATTGACACAAAAATGTCAGCCATTTTTGTTCTGATCATTATATTCAGCTCAGTATTGGTTGTATGCTCTTTCATAATGAGAGAGAAGAAAAGATGATGCAGATTTATTCTATTATTTATTCATGAATTTATTATTTATTTCTTTTTTATTTTCAGAAAATGAATTTGGAGGAAAACTGGTGAATCCAACGCAGTGATAGGCTTGGAAAACAGAGACTGGACCAAAGAACGATTATTTCACTAAACAATTTCAGGTACAATTGAACGATATACTATTGAGAGATTATTGACGAAAATCAATAATCTTTTTGTGCTTTTTCTTTTTGCTACTCTTGGTGCCCCCTGTGACATTATCTGATTGCTGTTTCACAGCTTCTTGGATGTTGCATTCTTAAAAGGACAGTTCACACTATAAAAATTAAAGTCTTACCGAAATACAGAATGTGCATATACTACTTTTGCTAATGCAATTATATAAACAGCATAAAGGAGCACCGATTCCCAAATAGCGTTAACTTACTATAGCATTTTCTAAATACAAAATGAGAACTGTGAGAAAATATCAAGCAAATATATATGCAGGTTTATGGATTTCTTTTAAAATATGAACATGTACACAGACATGCAGGTACACATGCACAGAAAGTTAGTTGTATTTCTTTCTATAGTCAGCAGTAGTTTTCTAGTAGCTCTCCCAGACTTAAAGCAGAGATTAATTTGTGTGGTTTTATGACACTCAGCAATCTAAGAATAGAATAGAAATGGATGAAGATGTGCATAATTGTACTTAGAAATTTGTTTTTATGAGGTACTCCTTATTTATAGTGCTACTTTGGAACAAAGTTTCTGAAAGCAATGCTACATCATTTTGCAGTAAGATAGATTATATCGTACCTGATCTGCGATCTTGTAGAGGAAGGAAGAAAGATACATCTCCAGTTATTTCGCCTACTCCTGTATATATTAGTAACAGGATATCGGATGCATCTAACTGTCTCAAATGCTACCTAGCAATGCTTTCTTGAAATTTGTCATTACTAATAGTATCTAATCTACCCCTGCAATAGGAAACAATGATGTCCGCTGTTATAAAAATTGTTTTGTTGTTTTCACTCAAATAAATGTAACACCATATGTGAATTTGTATTTCTTACTTTATTGGGGTTGTTTCCACCAAACAGTTAGGTGAGGGAGATTTGAATTATATCATACTTTTCCCAGTGGTTTCAGTGTATGACCTTAAATTCTCGAAAGAAAAGGCAGAATATAAATGCAATAGTAAAACAGTCAATTTTTTTTATGGAAGCTTTCTTTATGGGACATCTTTCTGATTGATTTCCACCTGTTTAGAAAATGAACTATATATTTTTGAAATTAATTAGCTGGAAATAATTAGATCAAATTAAAATGCTTTCAATTTCTAAAGTCATTGATCATTTACAACGTGAACATTTTTCAGTATTTAAGAAATGTGTTTGTCAGAAGACTTTTGACAGACCCCAGCTTTCATTGTCGTATGTTACAGCTGCAAAAATTGTGGCCTTGACAATATCTACTTCTGTTGTCAGTGCAGTGTTTCTGCACTTTAATATTTTGCCTAGCTTTGTCATAGTCTTTCTCTGAAGTAGCAGTTGCCTCATTATTTCATGGCTACTGTTCCCATCCCTGCCAATTTTGGGGCCTAGGAAGATAAAGTCTGTGAGCATTTCAACTTCTTCTCTGCATTGGGTTGGCCTTTCCTATTGACATAACAGCTTTTTTATAAATTATTGAGCAGCAGACTAGGTTTGGCACCATTGTCCTTCATCTTCAACAATAGTTTACTTGTGTTTCACTTTTTTCACTTCCAGCCATCAAAGGAGTATTAGCAGCATAGTTGAGACTATTGAAAAATTTTCCAGCAATATTAATTTCACTTTCCATTTATGCTAGTTTAGCATTTCTCATAATGTACTCTGTACATAAGTTACAGTACATAAGGGGGCAACACACAGAGCACATACCCTTTGTGATCTTGAACAATTTAGTCACTGCATATTCCTTCTAACAATTGCTTCTTGGTCATCATACAAATTCTTCAGTGGGCAAATGAGATGACCTGGAACACTCATTTTTTAATTTGTTTTGATCTGCACAATCAAAAGCCTTTGTAAAACCAAAAAGGCAACCGTTTCTGGAACTCCCTTTTCCCATTCCTTTATGTTAGCAATGTGATCATGGATGCCTCTGTCTCTTCTGAATCAGCTTGTATACCAGCAGTTCTCATTTCATGTATTTTTGAAATCTGGATTGCAAAATCTTGAGCATTATTTAAATAGTATGTAAGGTAAATAGAAGTGTTCAGAGCAGTCTTTAGTACTGTTCTGTATTTGGTACCAGAATGTTTTGCCAATCCATTGGCCACTGCTGCTTTTCTATATCTAATTAGAAACCACATATACCACTTTATCATATTGTAAGATTTAAATTATTTCTGCTGGTATTTCATCAACTCCTGTAGCTTTGTTGTTAGCAATCTTTTCTTGGGACTATTTAACTTCACTTTCCAGAAAGTTTGGCTCTAGTTTAGTGATCAAACCTTTGTATCAATGACTGGTTTTAGGATCTTTTTTGTGCAGATCTCCTATATATTGGCACCATCTGTTTATATCTCTTCTAACTGATTGTTGGCTTTTCTATCTTTTATCATGCCTATCTTTCTTAAAAGTTCCTTGATTTCTTCAATTTTTTTTTTTTTTAAAATCTTTCCCCCCTCATTTGATGGCTCTCAATTTCTTGGCACTGCTTATTTAGATAAAACTACGTATTTCTACTTGTTCTTCTTTGGAACTCAACATTCAATTGGGCAAATTTTCTTCTGTCTCTGTTGCCTTTTTCTTTCCACATTTCTTTAGCAATTTTCAGCATCTCATTTTTTTTCTTTTTCTTTCATTTGCTTTTTCTTTGCTTCCTTCTTTAATGATACCATGAATTTCAGTCCCGAATTCTCAGACAATTATATTTATCAAATATAATTAATTACAGCTTTTCTTTACCATCACCACATTATCATACAGAGTACTGCTGAAGTTGTATCTTTTTGGTCTGATGATTTTATTAGTTTTCTTTACTTTAAGTTGTAATTTTGCAAGGACTTTATGATCTGATCTGCACTCAGAACCAGGTCTAGTTATTAATAGACAAAACGTAACTTCTCCATGTTTCCTTTTAAAGTATACTATTTTCGGGGGGGGGGGGGATTTCATTTATTTAAAAGAACAGAGGAAAAAAATAAGAGAAATGTATTTTTTTAAAAAAAAGAGAGGAAAAAACATTACACACACACACACACACACATATATATATATAAATAAAAACACAGTTTTATATAACAGTTTCACTAAAAGATAACCATATTTCATTGTAATTGTCTACGCATAGTCTATGTCTATAGGCAACTCAGGTGTTGGACCAGGATGTTGGCTGAGAATGTCTTTGTGCACTGTGTGTTAGATTATTATTACCCAGCCATTATATGTCTGTTCTTTTTATGTATAATCATTTTTACTGACTGAATTGTGAGGTGCCAATAGTCATACATGAGTGGGCAGACAACTAAGTATGAATGGAATAAACAAACAAACAAGCTCCTTCATAAGATAAGAGTAACACTAGGCCTTCAATCCACTGAGTAATTGGAGCCATAAATTTGGCTTTCCAGTGTTGAAATACTAAATTTTTGGCAATGATGAATCCATCTGTGTTCTATCAATTGCCATGTAGTAGTTATATAGCTATGCGAAAGTGTGCATCCATTCAAAAATACTACACTTTGCTTCAAAATAAAATTAATATATGTACTTATTTCTTCCCAGAACATAATAAGGACACTGCAAAAACATACATTTCAATGAATTATTATTCTGATTGCATCATCAACAACATGATGATTTATTCATTCCTTTTCTGTAACAAATGCAATCACTCCAAAATACTATTTTTTTCCTATAAACTGTAATCTAAAATCTAATGAGGGTTTTGGTATGGAGGTCAAAATATTCTCTCATTCCTCAGATAAAATGTGGGTCTCTAGTTCTTTATTTCATTCAGGCTTTAACATTTGGATATCAAATTGATTGATTAATAACATATATTTATAAAGACTGATAATAGGCTCTTTGGTCCCATAAGATTTAATGATCCTTTCCAGTAATTTAGGGGAGGATGATAATGCTGCTGATATAAGTAAGATATCAATAATGTTGTAATTGTAAATACGGCCAGTGAGTAGCAACTGACAAATGTTATTAAACATTTAACATTAAAAATTATAGGAATTCGTTGTTATCATCTACTAGTTGATCTAAAGTAAAGATCCCAGCATCCATCCATATCTTCCATTACATCTTTTTAAAAATCCGTTTTGAGATCTGGATTTCCCTAGAGCATCAATTTAGCATGGGAAAAAGGACCAAGACATATTTTCCCAGAAATAATATACCATAGATTTCAAATCAGTAACAGGAGATAGAGCAAATCTATTTCATTTGGAACTCAAACAATGCAATTAGCTAAAGGTATTGTATACAAATATTCCTAAAAAGGCCCAGGAAGTAGAGTTTGCACTATGTAAAGGCATACAAAATTTGGTACTAGTCAAAAGGTGTACATAGTAGTATAATTCAAAATTTAGAAAACCCAGTCCCTTATCTTTTGCAATTCCATATTTTTCAAAGACACCTTCAGAATTGAAGAACCCCATAGAAATTTATGAAACATTTTACTGAGTAATAATTGTTGTGAGAAATTCAACTGCAGAAGGTCAGTTTTAGCTAAAAAAAGCTTTTCATCAGATAAATCCTCAGGCTTACTATACATATTTATATGTGAATAAAATTTTAAAATATACATCCTTTGGGATGCTACATATCTTATCATTCTCATATTTAATGGCTGTGGCAATGTTTTCATCTTTATTTTTGCTTCCCATGGTTTGCTAAGATCTGCCAGGTCTTTCACTATTTCCCCAATATTTTGATATAAACATTTTAGCATGAATTCAGTTTGCTGTGATATAATTCAATATATATTTAGTTGCTTTTATCTCACTGTATAGGCTGATAGTTGGTCTACTGAGAAAGGCTTTCAATTTATCTCTCAAATTAGTCTTATGTTTATTTTTTAAATTTTTTCTTATGTGATGCATCCCCACATTAAATTCAATATATTATAGTGTCTTAGAACTTATCTGCTTTATAAATTCCCTGTCATTCAACAGACAGACATTAAAATATCAGCTTCCAGATAGTTTAAATTGTTGTGGTTGTAAATTTAAAGTGATTGGGCTGTGATTCAGTATATGAAAGATTTCAATTGGGCATGTTTGAATTTTAAGAAATCAAAAAACAATGAAGTCTAAAAAAATTCTAATGCACTGCTGAGATCATATACTCAGGATTGTATACTCCTATTATTTGGAATGTAACAAATATGAGGGATGAATTAAATTTAATCAATCATCCATGTATGCCCTAATTGTATTTCTCATTAATGACTGTCTTTTACAAGTGGGTGTATTCCTATCTAATTCAGGACCTAATATCTTGTTAAAATCTGCTACAATAATAGGGTAATAACAGATATTGTTTAAATGATAAAAAGTACTTAAGACCGTAAACATTTATAATAACCATAGTTATTTCAGAAATTTTACCAACTAGAACGAAGAAATGATAATGCATGTCAGCTATCACTTGCTGAAAGTGTAAAGAGAGGTGTTTATGGATCAGAGTGGCTACCTTTTTGTCACTGCTTGAAGCATTACTAAAATGCACAAATACATAGACTTTCTAACACAGTCTCTAAAGAAAGAATTTTTGGGGGTGGAAGTTGACTTACATGGGGTTAAGACTATGGTACTTGGAATTTATGCTCCAAATGAGGATAAAGTGACTTTTTACAAACTACTTATGGAAAGATTAATAGGTTTTTCTTATGAAAATTGGTGTTTGATGGGGGATTGGAATGGAATGATCTCCCCACAACTGGATAGAACATCAGAGAAAAATGTTAAAATCACCCAAGGTAAATTACCATTTTTTTAAAATTTAATGGACAATTTAGAGTTAGTAGATATATGGAGACAGAAAAATGGTAATTCTAGAGAGTAAACCTACTTTTCAGAAAGACATAGATCCTTCTCAAGAACAGATATGATTTGGATCTCAAAGAATTTGGCTACAAAGATCTCTAAAGTAGAGATTATACCAAATACTTTTTCTTATCATAATCCTGTGAGTTTGGTTTATAAAAGGAAATCTAGTTATTTTAGATGGAGATTAAATGAAACATTGTTACAAAAAGAAGTAATAATGGCTTATTGTAAAAAGAAAATAACATAATTTTTTGAAAATAATTTAAATAATGGCACTGATTTAAGAATGGTTTGGGATGCAAGTAAAGCTTTTATGAGAGGTTATTTTATACAACATAATACTGACCTCAAAAAGAAGAGGCAAGCAAAAACATAGGCTATTTTAGATGAGATAAAAAGAAAATAAGAATTAAAGAAATCTCCAGAGAAGATAAGTATTTCTCATCAAATTAAACTTTTACAACAACAATTATCAATGTTAATAGTAAGAGGAATGAAAATAAAAATGAATTATGTAAAGCAAAAGAAATTGAATTTGTAAATAAATCAGGGAAATGGCTAGCATACAAATTAAGAAAAGCAAATGATACTGAAACTTCAAGAGGAAGATACTGTATTAATGGATAATATGACTATACAAAATGAGTTTTATCAGTACTATACAAATTTGTATAAAGGACATAATATTCCTTTGGAGAAAATAGATTAATGTTTTAAAAAAACAAAATCTACCAAAGATTACAGAGAAACAAAGACAGATTATGAATTGATCTATAACAATAAGGGAAGATTCTGAAGCTATAAAAAAGATAAACCAGGAAAAGTACCTGGACCAGATGGATTACCGGGTTCTTACTATAAATGCTTTGAGGGTAAACTTTTACAACCTCTGCAAAATACAATGAATTCTATTTTACAGGGAGGAAAGATGCCAGAGATTTGAAAAGAGGCTTATATAGCACAAATTTTGCAGCTTGCTGAATGGAAGTTGTTGAGAAACAGAAGGCTTTTGGAGCTAGAAGGACATGCCTTGAGGTTTGGGTGGCATGGGTATTTATGGTACGATAAAGCTAAGGTCAATGTAGATTTTAAAAATCATTTTGTTAGATGTGCCACACTAAGAATATGGAACAGATATAAACCCAGATTGTGCCCAAAAATACCTTTGTGGCTCTCAGCACAAGAAACAATTTATAGAGGAGAAATTATAAGTAAACACAGATGGCTAACTTATTGTGACATATTAGAATTTTGCCAGGGAGAATGCAAAATAAAATCAAGAGAGGACATGGTGGCACAAGGATACACTTATCAATGGTTTTCTTATGTGTAATTACTAGAAAGATTTAAAGTAGGTAAAAAAACTTTTGGTTTTGAGCATGGTAAGACTGAGTCTGTGTACAAATGATGAACGTGTTATTGCTAAAATGTATAAACTTCTATTGAAATTTGAAACAGAAGAAGAACAAGTGAAAGAATGTATGATAAAGGAGAATAAAAAGTAAGCAAAGAAAAACTGTAAGGGAGAAAGAAAGAGTGGGAAGAAATGAAATAAGACACAACATAATTTAGGAGTATGCTTAGACACTTAATTAGGTATGGGAATAAGCCAGAAGTTACTACACAGTGTACACATACCTTTGGCTTTAATCCAATCACTTCTTAAGCAACAGCATTACTTGTATTCATCCTCTGCTCTACTCCAGTTGTTTATTGGATCCTTCCAACCTAGGGTTCTCATCTTTCAATATCATATTAAACAATGTCATCTATTGGGTCATAGGGAGTATGCCTCCTCTGTTGCGACACCTGCTCTTTGAAACAGCATCCTCGAACCATGTGGCTCCCATCTTGATGACATTCAAAGCATCCTCGAAAATCTAGCTGTTCCCCCAGGCCTTGGGTAGGGTGGTATCAAGCCCCTATAGAATTTTATTTGGTTAAGGAACTCTTTTCCGGATGCATGTGATCTTTGTTCTCATTGTTTGACTGTTTTCCTGCTTTTAATGTTGTAAGGCATCCAGAGTCAGGCAACTTCTAGAATGAATAAATGAATGAATGAATTAACGAATAAATAAGTAAATACATTCATAAATTCTGGTGGTTGAGAAGGGGAATTAGGAAGAACAGATTGTGCTATACAAACAGAAGAAGAGGAGCTTAATAGGACTACATGGATTATTTTATGGCATGTGATGTTTGCCTTTGAAGTTGATAAATTAATAATTTGACCAAATCTTTTTTTCCCCCTAGGGTGATTGTTCTTTGAAAATGAATCACACAGATATCTGTAATATCCAATGATTCAGATTACAAGGATCTGTTCTAATGCTGTTTACATTTTACATTACATATCTACAAAAGAGGGAGAAGTTTACATAGGTGTGGCCCTTGACTGATCTTATAATGCTATATCCATGTGAGATATGCTGCCCCCAACATTCCATATCATTATAATTGTACCAATCAGATATGAGATTATAAAATTCTTAGACACTTAGAGAAGAACATTACTTTATAGGGGTTCTTGGATTGTCACATGTAAATTTAAGCTCACATACATTTAGTCCTTGATCTCAAATGGCCTCTTTCAGTAACATTTTTTTAAAGAATGTTTGAGAGGTCAGATGCTCCCATGGGAGACATGTTCTGTTTTCAAACCTAGAAAATAATTGGTTTAGAAATGAAGAAATCAAGTCTCATAGTGATTCTAAGGGACAGTCTAGATGATTCGTAAGAGATTTCCTCTGGGTCAGATGAATCATTGCTGAAATATTTATATGATTTCCTCTTAGATTAATCCAGACTTTTCTTCTACATAATTTAATTTTTTCTCTTCTCCTCCCATGACTGTTTTGTAGGACATAACCATGCTGAATTTCTGCAGAAATAATTCTTCCAAGACTAGAATTCACTTACTTATTTCCTTTAATGGATGATAATATATCACTGCAACATTAATTTTGCCCGTGCAAACAATGAACATTAAATAAGACTTGTATAATGGAAGCATTTAGATAAACATTTAGATGGTATTAGCAGTTACCAGTTCAGTTTACTGTATGAATGGGCCAACAGAACTACTATGTTCCACCCTTCTATCCAGTATGTATGTATGTATCTCCATCTCTTTTGAAGAAATGTTGATAGGATGTATGTTTATAGGAGCTGTTCTGTTGTACCTTGGGGGCTCCATACTATATAGGTAATATTTGCCATAATATTCCACCCATAGTAGGTATATATATTAATATATAGAAAACTTTACCTCTACATGTGCAGTTTTCTCCTATGTTGTGCACTAGAATAGCCTCAGGAAGGCTCAGTTTAATATACTTTAGTTTGGTGGACTTTGGATATAAAGGGCACCTTTTTTGCTCAGACCTTACCTCCATTTAATGGACTACTTCCTATTAAATCAAGGCTTTGTCCATTCAACTGAGGTATAGTTGCAAATGACACTATTAACATCAATTGTATAATCATGAAATTGAGGCAAATTGATGCAAATAATGTACATTCAGATTCAGTAGATATTCATTTTTAATGGACACTCTATATTCCTGAAAGGTAAGTCAAGGTTAGGTTCTGCCAGTTTTAGTTCCCTCTCTTTCTCTCATTCTCTCTCTCCCTCTCCCTCTCCCTCTCCCTCTCCCTCTCCCTCCCCCCCCCCTCTCTCTCACACACACACACACACACACACACACAATGTATTAGTGAAGACCCCTGATTGATTCTAAGAGATGTAAAGATTTTCCACTGCTGTTAGCAAGCTACCTCTTATCTTTATTTTCTTTTGCTTGAGAAATGCTTTTATATAATCTGTGCTAACTGATGTATTGTGAAGATGACAGGTTCATATTAATCAGTAAAACTTTTTTTTTTTTTTTTGCATTGGTATCTTCCTTCCCATTGCTTCTCATCAGTCTCTCAGTCATCTTCTTTTTCCTACTATTTCTATTTTTTGTTCCCTTTACTTTTTCCTCATTATTTAATTACTTATATCTATATAAATATTTGTAGGCTTGCTGTTGTTTATAAAAGAATAAATGCAGGATTATATGAATTACCATTATATATTTTAGTGGGCAAATAATCCTTCCACACTCTTTCTCATGGAAAATTGTGGTTTAGAAATATGGTACCAAAGAGTTTGGACTATCATTCACTGACAGCATCTCGGCACCCTTAGCTGTTCTGACTGCTTCAATCTCAGGAGACCGTCAGTTATGATTGATCACATAGCCTCTGCTGATGTCAGCAGGCTAAAGAGAGCACTTATGGTATATTGGGATAGGATAACACAACAGAACAATAGGAATTAAAGGAAGAAATGCTTCTGATGCTTTTGGAAAGAACACAGCTTTAGCCCACCAGCAAATGTGTACTTGAATCACTTTGAACATTTGATAGGTTATAAAATCAAATTAAATTCCAGTCTCCTGATAAGTATAGAATCACCTAGCTGCACAGAAAGTCACGGATGTGAATGTTTTGTGGTTTTAAGGATAGCGAATAATCCATTAATTATCTTTATAAAAGAAAGCTGCTGCTGCTGCTACCGCTAGCAATTTGTACGGTAAACATTAATTAAAGCAGTACATTTCTCATAAAACAAAACTCAAAGCACATGTTAAAGGGACTCCTTTTTATATGCTTTGATCAGCTACTCGTTTCATGTGGAGTCCTTGGGATTCTCTGAGTTTGGTTGTTTTCTTGCAAACATTTTGTTACCCAGCTAGATAACATCTTCGGTGCTAGCATTGTTTGCAAGAAAACAACCAAGCTCAGAGAATCCCAAGGACTCCACAGTTCAACCCTGAGCTACATATATTCTCTTCTATTGGTACTAGTTTCATTTAGGTTTTCTGGAAATGTTATATTTTATCCATATGCAGAAGCAATCTCTGTAACTAATTTTATCCTTGAGCTAATGCTCTGTATGACGAGAGCAGTAGGCCTTGAAATTAGATACATACAATTGCTTTCAACTTTATTTTTATTCTATGTATCTCTGAATTCACAGGCATAACTGGCTATTTAGACAGGGGTATTATCTAAATTAGGTAACAACCAGTTCCAACAGCCACGTGGCTGGGCTGGCCAAAACATGAGGAAGTTACAACATAAGGAGCTGGTGGCAGCAGTAGCCTCAGGCTTGGGGGCCAATAGCATTAGAAAAAGGCTATGGGAGAAAGAGGGAGGCCAACTGCTGCTCCCTGCTGTGTAAGAACTCATGCTGAGTCTTCTAGTTGCACCTGCTGACTACAATGTGCAGGAGGAGGAAGAATGGGGCTCTAAAGGCCACCACAGCAACTATAATGGCACCAGGGGCTATGCACACCCTCAGGTTATGCCAAGAACAACCACTTCCTCTTTGTACAGGTTATGGCTACCCAACCCTTTTCTGAACTGGAAACTGTAGGTGCTAAGTAATGATTGAGTGTTTCTGTGTACAAAACCCTCATCCAATTCTATCAGAGAAAAGGATTTTTCAGTATGTGGATAAAATTAATCATGTCAGTTGTAGCCCAAATTGCTTTTGTATTATACCTTGAGCTTTAAAATGTACAGTTAATAATAATATTTCATATATTCCTCAGAAAGGTGCAATTCTGCCTGGTTACCTATGATGTATTAAGAAAGATGTCTGGGATAATTAAAACAGAATTCTATAAAAGCAATACAAAGCATATTTTCTCTCATTCAGCTTTGGAATGCTCAAAAGCCAGTAGCCAATAGGTCCAGTCTTGCTGAATTGTAAAGAACTGAAAACTTTGGAAAAGTTGTTTCAATGAAGTTATAGGACCATTGAACATTTTATGTTCAATATGTGGTTGAAGTATAATTTTAAAATATCAGTGAGGAGTGCAAAAGGAAACAAAATCAATGTTTTAAACTTAATCACATATATCCTTATGTACAGTAGTCCTTGCTTAACTACTGCAGTCTGGACTACCAACTCTGTCGCTAAGCAACACAGTTGTTAAGCGAGGCATCACGTGACCACAACTTGTGATTTCAGTGCCGGTATCTCCACTGACTTTGCTTGTTAGAAGCTGGCTATGAAGCATGCAAATGGCGATCATATGACCCAAAAGCTGCAACAGTTGTAAGGGCTGGATATAAAGTTACTTTTTCAGCACTGTTGTAACTTCAAACATTTGCTAAATGGGACAGTTGTTAAGCAAGGACTGCTTGTAGGCACAAGGAAAAATAATGGTAATTTACTATTATTTGATATAATATTTATTTTCAAAATTTGAATTTGACATCTCTGGATTATTAATACCCCTATAGCTTGATGACAAGTAATCACAATTCCACTTCACAATAGTCTGGTCAAAGCCAAACAAAATTGCAAACTAATTCAACATTATAAATTGAGCTGTAATCTTGATCTTAGTTTAACAAATCCCTGTTTCTGCCATGTGATAATCCAATCTGTTTGAAGTCAGAATTTTGAACAGCTGCATATCTTAGGAGACAAGTAGTCTTCTCTTTCATTTTGTGGCCCAGTTTAGAGACTCAGTTGTTATCATATTATCAATACTCTCTAACAAAGAGACTAACAAAGATCCATTGGAAAAATAAAGAGTGATATCCAGTTTTATTCTGAATAGAGTGATTATTTTAATTCACTACAAGATCAATCCCTTTTTTATGTTTTATGGTTATAAAATATTGTCAGGGAGTGTGACTTACAAAGTAAGTGCAAAATATCCATAAGCATAGTATCCCTTGTAGTTCACGTATGCAGAAATACAGGTTAGCTGGGTTTAAACGACCTTGTAAGAAAACCCAGATCTGTTGAAAAAGGTCTTATTCAGAAAAGATTGGAAATTATTTAAACACAACATTTGTTCCAAAAATATACTTGAGAGAAAACGTCTGATATATCCTGAATGTTATCAATAATATAAATTTATAAAAACCAAGAAGGCAACTATGATATTTCTCAATGTGAATAAAATTTTTGATAACTTGGAATGGTCTTTCATGTTCATCATTCTGAAAAAGATGTATTCTGCCTCTAATTTTTCTCACAAGGATACAGAGTATTTATAAGAACAAAATGCCAAGATGTTTTTTTAACTCAAACTTGTACCATAATCAAGGAGACAACCCAAGGCTGTTCCCTCCCTCCCTCCCTCCCATCATCATCATCATCATCATCATCATCATCATCATCATCATCATCATCACCATTGGCAAAGAAGGTACATAAAGAAGACAAAATTTGAGGGATTAAATTAGCAAGTCAAGAATGTTTGAAATTATATGCTGATGATGTTGTACTTACAGTTATTTAGCCAAAGGACTCTTTAGAATTGATAATGGAATAACTTATAGTAGCATGGTTCAGTGTCAGATGATCGAGTTGATAAGGACAAAACTTAAATGTTGAATGAAATTTAACAGAGGAAAAAAAGCAGTTCTTGTACTAAAGGACAGGGTTCAATATCACTGTTAAAAAGATCAAATATCTAGGAATCTATTTGACATAAAATAATAAAGACTTGCTTAAAAATAATTGTTCACAGATTTGGAAAAATATAACAGTGAACATTTCAAGATGGAGAAAATTGAGAATGTCTTTGTTAGGAAGAACTGCAGCTATAAAAATGAATATTCTACTAAAGCTTAATTTTCTCTTCCAAACAAATCCAATAAAAATTGAAAACAGGTTACTGAATGACCGGCAGAGACATATTTTCCAATAAAAATCAAGGATTAAATTCAAGATACTACAGGATTCAAAAGAATGAGGTGGTCGGACAGTTCCAAATTTCAAACTGTATTGCCAAGCTAGCTGTGGAATTGCAGATTGGATTGTATCTCCTTATGGCTTGGCTACATCTACTTATGGAACAGGACTTCCAGATGGACTGTGCAAATATCTTTGGACCATTTTCAACAGAAATAAATAGTTCATAAGCGATTATACAATAATAAGCAGCATATTAAAAGTTTGGGATATATACAGGAAAATAATTGGTCCCCCCCAACCCCCCCCCGCCCCTTTGCTTAAATACTTATTTTTATGAAGAGGAAAGGACAGGGAAATTCATTCAATAGAAAGACAAGAAATTGTATAGCATGCAAGATTTGCTTATTGGTAAGTAATCTTCTGTGACTTTTTCTTCAGAATGGGCCAGAACAATCCAACTGGTTTCAATATCCTCAAATAAGTAATATAGTATTAGAAGAAGTACAGAAACAAGGGGGAACACACAGAAAACTGACTGAATTTGAAAGTCTTATAACATACAATTTGGAATATTTGCCGGGCCTTACATACAAATTGTTGGTGAAATATGACTCAGAAACTGAACAAGTTAAAGCACGCATGATTAAATGGATGCCGAATCTAAATGTAGCAACTGATATACAATAATAAGAATTCCAATGGAATAAAGCAGCATTAATAATGCTTCTGCCAACTTCATACTTTAACGTTCTTTTACTCTTCATATACTTCTCACCTCATTTACCATCTCCTAAAAGGAAAAAAAGGGGGCATTTATTCTCTGTATTATCTTAGCAGTGATTAATCTTTTCACTTTTTCCCCCCAAATAAATAATGGGACACTATCTGCTACTCCATAGGAGACACTGAATCTTTCTTTAATTTTGTATGCAGATTCTCATTTGGAAAACAGACAAAACAAGAACATAATGCCTACTTTTCCAAACATTATCTCAGGTGCTATAAAGCTACCTTTATAGAAGGTAGACCTGGCTATGTGATCAGGCCTGGGGCTCCCAGGGGACCAGGGAGACTTTGCGATGGCTCCCTTATTAATTTTATCCCTCCTGTTTTGTGTGTTTTTACAGTTTTTTATGTGTAATTGTTTTTATGTATTGATTTTTTAATTGTTGTACACTGCCCAGAGTTATCTTGTGTGAGATGGGCGGCTATATAAAAATGAGAAATAAATAAATAAATAAATAAATAAATAAGGCAGTTAACAAGCAATTTCCAGAAGTGATTAAGAGAGAAAGTGGGTGAACTGACTGTCTGTTTGAAGGCTCTGAACTGCGGCTTGGGCAAAGCCAACTCTCCCTCAGCTCCCAAAGCTCTAAAACCCTGCAGAGACTGCTGTTTTATGGTCTTCTAAGAGGAAGCCTCTGTATGGAGCACTTGTGGGTGATCCCAGGTCTCCCCTTTATCCAGAGAGGAATTTGAGGTGCCAATCTGTTCACCGGCTCCTCATTCCACCGCAGTCATCTTCAGTCCACCATTGCTTCCCTGGAAGTCTGACAATCTACATAATCTTTCTTGTGGTACATGTGGGTTGCAAGCAAATGGCTGGTAGTGTTCTTCCCATTTGCAATGCGATTCTGGAATGTTTGTGGTTTGCCTGACCCTGCCAAATTCATATGTGCCTGTGGTATCAAGTAAATAGAAATGGCAGAAAATGAAATTAAACTACAACACAACCAATTTGTTTTTGCCTCCTTTTATGTAGATGGAATCAATTGTGCTTTGCTGGAGATGTTTACCATGCAACACATGTCTCTTTGCTTATTTGCATGCACTTTTCAAGGCAATTAATCTTTTTTTAAACTAATCACACAGGAGAATTCTTTCCTGTTCAGGAATTGGGCGTAGACAGCAATATTGTGAAGGGCAGGCCAGCTTTTTGTTAAGTAAATAAACAGCTGTGGTTCTTTATTCAGTGCTGGAAAATACACACAATATGTTGTACTTACTTTTTGCTAGAGACATGCAAACCACTTATGCAGAATGATTTTGAGTTTGCATGCACTTGTAAAAAAATGTATTGAGGTTAGTGACTGTGACCATATAGTTTATAGAACTTTAATTTTTTCTAGCAAAGCTTTTTGCATTTAGTTAATCCAGTACTGAAACAATGTTTTCAGTCTCCAAATTGGTGCCTACACAATTTGGTCTGCATGTTTTTTATCCAGTGAAAATTGGATAAAAAACAGGAGGTTTTTTGAAGTCCCAGCCATGCCAAAAATTATATGAGAACACCTTAAGTTTGATACCTAAAGCTTGTTAAAGACATCTATTAAGGTCTCCATACGAATTTGTTTGGTCTCTCTGGCAGTGTCTCAGGGTTTCACTTTCCCTGCAGTTGTCCCTGAGCTTTGGAATATACTCCCTACTGAAATAAGAGAGCTAAACCATTGATAGCATTTAAGAATGCCTTATATATGTTAGTAGTTTTAAATACTTTAGCAGTATTAATTATTTTACTCAATTTTATTGTTTTATCTATATTTCATTTTTGGTTGTACAAAAATGCAGTGAATGTAACACAGTCAGGATTCAGACCTGGGAACGGAATGGAAACAGCATTGGTCGCTCTGGTGGATGACTTTTGTCAGGACCTGGAGGGGATCTACCCCTCCTTGTTCTATTAAACTTTTTGGCAGCTTTCAACTCCATCAATCAAAGCATCCATTAGCAAGGATTAGGGATTGGAGGCACTGTTTTGCAGGGGATCTAATCCTTCCTTAATGGGCAGTTCCAGTCAATGGTTGTCAGGAGGGAAGATCAGCTAGGTAGCCAGTATAGTGTGTGGCACCATAGGACTTGGTTCCGTTCCCCTTGCTCTTTACTATCTATATGAAAGTGATGTGAGAGGATATCCATCAGTTTGGGATGGAATATCATAAATATGCTGATAATACCCAATTGTATCAATAAAAGAGAATATATGTGGCTCAGGGTTGTGTTGTAGAGTCCTTGGGGTTCTCTGAGCTTGGCTGTTTTCTTGCAGACATTTCGTTACCCAGCTAGGTAACATCTTCAATATGTTCTAGCACTGAAGATGTTACCTAGCCAGGTAATGAAACGTCTGCAAGATAACAACCAAGCTCAGAGAAACCCAAGGACTCCACAATACCCAATTGTGCATTGCTGGGTCAGGGATGCTTTCAGAGTTTTACCTTGGTGTCTAGAGACTGTTTGTGTCTGAAAAGGACCAAGCAAACTAAAGTAGAACCTAAGCAAGTTGGAGTTGCTCTTTGTCCATCCTGATTCTCTGTCTATTCTGGTGTTGTCTTTTGAGGATGAGGCACTATCCCAAAGGAGCAGGTGCATGACTTGGGGTTGTTCTGGGACTCATAGATCTGGCTTGATGGGCAAGTGGAGACCATGGCCAGGAGGGCCTTTGCTCAGCTTCTGGTGGTGCTCCGATTGCAGCTCTATGTGGAGGAAGAGCATGCCTTTATCAACTCCAGAGGGCATTTGAGGATTAAGTTGGAAGGATGCTATATGTGATTTTTATTTATGTTTATTGTTCATTGCTTTGTTTTGAGTTGAGTTAAATTATTTTAATGTCATATGTTGTTTTTACCATGGACTTTTTGGAAATATTTACTGTTGTTATATGTTGTGGTAAGTCACCGTGAATCTCTTCAATGTTATGGAGGCATACAAATTGAATAAATAAATTAAGCAGCATCATTAAAGAAATATATATTGATCTTAATCTTAAAGTGTAGTATAGAAAAAAATCCATAGTACATTTTAAACAACTTAATTTGTCTGCATATAGATGCTGAGATGGCTTTCCCCAGTTGCTGATCTGCTAAATATAAATCCCATGTTACCTAGAGGCAGTCATTCTCCTGAATCTTTACTTTTGTGACCTAGAAGAATTTGATAATTCTATTCCAAATGAATTAATACCACAGTTACAGAGAAATGAATCTGATTCTCTGTTCTTTTCTTTTTAATCCCTTGGTAGATTACATGTGAGTGGCATGTGAAAGGAAATATGGAGAAGCACTTCAGATACATATCATGACACAAAGTTATAGTCAGGGGTGGCATCAAGCTTTTGCAGGTCTGTCAGTATTCAATATTTCTCCTTGATGAGGGTCTTAGCATCAGTGAAGCTCCCAGTCCCACGGTGGCAGAGGTTATGAAGTCCCATCTCAGTGACGAATCTGCTAGAGCTAGAAAAGAATATCTATTTCAAGGGCAGGTCATGGCTCTAATTATTTCCCCTCACCTTCTCTGACCTTGTGAAGGAGGCATAGCCATTGACAAACATATTGACAAACACTGCTGCTGCAGAATTAGAATGGTGGCCACAGCTGAAGAACTAGCTAAAAAACCAACTTTTTTGTTTTTTGTTGCTGAAGTTACCTGGAAGGGAAAGAGCAATGGTGTTGTTCCAGCAGTGAAAAGTTGGGTTTTGGGGTGGGCTTTGGCCCTTGCATGTGCAATCCCTGATGCCAGATCTAATTATTTTAATATAATATAATTAATTTAATAATATAACCCTTTAATAATATTAAAGGGCTACCTTTGAAGAGTATCCGGAAGCTACAGCTGGTTTAAAATGCAGCGACGTGGACAATTTTGGGTGCCCCAAGAACAACACCTTTACTGTGCAAGCTGCATTGGGTCCCGGTTTGCTTCCGGGTCCAATTCAAAGTGTTGGTTATTACTTTAAAGCCCTTCATGGCATGGGGCCAGGCTACCTGCGGGACCGCCTCGCCCCCATCACATCAACCTGTCCCACCCAGTCAGGCAGAGAGGGCATGCTATGGACCCTGCCAGCAAGAGACTGTCAGCTGGCGGGGCCCAGGAGGAGAGCCTTCTCTGCCGTTGCCCCTGCCCTTCGGAATATTCTCCCCCCAGAGGTGCGGCAGGCCCCGACCCTTCCGGCCTTCTGGAAAGGATTAAAGACCTGGATCTGCCAGCTTGTGTGGGGTGACAACAATCTTACCCAATCCTGGGGGTGACTGGCGCCTTGATGATGCTCCCTGAGTGACTGCCAATTTTATACCTATCCTTGGATTTATTTATTTTCTATTTATTAAGATTATCATGTATTGTAATTTTAATTGATTTTAACTGTTTTGTAAACCACCCAGAGTCGTTTCAACAAGAATGGGCGGTGACAAATTTGATATATAAGTAAAATAAATAAATAAAATAAATATTTGAATGATACCATAGAAATAGAGGCTGTGATACCTTCACACTTTCAGTTTAAATTTGCAGTGTGAAAACAATTAGCTGTGCAGCATGAGCATCATTTACAGTTATACTGCTGGTGCTTTATTGCTACACAGAGGTTCTTTTTGTCTCTGTTCCCTATTCAGGTGCCAAAAGTGAACCTCTTTGTACAAATTTATACTACACAGATAATGGTCATTTTGTGTTAGTGGCACTGTAGCTGATGTCTGCTTGAAATATTTGAGGCAGACTTCAAAATGTTCTATGGGAGTAGCTATTCGCACAAACTGAAAGTGATGGATTTTTGACCTCATGATTAAAACCAATCTATTTATATAGACTTCTGTGAAAGCCATACATACAAAGCTCACCATGTTGATGCTTTTCTAGTGTAGTTCTATAGTAGTCACACTACAAGCTTGGCTTTATATAAAAGTAGATTATGGACAAATTTTATCAAATTAAATAAAGATGAAGTGGCAATGTCAGGAAATGAAATCTGTACAAAGCTATAGTACAGCAAACCTATGAGATATTAAAGGCATATTTCATGTCATTCCTGGTTCTGTTTTACACATACATGAAACATGAGCGTGACAAAGTGTGAGATTTCTGTGAAACAAAACTGCAACATGAAGCAGCTCTTAGATGTTTGAGTAAAGCAAGTTGTATTGTGTACTATCTATTGATGGTATCCTGAATGTTCTATTATATTGTTACTATAGCAATGGTACTGTACTATACTGTATTTTTTTAAAAAAAAAAATCAAGGACAGTAGTTGTGATGAAGAAAAATAGACTCCTCATTTATATTCCTGCTTTGACACTAATATAAACTCTTCTGTGTATTTTCATTTTAAGTGAATATTTTTACAGTTACTAGAGGGTGAGGGTTTGCCTAGTTTGGATCGTCCTATAGAACTAGTGAAATTAAGGGTCAAATATCTTTCAAAATAAGTCCATCTTTTTAAGCTGAAATATGACTGTTGAACAGATTAGACAGGCTTATATTTTGGCAAGATTCGCAGTAGTTCAGAAATAATGTTATTCATGCCAATTCTGATAGCCTACTCAAATTTTGGCTTATTTATTAAATTATTTTTAATTTCCAGCTTTCACCAAAGCTCTGTTAGAAAACATTTGTAAAAAGAGTATAAAAGATAATAATGTTTGGCAAAAATACATGAATGCTATATAATGATTGGACTTGGAAAATTGGGCACACTCTTAGTATGTATAATGATAATAAACCCCTTTGGCCAACGATATCTCAATATTATTGAGATGTTCTGAAGAAATGTAACACAGGTTTGGGTTGGAAAATAAGTATAATAATTTTAAAAATTAAACCATACAATATGCACTTTATAGGAATGTAGCTGAAAAGTATTACAGTAATTTCTTAGTGATACCACACTAGTTTGGGATATATGATTAATAGAAAAGAATTCTGTCTAAACTTTTAATGCAGTCTGTACCTACCTTTAAATGTGTTTGTGTGTGTGTGTGTGCACACATGTAAATATATAAACATTTTTCAACTTCCCAGTCTAGGGCTGAGAGAGAGTGACTGGTTCAAAGGCACATAGCTTGCTTCTGTGCTTAAGGGGGACTAGAATGTGGGAGTCCCTGTTCTAGTACAGCACCCAACCACTATACCACATTGGTTTATTCTCTCTCTCTCTCTCTCAATAAAAAAGTTAGAAAAGAACTTAGCATCTAGTCCAACCACCTTTCAATGCAGAATCTACTACAGCATCTCTGACAGATAACTTACCAACCTCTGAAGACCACCAGTGATGGAGAACTCATCATTTTATATGGCAACCTCTTTCGTTGGCTAACAGTTCATACAATCTGGAAGTTTCTCCTGATCTCTACCCTGTACTGAATTTCTTTTGTTCAGGAATTCAAGACAATGTACATAGCACTCCCTCCTCCTATTTTTCTCCATGACAAAAACCCTGTGAGATGGTGAGATGGTTGAGCTGAGAGAGAATGACTAGCTCAAAGTCAGCCAGTGAGCTAAAAGTGAACTTCAGCCTAAGTCTCTCTGGTACCACATTAATCAATATATATAATGTGTGTGTGTGTGTGTGTGTGTGTGTGTGTGTGTGTGTGAGACAGAGAGAGAGAGAGAGAGATGTATAAAATATATATGTATAGTTCGTGACCTAGGCTTCAAATATTTTGGATGCTTTTTTCCAACTATTTTGATTTTCGGATGCAGTAGACGTCTACACTAGTGATGAATTTCTTTAATTCCTGTAATGGCATGGGTAATAGAAAAGGGGTGGTAATACTATTTTTAGCTGAGAATAAGTACTAAGGGAAAGTTATAAATGGCAATGATATATAGCAGAAATTATAAAATTAAAATATAACTACACTAGCAATAGTCAATTATACATTATAAAAATAGTTATGGAAAAAAATGAGAATTGAGATTTAAAAATCCTAGACATATACAAAAAATGTTCAATAGCTATGAAAAAAACATTAGCTGGCACTAGGTTTGGTATCCTGGACTTTATGTACATATTTATCAACATCATGTTTACATGGCCAACTTTCAGGAACTCTTGGAAGTTTACAGAACTATATAAAACCATAAAATATTCCATACATAGCATCCCCATCCTTATTAACACTTGGCATCCTATAACAATTCTTCCCTCCTCCTCACTCATTAGAAGATCTGTGAAAGAGTTCGCTCTGCTGCGTCTCGGTCTCTGAAATGTGGATCAGTCTAGTAGATGCTTTAGAAAAGAAACTCAGGTTCCAGTCTCCACTGCCCACTGCCTTCACTGCTTCCCTAGATTGCATACAATGATTAGTGCTGGGGAAAGGTGGTGAGTTATAAAGGCTATTATAAGTCACCATCTCTCTCACCTTTAATGGTGGGTAATGCAAGGAAGCCCTCTTGGGCAGATTTCTTGATGGCTTCCCATCGGAGTATATAGATTCTACATGATTTAGCTTTTTTATTATCAGCAACAACAAGCTAGTTGCTGCCATCTACTATGACCCTGCATAATGCTTACTTCTTTTAATTCAAGTATATAATAGCTATGATTTATCATTAAAAATGTAATAGTATGTCTGAACAATATTTTAAATATGGTCATGTAACTATATTTAAATGTTAAAAATAAACATCCATGCATATCATGACAGTGCTTCATTAAAGGTGTGACTGCATGTTTTTGAAAGGTCAGAAATTCAGTTGGATTGCTATTATGTTTTTGTCTTAGGTTGCTACCAATTCTGAAATTTTCTCTATAGCACAAGATGTGAGGAACAAAGAACAGATATTCTTATCCAGCAAGGCAATACTAGTGGAGAAGCGGTAACCTTGATCAGGATCCCAGGAGGGTGGGAAGAAGCTGCATTTGTCCCCCTTTCAGCAAGATTCTGCACAGCTAGTAGTAGTATTCCCCTGCCTGCCACTTTGGGCCTCAGTAGTTAGTGCAGCCAAGAACTTCATACAGACTGCAATTTGTCCACTTGTAACTTAAGCCAATGAGAGCAAACAAAAATGTGCACAGCTTAGTTTAACACCACTCATGTGGCTGTTAATGCTATGGGGAATGGCTTAGGTTATAGATGTAGGAAAGTCTAGGAGCACTCAGAGTAGATAGAACTTAAGAATTGCAGACCATCTGAATGGTCTGCACAAGATGTCAATATTCAGCAGCAAATACTAAGGGCTGGTATGTATTTGTGGTTAGGCAATATTAGGTAAACAAAACAGATTTATCAGCTAAGGAAAGGAATGCTCAGTTCCCAGAGATCAATTATCAGTTCCAGATATAGACAATGGAGAAATAGTTCATTGCCTGTTCTGTATAGAATTGGAACACTCCAAGTGAGGAGGAGAAGAATTGAATGTAGTATAGAGCAGCCAGGTATCAGGCATTAAATAAGGACTAACAGTTGTCAATGGAAGATGATAATTAGCAGAATACTTCTTCATGGCCCTGAAATGTCACCATCAGGAACCTTGAAAAACTGAGGAGAATTTAATAGGAAATGTGTGTGCCCTATACTGTACAGGCTCTTGTGTATAGCTCTTTCTTCCTCATCAGTTCTGATTTGATTGGAATAGCAGCAGCTTTTTCTATGTTCTTCAGTGTAGCTGAAAGAATAATTTCTTTTAAATCAATTTTCTTGTCAATTCCTTTAGTTTTTGTTTTGAGAAACAAAAGAAAAAGAAACCTTATGGTTTTAACACCAACAGTATTAACGATGAGACTCCCTGCTAGGCTTTTGGGCTTTTGGGTACTCAAGTTCCATTCAGGACATGCTCTAAATGTGAGAGTGAAGGGCCTTCAGCAGATCGGCACTCCATGTGTCATTTCTGCCTTTGAGGGGATGGTATAAATACTTGCCACATTTCCAGAAGTTCATCAAACAGGCCAGGCATAAGGAGTGAGGCTGATGAGATGGAAAGCAGCAGCACCCAGGCTAGAGATAACCCTTAGGTAAACGTATCGCAACCACCCAAGACACCAAAAGATGTGCCAAGTATCCATTAATTTGGAAGGTTGGGAGGAAGGAGATTAAGGTTTAACTCCCTTGAGAAACTACTGAAGTCCCTGCTATCCCTCTACTGTTGGGGGTGAACATTCATTTTTATCAGCAATAAAAATCCAAATCTAGCTGAACCATGACTATGAGTCTTCTGCCAAATCACGATAAGAAGTTGAACTAAGGTTTCTGCATCCAAAGATCAGTGACTTACTGCTGAACCCTGGTGTAAAGCCAAACACCAACCGTAATAATTTGTCTCAGCTCTAGGTTCTCTTTTAAGAGAAAGCATTTCCAGCCATTGGTCTATCATGAAACACATCTAGGGGTCTACAGATTTTCTTTCACAACTAACTCAATCTCTGGAATAACTATCCTCGGTTCCCATCTATGCATCTATTGCTATGGTGCCTGATCTGGTAATTTTGGAATGAACCACAGAAATCAACCTGTCAATAGCAATATGTGTGGTTTTTCGTTTTTGGTTTTTTCCAAAGGATAAAAAAATGGAACTGTAAGTATTCATCCAGTGACAAACATGCAATAAGAGGACAAAACACATGTGGACTTTGTAACCTGTTGCAGGCCCTTCCTCTCACAACCCAGGGCTTTCCCCAGTGCCTTTGGACATGCTCTTTCACTTCCATTTCATCTCTGTTCTAACTACCACTGTTTGTCCTTGGGATCCATCTCTCCTGCAAAGATTAGAAATTTCCTTGGCTTTCTCATTACTGAACACATCAATCATAGGCACAGTTTCCACAGAATCATAAGTGCTGTAGTGACCCTGGGTTCAGTCTATTCCTTTGGATCCTGTTTTCATGAATACTTGCTAAGGGATTATTGATGTCAGAAAGAGGCTCAGTACTGTTTATTATCATGAAATGGAACTTTTCATGTTGCGTTAGAATTCTTAAATATACTAGGAGGATTATTTTCAGTCCTATTATTTCAAGTTTATCAACTCATTGCTTCATGGATCCTTGTTCCACTGTCAAGGAAACCTCTATCTGAAGTACATAATTACATCATCGGCTCTGCCATCTTCATTGACTCAGATGCATTGCCCAATCAGAGGCCTTCATGTCCTTCATCTCAGTTTTACCTACTTATCTCAAACCAGCATTAATTCCAGTATCTATTGTGATATAATTGGCAAGCCTGCCACCTCAATCTGTGTTTCTCTTTTATAATTTTTATTAAAGAAATTTTTAACAAGATAAAAACAATACAAATTTTAGACAGGAAGTAAAGAAAATAAAGAAAAATAGTGAAATAAGAAAGAAAATAAGAAAAAGACAAGAGAAACAAAACAGAAAGAAGATAAAAGGAAAAATTATAAAGAAGCAGCTTCTGAACTTCTTAACAGTGGTTATAAACACATTTATACTTTGCCCTCTCTCTCTAAGATTACATCATAATTTCCTTCTTTCCATAGTCTAATAGTCAAACCCATAAATCACAAGTTCATTTTTTTTCTTTCTTCAGCAAAGAATCCATAAGGGGTTTCCAGTCACTATTGTAACTGTGAATGGCCACTGTCCAAGGCAGTTGCTAAACAAGGACTACCTGTATTGGCATGTCCCCTTCTTTCTATTCACTGGGCACTGCCTTCCATGGCCATTTTGCAGGGGAGACAAGACACCTGACTTCTGTAGAAATATCTGCCTGAGTAATGTCTGACTGGTACTTTCTGAAGTGTTTTTCAGGTCATACACATATACTTGTATGAAAGAGCTCCAAATCTCTTTTTGTTTTTTTGGTTTGAGTAGAAGATTAATTTAAAGAGAGCTCGATTCTGCCAGCTGTGTATTACTGGTTCTGCCTCCAAAGAGTAGTATATCACAGGTTTTGCACCACTTCTGCTTATAAGTGTGTAATTTCACTGTCTTTATTACTTTGGCAGTAGAACACCACTTTGCATACTCTTGTGCTATGTTGTGCACATCTCTTCCCTGATCTCATTACTGAGGCAGAATACAGACTGGCAAGCAGGGGAGTACAATTTATGCCTGTATGCTTTTCTGCCAGCTCAAAGACTAGAGGATAGCACTTCGATGTGGCCATCTGGCTGTGTCTTCTCTTGGTCTCTGTATCATCATCAACAAGTCTTTTCTTGCCTTTCCTGTTCATCATTGCCTTTCTGGAATCCAGAAGACAGGTCTGTGCACCTTGTTTCTCTAGCAGATGATATCCATAATCAAAACTGCACAACTGCCAAATTGCTTCAGCCCCAGTGGATCATATAGCTGCCACAGCCATTGTCCTCTTTGTCAGACTGAACATGAGTGTTGCATCATTACTTTCTATGTCCCAACCTCATCAGGCTCAGACCACCTTCATTGTCACCAGTATGGTTTATCATACACCTTGAAGAACTTTGTTGGAAAACAATTCTCCTGATAACATTTTTTGAAAACGTTTACTAAAGCCCCAAAGCAAAAGAAAACCACCCAGACAATTCAAGTATGAAGAGGGAAAGGAACACAGTGCTGGTTTTAGCAGCCACTAAAGAACTAACTATCTTCAAGTGACTGAAAAGAACGTTCTTTAGTTTGCATGCTTGAAAAACTATATTCTAAATAGATTAATTAAAACTGACAATTGATTTTGCATATTTAAAAAAAAACATTTTCTCTTATATAGGCATAGTACGTTTATTTTTCTTGTCAACTATTAAATTTGATGGACTTTTATATGTAATGTACTATCTCCAGAGTTTATATTCCAAAGATCTCTGGAGTTTCTTGATATGGCATGAGTGTTTTTAGTCTTCATCTTTCCTAGATCAAAAAAGCTCAGATGTGAAATATGTATTAATGTGTATATATACCTATACCTGCACATGGTCATATGTATTTAGATAATTCCAAGAGGTAAATTTCTGATTGTAATGGTATTTTCTAGAGTTGCATAGTTAGGTAATAGTACTGTAGATAAAAGCATTCATAAGGTAAAAATAGATCCAATTTTTATTTTAAAAAATAGCTGTTTTTTATTTTGATCCAGCTATTTGGATTAAAATAGTTAGACCATGCTGTTGGCATTATTGCATAATTTTTTTCACTGTGTTTACATAAATACAAACTTTGATTTCTCTGCTGTTTATATGTAAAGTAATGTAAATATATGTGAAAGAATGTAAATATGCATTATCTGGAACGAAAAATATAACCATTATGGACTATAAGGACCTAAAACTACAATGTGATATCACTCCAGTCAATCTATTTAAATTATTATTTTTATTTATTGCCCATCAAAAAGCTTGATGTATACAGTAAAACTGCAATAGAAGGTCCATAAAAGTATTATTCCATTTATTGTTCTTGACACATTTTAAGGAAAGTGTTAAAGAAAAAAATGCTCATTTCTGAAAATGTATGGAAAGTGAATATGAATTGTCATGTTTTTAAAGGAAAATGTACTTATCCTTTAAAATCTCAAATATTTAAAAAATTTCTATAAAGTCCAAAGCTGAATGGCTCAAGGTGACTAACATAAACAAAATTTTAAAATCACAGTCACAAAAGTAAATTAAATTGGAGAGTAAGCAAGAGCCATAAAATATGACAACAGAATTCATCCAACAACTGATAAAGTTGTCTCTCTTGTTGATATAATCTATGCATTGGATGGGAGTGACACCCACAGCCCCTTCAATGCTACAAACAGCATCAAATGTTCAGATTACATATCTATATCTATATCTATATCTATATCTATATCTATATCTATATCTATATCTATCTATCTATCTATCTATCTATCTATCTATCTATCTATTGAACTAGTCTTTCTGAAAGCCACACTTTCAGTTTTGCTCAGTAACAGAACAGCAGCCAGAGCAACTGATGTTGAAGAGAGAGAGAGAACAAATACCCATAGGGATCATGTCTCATTTTGTCTCTCACAAAACAGAGTAAATATAAGCAGACTTATTTATTCCTCTATTGTAATTATTACTCACTTCATTTCATCATTTCACATCTCTTCCACCGACAGTAAATAGGAAGAGAAGAAAATGTGATGCAACGTAGGCAATGCAGGGCACAATAGTGCAATTTTGTCTTATCACGATGCCTCATGGTTCCAGTCTTCCAGTTGGGTTGTAATTATTGTGCGTTTGTTCTTCTGAAAATAGTCCTTCAGCAACACTTTTTTAAAAAAGAAGTCATACGGTTATAGCTCTGAGATCATAGTTTCTATTCACTGGCAACTGCCGTCTCCATAAATCTCATAAATACAGGTAACAACTAACAACATTCAGTCATTACCATATGAGATTGGAATTGTTAGCCTAAAGTGAAAGACCCTGTGGGCCATTACCACTTTCAAATGTCAAATAGGCACCTTTTAGTCTGTCATCTTCAGTTTGTACTTTATCAGCCAAAAGATTTCTAGTGTGAAACAAACAAAAACATTTTTCTGTATTGTAAAAACAGTGTAAAGTATCTACTGGATATAGAACAGAGAGCATTCAAGCCAAGCGCCTTATTTGAGTTTACTTTATAGTCTTTAGTTATCAATCAAGTCAGTGCTTTCCACTTTCCACATTTGATTAGTATTCAACTCTGTGTCTGGGTGTTTTCTGGATGTTATTTTTGTTTTCTGTTTGTATATTATGCCCAAATCCTGTCTTGATGTTGATTTGTATTGGTTTTTATCTGATTATTTGTGAACCACTCAGAGTCAATTGGAGCTGGGCAGTGTTGAAATTGAATTAAATAAATAATAAATAAACTCTAGAGAAAGTTTATCCAGAAGTTAGTGCATTTTTAGTGTTTTTTAAAAAGAAATTGCCATTGTAGATGATAAAGTCTTTATCTCTGGACTACTGTGACATACGTCATGTGGGGCTGCTTTTGAAGATGAGTCAGAAGGTACAACTGGTGCAGAATGCAACCAGGCTGTTGGGTAGGGACACCTGCTACCCATTTTGAGGTTGCTGCACAGGTTACCAGTAGTGTTCTGGGTCAAATTCAAAGTGCTGGTTGTTACCCAGAAAGCGTCAGGATGCCAGGATATAACAGGGAACATCTTGCCAAGTGTAATTCTGCAAGTCTGATCTGAACTTCAGGAGAGGCCAGCTGAGAATCCTATTCTCATATATGCCATGGGTATCGGGTCTTTTCTGCAAAAGCCCCCACTCTTTGAAACATGCTCTCTCTGGAGCTATACTTGGCCTTTGGTCAATAGAGTGGTTGTCAGCAACCACTGGTTCAGTTTTATTATCGTGGCTGTTTTATTGAGGCTTAGAATATTATTAATAATATTAAATAATATTACTTTTGCTTTGTTTGGTTTTATATTTCCTTGTTGAGTACCACCAAGAGTGAGCAGTATGCATAAATTTTATTCAATAAACATCTTCCTTTGTTAAAACAATTCTGATTATATTTGAATGGATGGGGAATGGATGAGGGGAGGAATAAAACTCTGTTTTTCCATCCCCTTTAAAAATCACATAGCCAATGGATTATAATTTATTTTAGGAGTAAGGCTGCTTTAAACTTCTGATCAGAATTAATTGAAAAGAATTTTGGATGCTTCCAAGGAAGGACCTGTAGCAAAACAAGTCCAAAGATAGTAGAATTATTCCATTTGATTAGCACATCTTAATATATTTTATATAATAATAATTATATAATAAATGGATATAAATATACATTTTATACAATATTATATATTATGTATTTATAAAATATATAAAAATATGCTAATCAACTGGCTGATTGAATTTACATGAATGCTTGTATCAGTTTACAAACATGCATTAACAGACTTTTTGGAGACATCAGCCATTTATTCAGTACTGTTTCCAGCTGAGGAGGGCTGTTCTTACAGTTTTAGGAATAACAACTTCCCCTAAATGAGTAGTAAGGCCACTACCAAAATATATTGATGTCTCCCCTGGATCTGCTTAAGTACCATCCTATGCTTCATTCTTGAAAAGGGTGTTAAGTATATATTGACTGTGCTGCATCACTGTAGATAATAGAATATTTAGTAAATTTAGTTTCACTCAGACCCAGACTGGGGAAAAAACATGAATACTGACTGTTCATTTGTATGGGCATGTCAGACACTTTCAGTATTAATCCTCACAGTATCATTTTGAATTGACATGGACTGGAAATTGGAAATAATTCTCATTTTTATGGTGAGACACATCCTAGAAAGTGGAAATAAGTGTCTCAATCTATACATGTTGTCACTGGGAGCCCTGCAAGTTTTTACCTTTCATCTAGATGAGCCTTTCTCATCCTGGTGCCCTGCAGATATGTTGAGACTGCAACTCCCATTTCCCAGCCAATAATGCTTGATGTAGAAGAGACTACTGTGAGAGATTGTCCAGAGATTTAGTATTAGGTGTTATCGATGTGGAGACAGAGGCAGATTAAAAGACAGTCACAGTAAATTGAAGTTCTGCCCAAACAAAATGTTGAGCAGTCCTACCTTGATATTAAAGTTATTTTTTACTGGATTTAGTTGTATTGCCCCTAAAATATGTGCCCATTGATCTTTCACTGCTTCTAAGGGATCTAGGTTGGATTTGCTCTGTATGATGAGGCAGTGTGAACAATTGACACAATACTCTAGTTTTCAAGCTTTCCATGCCATACCTACGTAATACAAAACTGAATAAAATATTCAGGGTGATGCAACAGAAGTCCTATGTATGAATCTTGTCCAATGACTACTGGCTGCTAAACTAGTATAAGGCATTAACTGAACTGTCATGAGTTGCCAATTCAAACAGGATCATATAGGCTGACTCCTATATGTAAGAAGTTATATTTAAAGTATGGTATTTATATATATTTGGGGGGGAGGTGTTGTATCCTTTTAGTCACTGAGCTTATGGCACTCCCCCAAGAATACACTGCAAATCAAGTGCCACAATTATACAGACACAGATGCATATACACATACACTTTTGTAGAGTCTAGGAGTTATATCAACTGATGTCACTCTGTTGGTGAAGCATTTAGTTTGGGGAGCCTGTTGGAGAAGTTTTTTTGGGAGGGCAGGTATAGGTAGTAAACAATAAAAGCAAGTCCCAATATACTGCTGGAGTTGAAATCTGTTTGGATAATTTTGGATGTTGCCCAAAGTTTAAACTGTACATTTAAAACTAAGAGCAAGGTTGGTTTCTTCAAAGGCAGTCTGTCATCTCCATCATCCAATGGACTGTCATTTTTTGTAAACAGGCGAAAAGGCCTGTTATATCTAGCACCAGGAGCATCCTTGTCACTTTCCATGTAGGCTTGCTGAGGCACGATGCCTGAGGGACAGGGAGAGACTGCTTAACCAACTGAAGTCTAAAGCCTTGCAACGTAGATGGGAATATAAATTTGTTTGAAAGGCACAAATGTAAGTTTGATGAACTAGGAACATTGAAACAAAAATTTTAATCACTATGCCAGTTGAAATGATAAAAGTTACAGCCTTGCTTTTTGTAATTTTTTAATAGATCAGTTGAATCCACGCTAATACATTTTGCTACTGTCAGCATTCAGCATCCGTGACATATGATCTTTGACGTTTCTATGGTTGATTCAGAAAATAGCATGCTCCTTCTCTATTCTCTCATTATCACTTTGAAATTATTGACTATACTGTACTGATTGACATTTTGATTGTTATTAGCTATCTGAAGATCTCTTTAGAAGCATGTTATAGAATTTAAGTTGAAAAAAATATATCTTTTTTGCAACTTTGTAAAATTCTATACACAAAACCTGCCATTTACAGTCATAATGAAGAGCTGAAATTTGTGGGCAAGTTCAAGAGGTGAGCAATAGGTTTGGATTTACTATTGACCCTGAAGATTAATTTTGAGTGCATATACTGTATTTATATAATTGTTCTCTTAGAATATGCACTTGTCTAATTCTGTTTGCACTGCTTTGGCAGATTTGATCAGTTAATATAGTTTACTTCAATATCCAGAATGATCCTTTGATCAAATCCTTAAGCTTTGAGGGAAGCATCAAAGAAACTTATTAAATGTATAAGACAGAGTTGAATTCAGTGAAAAATATTTCGGTGCCACTGACAGCTATGTAAAACTAAAAAACTGAAGATTGGCTCCAAATGTAGTTAGCTCATGCAGTAAGAGATGAGCTAACATGCTGAAGCCAATTAACTATACAACCTTTATGCAGAGTTAAGCTGCAGGTATTTGAATAGCCAGCCAGAAGATGGAGAGTGTATGTGTATGAATCCTCTTAGACTATATGCTCTAATTCTAATGGTTAAAAAAAAATATATCCTGCAGCCTTTAGCCTACTATTTATAATTTATTTAGAAGGAACATAGCAAGAAAGAATGGCATACAGCCTCACATTCTTGAAAATATTTCCCTTTCTATATAATTAACCATCTATTTAGTGTTCTTCAGATATGTTGGGTTCACTATCCCCAGAGTTCCCCAAAAAACTAGCACAGCCAACTAGTTTGGAAGTTGGGATTTGAATTCCCGATACATATGGAGGTGATTATGTTAGGGAAAGCTGATGTTGGGAAAAACAATTATGTCTGTTAAAATAAACCTAAGATGTTTAATAGAATGAGAATACTGTACTATGTTACTTATGAAGTATTTACATGGCATTTTGTTACATTCTACCAATCCAAATGAAGATTGTGTAACTATTGTGTTCTCTATGAATCTACTTGGGTTGGAGATGACACTCTTTCTATGATAGTGTTTGTTTTATATTATGGGTTATACTGAGCCTTCCTTTTCCCCTCATGCATTATTATAATTGCCCAAGTTGGTTAGATACAATGGTGGTAATTATGAGTGGACATGCATCCATAAATGGCATCAGAAATATACAAGGAGCGTACATGCTAAACCAGCCTGTTAAATTGAATCTCAGCCTAAACTAATGGATCCTTATTTTACTTCCTGGATCACAATAAATCTTCCTGGCCAGTTCACAGAAAAGATTCAATTAAAACAAAGATCACCCTAATATAGTGAATGTTTCATTGATCTAACATACATTAATATAATTGCAAAACACTTTGAAGCATTTCTACCCAACTTGGATTCATCAAGGACTCCTGCATCATCCTGATACTGTCTAGTTGTATTCAACTCAAATTCTTATAATATCTAGCCATGGCTAAGGATTACAATATTTGAAAGCAAAAGCTGACCTGATGTTCTGCTCTGTCCTTTGGGGAAGCAGCAGGTAGGACATAAGCCTCCTGTTGCAATGATTAACAATGCAATCCAAGTTGATCTGCAAGTATAAATTTATAGCATGTTACACTATTAATTGTTGTATTGTTCATATCCAACAATCAGCTTTTGTAACAAAAATTCTACAATTAATCCTGTGATGCAGATCTAAATTAATTTTGGAGCTGCTCTGAATTTATTTCATCTTTGTTGCTTAAATCAGAACCATGAAGAAATAATTTCCACCATAGCTAAATTTATATCAGAAGCAACCCCAAACCTTAGTGGTATGATTATAAGATGCATATTGTAGCTGACACATGGATCTTTATACACTATATGGCTGGCTGCCCATCTCTAATGGCAGAATCAAGTCAGTATGAGCATTATGACAAGAACTGTAACATGAGATTAATCGGGCCTTAGTTAATGTGCATAATTTCCTAGACTGTAGTTTGTAGAAGATACTAGTAACTATGTATTGTTCTTCGTTGAATTGTTCAAGATAGTCACAATATTCATTTCTAGTATCTAAACCATGTTCACCTATTATATGTTCTCTTTACCAATTTCATATGAAACCTCCCACTTAAGATAATTCATGTATTGTTACTGATTGTAACATGCTGTTAATCATAACATTTGTCTGTTTCCTTATCTTCATCTGCTATAGGGGCATGAATCTGGAAAATGTTCATATTGACAGGATGTGCTGCTAATTGTAACATCATGGTACGAACTGATTCTAGTATGAAATTTAGAGCTAATATTTGGATTTTCTTTATTGACCATTATTAATTACTATTCCATTACATATTAACATATTACTGTTGGTTGCACAGTAAGCCAGTTGTTTAGACTGGATCTGGTATTTTTATCCACCTATTGAGTCCTTCCCAAGAACCTGGGATAGGCAGATGTTGTTGGAGGGTGTTAAAGGTATGGTCACAGGATATAAGCTGTTAAGTAAAGCTGCCTTTTGCAATTGACTGATGGTGATTTTATCAATGCTGATGGTGTTTTGGGATTGCACCTAAGGCGCCTATTACTACTGGTACTAACTTTGCTTTCTTTTGCCATAGTCGTTCTACTTCTATTTGCAGGTCTTTATATTTTGTGATTTTCTCCAGTTCTTTCTCTTCTATTCTGTTGTTTCCAGATGTTGCAATGTCCACTATCCAGACTTCTTTGTCTTTCTTATCAACAATTGTTAAGTCTGGGTTGTTGTTGTTGTTATTATTTTCCAGAGTAATATATTCTTCATTTAAAATATCAAGTTGCCCCTTGAAAGATATGTTATTTATTCCTACATTATATCAAATGGTAATCTCTCTATATCTCATACAAGATTGGAACATTCCAGGTTGCAAACTTCAGGGCTCACCTGGAGATTTTTCAAGTTCTCTGGCCATTTGAGGTCTTTCAAGGACTGAAGACCATTGGTTCTCTGTTTTCAGTGCACAGCTACAGAAAAATCTCTCGGTTCTCACATTCTCCACTATTATCCTGCTGAAACTTTAGCCTAATTACCTGTGTCAGAGTAGGAGAGTCCATGTCACTCTCCCACTTATAGCAAAACTTGTAGCTTCCAGGGAAACGAGCTTGGGAGAATTAATGGCTATATATTTTAAGAAGATCTCACTTTTCATTTTTACTGTCTTACCAATTTTCTCAAACCCTATTGCTTAGTCTGTCTTTGCAATAAATTATGAAGAAACTAATAAACTCTTACAGAAAATTATAATTACTCCTCCCCTACCCAACAAGGTGCAACGACTGTCACACTTTCCTAATCAGTGTTTTTCTCTCCCATCTTTTCTCATCTGACAAGTATCAGGCTGGCTTTTAATTCCTTATTTCATTTTAAAATTTATTGAACTATAGGTTATTTTGAAGAGAGTCAGTAGTAGTAATTATTACAGTTTTTGAGAAAATACAGCAGACCTCCTTATTATAAATTCTGTGCATTTGTGTGCATGCCTTTAAGTCATTCTTGGTGACTGCCTGCACAAGACTTTGCAGTTTTCTTGATGAGATTTTCAGAAGTGGCTTGCCATTGCCTGTCCTAGAACTGAGAGAGAGTGACTGGCTCGAAGTCTCCCAGCTGATTCATGCCTAAGGCAGGACTAGAACTCACAGTTTCCCAGTTTCTAGCCTGGTGCCTTAACCACTGCACCAAACTGGCTTTCTTTCTTTATTTCTCCAAAGATTTGTACCTACAAGGAGAAAATAGAGATGGGAGGAAGGACTGTAGGATCATCTTGAAACTCTCAAAATTCCCTTTCATAAACTGTTCTTTTGACTTAATTTTCAAATACTAGACTTTTAACTTTTTATCTGAGTTTTTTCATTCCATTTATCTCTGGAGCAGAAGAGGCCACAGGCAAATCTCTGATCCATGTAATTCTTATCAATAGTGCCAGGAACTTGTATAGCTGGGAAAGACCTTTCGGGCAGTGTTTTTCAAACTTGGCAACTTTAAGATGTGTGGACTTCAAGTTCCAGAATTCCCCAGCCAGCATCCCCATAACTTACAGTTGCCAAGTTTGAAAAACACTGATTTAGGGAATACCCATTGCATGGCAAGCAGTTTGAACAATAGTACATTAGCTCAGCCATTTACTAACCCTCAGCAAATTCAAAGACGGTTTTAGAATTACATCACAATGGCAATAATTTGTTGGCATATAGGTTAGTAGAACAAGGAATAAGGTCTTAATAATCATGTGCGATGTATAATCACATGCCCATAATAATCCAGGCCTGAATTCTGACTGACCATAGTTTATATTGACCTTTGTTATTGAAAACTGCCCAACCAGTTGTGATGATGGTGGCTTTTTAAAGGTAAAACTTTTCTGCTCCCAGAAGATAAGGCATCTGATTTCCCCTGTCATAAAATAATAGTGTTAAATGACAAGTTTCTTATAATGAAGGCAGATTGAAGAGACAGGAGAGAGGCAGTTGACAACTGGACAGAGTAAAAACATTACCTATAATTGTTAATTTAATAAAATATATAGAAACAATTAACAATTATTAACTATTATAAATAAGACTATTTAAAAATTAATAATTATAAATAAGAGAAGAGAGAAGATAACATTAGTATAAGAACATTTAAATTTATCATTTTGGAATAGTAGAACAATATTTTAAAATATATTTATTTATTCCCGGAATAAACCTATAATAGTTTAAGCTTTTTCTGATTAAATAAATCCAGTTTTGCTGCATCCCCCATTTTGTCCCTACTTATACAGAGGCACCATTTGATACTGCATACTTTAAAGCCATATGTACTTCAATCTTATACCATGCATTGAATAATAAACATTCCAGATCATATGGTTTGATTGAATGCTTTTTATTCCATCCAAGTATATTCATTCCTGTCACATCAACTTCATGCAGAAGAAAGTCCTAACTTATACTGCTATTTCATGTATCAAAAATAATAGAATGTGAGAGATACTGTACATTTGCTTTTTTCATTCCCAGTAGCAATATCTAAGATCCAACTTCTATAATTATACAATAATGAATTATAAAGGTTTTAACAGGATAAATTGATTAGTGAACTTAACATCACGTACTAACCTCTAAAGGTTAGCAGGGTAGCTGTATTACTTTGTAGCAGCAAAAGCAACAGAGCTTTGAGGCATATAAATACTTACGTATTTATTGTAGCATAAGCTTTCATAGGTTACAGGTAATTTTGTCAAGTGCATGAAGTGTTACTAAGTTGGGAGTACATACTTGAAGGATGGAAATGAAATACAGAAAGGGTAGCAGCTGCAGCAGTTGCCAGTTGGCTTCCAGATGCAATTGGTGCTGGTTACCACCTATAAATCCCTTCATAGCATAGGGCCTGGCTATCTGCGGGACTGCCTGATCATTTCTGCCCATCCTCTATGTTTGTACAGAGTGGGCATGCTCTGGGTCCCACCAATCAAACTGTCATTTAATGGGACCCAGGAAGTTGGCCTTTTCTGTCTTATTTGCCCTGTTGAACAACATCCACCAGAGATCTGAATGGCCCCCACCCTGACTGTGTTTGAAAAATCTCTGAAAATCTGACTTTTTCCTCAGGCCTTCACTCAGGACTAGTGGAAAGTGTGTCATAGGATTTTATGTATGAGTATTAGTGTTTCCTCTTCTGGACACTTATTCTTTTCTTTGTTTTACTGTTCTTACCGTTTTTAAATGTTGTACACTGCCCAAAGTCTTTATGGAGTTGGGTGGCCTTTTAAATTTGACAAATAAATAAATAAATGCTCTGTGTGTGTGTGTGTGTGTGTGTGTGTGTGTGTGTGTGTAGAGAGAGGGAGGGAGGGAGGGAGGGAGAGAGAGAAGGAGAAAGATACTAAACTGGAAATATTTGTTCTTGACAAATCCATATATAGTTCTAGTAATAATTGCATTGTTTTCAAAGTGAATGATTTATTATTTGCTCCAGAATCTTCCCTAGTACTGATGTCAACAGGACTGTTCTCTAGTTCCCTCAGTTGCCTTTTTTAAGGTAGAGATCACACATACCCTCCTCCAATTTTTGAGAGTTTAGACATTTTCTAGGATTTCTCAAAGATAATATATAGAAGTTTGGCCAAACGATCAACAAGTTCTTTCAGTCTCCTAGGATGCAGTCCATCTGTCCCTGGACATCTGAACTCACTCAAGATGAATAAGTACTCCCTGACTATCAAATCCAATTACTTTATTTTGGTCAATGACCAGATCCCTGATTACATTTCTACCTGTATGATTAATTCATGCCCATTCAATCAACTATTCACAACTGCCCATTGGAATACACATGCACTTCTTACATAAGGCTGTGCTAAAATAGTGATGGAATACTTCTGCATTTTCTTTATGTTATTGGGTTGCCAACTTCACTGAGCTGTAATGGAAGTTAGGACCAGCCAAAACCAGGCCTTAGTCCTAAATAGTTAAACCTTTTCACCTCTTTCAGATAAACTGTATCATAATTATCACTGCTTTTTTTCAGAATAGTTATTTTAAATTTTATACAAGATTTCGAACATATTTTATCTCACAATTTTTACATTTCTCATAATCTCCATAGAGACTAAGGAAAACTTCTACAAAAAGTGGATTAAACCATTCTAAATCTAAAAATGATGATTCTACCTTTAAGACCTATGGGAAGTAATTACCTAGGAAACTGAAATCTCCTTCCCTGGAGATTTTGAGAAAAAAATAAGATAGGGTGAATGCTACAAGCAAGATTTTATTATACTAAGATCTGACTCAGTGAAGTATTATGAACTTTATTGCTGCTGTTCTTCCTTCCAATTAATAATGTTATATATAACAATGAAAACTTTCTCCTGGGGACTAAGGCTATGAAATTTGTTCATTGTCTATTCTGTTACACCTTGAGGTTATCTTTCCACCCACAGTTTGGGTGATTCACAGTACTATATAAAATGCTAGAATATCCAATCTTTTATTAATTCATTAATAGTTACACATCAACAATTTGGCCTACTATTATATATTAAGAGACATTTTATACAGCCAACATACTAAAAAATAAACTATGAAACAGTGAATCGCCCAGAGTTCCCCCACTGGGGGGAGATGGGCGGCTGAAAAATTAAATAAATAAATACATACATACATACATACATACATACATACATACAAACATGGAAGATCATAATTTTGATAATGGAAATGCAAAGCTACCTCGGATTTCTCTAGAAATGCAAAGCTACCATCAATATGAATGAAGTTTGGTTGTTACCCTACTAGCCTTGCATAGTATTGATAGTTTAATCTTTATAGTCATTAATTAATTGCCTTTATATCTAAATGTATGTCACCCACAAGGAATCATGGGATGCTCATATTCTGAACATATCATAGGGAAAACAATCCTATAAATCTGTACTTCATTATATATACTATATAAAAACACCACTGGTGTTTAGAATAGAGTGGTGGGACCTTTGAATTTCATATCCTTTCATATGATCCTGTTCACATTAGTGTGTCCTATTCATCCTTGAAGGAGATGGTGTGAGCACTGTATGAGATAGTATCTCAATCTCCAGTACTTAAGTGTCCATGCATTTTTCTAGCTCTTTTATATCTCTGTTTGAATAGGGTGCCAAAGGACTAATAGTTTCTTCATTTCAGTGCATAACTGTGAACAATTACTGTAGTAGTTTTACTCTTCATTTTGGTAGCAACAAAAGCCAGTAACATAAAAGAGTGATAAATCATTTTCCAGCACAGTAATTTAAAAGGGTCTGAAAGGAAGTTGCTCTGATAACCCAGGAGCTGCAGATGGGTCTGTCTGTCTGTCTGTCTGTCTGTCTGTCTGTCTGTCTGTCTGTCTGTCTATCTATCTATCTATCTATCTATCTATCTATCACATTTAGATAGCCCTCCAACTCACTACACATGACTCTGAGTGGCATACAACAAAACAGGCAGTTAAAAACAAATATAAACAACTATTAAAAACAATTAAATATAAATAAAAACCAAGACTGCAGGAGAATGGATAACATCCTAAACACAATACAACCATCTTGCAGGCTCCCTGTTCCCATGGGTTCCCAGGGTTGCTGGAAAAATCAAGTTTTAAGAACTTTCCAAAAGGATGATAGGGATAGGGCTAACCTTAACCCTTCTGACACTCTTTGCATGCTTTTCCCACATGTGCGGACTGAGCTGCCTCTTATCAGACTATTGCCTAGGCTGTGGATCTTCCTCCTGTCTCCCAAGGTCATTCCCACATACCATCTCAATGTTCCAGATCCTATCCATTAGCAGTGTCACTTGACGGGACCTAGATAACATGCCTTCTCAGTCACAGCACCTGTCCTCTGGAACGTCATCTCTCCTGAGATACAGAAGTCCATAATGCAAAGGGTCAAACCACTGTGTTCTTGAGAAAACAACAACAATATAGCTGCACTGTATGCATTATGCATATTTATGTATTATATAGATTGCCCCTGAGTTCTTTCATAGCTATTTCATTTTGTTTTAGTTAAGTACCTGTTCAAGCAGTATGTCAGTTGTCGAATAATGTTTTCAGAAAATCATCATAAGCACTTAGAAGCCATAATGTCATAAAGCTCTAATCCTAATGCCCTGGGGTCCTATGAAGATCTGCTACATAGTCTGTCCAAAACTTCATAGTTATCTGCTCAATTGTAACCCCAGTCCAAATTATTCCAGGCTAGAATCTTTGTTATTCCTGCTTATAGATGAGACACCCTGGTGTGGCTGGTAAGAAAACACACAATCTTTCTCTCATATTTGTTAGGATAAATGGTTTCTTACCTTGAAAGCCTTAGCTATAGCATTTTTCTAGGCTACCTTTTACTGAATCAGACCACTGTTATCTCTGGCTCTGCATCTTCTTTTCCAAGAGCAGCGTTTCAGAATCTCTCCAGCCCTAGTTGAATGTGTCAAGAGTGATACCTGGGATTCCTTCCACGCAAAGCATGAACTCTACCACTAAATATACAGTCCCACTGTGCTCTTAGTTCATATAGTAGAAACATTGTAGGTTTTTCTACTGCATCTAACAAGTATTATTTGGAATGGACAAACCTTGATATTTGGTATAACTTTGATATAGTTTGCAATCTTTGTTTAAAGGATTTGTTCAACACACAGTTGATTCAAATTCATATATGCACTGGGTTCATTATGAAACTTATAAAAGCTGGAGGGATCAAAATAACAACTGCAACTATTTTGTATTTAAAGCTGGGGGGGCCAAATTGGGAATGTTCTCCAGCTTTTATTGCCCCTTTCTCTAGTCTCAATCAGAATTAAGCTTCACCTATCACTTTAGAGATGCTTTGTGCACTGGCAAATTCATATACTATTTGTATAATGTGATTTATAAAATACATAACTGTGTATTTCATTTTTAGCTCATTGCCTATGGCTCCACGCCTGTAGACATTACATGAATATTAACACCACTGTCAGTCCAAAATGTTTGGTATTACTAATAATTACATTGGCATCCCTTGGCTTTCATTCCAGTAGAAAACTACCCATCCAATATTACTCAGTGGTTTGGATAGGCCATCTGGCAGGACTTTGGTGTCTGTCAGATTTACTTTTGAAGAACAGTTTCCTATATAAATACATTGGCTTACCCTTCTCTGTTTTGCTCATTTTGGAAAAGGACAAGCTATTTAAAAGGGTTATACATGCATAGATACTGTGCTATAATATAGTTTTGGAACAATGCTGAAATATCCCATCAAGCACAAGATTCCAGTGCATCAGGATGGAGTGCAGCAGAAAGGTAATTGTTATTTATTGGCATCATTCCTGGTCATTCTGTTGTTTGCAATGATTGTGGATATATTCAAGCGTTTTGTTTTGTTTTTTAGGAAAAAAAACTTGTATTTCAGATAAGGAATTGTATCCTGAAAGTAAAAGAGAAAGCCATAAAAGTCACTTTTGTAGATTGCTAATAAGAATGGTGTTAGGAGATTATGCTGCTCAGAAATTAATAATTGACAAGTACTAAAAACACTTCTTTGTTGTAAATCCCTTTTAGGGCCAAGGTTGTAGGCCTCTGATCTTTCTTAATTGTAGCTATATTTTCAGTCTAAAATGTTCAGCTACCATTGATATAATCATTATTATTTTCACAGTAAGAATCGCTTTATACTGGTTTGTTTGCTTATTTATTTATTTGCAGGAAGTGGCATCTTATGATTATAAAGGCAGGTCATAACATTCAGAAATAACAAAACAGTTCAAAAAATGAGATTTAATTTTTAACACCATTTATAGGCTGAAGGCCATCCACACATCCTGTTTACCGTGCCCCGCTTAGCATTTGCTGAGGACATGACCTCACAAAACAGCCTTCCTCTCATTGTCAGCTTGCTGCTGAGGCCAATGGAAGTCAATCCAAGGTGTTCCAGCATGAAAGTAGTATTTTCCCTAGGAAAATAGAAGTAGGCCTTCCATATGGATAATGCATGGTACATGGAGATGGCAAGTTGAGGCAATGCAGGCAGAGTCAGACATCTGCTCTGCCTCACTTGGCCCAGAAAGTCTCATCCAGTTCCTGGGTTCAGCCCCATTCTGTAGTGGCTGTGTCTTGACTGCATGAATCTGAATAACCATCAGAAGGCAGCCAAGACAGAGCCCCCCCCCCCCAAAAAAAACTTTTTGCTGCCATCTTGTGCTCAGTGGATCAACAGATCAATAATCATATGGATGTACCCAAGAGCACTCCACAGCTGGACACATCTGTAACATGTACAAAATTGTTTTCTTGAATGGCAGCTCCAAGAATACAGTGGCAGGTTTTGCAGTTGGGCTGAACCAATCCAGGAAGCCACCATGTGGCAATTAAGAGAGAAGAGCATTTGTCCTGCCACCTAGTGGTTGCTAGGTCATTAGGTCAATAGGATGGCAGCGCTTTGATAAAAAACGGGGAAATTATTGGACAGAGTGCTTGCACATGGCACACACTCTGGATGGTGACTGGTGGTGACTCTTCCCACAACTGGTGATGTTCAAATTCAAGGAAAACCACCCATCACTGCATGTCCCAGATGTACTTTAAGGGCACGCTGTGGGAGCAGCATGATTTATTCTGAGATGATTTCCACCTGGCTGCAGGATGGGAGGAAAGCATGGCATAGAGACTGTGTAGATAACTGGGACAGCAAATTTCTTGTACTATCTTCAGGCTAAAGATAACAGAGGCAATAAACTGTGGTGGTTTTTTACAGGTGCATCAAGCCAAAGTAAGAAAATGCAAGAATAAAAATAATCTGTGGCACTAGCATCTGATTTGTGGTTTCATTTTGTATAAGCAGAAATTTGCTAATTGCTTTTCTGAACTGGAACATAGGCTACCCTGCAAAAACCCAGGGAGCCACTAAATGGCAGTAATATTTAAATTTCTGCATCTCTTTGTAGTCATGTAGTGGTCATTCAGATTTTTGCAGATATGCTAGCCCTACTAGGATAGAAATTTGTTGAGTAGTCTGTCATTGTCTATGATGTAGGACTGCCAAGTTGAAGTTTAGAAAGTACAGTGATGTAAAACTGCTGGAAATGTTGGACCAGCAAGGGGGGGAGGGATAACTTTTTGTTTTTGTTTTTGTTTGGGGGGGACTGAAAAAAATAAAAATTTGGGGGGGAAATTAAAAACATGCAATACTTAATTTTTAATTCTTTATGGATATATAAGTCACTTTGTTAATTCATAACAAAATTACTGGATATATAATTGAAAAGTATACTGTATTCATACTATAAGTTTTTTGACTGAATTTATATTAAACAGTTTTTAATTTTTGCTATAAACAGCGTTAGAAGTTGCTGAACTCTATATAGTACATAGCATCTCTTCATTTTTCCTGTTTAGGAGAAGCAGACAGACAAAAATTAATGTTGGAAACAAAAGGAACCCTTAGCGTTGTACTGAAAGTCGTGTCAAGAAACAGTTTGATCTAGTAATTAAGGCTAGGTGCAGGAGAACTGGATTCTAGTCCTGTCTTAGGCCCAGAAGCCAAATGGGTGGCTCTGGCCAGTCACTTTCTCACAGCCCTAGGAAAACACGTTGCCTAGAAGACTGCATGGACTTATCCATGTAGTCATCAGGAATGATGTGAAGGGGGAAAATAGTCATGCTATTCTGAGTGTTGTCTACCATGTCAAAGAATTATGGAAAGCATGACTTTTCAGGGGAGGGTCAGGAGATGAGAAAAAAAGGAGAAAATATGGTTCATGAAATCTCTTGTCAGTCACAGTTCTTGGAATTTGAAGTGCTGTTACTATAACTAGTTTTTACTTCATTCAGACCTGTATTAACATGTGTTCATTTACATAGACTTATCAGAATTTAAGAGTTGCTAATTTTGAGAAAACATCTACTCTTCACACATTATTTATTGACTTGGTGTATTTTAAAACAAATGGTTTCACATCTTAACAATGTTACATATCATGAAATGAAAATATAAGGCAATATTTTATCATTATTTTCATTTTTTTTAATATTCAGGAAAGAAATGCTTTGGTATACATACACACATACATAAAAACATTCTAAAAACTGAACATAAACAAATAATGTATTATATTTTTGGTGTATTTTTGGTCCTTCATATTGCCAACATTTTGGCCTTTGAAAATCAAGCTACTAGATGGATTTTCCTTTGTTTCATGCAGAAGCAAAGCAAAATTCCTTGCTGATATGCAGTTCCTGTCAGTGCATTACCTCCTTTTCTTTACTTTTACATATTGGCACAATTGTTCAGAAGTGGATCAAACTACTTATCTCTAAGGAAACAGTTGGCACCTCATAGGTGATGTACTCGCTTCCACATTTCTGGCATAATAGCTCTTTGTAATATACCAGGTCAGCTATTGTCACATTATATTTGGTACAGTAGTTTGTGGATTAATTCAAACCCCTGAAATGACTGAGATTTTTTAAAAATAGACTAAAGAAATGTATACATGCAAAGTAACATGTCTTATATATGTGATGTACAATGACATGAAAACTGTTTACTAAACTTAAAGGTTGTTCATACAATTCTCTCTCTGTGTGTGTGTGTGTGTGTGTGTGCACGCGTGCATGTGTGTCCATGTCTGGATCCCTGGGATATTCTGTCATATGGCTGAATGTAATGTATAAACGTAGATATTGCAGATATTATAGTAGCAAATCTCATGACTGTGGTTGCTGGAGAAACTGTTCCTGCAAGCTTTAACTAGAAACCCTAGCAACAAGTCTAATGAGAAAAATAAAGAGCTTTAGCTCCAGATGCAAACATAGTCAGTCCTGCATTGTGTGAAATGAACAAAAAACAAATATTAAACTAAGTGAGAGATATGGTGTCTATTCTGACCACGAGCAGCTCCAAAATCTGAGGTAGAGGCATTTTCTAACTCTGCCAGAGATTGAGCTTTGGATTTTGTACTTGAAAAGCATCTGCTCCTTCATGAGCATTTGATCCACAAATATCTAAAATTCCTGGCATCTTGGCCCTTATATGGCTTAGGGCCTCTGCATCTACAAGACCTATTCCAGATAAATTCTGCCCACTCAGTCCAAGAGAACAGAGAATGCCTGCTAAAGGTTCTTGCCTATCAAGAGATATAGTGGGAGGGAGACACAAAGCATACATCCTTTGGGGCTCTATTCCTGTGGAACAGTTGCTCCCCACTGGAATGGTGGCACCCACTCTCATAGCCTTCCAAAATCTCATTAAAATCTGGCTTTTCGGGAAGGCCTTTGGAACTTAATTGATGTGGAATTGTTGTTGCTAGATGTGTTTTCAATACAAGATAATGTCATCGTTCTTATTACATTTCATTGTTTGCAGTGCCTATGTTGCTGCTGCTCTTTTGTAAACCACTTAGAATCTCTTGAGATTGAAGCAGTCTAGAAATTTCATAAATAAATCATCTTTACACCGGATGGGTGCCAGACAAAATCTTCAGCAGATCCATTAAAACTAGTGGAACTTAAGTGAATAATGACAACCTTCCGTTCATTTCAACAGATGTATGAAGTTTGAAATCTAATACTGCTTTTAAATGCTTTTACTCAAGGTGGCATATATGGCCTTTCCAAGCAGGTTCCATCAGTCACTGATTGTAATTAGTTCTGCTTAGTTTTTATAAGGTGCCTGCCAGTAAGTGGTTCGTGTCAATCTCTGAAAGACAGTGCTGCATTCCACTCTAGCAGTGACATCACAGTTGAACAGTAAGCATATTATCATAGTTAGATGTAGAAGCAGCTTCTTCTTGGAAAAGTAAAATGAAGACTGGTCCAATGGGTAAATAAAAGGAAATTCTGGATACTTTGGGAGGCAGTTCAAGCATGACATATTATCACGGATGGCTTCTTGCCATCAACCATATTAGAAGGGTTCCTTATGAAAAGCTTGTACAATAAGCTACCAGCCTTCACTCTAATATGTAGATTTAATGGGCAGCATGATTTTGACTGCCACCCCCCTTTAAGCAGATAATTCTTAATGTGAAATCTGAGATAATAGTACAGGGCTGTGAGAAAAAAGTATTTCAGATGCTAGCCCCTTATTGATTAAATGGGATTGGTGGTTGTCATTACTGCATGAATGAAAACCAGAATGTTGATTTCCTTATACATGGTTGTTTGCTTCATTCAGTCTCCTTCTGCTTTGATACCAAGAGCTTAATGACTGGCAGTTGACTGGCTGAGAAGAAATGTTCCCAGTTTTTGGACAGTGTAATTATGCTCTGTGGTGGCATATAAACAAAGTAGTAAGGCCTAGTCTAATATATGTGTGGTGATTGTGTGTAAAAAATCTAGCTACTACTTACCTAAAGCTTATGTCAGCAGATGAGACAAAAACGCTCCCATGTACTTAGTGTGCAATCAGCATAAGAATTGCTAAAACAGGTAATTGTTTTAACTGCCTGCCTAAAGTAGCAACCAAGCTGCGTGATCTATCCACTGTGCTAGAAGTGCTGTATATCATCGCCCTACAATAAGGAAGATTCACTTTCTTGTAGTCACTGCTCTGTGACTCACTGCCTTTATTAAAAATACATGCATAGATCAGCAGTGAGCTGAAATAACTACTGTATATTTAAAGAAATCATCAGATGAAGATAAGCAGAGAATAGAACTTTTCTGTATTCTGCCTTAAAGCTCCAAGGATTGGACAGGATTGTTTTAGCTCTTTTATGGTAACCTTTCCAATCTGGGCCTTTCTAAATCTGTTGTACTACAATTCTCATCATCTTTCACTATTTGCATGCTGAATAGGACTTAGGGGAAATTAGGAAACAATAATTTTTGTTTAACAAATAGTTTGTACAAAAGCAGGGCTGGTAATGTGACATGTGGGGAGAAGACCTTTAAGTTTTGCCTCTGCCACAATCCCAGTCAGAATTCTATACCTTTCAATTTTCAATCAATTGACATAGGTCATTAATGTAGATTATGGTGATATAATCATCAGTCATATTTAGTTAGTTTCAGACATTCATTTGCTTGGATGTGAAAGTCAGGCTTTCAAGAGGGAACATGCATGCTGCCTCATCACCAATCTTTCTTTGTTGAACAGAAGATTTAAAGAGAGATTGCAGGAACATTTGGCTGAATGTTACAATTACCCTACAATCTGGAACACTGTATGAACATCTGTTATTAATTTCCATACTTCCGATTCTGTGCTGCAGCAATGGTGAACAGAAGTCATTGAAGCCGAATATAGTCTGGGTGTGCTAAGTTTCAGCTGTGAATATGCTGGATATTTTGTATTTTAACTTTGTTTTTCTTTTTCTTTATGGCTATATACTCTTTAATAAATAAATACATAAATTAAAAAAAAACATGTTTCCTTGGCCCAATGAGAACAGAGAGTGTAAGGATGAGATGAAAATGTAGTACTATACTAACCTCACTTCTGTCATAAAAATTGGCCTGCAATCTGAGGTGTAGTCCACTAGGCTGATCAATTCCCTACCTCCCTACATACACTCCTGTTCTAAAACACAGAAGATGGGAGGCTCAGCTGGTATATTGATTCCCTAGCTATATGTTGAGTTCTTAGTAAGCCTGCCTGCCTGCCTGCCTTCCTTCCTTCCATGGGGTTTGATGATGACCATAAAAAATAGGTTGTTAATCCTGTTGAAGATGGCGGGTGATATAGCAGTGGGTTCTTGAAACTGTGGAGGGCTGCTGTTCAAACTGCAGGTTGATGCAGTAGGGTTTCCTGGTGACCACTGGAGATGACACTATTCTGAGCCTCCAGAGTGGCTTATAGGGTTGCCTGGGAAGAAAATGATTGAGACCTAGCCAAAAAATGGAGGAGTTGGAGCACCTGACCAAGGCACCAAAGAACTGGCAACAGATTTGTTGTAATCACAGTGGTGATTATCAGTTATTTGGTGGCAGTAGAGGCACTCAGTAGTGGGTGAAAGACACTGTTAATCAGCTGTGGAAGAGTTGGTGGCACAGTGGGAGTAGAGGAACTGACAATGTCCTTGGGCCTTCTGGCTTTGGCAGCAGGCCCAAGTTCAGGAGTGAGAGATTTACTTGATGGTGGCAGTGGCAGTAGTCTAGGGGTTCACAGGATTCAGTGTTTCAGAATGCCTGGGCATCTAAGTGCCAGCGGTTAGCAAGAATGGGAGTGGGATCAGGTAGATGTTGCACTGGGGCTTGGCTTGAGTTCTGCAGCTCTCATAGGGCCTATCACTCTGTACAGTAGCCATCTTGCTTCCCACATGTGGCAGTGGGACTCAGAAACAGAGTAGTGCTTTTTGTTTGAATTACCTGTCCCGGGTCTTCCATCTGTAGCAACCAAACAATTTGTATCTGGGCTAGAAAGGACTTTTGAACTGTTGGGTGGATTATGTAAGATGCTTTTGATGGACTGGGGGCATTGGAGGAGGAAGTGCTTACTCTCTCTGTGGATGAGAGATGGAGGAAGCTTCCTCCTAGGTTGCCCCAGTCTGTAGAGATGATATAGTGTCCCCAATTGCCCTGGTGAAAGTGGGTATACAACTAAGGATGTGGAAAGTTTGGTGTGTGTGTGGTGGTGGGGACAGCTGGTTGGCTGAAAATAGGGATTACTGAGTGCTGCGGCAGAAGCAACCCAAAGGACCAGATTAGCTAGCTGGTTAGGTTTGAGTAACCTTAGATGTTGTATAGAGCTCTCTGACCTGGGGAAAGATGGTAAGGGTTATGGGAGTGAGTTTGTCAGGGGGACAGGGCAAACAATAATGCTGAGGTGGTGATGGGCAGAAGGAGATACAGCAGGAGATTGGGGGTGGACTGCTCTTGGGGAAGGCTGCCATGTTTTATATCAATTTGTGTTCCAGCCCATTGGGATCTGCTCCAACGGCCAGTCATCAGATCCACAGCTACCCTGCTTTCTGGCTACTGTTGCTGAAGACCAGCTCAGTCTGTACTATGGCCCTATATGAATAAGCAAGCTCTTATTCTGGATAAGAGGGTTGAACTGGCATGTGGGTGGGCATGGAGGGAGAGGAGAGGTACTTCTGTCAGAAATACACCCATCTAGGCTTTGAGTATGGCACCAGCTGTGACCCCAGAGCGTGGGTGGTAGAGTGGCTATAGTTATCTGGGAGACTCCAGTGGCTTTTTTGAGACATTGCTTTGCAGATAACTAGATGTAACGACCTGTTTGCAAAGTTGGGATCTAGGGACTAGATGGGATTGCTGCTGCTATACCAGCCTTCCTGCCTGGGCTGCTCTACTCTGTTGCCAGTCTAGAGGTTGAGTTTCCCAGATTTATGATACTAGGAGACTTTAGCCTGCCTTCTATGGGTGCAGAGGTGGAGTCAGACTAGGAGTTCATGATCACTATGGCAACTATGGACCTGTTCCAGATCACTGAGGGCCTGATACACAGCAGAGGTCTGTGTTTTTTTGTTTTTTTCATCTGTAATCTGCATGTTGGGGATGTCAAGTCCTTTTCATGATCAGATCACTCTGTGATTGCCTTGGAGTTCTCCATAGCTGCTCCATGGACCTAACTGATTGGTATGCCCCAGGTGCCTAATGGACCTTGTGGGATTTCAGAGGCAACTTTGGGTTATTTCTGAGGCTGTGACACATAGTTTGACTGAGGCTGTACTCAAACCTTGGAATAAGAAAGCGATGACTGCCTTGGATTGGATTGCACCCATGTGTCCACTCCCTGGTTTTCAAAAGAACTTTAGGAAATAAAATTTGGTAGATGAGCTGCAAGCTATGAAAGGGACTGTATACAATTTTGTAGTTGCAACAAAAATGCAACTAAAAATTGGCCACTAAAAAAAAAAAAAAAAACTATATCAGAAATTCTCAGCTCTACTTAGGCAGTTTCAGATAATATAATTCTAACACTGAGTTGTATGGTTCTAATGCTAGTGCTGTGCTATCATCATTCCTTCTGAAAAAGATAATAGCAATAATGTAACCCCCTGCACTCTTCTTTATCTTAAATCAAGTTATACTAGGAGTACTTTCATAATAGAAGAGATATATGAGTGCTTTTAAACCTGAATTCCTTTAGCAGTTTTTTTTCTTTTGTATCCCTGACTCTTTCTAAATTACACTTGTGATGAAGAGTTCTATGGGATAGATATACATTATCAATCAGATTTTGACTTCTGCTAATTAATGTCATTCATAGTCTCAAAGATTTGCAAGGAAAAGATGGTATACATGATTTTAGCACATAATCTGCAAAAGGGTTCCACTGGGCTGACACATACCAGCAATTAATAGAATTCAGGTCTGTTTGAAAGTTCACAGTTTACAAAGTGAACTTAAATTCTCCACTGGGATACATTTCAAAAACATATTTCCATTGTATTTATGAAACTCCTAAGCATTTTTTCTCAAATGTAATGGTCTGTGAGAATGTTCTTTAGAGACAGGAGGAGGAAGAAGAGGAGCTACGTGCTAGCAATGGTCAGATAAGAGGCAGCTTAGCCCACAGAAGCAATGTGAATGTGGCAAACATCTCAGAAAAGACCCTCCCTAGTTTCTTGGATTGTAAAAGGCAAGGGGAGAGAGATGTACTTTCAGACTTGCAAGATTCTGTTACTGTAACTTTACAGTAAAGTTAGAGCTAGTTCTTCTGGGTGTGCTTCTTGACTGGACTACCTTGCAAGGCTGACATCTATCTTGCAAGTCTGAAAGTACATCCCTCCCCCTGTCACCTTTACAGCCCAGGAAACTAGGGAGGATCCCTTCTGAGACATTTGCCACACCTACATTCCTTCTGCAGGCTAAGCTGCCTCTTATCTGACCATTCTCCTGGCTGTGGCTCTTCCCTCTGTCTCCCAAGGTCACTCCCACATACCATTACAAGAACTCAGCATTAGACATTGGAAGAATGAATAAAATTAATAGCTATGTGAAGTTAGTTAAGGAAATAAATTATTTTTGGTAGGAGTAGTAAAACTGCACCTCTAAGTACATCTATCTATTTCATATTGATTCTGTAGCTGATCCTCCAAAATGGAGATCAGAATTCTTCAGAAGACAATGGAAGAGAGGGAAGTATAGCAATGTTTACTGCCTGATACTTGGCCTGTTTGCTTCAACCTGTAAAGCATATAAATGCAGGCAATTTCTCTTTGTTGTTGTTCAGTCGTTAAGTCGTGTCCGACTCTTCATGACCCCATGAACCATATTGCGCCAGGCCTTCCTATCTTTCACTGCCTCCCTGAGTTTGCTCAATTTCATGCTCATTGCTTCAGTGATGCTATCTAGCCATCTCATCCTCTGCCGTCCTCTTCTCCTTTTGCCTTCCATCTTTCCCAGCATCAGGGTCTTTTCCAAAGAGTCCTCTCTTCGCATTAGGTGACCAAAGTATCTGAGCTTGAGCTTCATTATCAATCCTTCCAATGAGCAATCAGAGTTGATTTCCTTTAAGATTGACTGGTTTGACCTCCTAGCAGTCCAGGGGACTCTTAAGAGTCTTCTCCAGCACCACAGTTCAAAGGCATCAATTCTTCGGCGTTCAGCCTTCTTTATGGTCCAGCTCTCACAGCCATACATTACTACTGGAAAAACCATAGCTTTGACTACGCGGATCTTTGTCGGCAAGGTGACGTCTCTGCTTTTTAATATGCTATCTAGGTTTGCCATAGCTTTCCTCCCAAGGAGCAAATGTCTTTTAATTTCATGGCTGCAGTCTCCGTCTGCGGTGATCTTGGAGCCCAAATAAATGAAGTCTGTTACTGCTTCCATTTCTACCCTTTCTATTTGCCAGGGATTGATGGGTCCAGATGCCATGATCTTAGTTTTTTTAATGTTGAGTTTCAAGCCAGCTTTCGCACTCTCCTCTTTCACCCTCATCAAGAGGCTCTTTAGTCCTTCTTCACTTTCTGCCATTAGGGTGGTATCGTCTGCATATCTGAGGTTATTGATGTTTCTCCCTGCAATCTTAATTCCGGCTTGTGATTCTTCCAGCCTGGCATTTCTCATGATGTACTCTGCATATAGGTTAAATAAGCAGGGTGACAGTATACAGCCTTGTCGTACTCCTTTCCCTATTTTGAACCAATCGGTTGTTCCATGACCGGTTCTAACTGTTGCTTCTTGGCCCGCATACAGATTTCTCAGGAGACAGGTAAGGTGGTCTGGTATTCCCATCTCTTTAAGAATTTGCCACAGTTTGTTGTGATCCACACAATCAAAGGCTTTTGCATAGTCAATGAAGCAGAAGTAGATGCTTTTCTGGAACTCTCGTGCTTTCTCCATGATCCAGCGAATGTTGGCAATTTGATCTCTAGTTCCTCTGCCTCTTCGAAACCCAGCTTGTACATCCGGTAGTTCTCGGTTCACGTACTGCTGAAGCCTAGCTTGTAGGATTTTGAGCATAACCTTGCTAGCATGTGAAATGAGTGCAATTGTGCGATAGTTTGAGCATTCTTTGGCATTGCCCTTCTTTGGAATTGGAACGTAAACTGACCTTTTCCAATCCCGTGGCCACTGTTGCGTTTTCCAAACTTGCTGGCATATTGAGTGCAGCACTTTAACAGCATCGTCTTTTAGTATTTTAAATAACTCAGCTGGAATACTGTCATCTCCACTAGCTTTGTTGTTAGCAATGCTTCCTAAGGCCCACTTGACTTCACTCTCTAGGATGTCTGGCTCAGGGTCAGTGACCACACCAGCATGGACATCAGGGACATTAAGATCTTTCTTGTATAGTTCTTCTGTGTATTCTTGCCACCTCTTTTTAATCTCTTCTGCTTCTGTTAGGTCCCTGCCTTTTTTGTCCTTTATCATGCCCATCTTTGCACTAAACGTTCCTTTGATATCTCCAATTTTCTTGAAGAGATCTCTAGTCTTCCCCATTCTATTGTTTTCTTCAATTTCTTTGCATTGTTCATTTAAGAAGGCCTTCTTATCTCTCCTTGCTATTCTCTGGAAATCTGCATTCAGTTGCTTATATCTTTCCCTTTCACCCTTGCTTTTCGCATTCCTTCTTTCCACTGCTATTTGTAAAGCCTCATCAGACAGCCATTTTGCTTTCTTGCATTTCTTTTTCTTTGGGATGGTTTTAGTTGCTGCCTCCTGTACAATGTTACAGACCTCCGTCCATAGTTCTTCAGGCACTCTGTCTACCAAATCTAATCCTCTAAATCTATTCATCACCTTCACTGTGTACTCACATGGAATATGATCTAAGTCATACCTGAGTGGTCTAGTGGTTTTCCCTACATTCTTCAATTTAAGCCTAAATTTTGCAGTAAGAAGCTCATGATCTGAGCCACAGTCAGCTCCTGGTCTTGTTTTTGCCATCTGTATAGAGCTTCTCCATCTTTGGCTGCAAAGTATGTAATCAATCTGGTTTCGGTATTGACCGTCTGGTGATGTCCATGTGTAGAGTCGTCTCTTGTGTTGTTTGAAAAGAGTGTTTGCTATGACTAGCTTGTTCTCTTGACAGAACTCTATTAGCCTTTGCCCTGCTTCATTTTGTACTCCAAGGCCAAACTTGCCTGTTATTCCGATTACTCCTTGACTTCCTACTTTCGCATTCCAATCCCCTATGATGAAAAGGACATCTTTTTTTGGTGCTAGTTCTAGAAGGTCTTGTAGGTTTTCATAGAACCGGTCAGCTTCAGCTTCTTCGGCATCAGTGGTTGGGGCATAGACTTGGATTATTGTGATGTTGAATGGTTTTCCTTGGATACGCACTGAGATCATTCTGTCGTTTTTGAGGTTGTACCCCATTACTGCCTTTCCCACTCTCTTATTGACTATGAGTGCAACTCCATTTCTTCTAAGGGTTTCTTGCCCACAGTAGTAGATATAATGGTCACCTGAATTAAATTCACCCATTCCCGTCCATTTCAATTCGCTGATTCCCAAGATGTCGACGTTCAATCTTGTCATCTCATGTTTGACCACATCCAGCTTGCCTTGGTTCATGGATCTTACATTCCACGTACCTATACAATATTGTTCTTTACAGCATCGGACCTTCTTTTCGCTTCCAGATACATCCACAGCTGAACGTCCTTTCGGCTTTGGCCCAGCCGCTTCACTCTTTCTGGAGCTACTTGGAATTGCCCTCCGCTCTTCCCCAGTAGCATATTGGACACCTTCCGACCTGAGGGGCTCATCTTCCAGCGTCATATCTTTTAGCCTTTTAACATTGTCCATGGGGTTTTCTTGGCAAGGATACTGGAGTGGGTTGCCATTTCCTTCTCCAGTGGACCACGTTTTGTCAGAACTCTCTGTCATGACCTGTCCGTCTTGGGTGGCCCTGCACGGTATAGCTCATGGCTTCAATGAGTTACACAATTTCTCTTAGCTATAGGAATTTACTAAAAGCCTCCTTTGTACATTAATAACATGATGGGGGCACTAGATCATCAGGAGGGACAGTGTTAAGCCATAGTCCACATCCCAAGATCATAGCACATCACATCATATATTTTGGGACCCTGCATGGATGGTGATCCAAACACTGTGGAAATCTATGTGCAGAGAGAAATGTATGCAAATAGGCTTCCTCTAATGTGGGAAGGTCTTGATTAAAGATGGAAGCTTAGGTTAGGGCTTTTGGATTTGATTAAAATAATCAGAACTCTTCCTGTAATTATCATATGGAAGGGGCTAATGTAATATAAAGATTCCCTCAATCATGTTTCAGCATGTCCATACAGTTTTATTTTCAGCAATATGGAAGCTATGTGTTATTGCCTTGGGATTCCCTGGTGACCCCTTTCCAAGTACTAACAAATCTGTCTCTGCTTAGCTGTTGTTGTTGTTGCTGCTGCTGTTGTTGTTTTTAGATTAGTCAGCTGGGTGCTGCCCTTTCCTCTGTTGCCTCCAACTAGATTTCCACTTGTATTCCGCTATACACGTAAAGTTTGCACCATATAAGCAGTTCACCATCCATTGAAAAGAGAGCTCTCCATATGCTACATTGAATGGAAATGCAAGAAGACATTTGAATAAAACATCTTTGAACAGGGCAGGACATCAATGTTATAAATTCTGCTTCATTTTCATCTATACATAAGGAACAGTCTTGATTAGAGCTGTTGAAGTGTTGCTAGTTATTTACAGATAAACCATTTCAGAATATAATAGGAATAAACTATCTTGAATGGGATAATATTTTATATGCTAATCTTTGGGAGATTTATTTATTTATTTAATTAATTAATTAATATGGCTGCCCATCATGTGTATGACTCTGAGTGGCTAACAGTTAAAAACAGAACAAAAACACAGTAAAAAAAACCCAACAACCAAAATTAAAAACAACAGAAATAACATAAAATAACATAGCATCCGAGAATACTCATTTCACACAACCATGACCAAGAAGCGGGCTCACCCATACTATCAGGGCCCCAGGCTTGATGGCAAAACCAGGTTTTCAATACCTTGCAAAAGGCTAGCAGGGTCGAGGCAGATCTAATCCCTGGGGGAATTATGTTCCAGAGGACAGGCACCACAGCAGAAATGGCTCTTTTCCTGAGCCCCACCAGATGGCACTCCCTCATGGATGGGACACAGAGCATGTCTCCCCTGCCAGATCTCACAAGACAGGTAGACACCATGGGGAAGAGATAGTAGCCTGGACCCAAGCCATGAAGGGCTTTAAATTTATCCACCAGCACCTGGAATTGCACCCAGAAGCATACTGGTAGCCAATACAGCTCATGGAGCAGAGGTGCCACATGTGCTGAATGACTGGCACCCCTAACTGCCCAAACCATCGCATTTTGCACCAGCTGAAGTTTCCAAATACTCTTCAAGGGCAGCCCTACATACAGTGCATTACAGTAATCCAAGTGGGAAGTGCCTAAGGCATGAGTGACCATGAGCAATGCCTCCCAGTCGAAGAACAGGTGCAGCTGGTGCATAACATGAAGCTGTGGAAAGGCCCTCCTGGCTATCGCTGCCACTTGCTTTTTCAGCAGAAGCTGCAAGTCCAGGAGGACCCCCAAATTGCACACAGGATCTGTCTGGGATAGTGCAATCCCTCCCAGAACAAGAGATGGAAAGTCTTCAGAACTGGTCTTATTTATACAGGCAAGCTTGATACTAGTCTTAAATAAACTACAATTATTCATCCCAAATCTTAGTACTTCTTTTTAGGCCTATTAAAGCCAAAGCAAATAATGGTATGAAGTGATCTGGGCACTTCACTGATTACAAAGTGAGCATTTATAGCTACTGCAGTAATTTTTGTGGGACCATGGACAGTATCATGGGGTAAGTCAGGGTTTAGGATACACTTTCACTAGATCTCCTAATTGTGAACTAGGGAAAAAATATTTAGATAAAGAGGTAGATGTAGAAAACTATGTGAAGATAATAGCTTCACTATTGATGTTTTAACATTTGATATGGAAAACATTTCATTTGGAAAGAGACAGAAATATGAAACTACAGCTTAGATGGGAAAGAAAGGGATGAGTGAAATAATTTAAATGTGCATAATGAAGAAGGAGAATTTCAGAAAGAAAATCAGAAAGCAATAAGGAAAGTGAAGAAGCTGTTTTCTGCTGAAGTATCTTATCTCTTTTCAGTTCATGATGGGTATCACTGACTTTAAAAATAATTGATTAAAATTGCAGAAACTGCCTTTGGATGTCTTGATCACCATTCACAGCCCTACATACTTTGATGGCAGTGAGAAACAAAATGGGGAATGGCTTGCCACCAAGTATCTGAACAGTCCTTTTATTTTTAAATATGTGAATATTTAAAAGGATTTTATCTTCTTCCCATAAATAACAAAAATGGTACGCTCTTATGGGATTACCAGATGTTTTTCCTTTATAAGGAAAACAAAAGGTCTGGGGTTTCAGTTAAATAATAATGTAGATATAGTTTATTTACAGTAAATAAACTCATAAACTGCTTACAGTTTGAGTCTGGTTTTCCAATTTCTCATTCCTCAACTACCTCCAGTTGGTGATTGATAATGATATTTATATTATTGCTATTATACTAATTTTATGTTATGTAATTGTATTTTATACCTACTTTTTAGTTTATCCATAATTTTAGGTGTACATGTTTCTATGTAGTGTTTTCTGGCCTAAAGATCATAATAAAGATTTGTTTTTTAAAAAAAATATTAAAAATTATAATTGCAATAATAAAAACTAAAAGAAAGAAGAGTAAAAAGAAAGAGTAAAAAATGCAAAGGAAAGAAAAAAAAGTAGAGAAAAGTAAGAAAGAAAAGTAAGAATATAATAAAGAAAAAGAAAAGAAATATATGAAGAAGTGACTTCCAACCACAAATATAAACAATTTCAGTAACTTTTCACCTCCTCTTAATTTACAACCAATGATCTCTTCATCCCCTATTCCATCTCTTATCTATAAACAAATCCATCAAGCATTGTCATTTCAGTCCTGGGGTCAGCAAAAGTCCATTAAGGGTTGCCGGAAATAACAATATATCTATTTTAATTTTGATCAAATAAACCAACTTTATATTCCTTCCTTTTACTTCTAACAATCTTAATCTTTAGTCCATTCAAGTACTGGCATAGAACTTGCTTTCTTTTCATTTCTTTTTTACCCTTTCTCACAAACCTCTTTTGTAAATCCAATATAAAAGAAATACCCAGGTCACTCTCATGGTTTATTATTTGTAATCCCCTTTTGATTTTTAAAGCATTAACCAATTTCTTTTGTATGTCCAGTGAGACATCTTTTTCCCTTTCATTCTTGTAGCCTGTCATTTGTAGATCCACTTGCAGTGTCAACTCTGTCTCTGTCTTATCAGATAAAACTTGTTCCTCTGCTGCCATTTCTTCCATAACATCTTTTGGACTCAGTGTACCTATACAAACATCTCTATTGACATTGTTGATACTAACTTCTGATTCCATTTTTCAAAAGTATCCTTCAGTATTTCCAATGTTGTAACATTTTGCACAGCTCATTCTGTAACTGTTAATCAGGTTTATTTATTCTTCTCCTTTAATTAAAATCTTTAGTTCCCTCTAGTGTCCAATTTTTAAAATTGCTTATCTCTATTGTGTCTTTTGAAAAAATTCAAAACAAGTCCACTGTCCCATGGGAAGGATTCTTTATAATTAATTCCAATATCTTGTTTCAAATTTATCTGGACCCTTAATCTGTTTATAACTTTCTAAAATCAAATTCTTAATTAGATTTTTGCTGTTTATTTCAATTTTTTAAAGTTCTTAAGCTTGTAGTTAAAAATGTCTTTCGTTAATAATTGAAGGCAGAGTAACCTGGTGTTTTCATACTTGTTGATCCGAATGTCTCTAAAAACTGAAAAGTAGTTAATAAGCAATTTCAGAATATGATTAGAAAAGGAAGTATGCAAACTAGTGTCCTTTTAAAGGTGCTGACTGCTGTTTGAACAAGATGGCTATTCACTTGTCTCCAAGTGCTCAAAACTTACCAGAGCCTGCTCTCTTGCAGTCTCCTCATGAGGAGCAGCTGTCTGGAGCACTTGTGTCCTCTTCTTAAGTCCTCTCCTTATTCAGAGAAGTTAAAAGAGCCAGTCTACTCACTGGCTCTTCATTCTTCACTGCAGCTGTCAGCTCTGCCATCTTCAGTCCACCATTTCTTCCTCCAGAAGTCTCCAGTAAAGATTTGTTCTAATTAGTGTTGTTGTACTATTTTTCTGAGTTCTTCCTTGCCATGTGAGGTATTGGTTCTTCCTCCTCCTCTTCTTCCTCACTTAAGAACATGTTGACTATCACAGAATTCCATCCTCTTTCAAAGGGAAGAAGGAAATTTATGAAAGGCAGTAACCAAAAACAATCTAAAAGGTCACTTCCTTAGCAGTACTGGCATCATGTGTGACTTAACACTTGACAATTTTATTATCATCTTTTTAGAATAGAGAATTGTTTTTCCAGTTCCAGTAGATATAAGACCCAGACTTCTTGTACTTTAAGAAGAAATATTGGATCCGGTTTTCTGAAGCAGAAATGTGGCACAAAATCCTACATGCTGATTATTACAAATCAGGATTTGTACACAAACCAATCAGTTAGGAATGTATTACTTGTGAGGCAGAAGATTTTTTTTAAATGTAATAATCAGAAGATTAATAATCAACCAAAGCTTTATTTTATGAATTAGCTAGAGATCAACTTTAAACAGGGGTGTCTAAGAATTGAGGCTAGAATTATGTCTCTTTGAGCTCTGATGCATTGATACAATAAATACAATGTATATCATGTAAAAAAAAAAAGAGAGTAAAAACTCCCATGAATCACATGCTGACAATTCATATAACTTTCCTTGCAAAATATGGTTTTTTTTAACTTCCTCACTCTGGAATTTCCTATTAGTCTCCCATCTAAGTATTGAAGCAGATCTATGCTTAGCTTTTTTCACAATCAGCCAAAATCAACCAGATGTTGCTGTCTGAGTTGGGTATCTGCAGGGAGTAAAGGACAGAGGGAAGATCCGCTATCAAGGCAATTATCATATAAACAAGGCCTAGGTTACAAAAATAGTTTACAAAATGCCTCAGACAGGCTCTCCCCTTAATTCTTATGAAAATAAAAGAGGGAGGAAGGGAAGCACATTCAGACTTGCAAGATTTATTTACTGCAACCATTCTAATAAAAGTAGCTTTAGGTCTGCACGGTGTCTATTTTTTAGTCTGCTCTACCTTATAGACTGACAGTATCGCCGTCAGTCGAGAAAAATGGCTATTCCTCCTTACAGTGAGCAGTAACTTTTGTTTATTAATTTATGTCACCTACCATTTTTTATTGTCAGAATAAAATAGCTTCTGTGTTGAGGTCTTGTATTTTGGACTTTAACTGCTCAATCCACTAAAAAAAGCAAAAAACAAACACCACTCTTCCATCAGTTAGTAGCATGATAACTTGTGTTTTTGCTCAGATAGTTAACATCCCTTCTCCCACGTATCTAGGCTAAGTAGGTATTTGAAATGGAAACTTTCTACTTCACACCCATCATTCACACAGCAGCTACTTCATGGTGGTCCTCATATGCAAGCTTACATAACTGGTTTGCAGTGAACCTGGATGGCATGTCTTCTTTGACCAGAACAGATAACATGTCTGTTCTAACTGCAGGCACTGATTTAATTCAGCATTTGTTTATGTATAGTATTTAGCCCAACTACATTTTGTCAGAAGAGCTTTTTGCCAGAAATGAACTCAGTATAATCTATGCTCACATACATACACATACAGTAAGGTAAGATAAATGAATGTTGAAATCTTGTGGACCCCCTATCTAAGTCTACTTTAGTTCTAGTTAAGCAAATATTTCTCTATATTTATGGTCAAGTAGATAACCCTGACCATGAAAGGGATGATTAAACTGGAAAAAGTTATTACATTCTCTGCAAAATAAGATGATTCTCCTCTTTTAAAAGTAAATGATTTGGGGAGGAATCAATTTCAACTAAATAGCATGTATAAGGAGGCATATGAAGCAGAGAGTAATTATTATGGATTCTAAAGAGTCCCTGTGTTTCCTTGTTAAATTGGAGTTCCATTTATGGATTCATGAGGTACATTAGGTTTACTTTCACCATCCTTTTTTCCTAATTTCTTTGCAGTTGTCAATTTAGGTATTCCCAATAGCTATTCCTAATTTTGAAGAATATTCAAAGCCACTCAGGGGTCTGCTATTTAATAGAGGAGAAACCCCTACAGATTGATTACATACAGCATGTCTTATAAAACAGCTTCAGCTCAAATCCAGTCTTAAAGTGTAATAAAAGACCATAAAAGTCTATTACACTAAAATTGCCTTTCTTCTGCTGAGGGCAGCTTCCTGTCTTACAGTAGTATGAGAAGGGTGACATTGTGAGCAAAGCTTGAGGAGCTAATGAGAGATAAGAGCAAACAATGGTTGGGGGACTCCCATTTCCCCCCCCCTTTTTTTTTTCCTCCCAGAAGTAAATTTCAAGGTCTGAACTTATCTCTTATAAAGATTTCTGAAATTAGTTGTACGGCTCAATGTCAAGCAAGGGCCCACTCCAGCACCGTAGCTTAATCCAATGTATGAAGATAGGAATGTATGAAGATAAAAGTACAAAACTGGATTCTGGCATACTCCATGGTGTTAATGATCACCAAAAGCTAGTCCTGATACTTTTCCAACTGAAGCAAAGAATAAAAATGATAGAATCCTGTTTGTAAATTGGGGTCACTTTTTAACAATGGAATTAAGAAAGCAGTACTATTTCTGCAGTCCGACATCTGAAGCAAACGGAGAAGTTCCTTTCATATCAACACGTCTTCTGTACCTATAAATATAAGCAGAATAGAAACCATGGTATTGAGATGAGTTCTCAGTGGGATTATCTTTCCATTTACATATACAGTTGTGACTGGGTGTTGCCTTCTTTGTAGCTTTCTTGATACAAGCTTAGAAAAAATACAGCAGGGTGGAGAGCTACAGTAAATCATGAATATGAATTCTCAACTTCCTGTTCTTTTGATGTCTTCTAAAATAATTTCCTGTCGAGCTTCCCTGATGGATCCAGAGACTGTCTCCCCGCTGAATAGTATGACTGGGAATTAATAAATATTCCTCAGTTGTCTTTGGTAAGAAACCATGCAATATGCGTTGTGGACTAGCTCTGTCATGCATGCTGAGGTGTTTCATAATTGGCAATATTTTCCTTTTTCTGATGGACTTCATTTTACTAAAGTCAAAAGCAACATATTTTCTGACTTTCAAGGCACCATGCAGTGGTAGCATAAAATGTATTCCATGGCTGCATGTGGCTAATATCTTCTGTGACCCAAATACCTGAGCCAGAAGTCGCTGAGTGTATTTCCCAGTGGAACCATTGTAGGCTATGGATCAGGCTAAATTGCTTAATGAAAATTACTGATGCATATCACAGAGACATCAGCCTAACTTCCTTCTTAGTGAATTGGAGGAAAGCACTGAGGCTACAACTGCAGACCCACTTTTGAAATAACATCATTCCCATTTGAGCATGGAACATGCAGGGCCGCTGCTAGCTTATAGCCCAGAAACACTCATGTTTGAGTCAACCAGCTCCATATGGGAGATGTCTATGTAGCTGCTAGGGTTAGTGCTACAAATGGCACGTGTCTGTATGGGTGTTGCTGTTCCTTAGGCTCACAGACGTCTTCTAGCTATTACTTTTAATTTCAACTAGGCCATGTGAACAGCTGATTTCTTTACTAACTCTGTAGAATTCTATGGGAATGACTATATCTTTATTGTTGACATTCTTGTAGATGTTCAAAAAACTTTATAGTAAATAACGATAGAAGTGATTGGATAAAAAGACAGTCCTTTTATGAATTGTTATATATTTTTTAAAATCCTAGCTGTGAACAAGGGAAACATTTGTTTAGTTTATGTTATAATTCAGGTTTACCAAATATGCATTTTGAGACATTGTATGCAAACTGGAACAGTTATATGCCTACATCCATAACTTTTTAAAAAAAAGTTGCAATACCATATATGACTCAAAATAGATCCTTATAATATGCATTTGCTTATAATTTTGCATTAAATACATATACTGGAGACAATTGCTATAAAATGTGTATAATGGGAGACATTCATACAAGATGTGTATAAATTTTTATGTATATAATTTTTCAAAAATGAAATTGAAAATATCTCAAACTGAAAATTCACATTTGTTTATCCTTATCAAAAATAAAGATGCTGAACATAGAAATAAAGAAGATTTTATGCTCAGTTGTATACAATGGACTCCATATGGATCTCTACTTTGACCAACCCTATTTCATGGATCTGAAGACAGTTAGCCAAGTATGCCAAATTATATATGCTGTTGCAATCAAATGTCTTGTGCAGGGCTCTAAAACACTCTTAACTGGTAACCAAATGACATATGAAACTGAATGTTAGTAATTGTAAAATGTGCAGTATTATCATTGGAAAAGAAGTCTTCAAAAGGCATTGATGAGCTTTTAATAGGCTGTTGCTAGTCAGGGAGAAAATCTTGAGATTTCAAAAGGCATTTCCTTAGATATAGAAACTCTTCCAGATGGAATGGTTTCTCCATCAGATTATTTATTTATTTATTTAAATGTATTATCCTCCCAACTCCAATGGATGGAATGGTTTTTCCATCAAAGTTATAGGAAACCCTTTTCAAAACATTTATTGACTCTTCCTTAAAAACTTGAAAAAATTTGCTGAGCCCCCCCCCCCACAAATTAAAATCCCATATGTCCCCTAACAAACTACTCAGGAGAATTATTATTATTATTATTATTATTATTATTATTATTATTATTATTTACATTAAACAAAATAATCTGCATTATAGTTTTGCATGGTTTATTAATCCAGTTAGCCTGCTACAGCACTGAATGGGATAATGGGTATGAGAATGGCTCCTGAAAAATTTGGGAGGACCTGAAATTCTATGGTAGTGACTGGTGGAAAATGAGGTAATATTTCCCCAAAAAGTAATGAACCTTTTGTTAACAAGTCATATCAAATGTGACTAAGACACTGAAATAGTGGAAGAATTTCAACTCAGCCTTAATTTTAATTATTCACAAAACCATTATATATACTATACATTCCCCCCGCCAATTCACAATAAATGCTTGCCTACAAAGTCTTTGTAAAGTATCTTTTCAGTAAAGAGTGGTTTATACAAGTATTTGAGGGTTTCCAGTTAGTACTGGAAGATTTTACTGTTTATTACATCTGCAGGGTTTTTTCGTTTTTGTTCTTTGTTTTTGTTTTTGTTTTTTTTGCAGAATTGCAGTCAGATTTCCAGGATTAGTATTGTTATACAGAATTGCAGGATTATTTATTACATTAAATCAAGTGGCTGAACAGGAGAAACTTGCAACACTGGCTGGTTTGTCTAGGAAATCTAATTCATTTCTAATTCTGCTGCTTTTAACTTTGCCCATAACCATAGGTTAGTGAGTGGTTTTGCTCCCTCACTCTGGTAAATTCTTTTATTGAATTTTGCTTGAAGGTGTTCAGTTGTGTGAAGTTTTGTATCAACTGAAAATCTTGGGAAAAGAAGAATAACCTACTGGATCTAATAACCCAACAAAAGTTGCATTACCTCTTTCCTTTAGCAGGATTGTCTCTTGTCTCTAACAAAGTTTAGCATGTTGTGTGCACGCATCTGCTAAATCATATTCTGACCTGTTTAGTATATGGCAAGAGCATAGCCAGTTAGTAAAATAATGTAAAAGCAACACTTTATTTTGCAGATGCCTTGGTCTTCTATATGTTTCATATATATCCATTGAGAATGTTCTTATTTATCATTTAGAAGACCTGAAAATCATGTAGAGAAGTTAACTTAAATATATAAATACATAAATGCTGGGTCGGGAGAAGAACAAAAGAACATGTTATAATAGCATGAAAGCAGCAGCAACAACAGAATGTGCATATACTTGAGTCTCTCCATACTATGCAAACAGAGCACACTTTCTGGGAGAAACACTACACCCTCCATGGTCAGCAACTGTACACATACATCTTGCAAAGAATAAATTAGGTGTTCCAGTGAACAAATGGCAAGAAGCAAGTAGGAATCATGACTCTTGCTGTCAGCAGATGAGAAAGAAAAGGGCATCACCTCTTTCTCTGTTTCCAGTTTTGCCCGTTTCTAATTTTCGGTAGAATGATTTCAAGCAGCTGGATTTTTTTTTTTTTAGAAAATTCAAATGCTTGCATTTCAAGGGAGGCATTAACATAGTCTCATCTCATCTCGTGTCAGAAATGCAGGAACTGGAAGGGAGATAATTATTAATCTAAATATTAAAAAATTAAAAACTTTAATAAAAATATAGATTTATATAATTCTTGCCCAGTGCTGGGCCACGTTGATGGCAAAGGTATTTCCGACCAGCAAGTCATTCTGTGTGCATGTAAGTCCCAAGGGGCACTGCAAAAGATGGATAATTGTTTGAATAGTGCCACCTTCACAATAAATATCTTTGTCCTCAGGAAGAAACCCCCATTTTTCCATTTGATCTTTAGTTTTACCCTGCAGATGTTTAAATAGTGTGCAGTCTATTTAAACATCTCCAAACTGTCCACTCCTCCAGCGGTTCTATCCAATCATAAAGATGTTTTGCTTGGGATTTCCATCTTTTTAATCGTTCTGTTTGAGGTATGGTAGCAATCTCCTACTATTAACTACTATTAATTATTAATTATTAAACTCTTATTAACGGTACTATTATTTGTTCCAATAGTAGAGAATATATGTAGTTCAGGGTTGAACTGTTGGATTCTTTGTGTTTCTGAGATTGGTTTTTTTTTCCCTGCAGATGTTTCATTATCAGGCTAGGTGAGATAATCAGAATAGCTCTTAGTTACATGTTATTATAACCTAATGCAGCTATGGAAGTTCATATCCACAAATAATAATAAACATCATCATTATCATCATCATCATCATCCCTTTAATCCAAAAGTCCATCACATTCTTCCTGTAATTATCTATGTGTAGTTCTTGGAAATCTCAGGACAATATGACCCAGTATAAAACAGCATCCATGTCATTTTGGCTAATGTCCAATCCATTTATTTAGAAAGACATGGATGCTGGAACTTCTGGGGAAGAAATGGTGAACTGAAGACAGATGCGAAAAGCGGAGCCGATAACTGTGGCAGAATGAAGAGCTGGTGGGTAGACCGGCTCTTCATAATTTCGCTCTGGACAAGGAGAGGACTTGAGATTGTTCACAAGTGCTTCAGACAGTTGGTCTCCATGAGAAGACTGCAGGAGAGAAGTCTCCAGTAGGTTTAGAGCTCTGGGAAATGAGGGAATAGCCATCTTGCTCAACCCGCAGTCGGCACCTTTAATAGGACACCGAGTTCACATACCTCCTTTTCTAATCACTTTTGGAAATTGCTTGTTAACTGCTTTTCAGCTATTAGGAACCTTTGGATTGACAAGTTTTACAGCACCTTGTAAAACTTTCCTTCAATCCTTAGCGAAAGAAGTTTTAATACAAGTTTAAGGACTTAAATATTTTTTTCTGAAATAAACAGCAAAAGAATGATTAAAATTTTATTTTAGAAAGTTACTAATGGACTAAGAATCCAGATAAATTTGAAATAAGATTTTGGAATTAATTATAAAGAATCCTTCCTATGGGAGAATGCTTTAGTTTTGAATTCTTTAAAAAAAAACATAAGACTTTAGAAATTGGACACTAGAGGGAACTAGAAGGAATTAAAGATTACAGTTACAGGAGAAGAACACTCAAACTCAACTTACTAATACAGAATGAAGCAAAATATTTTAACACTGGATAAGGATATTTTTGAACAGTGGACCCAGAAGTTAATTTTAAGAGTGTCTGCCTCTATGGACAGACTGTTTAAAAGATGCTATGGAAAAGGAACAAGTTCCACCTGACAAGATCAAGACTGATTTGAAAGTGGATTTAAAAATGACAGGCTACAAGAATGACATGGAAAAAGATGTTACACTGAACATACAAAAGAAATTGGCTGATGTCTTAATAATTAAAAGGGATATACAAATAATAAACCAAGAAAGTGACCTGGATAATTTTCCTATATTGGATTTACAAATGAGATTTGTTAAAGCTTTGAAGAATTTTGTGAGAAAGTACAAAGAAAAAATGAAAAGTTGTAAGTACTAATAGCAGCAATTTAGGTTTCTCTAAGAGGCCTCTAGAAAACTGGTGGTTCCCAGGTGTGCTCCCAAAATTCCCAGCATACATGGCTTTTTCATAAGAGTTGTAATCCCATCAGTCAAGAAGAACCTAGTTAGGGAAAATGGCTCTAAACTAATTGTTAGAACTCCTTAGAACATTCATTCATTCATTTAGAAAATTTATATGGCTGCCTAACTCACACACAGTGACTCTGGGCGACTTCATAGCTAGCAGCCAAATGTTATTTTTTATATATAATTTTTATTAAAGAAGTTTTTCTACAGGATAATTTTAAAATTGTTCGATACAAATTTTAAGTTAAAGGTAAGAGGAATAGAGGAAAGTAATAGAAAAGTGAAAAAGAAATTAAGAAGAGATAGAATATATATGCACAAAAATGGAAAAATTCTGAAATACACACAAAGGAGGAACGGTTGGTGAAGATGACGGAACTAGCAGAGATGGCAAAATTAACTTGTTTGCTTAGAGAAAGATCAATTACTATACTTATTAGTGACTGGAAACCCCTTATGGACTTTTTGCTGGAAAAAAAAAAAAAGAATGGATGATTTATGGGTTTGATGATTAGAAAGGGTAGATTATGGAAAGAAGGAAACTTTGATGTAACCTTAGAGAGAGAGGGCAACATATACAGTAAATGTACTTATAATTGCTGTTAAGACGATTGGAAGCCATTCCTTTATTATTCTTTCTTTTTTTTATTTTTCCAGCCAAATGCCATTTTTGTATACAAATGAAGAGTAGGACAAACAACATCCCAAGCTTAAAAGATATGCTAGCTGAATTTTATAGTGAACTTGCTCACCCATAATAGCAAAGCATGATTTTAGCTGTACCATAAAATGATGTATGATCTCCTATCCATATTTCATTGCCAGAAAAATGTGTAGCAACTTTGTTAGCTCTATAGATCACAGAATCCATTTAGCTTTCAAATTCATCCCCCTGCTCCATGAGGAATCCAGATTAAGGAATTCCAGACAGATGGCTGTCTACACCTTCTGCCTAAACACATCCAGCTCTTAATAGTAGGTTCTACTGTCAAAATACTCTTACCGTTAAGAAGCATTTTCTAACTTTCAAGCAGATCTGTCTTCCAATTACATAAATGCATTATTTTATGGCATGCACTCTAGAATGAGAGAGAATATGTCTTGGCCTTCTTTAGTGTGCCATACTTTTAGATATTTGAAGAATGTCATCCTATTCCCCTCAACAAAATAAAGATTAAAGATTAGGGAATGTTGCAAGCTTCTTAGGATTATCATGCATAAGATAGCCATATAAGTTTTATGAATGAATGAATGAATGAATGAATGAATGAATGAATGAATGAAATGTCCTGTGATTTGCAAATTAAATTTCTGCTGATGCAGCCTATAGCTTTTTGCAGCCACATTCCAGTGCTGGTTCATACCTGGCTTGCAATGAACTATTATTACAAGATATTTTGCAGAAGCCCTGTTACCGACCTAGCTATTCCTCATCTTATGCCTGTGCATTTGATTTTCATTTCCTAAGTAAAGAACTTTGTTCTTATCTGTTAAAATTTCATTTCATTTCTCTAACTTATGATTAGTTTGAAATTTTATTTCTATCTTCTATAGAATACTAGTTGTCCTATCCAGTTTTGTATCATCTAGAGATCTGATAAACATTCCCTCCACCTTTTCATCCCAGTTATAAATGAAAATATTGAAGAATAGAAGACCCAGGACTGATGCTTGTGGCATCCCACTTGAACTTTTTCTCTCCAATTTGATGAGGAATTATTGTTGAGCTCTGAGTATGATTTTCAAGCCTACTATATATCCACTTAATTACCTTGCATCCAGCCCACACATAACTGGCTTGCTAATCATGGGGTACTTTGTCAAATGCTTTGCATAATATACATAAGGTGTATTATGTATTTAGCATTCCCACAACCTATTTATTTTGATCTGTTATTTACCTGACCATAAAATGAGAGGTTATTCTGGCAAGATTTGTTCTGACAAATCCATGCTCACCTCTGGTAATTTCCACATTGCTTTTGAGGTGCTTATAGATCTGTCTCTTTGTGATCTACTCTACAATATTCACAGGTATCAGTGATAATTGACTGGACTGTGTTCTGCTGGGATTTCTGTTTTCCTGTTTTGAACTTAGAGACATTTGCTTACCTCCAGTCATCTGGTACTTCAAAGGGTTTGGCTGAACTATTTGGTAGTTTGTTCAGTGCCTACCATGTAATTCATCTGATTCTGGACATTTAAATTTATTCAAAATAAGGAGGTATTCCCTGACAAGGCTTCAGTTAATGATTGACAATATTTCAATCTCAGCCTTCATCCTACTCTCTACAATTTTCTGGTGAGACACATATATTTTTGTTGGAAAAGACTAAACCAAAAGAAGAATTAAAAGTTCTGTTTTTCATTTATTACCTGTTAGTGTTTTGCCATTTTTACTGAGCAGGTGATATAGTGACTATTTTATTTTATTTTTGATCTGAACGTATCTCAATAAGACATTTTTTGGTATTCAGATGGAAAGAGGTTACTCAGGACTGAGTATGTATATAGCCCACATAATTTACCAATTTTTAATTGACCAAAGATTCAACAACGGCATCAACCTGGCAGAAAAATAATCAGAATTATAATTAATCCATACACTTTGATAATCAACCATTTTAATAGCCCCCTTCTTTCCAAACAAAGTATAAATCCTATTAGATGGTAATCTTTTCAGATAAATTCTTGCCAAGGTGTGGGCAGCCTTTTCTGGGTTGGAGACGACAACATAGGAGCTTCTACTAACAAGGTGATATTATTGGATGGGACAGGGCCATAGAGTGCACTCCATTTTTCATTATTTGGGGGCTCTGGAGGATTTTTAGGGGTGTGATCAGGAGCATTTCACTTTCCACCTTGCACTCCTGTTTACATCTCTATTTTTGGTATGTCTTTAGGCCAAAAATCTTACTAGTTAAATTTGACCAGTGTACCACTGAATTTCAATGGTTCAGTCTCAGGATGCTTTGAAGGCTATAAATGGGGTTCTATGGGCATCCACCCCATAGATCCCAAACTGTCCTATTGGCTTGCAGTTACTTTTGTATTTTTATCATATTTTACTGTTACATTTTTAGACTGCTGCTTAATATTATTGCTTTGTTTTAAATTACTTATACTGAATTTGTTTTTATAAACAAAACTGTCTACTACTTCCAAATAAAAAAGCTGAGAATGACTGAACATCAGCCATTAATTTCTCCCAATATTGCTACTTAAATATATTCTAAAGACACCTAGATGATCTGTGTTGAACAGCACATTTTAAGGCAACCTGGTATACTTCAGATTTGGGATTTCAATTCATAGAATTCTAAGAATTGATAGCTAATTGTAGTCCCAACATATCTGAGAACTCAGGTTGAGAAGATCGCAGCTATACTAATTCGTTACACAGTCTTACTGTTCCCTGCACATATTGGTATCTTTGTGGTTATACAACTTTAGTAGTTTATACTTGGGAATATCTTAAAGCACTTTGACCAGTGAGATAAAACATACATTCAGACAACCCACATTTCTTCCTAAAACAAAATCTTTGGCATCAGTTTACATGGAACTATTTATCAAGATAGGTCAGGAAGTGGGAGCTAGTCCTGTTGCTGACCTTTTGCAGGAAAAGAACAACATGATAACAGTTGCCTTTGACATGTGTTGATACATTTGGGCACTTTAGAGTTCATATATTATGATCTTCCTCAGTTTGGTTCTCCCAATATACAGTTCACCTTTATCCTGCTGGTTGTCCTTTAAATGTGTAAGGAGTTTAGCTCTCAGAATGGTTTTAATCTAATCTTTTTTTTTTCCAATGGAACTAACAAAGAAACCAGATAATGACTAAATAAAAAAGCAGTAGATTTTTGACATCTTCTCTGAGAGGTTCAATTTACTGTGCTGTGGCTTGGTTAGACCCCTGCTTAGATATATTTCCTATATATATATATAAATCCAGGGTCCTTCAACAACTCTATGCTTAGGAGGCTTAAATTCAGCAGCATGTTGGATGACCCAGTTGAGTATATGAAGCTATTAAAGTAGAACAACAGAACCAAGTCCTTATTAATCAAGCAGAATTGAGCCACATGAGTTTAAGGTTTCATTTTGACAGACTTTAGATTGCTTCAGATTTGGAAAAAAGTAAGTAACATAGATTGAAAAAGGTTTTGTGACAGTTTTTCTTATAATACTTAAGACATTATGAAAATGGTACAATAAAGATTATCCCTCTTCAAATTTGCTTTGGGATGCAGAAATACAGTATTTCCTCCTAGATTTACTGTTGGATATATCCATTGCCTCTTACATTACTTTAAAATAAAAACTAATCAGATTGAAAAGAAACTGATATTATTAATGAATTAAAATGAAAATAAAACATAACTACATATAAAAAAAGTGGAATCTAACAATAACTGTTCAAGACAGAATGGGGAAAATATTTTAACCTAAATTTGATAAATTGAAGTCATACCAGTGCCCCAAAGACTATCAGATTACAATAGAGATGGTTAATCTCTGCATGTTTATTTAGCAGAATTTCATCTTAATAATGATATTGAACAGAATGTAGAATGGAGATGATGTAATCTGAGTAATCTGTATTGTGCCTAGTCCATGTATCTTCATATTTTATTGAACAGTTGTACTTGAAGTAAATTGAAAAATCCTGTACCTAGGTGGATTTTAAATGTGCTCAATTCCTGAAACATTTCCCCATGCTTCGTTCTCTTATTAAAAAATAATAATAAGTCATTGTTTTCTTTTGAAAAGGAGAGTATTTGGCAATGATGCCTACTGGCTAAAGATAATTGCAGGCTTATCCTTAACCAGAAATGGATTTTGTGAGCATGCTTCAGGATCATTTTCTGCAAAAATGTATGAGGTGTCTAGTTCCCTATGTCTCCTGGGCTGTATCAGGAGACAGAGGAAGACTACAAACATTTCTCAACTTCTCCTTCCAGTTCAGTTTGTAAGACAAATAAATCTGTTTATCCCATAAAATAGGACTCCTAACCATATTTAGGATAGTTTTTATTATCATTACTGGAGATTGGCAGAGCCTTTCCTGATTCTGGCCAATCTTTCATACTTTCTGCCTCCCAGAAACAGAGGAAATATACATCACCCATTAAGCATTAAGAGTTTTTGTTTGCTTGTTGTTTTCAGGAAACCTTTAAAGAATAATAGATTTTGAAGCAAATTGAGAAGGGTTCTTTGAAGGGAATGGGTAAAGTTCTACATTACACAGGGAGGGGGCTTACATGAACATCCAAGGCTTATTGCTTGAAAAGAGAAGCTTCTGGTTCATGAAGGTTGACAGGATGACAGGGTGATGTAGCTAAATTGTTCATCTTTGCTTTCCTTCCTCGCATGTGGATTAAATGTATGAAGCTGTTTACAACCGAATCCTATTTAACATTTAGTTGTTTGTTCCGCTGAGAATAGAACTCATTTATTCTAAATCTGCCATTAAAACATCCTTGCTGGATCATTCCAATTGTTAATCGCATCCAGCCTTCTACTTCCCACAAGATGCTTCTGGGAAGTCTATAGGAAAGGTTGGTTGTTGTTTCCAATAATACTGTCTGAAACCTGGAAGACTGATATATCTGTCAGGACCAGTAGCCATGGATCAACCTTTTCCATATTTGTGGGGTCTAAATAAGATAATTTTCATTTTTACAGAACTCCATGTATCTACTTTCTCATATATCTGATAGATGCTTAATGCACCAGTTTGTTGAAAGACAGGTAGTCTGTTAGTCCTCTTGCCCCTTTTGCACTGAGGTTCCCATTCATTTCCATGAAAACCTGCAACCTGGATGGAGTAATGCTCTAAACCTATGGCTCTATTTTAATATGGAATTGTATTTTAGGGCATGCACAGGCAAAGGAAGAAAAGAAAAGCAGATATTAGTAATAGCATCTATATAGTGGACCTTTCTGAATTTCTGGCTCCAAGATCTAATTTGTTTCTATTTCATTTAAAGACACTACCTGAGTTCAAATGCACTATAAGAACAAATTACTTGAGGCATATGTTTGTACATGTGTTTACACATGTACAGGTGACTGGTTGAATGCGAGAGTTGCATTTTAGCAGAAAGGGTCATGATCTCCCTTTCGTCCATGAAATGTAACTGATGACGCAAACATAATTTGAGCAATATCTAATATTTTCCAATTATTTTAGAGTACCCAGGAGACTCTGCCCCTCTGCAGTTGTACCTCTTAGCCTATCATGATCCGTAAATATTACAACAGTGAATTTTGTGCTCTCCATCACAGAATTTTTTTTAGAGGAACAAAAATAATTCTTTCATGTGATTTAAAGTAATCGGATAACATAGCAAATTGTGAAATTCCTGGGGAAATTGATGACTGTAGCAGTTATCTGTCATCTTCAAAATAGAGTGCAAGCACACTTATAATACCACAGCTTCTGAACAACAAAGAAAAAATCCAGAGGGAGTAGGAGGGGGAACTATCAAAGCAGGCTGAATCCTTAAGGCCCAGCTCCCTAGCAATGTTTATCAGATGGCAGGTACAGAGGAAAGAAAAACAAAGTTTGTGGAAGCTGAAGAAACAACGGGTGAAATCATTAAACTGATATTCAGATCAGCCTAAGTCTGTCCAAGTGCCTCCTGTATTCATAGTTTGTCACATTTCAAGTGCAATTTTAGATTGCTCTGAAAATTCTACAGTTATTGATGTATGGATTTTAGATATATCTTTCTGAAAAGAATGTTTTTTAGATTACTTATATAATGTATCCTGTGTAAGTCTTTCTGTACACAAATACACTAATTTGCTTTTTTTCTAGGCAGCTGTATAATATTCATTTAACATAAGTTCAAGTAAGTCTAACCTATATTTTTAGTAACATTTTCCTAAATGATTTCTAAAGTATGTATTGATTTCTACAAATTTATAGGAGAGAATGGTGGTCAGCAGTAGGCTCTTCTAAATGCTACCACCCATGACAGCAGAACACGACATTGTGATGAAAAGGAATCCATAACAGATTTTGTTAACATCCTAGACAGCAGAATGCTCTGCACATGAGGACAAGAATGAAGGAAAGAGGAGAAATAATCCCTGTGAGCACAGAAGTTAGTAGAAATCACAGTGGGATTAGGCTTTTGCTTTTAGAAGAAATGTTTTTTGCTTGCTTTCTGAAGCTCAGAACCTAATCTCAACCCTGAAACTTCATGATCTTTTGGAGAATATTGCTGCAACTTTAATAACACTCATTTGTAAATGCCTTGAACGGGTCAGGAGGTCTGTCATGAAGCAAGAGTCATGGAGAGAATTTGTTCTCACCTACAGAACAGTCTTGGCATGTTTTGCATTGTGCATCTAACAAATTAGAAATTTTTATGTAGAATTTCTTCCCTTATATTCAGAGTAAAGATGTTTATGTGGGCGTTTTGCATAGAAACTTTAAATTAATGTTTTCTTATTATTTCTCTGCAATTCAGTTTATTTTTTTGGCACTGGTAGCAAACAAAGCAACTGAAAACTGAATTCAAAAGGTGTTCTTTTTTCTTATAGTTACTAGAGTAAAGAAGAATCAGTACAGTAATAGTTTCAAGTTAATATATGCTAATTATATGGAAGGTGTGTGTTTCCTATTTGTTTACCTGTTTTTAATTAGCTTTGCTGCATTTCTAAACAGTCTAAGCTATTTTTGTCATATATCACAAATATTTTCAGTAAAAATTAAAAAAAAAACTATTTGTACAAAAGCCAGTTATCTAAAACCACATGATTTTTCACACCTCATTAGATAAGACTTGAAATCAACTTTTAAAATATTGCTTAATACTGGTATAAGCAGATTAGAGAGCATCCTGATAACACATGATAGATAGTAATATTCTTCTTGCTGATGACAACTTGCTTATCAGGAATCCATCTTTTCCTTTCCTTTCCTTTTCTTCTCTCCCTCCCCCCTTTCTACTCAAAAGTTAGTTAATTTGTGCAGTTTAAAGTATAATTACATTTCCCAAACTCAGTGAGTTAGTTATAGTTCATGTTGTATTGGGTGTATTTTCTGAAATTAGGTTATATCTTGTATTTTTAAAATGAAAGATGAAATTACAAAAAAAAAAAATCTATTATTTAATATATTAAAACCTGCTTTAGAATTAGAAGTGGCCTCTATGTAGGGAGAATGATTATATTTTTGGAGCCCATAGTAATATGTTAATATTTTTATCTGTGCCACTTAACTGCCAATATATTCACAAGGTACTCTTTGGCTGATTAGAACATTTTACAATCAAATTCTATGTCTTTACTGCTGATTAATTAGTTCCTGTTTTGGTGGATGTACATATAATGTTCTTAAAGCTAAGTTGCTTAACCACATGTTACCTGACAGATTATTCCTTCCTATATTTAAAAGATAAATTTATTAAATAATCTGGCATTAAATGTGATTAAAAAAATAGTAATCACAGGAATGTAGTCATGGTATGATTTCCAATCTATTTCTACATCAGCCTTCCTTAGCCTGGGTACCTTCCAAACATGTGGACTTAAGCTTTCAGAATTCCTAGCCAGCATGGCTATTGCTGAGAATTCTGCAAAAATCTGTACATCTGGAAAGTATCTGGATTAGGAAAGGCCATTCCAAAGTGTCTTCTAAGAATTCACATTTATATCTTCATAAGGAGCAATGAATCCTGGTTTTTCAATCAGCCTGGCTAAGAATTACATCTGAATGAAACCTATAAGTTCATTTTAATTGTTTAAAGGATAATTGATTTCATTGCATTTAGACCAGGAAGCTGGTCTATATATTATGAGGGAATATAAGCTATATACGTAATATATCATGTGGAAAATTGTACAAATGGTCAAAGTATAACCAGGGAAAGCAACAATCACATACATCTCCATTTGAACAGGAGAAATAGACAACAAAGTTGCAACAAACTTTCTATGAAGAAAATGGTTAAATCACTGAAATACAGACATCATATACAATGTGTGTGTGTGTGTGTGTGTAACCACAATTATGCTAAAAGGTTGTGTGTGTGTACATACATATACATACATACACACACACACACACACACATTTTAGCATGATTATGGATTTTTACATTTGAGGGATTCACTTCGCACTTATTCTGTCATACTTTTTTGCATATCGTATTCAGTTTCAGAGGGCCCTGCTGTATTCCAACAAGCATACTAACTACAAATTTCTACATGGCTTGAAGATCTGAAAAATGCTGATATATTACATATGTATGTTTTACCACGGCAAACTGTGGGCAGTAGGTTTGTGGATTCAAAGACAGTGAACGCACAAATGAGGTAGAAGCTAAAAGGACTTGTTGAACAAAACACAGCAAAAGCATATCCTTAACTGAAAAGCATAAGAGAGATGAGAATTATCCACAAAAGAGGCAACAAAACATGATGTGCCGGCATTCAATAAAGGAATAGAAATTCAAAATAGAATCTCACTATTCTGCTTATTGTATGTTTTCCAGGCAGGCTTTTGTTGAAGCTCGTCCCTAATAGGGATTTCAAAACTTATATAGTATTCTATTGCAATTATTCATACTTCTAATTAAGCACACTTATTGTTCCTACTTCTTGCCCATCAGCTCAAAATTTTATGTGAGACAACATCAGTTCGTGCCTGACTTTAGAGTTGGCAAAATCTTCTAAAAGAAAGACAGAACACTTTTGAACCAGGCAGTATCAGAAGATGATTAAAAAAAAAAAAAAAAGCTAACTATGAGAGGGGAGGGGAGGGGAGGGGCAGTGCAAAACTTGCTTTTAGAAATCTAGGGCCTTACTTGCACATGGTATACCCAAGAGTACAGAGGAGAAGCCATCTAATACAGGAAAGCAGAGATAAGTAGGGCACATCACCTAAACCAGTGTTGTCCAAACTTGGCCACTTTAAGATGAGTGGACTTCAACTCCCAGAATTCCCCAGCCAGCATGGCTGGCTGGGGAATTCTGGGAGTTGAAGTCCACTCATCTTAAAGTGGCCAAGTTTGGACAACACTGACCTAAACCTTCTTGCCATTACAATAGGCTTCCACGATAGCATTACAATGAATCAAATATGAAGTTCTGAAATGCTTCAAGATCTTGGGAAGGGTTAGTTAATGATTCATAATATGCCATTTAACATTTCAGTTCTCCTATCTTCCAAACATTTTTAATATTATTTTCTACAATAATATTCATCTCACTTATAAGTGTGTGGGTCTATGTCTCTGTGTGTGGCATATATATATCCCTTTCATGTAATTTTCTTTTTTACTGAGGCATATACAAAGCATTTAACTAGTCAGGTATGAATCAGCTGTACATTCATTATTCATGAAACCAGATTTCATCAGATTATTACTTCTAAACTTGGTCTGTTCTTTACTTAATCAGGGTGTTATAGCCCTTTTCGAATGCTGAAACAGCAATTGCTTACATAATATCCTAGGGATTAGAAATTGCTACTAATATAGTATTTATGTTAAATAGCCTCTTCATAACCAAAGCTGAGGGGGAAACTAGGTCACAGAAAATATATTAAAAATAGAGATTACAGGAATATTGACATTTTTATGTCAAAAGCTGTTTAAGTCATCACTAATTCCCACCACAATAGCAAAGCATTTCCCTCTGGTTTCTTTCAGTTGCCATTTTAATATATGATTTATGTTCATTATCCTGCATAGAGACAGTTCAGTTTATCTAATGTGAACAGCAAAAGGGCATTTTTGAGGGCTAATTGGAGAATATATAGCTGAATGAGCATTGGTTAATATAACTAATACCACTGCATCTAGTAATGTATTAGAATAATAATTTAAAAAAAAAAGAGCTGTAGTTGGTTTTGTTATACTCCTTGTTCTCCTTTTCAGTTCTGCCTTTTAATGGGCAAAATGCAAAATATGGTAGTTTCTTCAGGTTTGAAACTCACTTTTTATATTGGGGTAAATAATAATTTCCTTAGATAGGTTTTAATTAATGAAAGGAGCATCTTAGAGGCTTTAGTCTCAGCCCTTTGAGTAAGGCCATATCAGAAAACAGAACCATAAGAACTACTGGAACTCTAAGGTATTGCAATGGAATCTTAAAAGCCTGATGACATAGCTCTCTTTCCCTCTCTTATACCAAAGAAAATTAAGATGGGGAAATCTTAATTTTCTTCCTCACTCCTTCTTGACTTTCCAGGTTGACCTGATATTTTTGTAATGGCTGGTACAACCCTAACACATCAGGGTTATTTCTCCATTTTTAGAGGAGAACAATTGTAATGACTGTAATTGGATTAAAAAGGGGTTATTGTTATAATACAGTACTTAAAAGGCCTATGTTATATTAGTCGATGATCAGCTTTGTTAGTCTAATTTTTTGCCCCCCATGGTTATGGTTTGCTTCTTGTATGGTTTTTGTGCTCATCCTTGCCTAAGAGATCTCCTGTTAACAGTAGCTGGAGATATTTCATTAGGTATAATAATGTGTACAGTTTCAAGTATGATATGGATCTGGATGAGACTTTCACAGAAAGAGTTTCATGGTGGTTTCAGAAAAGTAATATATTACGTGGATTAATGTTGACAAAGGAAGTGATGAAATTAGTGACATTTTCTAAGACTATGTCACAACTGATTTGGCTGAACCTATTCTACCTTGAACCTAGAGGTAAAGGAATATAAAATACATTAAACTTGTTAAGAAACTTTTATTCTAAGTTTAAACTGAATGTATGTTAGTATGTTCTGTAGTCATATAAGACAACATTGTAATATATAGTCATTCCCCCTCTATATTAACTGCCTTTTTGCTTTTTTAGATAATATTTTTACTTATTTTACTCTTTACTTTTTGGTGGATTATATTGTATAAAGTTTTAACATTCATAGTTGTCAGCATTGTAAATTTTATAGATGATTATGCATGATTGATAGAAAAAAATTATGATTAATAACTAGATATTGGTAACACAGAAATATGAATTCACAGTTATAGTCACTTAATGTATTAGGCCCTCAAGTACTGAAATACTTTTAGAAATATGAAACGTGCTTTGAGTATATTTCATTCATTTATTATAGCAAATTATATTTTATTTATTTATATATCAAATTTGTGACCACCCATCTTGTTAAAAAGTGACTCTGGACAGTTTACAGAAGAGATAAAATCCATTAAAATGCAATATAAAACAATCTTAAATAATTAATAAATAAATTCCAAGAAATGATGAAATTGGTGAACAGTTCGGGGAGTGTCATCAGGGCACCAGCCACCCCCAGGATCAATTACAACTCTTGTCAGCCCATGCAAGCTGACTGAGCCAGGTCTTAAGTCCTTTCCGGAAAACCGGGAGGGTAGGGGCCTGCCACACCTCCGGGGGGAGAATATTCCAAAGGGTAGGGGCAATGGCAGAGAAGCCTCTCCTCCATGTCCTGCTAGCCAACATTCTCTCACTGATGGAGTCTGTAACATGCCTTCTCTGCCTGACCAGGTGGGACGGGGTTGATGTAATGGGGGTGAGTGTCGGGTTCAGCCCAAGAACCACAGTGAGACAAATCCAGGAACAGTTCAGTTACTTTATTAGCTTACACCTATTAGACAGAATCTCACCAGACTAACTCTAACCCCCAATGACAGCAACTAAACGCTCTGAATTCCTTAGGGTAGTGCCAGTCTCTTTCTCTTCACTTTCACATGCTCTGGCTGAGGGCTGAAGAGATGCTTGGGATTCCTTTCCCCCTCCCTATGACCTTGGACCTCCTTGCTCATGTCTTCCATCACAGTGAGACAGTCCCTCAGGTAACCTGGACCCATGCCATGTAGAGCTTTAAAGGTGATAACCAACTACTTGAATTGGACCCAGAAGGAAAGTGGCACCCAATGCAGCTCCCGCAGCAGAGGTGATATATGTGCCATCCCAAGATTGTCTGTGTGGCTGCATTTTGAACCAGCTATAGCTTACAGATACTCTTCAAGGGTAGCCCCATGTAGAGCACATTGCGGTAGTTTAACTGAGAGATGACCAGGGTGTGAGTGACTGACCAGAGAGCCTCCTGATCCAGGAAGGCGTAAATGGTGTATCACACAAAGGTGGGCAAAGGCCCTCCAGCCCATGACGGCCACCTGCTCCTCGAGCAGGAGTTGTGAGTCCAGGAGGACCCCCAGATTATGCACCGGGTCTGTCTGGGGCAGTGCAACCCTGTCCAGAACCAAAGATGGTAAATTCCTGGATACAGAGGAGCCTTCAGTCCACAGCCACTCCATCTTACTAGCCTGTTGCACCCCATCCAGACCCCCACAGCCTCCAGGCACTGCAAAAGGGTGGTCACGGCATCACTCAGGTCACCTGGGATGGAGATGTATAACTGGATATCATCGGCATATTGATGATACCTCATCCTATGGTGATGGTGATCTTACCCAGTGGTTTCATGTAGATGTTAAAAAGGAGCAGAGAGAGTACCAAACCATGCAGCACCCCACAATGGAGGGACTGCGGGCTGTACCTCTCGCTCCTAATCAACACTGAACACCTTGGAGGAAGGAAGAGAACCAGCACAAAACTGTGCCACCCACTCCCAACTCCCTAAGTCGAGCCAAAAGGATACCACGGTTGATGGTATCAAAAGCCGCTGACAGGTCAAGAAAAGCAAGGATGGATGCACTACCCCCATCCTACTCCCACCAGAGATCATCCATGAGTGTGACCAATGCTGTTTCCATCCCAAATCTGGGCCTGAAACCTGACTGAAAAGGGTGCAGATAATCCATTTCGTCCAGGATCCTCTGGAGCTGAAACACCACCTTGTTCTCAACCATCTTCCCTAAAAAGGGGAGGTGGGAGACTGGATGAAAATTGCCCAATATGGTGGGATCCAGTGATAGTTTCTTGAGGAGGGAATGCACCAGTGACTTTTTAAAGGTGGCTGGGAACCCACCCTCCCTCAAGGATGAATTCACCATCACCTGGACCCACCCACATGTCACCTCCTGAGTGTCCTTAACCAGCCAGGAGGGATATGGATCTAGTTTACAGGTGGCAGCATTAACCGCCTGGAGGACCCTGTCCAATTCCTCGAGTCCAACAGGATCAAACTGTTGCCAGATAACAGGGCAAGTCCATACCCTGGGCATCTCTACAGACCATGCCCCACGCTTGGCACCCAACTGAGACTGAATGCGAGTGATTTTATTGTCCAGGTGCCCAGAAAACTCCTCTGCATGGCCGGGTAATTGGGCCACTGGGCCCCCCTTTCCCAAAAGGGATCAGGTGATCTTAAACAGGGCCGCTGGGCTCTTATCTGCAGATGCAATAAGAGTGGAGAAATACTGATGTTTCGCCGCTCTTACCGCTGCAAGGTAGGCCTTAATAGCAGCTCTAGCTTGTGTTCGGTCATGTTTGGCCTTTGTTTTCCTCCAGCAGTGCTCTAGGCACCACTTAATCCTTTTCAAGACCCTCAACTCCTCCATGAACCATGGGGAGTGTCGGGATTGATGGGTTAAGAGAGGTCACATGGGCGCGATCTTGTCCAAGGCCTTGGCTGCTTTCCTATTCCAGGTAGTGGCCAAGGCCTCCATTGGACTGTGCAGTATAACCCCCAGCTCCCTTGGAACCCAATTGGGTCCATCAGTTGCCGTGGGAGGACCAGATGAATAGGACCTGCCTCCCTGCGGAAGGGGGTAGTATAGGAGAATCTCAAGGCCACCAGGGCGTGATCTGACCATGACAAGGGGAACAGATGTAATTCCTCCTTCAGATCACATTGTCACTGCTCTGACATCTCACAATTGCAACTCTGGGTGGCGCACATGTGATTAAAATGAAACAAAACAGATGCAGTAAGAAAAAAAAGTAATGACAGCCAAAGACAAACCCCCTCCAATCAAAAAGATAAAATCACAATGATGGGCTCACCTAATCTCCACACGCATGCCCACATTCTACAGTATATATTTTAATCTTCCCAATCTGTCACACTTCTGTTAGAAACCACTTCCAGATGTGCCAACCACTAAGGGTGTATTGCATAATTCATTTCAAAATTTCTGGGTCTGGAAGATACGTTGATAGAAAGTAGTGAATAATGTAACTTTGTTTTGACTACATGGGGAATTCGAAAAGCTTTGAAAGCTAAGATTGATGGAGATGCTAGGTCAACAAATTCAGAGGACATGATGGTGAGGAAGGAAACAGCTTAAAGAAAATAGCTAAGAGTATAGTTACAAGAGAGACCCAGTTTGATTTAGTGATTTAAGGCACCAGACTAGAAACCAGGAGAGTGTGAGTTCTAGTCCCACCTAGAACAAAGCTAGCTGGGTGACCTTGGGCCAATCATTTTTTTCTCAGTCCTAGGAAGAAGGCCATGGCAAACTACTTCTGGAAATGTTACCAAGAAAACTGCATGGACTCATGAGTAATAGACAGGACAATATAGAGATAGTTTTGTCATAAGTCTTGCCAAAAGACAAGATCTAATACATACATACATACATACATAAACACACACACACACACACACACACACACATACATACATACAGTATGTACAAACACACACACACACACACACACACACACACACACACACAGAGGTTTGTTTTGTGGTTAATACTCATTAACGTCATATGCCACTGAATTGGAAAGGTCTCCTCAGGCTATCTTACTACTGTAGTGTCACTTGAATTATTTAGATATGCTACTCAGTCCCCAGCTGTTTTGCTTTCCTGTGGTTGGCAGAATACAGCATGACCCAATATCTGAATCTGAAAGTGAATTAGTTATGTTAAATAAACCCTGTATGTTAGAATGTCTGATTTTTTTTCCAGCGTGATAACAAATTTACTGAAATAGTAAGATCTCATTTGCCTATACTGCTGCAACCCTGCATAAACAAATTGTTGTCTTGGTGGCTGTAGCTGTTGGCATCCTGCAGTCCCTCTCTACTCCCAGGAAATCCAAGAGGCATCTTTCGTCTAATGTGTCCTTTCTCCCATATTTAACTTTTATTGTAATGTTGCAAATAACTGTATGTTATCTTTTTACAACCCCTTCCTGTCAACTTAGACAGCTAATATAAATAAATAAATAAACTTAGAAGACATCAGAAAGCTTGTCCTTTTTATCTTGAGGTTCTCAATGGGAGCAGTGCGGGGGGGGGGGGGCAAGGTGATGCAAGCAGTGTTGTGACAGCCTCAAGACCCACCCCTTTTCTACATGTGTCATAGTGTTACATGCACACCCAAAAGGGGCAGAACTTTATGTGCGATGGTGTAATGCTGCTTTTGTCATTCTGACAAAAGAGACAAGAGTCTCTGCAGAATGGGAGAAAAACATGTATTCTGTTTTCTTATTTCTTCACATTAGTTTGAAAAGGTTCTCTTTAGAACTGCATTTAATTAGTTTAAAAATGGATTTGACAGAGTCAAATATCATAAGATTTATGACATAATTATTAAGAAAAAGTAACTTATATAAAAAAAATCCAAGACCAGAAATCAATTTGAGAAGGAGATTTTCATTTTAGAACTGTTTAAATTTTACAAGCAGTGCTTGCAAAAATGTGGATACACACCCACACACATACACATACACCTATACATATTAATCTAAGAAGTGCAACTATGCAAACTTGTTGACAGAAAACAAAATATTGAATGAAGCTTTGCTTTTGTTCTTTTTTTTTTTTTTTTGAATATTTCCTCTTTTTTAAAAAAAATAATTGGGGACCATCTCTTCGCCCCCCCCTTGAAAATTTTTCTTTCTTTTGGTGAGAAGCAGGGTAGGAAGGCCTTCTTTTTATTGAAATTAGTAAATCTGAGGTGGACAGGGATTGGGGTTTGTGTGTGTAGCTTTATTGTCTTATTCCAACAAGCTCAGAATGATCTTATCCGGAAAGATAAGTGGGACCCGGGTTCGCTAATAAAGATATTACTTTTATTACAAAATGGAAGGTTGAGAGCCACTGCACTCAGTAGCAGAAAACAGAAAGTTGCCTTAATGAGGGATGGTTAGACTATTTCATACATGTTAGATACCGTATTTTTCCGACTATAAGACAATACTTTTTTCTAAAATCCTTACGCTGAAAATTGAAGGGCATCTTATTCAAGGAAGTCAGCCGAGGAGAGAACCACGCGGTTGCAAAACTGCCCATACTTTGTCTCTGCAGACAGGCTTCCTCCTATTGCTGGCCTCCAATCACGAGTGAAATAGCTTGTCTCCCAAACAGACTTCCTCCAATCACGAGCCTTATGTAACTGACGTCAGCTGATGCTGAACAAACCAATTATAGGAAGTCTGTCTGCAGAGACAAGCTATCGGCAGTTTCACTCATGCTTGAATGTAATCAGTTATGCAAGAGAGCATGGAAATAGAGCTGCAAGAGACGGTTTGGACCTCCTCCCACCGAGTGTATCAGGTAAATGTTAACTAATTACTAAATAAAAATGTGTTCTGCACTATCTTTAAAATATTGATTTCTTAATTTTGGGTTGGAAAAGTGGGGGTCGTCTTGTACATGGGGGCATCTTATTGACGGAAAAATACGGTACTTAGTTTAGAGGGGAAAAAAGATGAGGTATGATAGAGATCTATTAAGTTATGCATGGCATAGATCACAATTGGGTAATCTGATGCCCACATGCTGTCCTTATCTACTTTCTCTGCAGACTCAGTTGGTCAGCCATCAGTGGGAAGCAGGAATAGAGAAAGGAAATGATTATGCTGAATGAATGGCTGCATGTGTATTGTGGTCCTATACACCAGTCCTTCCCCTTCTTCTGATTTGGAGAGTTGGTTCATGGTTGTCTTAACTGAATTTCAAATTAATCCTTTCAAAGTAACCAGTAATTGATTTTTGAAATACAGATTTTAAAGGTGAACATCCCATCCATTTCCCACTTCTATTTTGCTGTTTACCAAGTGAAGACAGTGCCATATCAAGTGGAATCTAGTCACTGAAAACTTTATAATTGTACAATTGTTAGCTGTTGTCCTTAAAATGCTGACTTTGGTCTTTTTAAATTAGATACAATAGCACAGTTACCATTAATTTCCCAATCTATACAACTTTTTATTATGAAGTTGCATAACAGAAACAGATTTATGGCCAATCAACACTTTTCACTTCCTTCCAATATCCTAAAAATGTGTTCTTTTAGGTTTCACTTCTTGACCTTTTGCCTGCAGTTATCTCAAAATGTTCTCTTGTAACCAGTCATAGGAGATTCAGAAAAGTAACTATTTATCTAATTGTTATACTTTACTATGTGATTCTCTGGGAGTCCCATAGAAAAATGCACAGAATAATAGATTGCTACTGTCATTTGAAATTCTTAATTAGAATATGGATCCTAAATTGAAGTAATGGCATTGAAGATGGCAATGGGGAATGGTGAGACGTGTAAGCTCGAGGAAGTTTGCAAAGTGTTTGTAAATTTATAGGAGACGTATTTAATTAAATACTGTATAAACCTGCATATAAGCCCATCAGGTGGTTTGCTGACCCTTGAATTTTTAACCAAAATACCCTGAAAAATGTGCCACCTGCAGATAAGCCAACGCACATTTTTCATGGTATTTTGGTTAAAAATGTGACGGTCAGTTTATTCACTGATGGGCTTATCCACGAGTATATATGGGAAATATGTGTACTTTGAAAAATTATTACCGTATATACGCGTGGATAAGTCCATCCATAGATAAGCCAAACCCAATTTTTGGCACCTAAAATGCTCAGCTTATCTGTGAGTATATATGGTATACACAATGCCACCATTATACCACTTATCAGTCTCTAAGACACACTGGATTTAATAAAAATGTGTAATTAATCTGTGGAATTTACTGGAGTAGAATCTTAATTATTGAAGTAAACACTAAAGAAATAAGAAGTAATGTGAAGTAAACACATTGTAGAAATAAGATATTTTATATAAAGGCAGGGACAGAAGAATACTCTTGAATTCTTGAGGAGAACAGAAAAATAAAATGTTAACCTTTTTACAGAGATCATTGTTGTTACTGATTTGGTCACTGAAAAAGAAGATTTTGAAAGTATAATTTATTATAACATTATTTTGCTCATTATCCAATCTGGAATTGTGTACTTGATAGACCTGTAAAAATCAACATGTTATCTGTTCTACATGCAGTTCATACTGGAAAATAATCAGAATGCACACTGAATCTTAACTGTGGAATTGCCCCAGATATTGCTGATGTTTGCCCAAATTGGCTCTTAGTAAATAAACTCTGTTACTGAGAACAGGTCAATATATACAAAGTTCAACATCCAAAGGAACAGGTCAATATATACAAAGTTCAACATCCAAAGGAACAGGTCAATATATACAAAGTTCAACATCCAAAGGAAACAAATTACCCAGTCACCTCTGGGTACTGGGTACCCCTAATACTCATAGGCTGAGTATTTTGGCAACAGCCAAGGGATCCCTTAGTGTTCATTATCACTGATTTCCAGCGAAGATGAATTCATCAAGAAGCCATATGGTTACAGGTCTTGAGATACGTGAACACTGATGCTTCTAATGCTCTCAGTCAATGAGTCTGTAATTTTTAGAAAGAAATTGTTAGGAAGCATTGCATTAAAGTATAAAATGTTATTAGTCATATATTTACTCAGCCAAAGAGACATGGAACAGTAAGGATATGTGTGCCTCACACTATTGTTTAGTAGTATGAATGCAAGAAAAAATGATAATCTCAGGGCTGCTAGTTTTTTAAAAAATGATGATCTCAACATAGAAATCAGGATCAATATGAACTCTATGCAAGCGTTATACCATCTGGAGAAGGGGGACTGAGATTGGGGGACTTTCAATAACTCCTTCTCTGTTCCCATTCGTGTCATTTTGATGATGATTATGGAAGGAAAATCTTCATCGTTTGAGTAATTATGAATGTGGGGCCAACACCAGCATCATTGGAATAACGTTTGAGGATGGGGAATGGGGATTATCTGGAGTATCCACATGGTGAGCACATATGATACTGTAACTCCTGAATAGGCCTATAAGTAATCATAATGTAGTTGGTGCAAACCAGTGAATATTAAACACAATATCTTGAGAAAGGAGCATTTTCAAGCCAATTAAAGAAGTTTGTTTATTCTTTTCATCTTAATTATTCTATTACTTCCCACTTCCTAGAAACAAATGAACATTGCATAGTGTCTGGGGAAAGCAAATATACCAACTTTTCATGAAGGAAAAAGGAGTTACAGGATTCTTGTTTTATATATAGACACAGAATAATATCAAAAATGTATATATCAACAAACCTGATCCATGCCTTTAAAATGGTTTCTGTTTAGAAAAACCTAAAACCTAAGTCTTTTCCTAAAAAGAGGCATTTTCAAAGATATGGCCCAGGTTTGTTGATATCTGTTGCACTGATGTTATTAGGAAAAGCTAAAAAGAGAGTCTAGGGTGATTTGTTTCTTCCTAGTGCTCTAGCTAGATGGAATGAGGGAAGGGAGACTACTAGAAATCAGGGTTGTATTCCCTCTGGGGTGATTGTCAGAAGCTGCATTCTTCTGGGGCAGTCTGTCAAAGGCTACCTGCCACTGTGGTGGGACACCCCCAATTCTCCAGAGTTATGATGCACGTGCAAGAGGGAGACTAGTTGCTGAATATATTTACCCAGAACAGCAAAGAAAAATATATTATGGGCAAATACAGGTGCAGCACTGGAAAAAATCACAATAAGAGTAGTTCTAATCAGGATAATATTTTCAGGAAACCAATGTAATCTTATGAATTGTACAATATCTCTTGTAGTGGTTTTCAACTATTGGTGTGTGTAGTGCAAATATATTTCAAGGTGGATGCAGGTGAGACACTGAAACTTTAAGACTTTAAAACTTAACTTGAATGATAATAACAGAATGCCTGTAAATGTATAAAAGTCCTTTTGGAGGGGAAAAAATGGCTTTTTGTTTTGTAACCCTGGTGGAACTCAAGGTATTTGATAAGAACAATTGGTGGGATCTACCAGGAATTCTCCAGCATCTTTCATAAATTGTTCTCCAATCTGCTTTTTACTGTGAACAAGACATGCTCCTGTGTTTCCTAAAGGACTCAAGGTCTTTTTGGAAAGTTATATTCTCTTGATTATGCACCATAAAGTTGGTGTCAACTGTCGGGGCTCAGGAATTGAAAAAAAAACAACTTAGACATTTATTTTGTGGCAATGTTTCTGTACCTGTAGGAATGCACATATAACAAAAAAGTAATTCAGGTGAGAGAGAATTTCAGAATTTGCATTGATCACTTAGATACCCAGCCTTTTTAGACACATGAAGGAAAACTCCTTAGTGCAGCTAGTCCCACATTATATTATTTATTCTTTCTATATCAGCATGGCCACAATTCCCAGAGTAAGAGAAATCTGTATGTTTCCAGTACCATCCTTGAAGGTTCAGGCAACTATCCTATGTTTGTTTAGGGAGGGGCAGTTTCTGTCTTTTCTCCTGATGCACATTCTTTTCCATTATAAAGCCATCACAAGTTGTATACTGTACTAATCACCAAACGTCATAGGAATCATTTGCAATGTTCTATCAGTATTTTAGTTTTGAGGATTTTATAGTTTTTAGCCAGAGAATCCAACTCATTTTTCCTGAATTTTTTAAAAATTATGGGTGGTCCTTGGTTAACAACCACGTGTTCAGTGACAGTTCAAACTTACGATGGCACTGAACAAGTGGTACTTATGACTGGTCCTCAAAGTTCTGGCTGCTGCAGCACCCCCCACAGTCACATGATCACAATCCAAGTGCTCAGCAACCAGCCCGCATTTCCAACCATCACAGCATCCTGTGGTCACATGATCACAGTTTGTGACTTTCCCTACTGGCTTCCCACAAGCAAAGTCAATGGGGAAGTCGACTGGAAGTCAGAAGTCACAATCATGTGAGGTCCTTGCTTAATGACCTGTGGTGATTTGCTTAATGACAGTAACAGGGAACTGCCACAACTGCCAGAACTGCTGTTGTTAAGCAGCGTAGTCGTGTGATGTCACACTTTACGACCACATCACTTAGCGATGGAAATTCCAGTCCCAATTACTATTGTTAAGTAAGGACTACCTGTAGCTTTTAATTTTCACATCATTATTATCATTATTATTGTTTGCGCTGTTTGAATAGATGGGCACCATATAAATTGGATAAACAAATAAATCAAACAAATGATATCCCCTATTATTACTAATATTCACTAGAAAAAATCTTTCTTATTTATCAAGATAGATTCCATATCTTTTGATTATCTGGACAGTTTGAGGCTTTGGTTTGCACCCTCCTCAAGAAGCTATCACTAGACCACAGAATACTGAATTTTTGTCCAGTATCCAACCTCCCCTTTTGGGGGAAGGTGATTGAGAAGGTGTTTGCACAGCAGCTTCAGAGGACCTTGGAGGAAGCAGATTATCTAAAACTTTTTCAGTCAGGGTTCAGACCTGGGTATGTATGGAAATGGCATTGGTCACACTTTTGGATGATCTCTGGTGTAGGCGGGATGGTGGTTGTGCGTCCATCCTTGCCTTACTTGACCTCTCAGTGGCTTTCAATACCATCAGCCAAAGTATACTTCTGGACCAACTCAGAGGATTGGGGGTAGGTGGTACGGTGTTGTGCTGGTTCACCTCCTTTCTATGGGGTTGGTTCCAGTCAGTGGTGATTGAGATCCTACCCTCGGCTCCTGCTATGTGGGGTGCCACAGGGGTCGGTGCTCTCTCCTCTCATTTAACATCTACATGAGACCACTGGGTGAGCTCATCTGTTGCCATGAGGTGAGGTATCATCAGTATGCTGATGATACTTAATTGTACATCTCCCCTCTGGCAAATTAAGAGATGCTGTGAATGTCTTATCCCAGTGTCTGGAGGCTGTGAGGGACTGGATGGGAAACAACAGGCTTCTACTGAGCCCTGACAAAACTAAATGGCTTTGAGCCCCTCTGGTTCTAGGATTTTGGTACTGGATGGGGTCTCACTGCCCCAAACAGACCCTGTGAGCAATCTGGGGGTCCTCCTGGACTCATGACCTCTGCTCGATGAGCAGGTGGCAGTCATGGCTAGGAGGGCCTTTGCACAGCTTCAAATTGTGTACCAGTTGTGCCCGTTCCTGGATCAGGGGAACCAACTCATGGTCACTCCCCAGTTAGACTAATAGCTCTGTATGGGGTTATCTTTGAAGAGTATCCAGAAACTTCAGCTGGTGCAAAATCCAGCAGTGCAAGCAGTTATATGTATTTCTGGTAGAACACGTTACACCTCTGCTTTGCGAACTGCACTTGTTACCAGTTTGTTTCCAGGTCCAATTCAAGGTGCTGGTGTTGACCTTTAAACCCCTTCATGGCATAGGCCCCAATTATTTGAGATACTGCCTCTCCCCTATTTCATTTGCCTATCCTACCAGATCCAGCAGAGAGGGCATGTTATGGGTTCCACCAGCTAGGGAGTTACATTTGGTGTGCCCTAGGCAGTGGGCCTTTTCTGTTGTGATGCCTGTGCTGTGGAATCTTCTCTTCCCTGAGGTGAGGTTGGCCTCATCATTGTTGAGCTTCCGGAGGTCCCTTAAGACTTGGTTATGCAAGCAGGCCTAGGGACCCCAGGGGACAGGTGAGCTAGTGAAGTGGCTCCACTAGTTTTGACATCCCTTCATCCATTATTTTTTTGTTTTGGTTGGTTTTTATATCTTTTAATGTATTTATTCATTGTTTTAGCCTGGTTGTACACCGCCCAGAGTCACTTGCTAGTGAGATGGACGGCTATATAAATTGAATGAATGAATGAATGAATGAATGAATGAATGAATGAATGAATAAATAAATAAATAAATAGTGCTGGTAAAGGTTTTTTTTTTTTCAAAAAGGCTAACTTGAGATCTGTAAAAGGCTTTGACATTACTTGCTTTGAGTCCTGATGTCAAACTTGTGTCCATTAATTCTTTCACACAAAGTTTGTCCTGTTTGTCCCATGAAGTATCCAGAGTGGCATTGATGCAGATGATGGCATATATCACATTAGAGGTACAGGTACTTCTAAACTTCTGTGTGAAATTATTGGGGCCTCTGGTGCTTTTTGTTAACATGGGAATCAAGTATGGGCCTGCCACCCAGTGCCTAAGAAAATGCTGTTTGATTGTCGGGTATGGCTGTAGCTTATTAATAATGCATTGAATGGCTTGATCTGTGAGGTATAGGTGACAAGTAGTGATGTTCTGTTTTTGTGGTCTGTCTTTTAATAGGCCCTCCCTGGGAATCAATCTGTCTATTGATTTGTCTATTGATCTGGTTGGGTGAATAATTGATCTCATTGTTTTATAAAAAGAACAATGGTACAGATGTGGGAGGTGAAGAAGGGCAAATAAATCTTTTCTTCAAATTGTTGTCCAAAAATTCTTTTAAAGGTGCTACCTTATGAGCAGACCTGGGATATTGCCTTCTGGCTGAGATCTGGGCTTCAGGCAGCAAGTTGATAGTAAAATCACGTACCTGATGTGGAGGCAAAGTCACAGCTTCATCTTCCCCCAAACATTGATAAACTTTGCATACTTTTTCACCAAGGAGGGAAGTGTAGCAGCAGCACAGAAGGGGAAGATGAAAGCGTCAAACACCTACAACTGGTGTTATTGATGTTTTGTTAGGGGAGAGAAGTGGTCTCTTGTTCCAAGAAAGAAAGAAAGAAAGAAAGAAAGAAAGAAAGAAAGAAAGAAAGAAAGAAAGAAAGAAAGAAGAAGGAAGGAAGGAAGGAAGGAAGGAAGGAAGGAAGGAAGGAAGGAAGGAAGGAAGGAAGGAAGGAAGGAAGGATGGAAGGAAGGAAGGAAGGAAAGAAAGAAAGAAAGAAAGAAAGAAAGAAAGAAAGAAAGAAAGAAAGAAAGAAAGAAAGAAAGAAAGAATTATTCCTTTATAGCTAATCTGTGCCGAAGACAATTGGAGAGTGCAAGGAAGTAGTCAAATATAGTTGCAAGAAATCTTTTTGATCATTTATTCTCGGCCTCAAAGGAGTTGTGTATTGTATGATGATGTACAGTTTCTGTGGATCTGCCGTTGTCAGACTTGCAGGGTAAACCAGATAGGAATCACATCCAGATGAGCTAACTCTACTTTATTGTAATGCTACATTGACAGAACCTTGCAAATCTGAAAGTACAATTCTACCCCGCCCCCCGTCTCCTTTACTGTCCAAGAAACTAGGGAGGTCTCTTCTGAGCCTCTTGCCCTCCCACTATCCAGCTGTGACTATGCTGTCTCTTATCTGACCATTCCCTTGGCAGTGCCTCTTTGCCCAGTTTCCCAAGGTCTTTCCCATATACCATTACATCCATTGATTGTCTCCACTTCCAAAGCAATTGTATGTACAAGCCTAGCTGCTATACAATAACCTCATCTATGAAATCAGAAGTCACCCAAGAGTCTAAAAGAGGTAATAGTTGGACTTCCACACCCATGGAGATACAAAGGCTAACAGGAATTATAAAATGCAATTGCCTGGTATTGGAAGTCCAAGACCTTCTTAATTATCTGAGCCCCCCCCCCCCCCGAGCTCTTGTGAAGTTTCCCAAAGTCAAAGTGTTGGAGTGATTTGAACATTTATGCAAAAGGTGTCCTAGATCTCTACAGGTATGCCACTTTCTAGCTGATTCAGAGCAAGGAAGCTTAGCAAGGCAAGCCACTGCTAAGTGACCAAGTGTACCACAGTAGAAACATATCCCAAGATGTCATCTTTGTTGTTTCTCCACTGCAGACAGGGATCTTTTCATTGTCCCTTTTTGTATGGATTGCATGCCACTGGAGTGCAAGGAAGCAATGAGGGTAGGGGGGAGGGGAGCCTGAAGAAAGGCTGTGAAATCATAATCTGTTATTTCCTCTGCCCTCAGCTCCTCTAGCTTGCCATTAATCATCATGCAATGTTGAAATAACTCTTTCAAGGTCTCTGGTGAGCCTTGTCACACTAATTCATCCCTCAGTTCATCAGAAAAGCCTTCCTAAAACTGGTCGATCAGGGCAAAATCAATCCAGTGCACATCCCTGGCATATAACTGAAAATCTGCTGAATACTCATGTTTTCCTCCTGATTAGCAGTTGCTTTCCTGGTGGAATTGTCAAAGGCAGTTCTGAACTTCTGCATAAAATCTTGAAAGCTATCTAGTAAAGTGTCATTGCCTTCTGGTTGCTTGTTTCAAAAAAGATTGAGAATGAACACCACCTTAGTCCAACCTCGAGGAAACCCTGCCACCTGTCTACCGTGAACATTGAGTAGTGAAAGTAAGGAACTGGTCCTGCACCACCACCACCCCACCCCCCAAAACTGCAGGACAGCTGCAGGACAGCACCCAATTGAGGTAAATTCTGGCCCAAATACTGAGTTAACCAAGGAGTGTGAAATTAGGATGAGGGAGGGAAGAGAATCACTCAGTATATCCAAACATATGAGGAGGAAGAAAGTAAACTGTAGAGATGAGAACAGTGTGAGAACTAAGCCAAGAGTCAGCAATTATCAGGCCAGAGTTGTTGTTATGTAAACATTCAACAACAACTCAGTTTCAAGCATCAAGAATAATGATCCATGAATTCATGAGAAGAGTGGGAAGAAAAAGCTATGGGTTTGAATTACTGCAGCTGTAAAAGGTTCATCCTAGTAATGGACAATCAACACTTTTGTTTAGCTTCATTCTTCTTTGCAATAAAGATTTGTATTTAGTTGAGCTGTGATTGTAAGACTTCTGCCAAGTCCTAGTCTGAGAATCAAGTTCTGCGGTATACCGTCTGAAGGTCTCTGATTTATTGCCAGCTCCTGGTCAGTACAGCATTACATCTTCTTCTGCCAGGAGTTTTGAAACATTAGGAGCTGTCACCAAAAAGGTTCCTTCTCACTTCTCGAACAAATGCAGTGCTAGAGGCATGGGGACTGAAAGAAGAGCCTTTACTGAAGCTGTTAAAAACCAGGCACATAATCCTTCAAGAACCTTGATCTCAATTTGTTAAAGCATAGCAAACTGGGATAACCATTGTAAAATTACGCCTACATTGTTGAGTTTATAGTAGAAGGAAACCCTTTTTTTTTTTTCCATTTTAAATCTGATATTCTTCTTCCCAATGTTTGCAAATGATGCACTCTTAGTTACAAAGCAGAAGATGGTATTCCTAAGACGATGCCAACTTTGGCAATTAGTTTCAGTTTTAGAGAGGTCTGTAGCATTTGAGAATTACAGAATTGTTCAGGACTTATTTTCCCAAGGAACAGAAAATATAATCTTGGTCAAAGTATTCTGTAGGGAAAAAAATAATCCTTGCAAAATAATAAATGGATGATGCATTTTTCAGGACCTATAAAACTACCACAAAAATGTGCAAGTTTTTAAATTCTCCATTACATTTAATCAGGTGAGATGTTGTAAAAAATCAGGGAGAGGAAAGAGAAAGAGAGAGAAAGAGAAAGAGAAGAGAAGAGAATAAAAGGAAGGAAGGAAGGAAGGAAGGAAGGAAGGAAGGAAGGAAGGAAGGAAGGAAGGAAGGAAGGAAGGAAGGAATTCAGAAAATGAGGCTGGGTATTTAAGACATGAACTTTTAACTATTGAACTGAGATAGAGATAGCAGACAGAATGCAGGCTGTGTAAATGCTAGAGATATAAAGTTGCTGGGACAAAGCACTTTCAACACTGTTAAAAGGTACACACTTATTTTTCTATTGCTTTTCCAGAGTGCTAGTTTGCAAGCCACAGAGAAAAAGTTTGGCATATAAAATAATTCATAGATGTACTATCCTTGTTGTAAAAGTTTGGGGCAGTGCCTGTTAGAATTACCCTGGTGCCCATTAACTATTTGAGGAGAGACTTAAAACTGTCCCAGTCATGTAGCCCTTATTAAGAATGCTGAGAGGTGAGTTGAATTCTTAGTTATATTGGCAGTACCAGCACAGAAGTATTGCATTCCAGTAGCAGAAGAACAAAGTTCAAGGCTTGTAGCTGGCCACAGACAAGAAGCTGAGATCTGAGAACCCATATCAAGGTTAGCCTTGAGACCTGCTGTAAATCAGCTCTGTTAAGCTTAGAGTTTAATAAGGTATAATTTAAATCTCACTGTCAGGCTGCTGTAATAAATGTCAGGAAGTCCACCACACCATTATACATTGACCATATGTGATAGTTTAATTAAAACATTGCAACAATCCCTGAAACAATGGAAAAGACATCAAATCTGCAAAATGTTTCATAATCCTACAAAGCGCTTTGAAGTAGGTCCATGCTTTAGCATGCAAACCTGCTTCAGTATGGTGATTTGACCAATACTTTCTTGAATCAAAGCAGCCTTTCAAAGTTTTACATAGTCCTAATACAAATGTGTCTTCATAATGACAAGTAATACAGCATAATAGGCCTCTAGCCGTGTCCTTCATTGAATGCCTGCAAAATAGCCTCTCTGTTGGTAAACTATTACATCTTGTATTTGAAATAATTTTAAGCTGGCCAAACATGAGCCATAATGGGCACTTTCTTTTAAAAGGTACGCTGCCCAGAGTAACTTGTTGTGAGATGGGCAACTATATAAATTTGATAGATTAATGAATGAATGAATGAATGAATGAATGGTTGATCATCTATGTACATTAATCTCTAATCTGCTTTGTGGTTTATTCCAGTAACCTGGTCATACAGTTTTACACTGATAAAAATATAGTACTGATATTTGTGATGAGTGGGATTTCTAAACAGAAGGAGAAAAACCTTTAGATTTTCTCTAAATTCTAAATGGAAAAGCATGTTATTTTTAAATTACTTGCAATGCGTAGATACTTAAGAATAATTTATTTAGATATTTACATAGTGGGATAGATCCTTCCTTTTTTCTACAGTAAAAACCCAGAAGATATACATCAAACTTAATATCCCATTATGTTTCTCCCTTCTTCTTTTGCCTAAAAAAATGTCTCTTTTGAAAGTCTCCCAGTACACTATGCTAGAATATCTGACCTCAGTTTCATGTTGCAAAAAATCAGTTATATTCCGCCGGTATTGGGTTGCCGTTAAAGAATCCCAATGTCCTTTTTAAAAAAAAATACATAACACATTTGTGAAAGAGAGCACACACAGTTAAAATAAAAAAATTATGGTGTGGGTTTTTGTTTTTAAACAAATATAGGGAGCCTTTAAAAAGAATCCCCTTCCGTGCAGTCTGTTCACTTGCAGGATAAAATGGAATTAAAATATCGCCAATAAATTGTGTATGAGAGGCTGTATCTGTCTGTGCATTGATAGTCTGTGCATGCGGGATAAGAGCATTGACTGCCTGCTAATCTATTCCCAGATGGAGGTGGAGGCAGACGAGAAGCGCCATCGCACACGGTCCAAAGGTGTCCGAGGTACGTCTCTTGCTCCGGTAAATCACTCAAGGCCCCTGCGCAGGGTGACCTTCATCCTCCAGAATCTCTTTGCATGGTGCATTGTGACCCTTGCTTTTTTACAGCCTTTTTGGGCAATTTTCAGCAGAAGGGGGAGTACTTGTAATAGATGATAAATTTTTATATATTTTCCATCTCTCTGCAGTTCCCGTGGAACCAGCCATACAAGAGCTGTTCAGGTTAGTGCGCTGAGTGTAAAATGTATCCCCATTAGCAATTTAGAAAATTCATGCCTTTTAATGGGTATAATGCACTTTCAAGTTCATTGGTGGCTTGCTCATGCCCTGCTGCACTGATGAAATTAATTCCCCTGGGATTTGCTAATAAAAAGCATTCCCTCCTCCCTTTTCCCTTCAGTTATTTGATTTCTCTTTTTCTCTCTTTGTTGCCCTCCATCTCTGTAACACCTACTGCCTGCATTTAATATAATCTCTATGCAGCACATAGAAACCTTTATAATTAATTCATTTTTTTTATAGCTGCCCTACTCCTGGCTGTGATGGCAGTGGTCATGTTAGTGGCAAATATGCAAGACACAGAAGGTAATGTGTGCTTAAGTGTGTATGTGAATGTGTGCTAGTGATGGACTAAACTGAAGGCATCTAATAAGCAGGTTACCTGATTTGACTCCCTTAATGACCTAGTCGTAATGGCTGGAAACTGAGATTATAGACAAGAAGTCCTTTTGCCCATGGATTCCTCCCCACCCCCTTTTTTTGCACCTAATTGCAGCCTCATTTTATTCTAACATCCTAATCATTCACTTTCTCTCCCACAAATTGAAATCTTACAAAAGGAACAAGCAAGGAAGTGCAACTTTGTCCTTTCCTAACTTTTTGATCAAAGTTATTTCTGATTAGGCATATTAATCATACTGGCAATACCTGGATATCAGCACCATAAAATATCCTTTCATTGAAGACATTTCTACAGCTCACCTGTTACTTCTGCGCACTTCTAAGGAACTTATATAGCAAATTAAAGTGTGACTTTATTGACTTTTTTTTTCAGTCAACATGACTATTGTCATTTATTATGGTTCATAAGTAAAATAAAAACACAGCCTTTTCAGCACAGAAAGTTCAGTGATAAGGTTACATTTAAAGGAAAGTATCTAGAGCACACCGGTGATTGTCACTTAGATTTAATCCAAATGAGTACTGAAAAGTTGTAGACTAATATAATTGATGACATTTGTGATAGTTTCTCATGTTATAGTTTTTACCATGTTTTATTAATATGTAGATGATTATATTATTTAGATATGTTTGCAAAGAAACCTTTTTATTTCTGTATTTGAAGTGAAGTAGTGTAGATGATTTCAGAAGAATGGTTTTAATATATGCCTAATTCACACTCCAAATATGTATTTATGCTTCCTGCTTATCACAGAAGTGCCAAACCCTAATCCTATAATGATTGAAAGCTGCCTTCAAATCTATCAAAAGACCAAAATTATAAGGACATCAAGTGGCAGAACTACTCAGTATGAAGTTTAATGCGTATAAATTTGTGGATCTTAATGGTTGAAATACTTTTAACACAGGGTTGGATCGTAAACAAAGTGGTGCTTTTTCTCTAAGTTTTTTCCAACCATTTTACTTTAGATTCATAGATATTATTTACTCCTCAGTACATCAGGCCCTGATATAATTTCTCTCAAGCTATAGTCCAAAGTCCTGCAGTTAAAGCAATTAAAAGCTAAATTTAGAGAACAGAATTTCCCAATATCAAGTCATAAAGCATCCTAAGACATATTTGTCCTTACAGATGGATAAATTTGCCAAAAGGGATGCTTAGGAAATTTTCCTAAGAAATTTCCATTGGTTTGATTTTTGTTTCCAAACATTGGACAGAATAGTCATGCGTACATAATTTGTTATATATCATCCTTGTTTTTATGTTAACAATGGGCAGGTTTATTGCAAAACAAGCATTGCAAAATCATAAACTGATTTGAGTGTAAGTTTATTGTAATAAGAGTTAATTGGATTTGATTGCATTGTCATTTTTTTGTATAATATTTTATCAATATGCAGCAATATATGTATGTATCAGTCAAATTCTGCTCAAAATAAATCTTAAAGCAATGGTATCTAATGAGGAAATCAAAATTGTTTTTGTCATGCATATTAATATGTATATATGGTACCTTAGACCTTCCCCAGTTTACCAATATGTATATGCTTATTGAACTAAAGGAATAAAAAATGTATAGTAAACTGTGCTAATTCAAGAGTTTAAAATCTCTAACTTCAACTGGAATTTAGTGAAGTGGGGTAGAAGGATGGAGTGAATAAAGAAATCAGTAAAAACTGTACCACTACCTTAGTTTAGACATATAATGGGCATATCGTTATAGTTACATGCAGGTAAATACACATGCTCCTTGGAGTACCAAGAAAAAATTGAATACAATAAACTGACATTTATTTTTGTTTTGATACCATGAATCATGGTCTTTTTTTCCCTAGAAAGTCACAATAACCAAAAATCTGAACAAATTCTGCAGACAAGCAAACTATGTTTTTAGTTGCATGACAGTTTTTAATTCCTTTTCAAGGGAATGCAAGTAAAAGACCTGAAGATATCATTGCTCAGCGTGAGATTTAGAGTCAACGCATACAAGGAAATTGGAAAGAGCAGCAGTGCCCCGATTCCATGCTTCTTATGCATATAACTCAGTTCTGTTCAGACATGATAACCATGCAGTATAACTATGATGCCATAGTTCTGGGCCAATCCCATTTGATATCACTAAGGGCAAGTGATATAAACCCTTTATGGTATAAATGATTTCACACAGTCAGAATTACGGAATGGAAAGGAATGCCTTTTTAGACATTGTCAACGTGTTGTGAAAAAAAATGAAATAATTTTGCCTCAGAGCTACAGGCTTAGAAGATACAGCTTTTTTCACATAGAGTCCATCTTCTTTAAATCTTGTTTTTCTGTTTCCCCCTTCTACCTGCATGCTACTGTGCCCTTGATTATCTGTTTCTGGGAGTTGATGGCTCTTAAGGATGATGCTGAAATAAAGATGCATCTCCTAAACAATATATAGTATTTGTGAACAGTGGGAAAAAAAATAGGATCCAAGTCTATATTATTTTCAATAGCCTGAGTGTTTTTTTTTTAACTCTGTATGATTTTTAAATTTTACCCTATTTTTTATCCAATAAATCTTTTAAAATTATACCCTACCTTGAAGAATGCTTTTCTGAACACAGGCAGAAAGGAAAATGATTTTTTTTTCATTTTATAGGTAGGTAGGTAGGTAGATAGATCTGTTATGCAAAACAGAAAATGGAATAGATTCATTAGTTTAGAAAAGACATAAATTTACTTATTTCTGGGTTTTGCTGACTATATTTTTGTTGGTTCACAACCACTATAGACGTGATTAATTTGTACAATCAAATCTTACTTCTGACAAAGTCTAAAATCAAGCCATTGGCTGAATTACATTACCATGTGGGTTTTTGAAGAATTTTGAAACTTAAGTGCTGTTCTTTCCTTTGAAGCAATTTATGTAAGGTTCCAAAGAATTTAAAATATAATATATGGTTGCAATAGGAGGAAAAAACAATTGGAGGGTGCAACTATTTTGCATTTAGGGGTTTTGTAATAGAGATTAGGTTCATTTGCAGGTGTGATTTTACTTTTTTGACATAATCCTGCTATATCAATACATGAACAGACTGAATGTTGAAGCTGTTAATTAAATGAAATTTTGAGGACGTTTCACCAGACTATTTGGAGAAGGACCAATTTTATTTTATTTTTTTTTGTTTGTCTGGCTGTTAACAAATTCTTAACACTCTAATTATCAGTTATGTCCATGGAACAGACATCTTATTAATATGACTACAAAAAGCTTTCAGTTAAAATTTCTAGTGTAATGTTCATTTAAAATAATGTTTTCTTTTCTAATCAATATATTGCTAACACCTCTTTGTTCTTAGTATTACTGTTATGTTTGTAGAAGTCAAAAACAAGGTGTATAAAATGAAATGAAACTATATCAGTAATTTCTATTTTCATTTTTCATGTCCTAAATTACTGCTTCCTCCTTCTGTTCTTGGAGTTTTTATGCTTTTTACTCTGCTTTTATATCTGGTTAGCCGCCCATTGTCACTATGGTGGGATAGGTGGCCATATAAATCAAATAAATGAAAAAACTCCTCCTTAACCTTCTGATGTTTTTACTCTGCTGTAAGCTTGAGAGAAGTAATGGGGAAAAGGGAAACCTTTGAACAATTCAGATGATCTGAACCTTCTCCCTCTTTCTCTTGCTGGTAAAAGCAAAGGAAGAAAGAAGAAGGAACTTGAGCCTAAACTGCTACTTCCTTAACCTCCCTACTTTCTGCACAAAGGAGGAAGAATGTCCGCTTTCACTTCGCAGTGAAATAAAATCCCTATGATGAATAAACGTGAGGAAACTGAAACTGCTTTCCCCATAACACTCGAACCTAGGGTCATCAAGTGAAACTGAATTAGTGGAGATTGTGGACAAATGTACAAAAATGTATATCTTCACTCAGCATATTGGATGATACTTTAAACCACCAAATATGATGTCCAGCCACAAACATCAATAAGCCACAATTATTAAGGACATCTGTAGCCAAAGTCATCATGATTAGATATTATCTGAGTATCAGAGACCTAATAGTACTGTGGGAAAAAGCAACAGGAGAGGACTCTTGCCTTGTACCTGAATGGTCATCACTGGAATAGGAAGCTGAACTACATACATCTTGGATCTGATAAAAAAACTCTTATTAACTATAGTTTGTTTCAGACAAAAACAAACCAGAATCAGATTAATAGCAGCCTCACTTTTCTTTCAAATAACAAGGGTAATTTGAGGGCTGTCTTGTCCAAAACCATGAAGCCCCTTCAAATGTGCCCCTGACGAATATGCATGGAGTACACACGTGCCTTCATACCCTGGCAGTGTCTTTGGGAGGTGCTGAAGCAGGTCTCCTTCTAGAGAATAAGGTGATCATACAGGCAAGTCTAAGCAAGCTTACCTGAATGTAGCTTCTCTTCAGGTCAATGCACGCATGGAGAGATTTGGTGAAAAGTGCCAACATTCCAATTAAAAAATTAAAGCTATTGCTGTTACTAGTAGTGCCCTTTCCCACTCCTTGCCAAGTGCCTTAATACCCCCACTGCATTCCAATGGGCTTAAAACAAAGCCACTAAGAAACCTTTCCACTTTATCAGCCCTCAGTAGAACCCAACCTTGCCCTAATGATAGAAGCAGCAGCTGGTGAAATCATCATCATCATCATCATAAGTATTATTATTGTTATTTCTTAAACTTGTATGCTGTCTGACTCTCAACAAGGCTGGGCAGCTCACAACAATCAAAGAAATTACAATAAAATAAATAAAACCAAGATTAAAGCTGGCAAGTATGACAGACCAGATGGAATGAAGTATTGTCTTCCCTGTCTTTGCACTCCTGGTTTTTGCAGTTGCCGATTAGAGACTAGAGGATAAGGTCCCATAGATCCTTGCCTGGGGACAAGGAAGGGCTGGAGTCATCGGGACAAGGAGTAAAATTTGGGTGGCCAGGCCATTACAGTGATGCTATAAATCTCTGGGGAAGACACTTACTGCTGATAGCAGTAATAGAAAGATTTCGAGAAGATGGGAAGGAAAAAACATGCTGTCTGTGTGTGTGTGTGTGTGTGTGTGTGTGTGTGTGTGTTCTCCAGGCCTAATGATATCTCTGCCCTGGGATTATAACTCAAGGAAAAGGTGAATTTTTATTTCCTCTCCACCCTTTGCTGATCTGAGATAGGAAAGGCATATAAAAGGAAATATTCCAGCTATACTCACTTTGCATCATCGCCCAGCTCCCCAAAAACATGAACTGCTGCTCCAGGCTACCTAAACTGGGTCACCTGTACATTAAACCCTTATCTTTTGAACACCAAATTGAGCTTTGTAAGTCAGGTTCATAGCATTTAGGCAGACTATAGTATATATAAAGACAATATTAAAACCATTATCATGCATTAAAAGACTAAAGCAGAAGAAAAAGGGGGTGAGCAGTTGAGAGATTAAAATAAATAGGCAAGTGAAATTATTTTATGAACAATTCTACAATCAGGGTGCTGCCTTCTCCTGGTGGTGTAATGCACACTAGGCCTCCTTTAGCTGACTGCACAAAATGGGCAGGATCATACTGGAGTTATTAAGCCATTCGAGTCTTAAATGATTTAAAGTTCATTTAAATAATGTTATCCCATCTCATATTTTTGTTGGGGGGGGGCTTATTTTCTCTGAACTAATCCCCAATTGAAACAAGAGTGGTAGTGATAGTGGTGGTGGGAGAATGTGTGTCCCTTGTGCAAATATGCTTTCATTGTCATTTGAACTACACCAAGGAAATAATGTGCACAGGGGCATCAGTGCATAGTGCTTATGTGACACTCTCTGCTGCCCCAGACCAGAGATTTTTCTGATTTTTTTTTAAATTGAAATTACTCCTGACTTTTTAAAAAAAGCACATTAATTGCATCCATGCAATTAAAATCATGTACCTCTATTTTAAGAAGTAACCTGTTTAATCTCTTACTGGAATTCACATCTAGCCTTTAAAAAAACAATGAGGGGAAGAAGGAGAAAATCCTGGCAAATGCCAGCAAAACGGCCATTCTTTTCTTGGCCATTTTCAAAATACCTTTTCTCAGTCTTTTCCTCACAGTTTCAGCACATTTCCCCCAGGGCATCTCTTGGGCATATTTTAGCCTTTTAATCAACAGAGTCATCTTACTAACCAGTTATAAACCAAATGTTATATTTAACCAACTCCATCTCTCTTTCTTTCTATTTATGCTTTTTAAAGAGAGGGAAGGAGAGAGGGAGAACAAATCCTGGAAACTGATTTTTAAAAGTAAATACTTATCAATTTAGGTTTAACCCTCTGAGTAAAGAATAGAATAAAATAGAATAGCTATGTTTGCATTAGCATCCTCTTAAGCGTGAGCCAAATGTGTCTCTTTGATTAGAAAATCCTTTCTTATTAGAGAATTATTGAATTCTCTCTGCTGTTGTGCCCATTTCTTTTTCCTCTCCCCTCCTCCTGTGCTTCTTATACCTTTTCACCCACTGGTTTGATTGCCATGACTGCAGCCGTGGGTGAATAATTGCCTGTCTTCACAGGAGCATGTTCTGGAGCTAAAGTTGAGGGCTTGCTTCCTGATGTATGCCTCATTTGGATTCTGCCGACAGCCTAGAGGCTGTATTATTCATGCCTTTGACAGATAGCACTCACTAAAAGCATTGGAACCGGGCCAAGTACTGGCAGGAAGATAGTGGAACATTGCCTCTGCCACAGAGAGAAGCATGTATAATATACAGGGGTGGGGAAGAAAGCAAGGGGGGGGGGGAAATCCTCATACCTTCTCTTTTGCTGGTTCTTATTTTGATGGGGGGGGGGAGGGAGATTCATTATTTCCTTCCTCTTGATTTTGCCTCCCCTCCACCCCACATCCTTAAAAGCATGCTTGAAAGTTTAACACAATTTTCCACATTTAATTGCAAAGCTGATTTTAATTAGTAAGGCCCTGCATGTGAAAAATGAAGATTCACTTGGGTGAGTGTAACACATTGCAGTGTCTGTCGAATGCTCTAATTAATGTATGGCGGCTGTATAACGTAATGCACGGTGGGATATTTATGAAAAATTCTGTGCACGCAGGCAGTCTATCTGTATGTTCCGGAGTCCACACAGATAAATAACTCCCACCACCCACCCTATTCTTTATGAGACATCATTGTGCATGCCATCACTCCATCCATAAAGTTTATGACTTGCCTGTCTTTTTTACTATTTGTCAATGATATCATAAATCAGAAGGCAGGATATACATATTTTAATATTAATTTTAAAGAAAGGTTTGGTTGTGCAGTCTTCCAGTTAAGCTAAAAGGGTGAGGCCCCTTTTGTACTCTCTTGAATTATAGTGAAAGCTCATGGCAATCCTAGGGTGAAACGTCTGTGTGTGTGTATGTGTGTGTGTGTGTGTGTTCAGGATGCCAACTCTTACATAGTACAGCATGAAAATATTGGCATTTAACTCCTGGAGTTAAAATAGGAATTCTCAATTAGCATAATCTTTACATTTCTATTATATTTTAATATATGCATGTTTTTAAAAAATAGTTAAAATATATTAATAAATATGAATAATTTGTTGTAACTTTTAGTATATTGGCTGAGATAATGTTTAATTGCATGGTATGTAATTATATTAACTGTATTTAATTGGATGCATTTTTATTATACTTTTTGGAATGTGGTTCCTAATACATCATTCAAATGTTGATATCAGCCTGAAAGAGTTGCTAGCCACAGTTTCTAAACTACCAATGTTGTACTCATATAACACACCAAACCAAAATCAAGCAACATTGTGGCTTAGCATAATGTGTAGTCCAGTCACTTCAAAGACTTATGGAGAAGACTTTCTAAAAGTTATTTCATGAAACCTTTTAAACTGAAGGAATGGAAGTCTTGTGGCCGTGATACATTTGAAAACACAATTTCCACCAGAGGCATCCGAGGGGCATCATGATGATGGCTGCAATTGAGCTAGTTGAATATAGTGGTGAAGGCTCCAAGCTAGAAAGCAGGAGACCGTGAGTTCTAGTCCCGCCTGAGGCATGAAAAACAAGCTGGGTGACTTTGGGCCAGTCACTCTCTCTCAGCCCAACCCACCTCATAGGGTTGTTGTTGTGGGGAAAATAGGAGGAGGAAGGAGTAGTAGGTATGTTCACCACCTTGAGTTATTTATAACAAATAATAAAGGTGGGATTAAAAAAAAAGTCTAAAACAAATTGAAGTCCTGCCCTTTTTTACATGTGTCACACAATACAACGCACATAAAAAGGGATGGGGCTTTGATTGAACAGCTGCAATTGCCATCCTGACTTTTTTGACCTTCTCTACGGGCACCCCTGAATATCAAAGGTATCGCCAGGATGTTAAGGATGTTTCCCTTGTGTGTTCAAAATTCATTACCAACAGCGGCCAAAGAATCTGTTGAAGTTAAACATTCATGCCTAATTTCAGAAGATGCTGGATGGTGCCTCTGTGCAGTAGCAAGAGTGAAAGAAGCAGCAGATCTGGGATACAGGATCTGGACTAAAGTTTCTGGCATTGTCAGGCCCCAGATATTTCCATGGTGATGGCTCATTTTCTTTCAGCTGGCAGTTGACGGGCACAGGTCTCAATGTTTCTGTTGGCATCACGTTGCTTTTGGTCAGGAAATTCATACGAGGGTGGCAGTTGCAGACAGACTGCTGTGTCAGCCACCAAACTAGGAAAGGCTGAGTATGTCCTCTAGAAGAGGTAATAAAAATAAAAAAGCAGCCAGTAGATTCAGCAACATAATTTTCTTTCTCAAGAGATGTTTCAAATACCCATATAGAATGACTACTTGTGCTTGCTTCACTGATAGAACCAGATAGCCTGAGAAGAACTTTATAAATTCTGCTTCTTAGATTGGCTCTAAGAGGAACACTAAGGTAAAGAACTACTAGAGGAACAAAACCAAACCCCCACCCTTACCAGCACTGGTAAGGCAGGCCACAGCACATAAATAGAGAGCAAACCCCATCTCATTTTAGCACTGAAGATGTTATCTAGCCAGGTAATGAAACATTTGCAAGAAAACAACCAAGCTCAGAGAACCCCAAGGACTCCACAGTTCAACCCTGAGCTACGTATATTCACCTCTATTGGTACACTAAGGTAATTTTCACAAGTTAAGCAGGTCGTTCTCCCTCTTCCAATTTGTCCCACTCTTAGCCTCTCATTTTCTGTCTGAAAAAAGGGATACAAGGACACTCACCTTATTTGCAAAGTATGTTGAGCAGTGTAGTGTAAGGATCTACATATTATTGTGATAGGAATCAGTACAATCAACTCAGCAGAGCTGTTTTTTAAAAGTGTAAAAAATGACACTTTTATGTGTAATTCAACGGCTCAGCCTAGTATTGAATTAATCTAATCAATCACAGCAGTTTTTAAAGCATTGAGTTTGGGTGTGGAAATATCTGTTTTGAACAATATTTTTTACTGATGGAGATATGTAACATATACTCAAATTGGCAGTTTCTATGAGAAATCTGTCACTGGCTCAACAACATGATAAAAGAACTACCCTGTGTTATAACAAGAGCGTTTACAACATTCACATTGCGTATTTTTTTTCATATTAGCATTCCTTTAAATAACCCAGAGCAGCATACTTGGATCACTTTACTTTTGCTTCAGCCTTAGAGACAGGAGGTTTAGAGAAGATAACAAGATTATCCTGATCCATTTTATCATTTTTACTATTGCTTTAACTGATTGTTATCACTTGTTTTAACCTTCTGTAAGTGTCTAGAGATGTTAGTAAGTGGTCAGCCATAGCAGAGGAAGGAAGGAAGGAAGGAAGGAAGGAAGGAAGGAAGGAAGGAAGGAAGGAAGGAAGGAAGGAAGGAAGGAAGGAAGGAAGGAGGGAAGGAGGGAAGGAGGGAAGGAGGGAAGGAAGGATCTTTCCAACATTGAAGCTGTGTCATTATGCATATATTTATACTGAGTGTGGCATAAGTAGAAAAGGGTGGTGCTTTCTCTCTTAACCATCCATTTGCTATAAATATTACCCAGACTCTCAAAAAGGAGTGCTGTGAGATGGGGGGTGTGCGTGTGTGCGTGCAATACAATATAGAATAGAATATCATTATATATATTAAGACAAGAAAAGTATACTACAGCTGCTTGTCTCATATCTGTACAAAGCTTCCACAGCTGGTTCTTTTCTCAGGTATGGTCAGACTCAGCTGCAAATTTGAAGGATCTTCATTCTGTATGTAAGAATCAAAAGCCCACATATGAAGAATGAGATTTTTTGTACTCTACTGGATAGAAATATTCAGAGATGTAGGTTTATTCTATGCAGCACCAGTTCCACTGCTGGCTGTTATGGTGGACTGTCCTCTTTCAACAGTGGTTAGACATGGGAAAGATGGCTTTTACTGTGTTGCTCCAGTCTGGATATACAAAGGAGCAGTTGAGGTTTCCACTTCTTAATGCAGCACCTTAAATTACACTAACACTGAATTTATGAGAAAGATAGATGAATTGTGGGCAACCTCCCTTGTAAGGAAGCAGAAATTAGAGTACTATAACTCTTGAAATGCCAAACCATACAAGATGTCATTTGCATGCATATAATTAATATGTACAATTTTGTCACATAAATAATGTCTATCTGTGTATCAAAAATATGCACTTCAATTGCATTCAAACAGTGAATATCAAGTTTTAAATAGGTCTGGTGCATATGAGTATTTTTTTAAATGCACAGATTTATAAGAATGCAGCACTGTGCACTGCAATGGCTTGAACTGTGACTGCTGCAGTAGAAGCAGTTGTGAAAATTCAGGAGCTGAAAATATTTTTATAGTCTGACATGCTATCTTTGACAGGTCCTTAGATCTGAGAAACTTCACAGCATGTATAGCTGGGATCTCTTCAAATCTTTCCCTTTCAATTAATTCAAAAATAGGTTTTGTTGTATAGGCAGAACAAAATTTATTTTATTTTATGTCATTTCATAGAAGCATTTCCTTGGCTGAACAAAAGTTAATTGTTGAGCAAAGACTGTAGATTGAAATAATGCAAATAATATCCCTTTATTCCTGTTTTATTCATTCTTCTCCCATTTGTTCAATTATAGTCAGTCTTCCTTCAGGAACTCAAGGCAGGATACATAAAATTCCTCTTGCAGTTTTTCCCCATAACAATTTTGCAAAATAGTACTGAATGATGAACTCATAGCTCACTCCAATTAACTTTGTGGGTTTCCTTATGTCAGAGTGGATTTGCACATGGGTCTGGTTCTAGTCTGGAATCATAATCTCTAGAGCACCCTAGCTCTTGGGATTTTCTGTGTTCAAGCGTGCTTCTCTCCAGCATTCTTTTTTCTGTTTCTAATCAAGGGTTTTTAGTTTGCTCTCTTTTTGATAGTAAAGGATGGCAAAAAAAAAGCTGAAGCCTTTTCTCAGAGGCTCAGTCACATGAGATTTGCTGGCTTTAAAGGAAATTGCTACTTCTGTTGCACAATACTCATACAGTACACAATGGGAGTTTCTGCACTCTTGGGATCATAGTTCTATTTCCCAAAGGAGATTAATCTACAAACTAATAGATAATACTATTAGTATCGTATAAGCAATTATGTATTCAAGTTCTTCTTTAATGTGGTAGTCCAAGATGGAATGCTTAGTAAAATCTAATAATAAATTTGGCCTACATTCATATCATACTTTTGCAAAGTACATATGGCTAATAGGGTCATATATATATATAACATAGTTTAGGAAATAACATATCTCCTGAACTATGTTAACACTTCTTTTCCACAAAGTACAGCTTTCTTGATCTAAATTTTAAACCACCAAATTCAGGTTATTGTGATTGACTCAAAGCAATCACACTGTTTTCTTAAAATATTTGATGTATGTTTGACAAAGAGGAAGTTCGTTTGTATCTGAAATTCAAACTGTTTTTTTTTTTCCAAAAGCATGATGTTCCTAAGCTTTAACAAGAGAAATCCAGTGACCTGGTTCACATATCATACTACCTCATAGTTTAACCATAGTTTATCAAACAAAATAGAATAATCTGGGTTATTCAAGTGATCATCATCAAGTGATTCCACCCCTCCTGGTAAAGAAGGACCAGGGGAACCTTTGCAGGATTGTTTTGATGACTATTCTTGGAATCTGTCAGATAAAGTCTTTTGGATTTGCTCTAAGTCAGATTCTGGCTGGGCAGGTCCATGGAATTGATTAAGACATAGTCTTGTCCATTATCTGGGGAGAGTTTGAGCCTGTTAGTTGTGAGGAAGTGGACAGGGTCCTTGGGACTTCGAGTTCTGCCACCTGTGCTTTAGAATTATGTCCCTTCTGGTTGGTTAAGGCCTCCCAGGAGATAACATGAGGTTGGATCCAAGTGATGGTGAATGCTTGTTCATGTTAGGGGATGGTTCTGCTTGCTTTGAAGGAAGTGATGGTTTACTCTTTCTTCAACAGGCCATCACTGGATCCAACAGAACTGGACAATTTTCATCCAGTTCATCCAACTTTCTCTTTTTAGGGAAGGTTGTTGAGAAGGATAGGCTTACAGCTCAAAAGAGCTCAGCCTATTATAATTGTATTTCATGCTGGTTTATAGTACTGCCGTGGCATTGATCATGCTTGTGGATGACCTCTGACCGGCTCAGAACAGGGTGGTGCCTCCATCCCAGCCCTCCTTGATCTCTTGATGGCCTTTGATACCATTGATCATAGTATCCTTCTGGACCAGTTTAGGAAGTTGAAGTTGGGAGGAGGCATGGTGTTATAGTGGATTCTCCTCCTTCTTCTGAGGCTGGTTCTAGTTAAAATTGCTGTGGGGGCAGGAAGAAGTTGAGCATTAGGCTTCTGTCTCAGGCCTCAACTCTCTCCTCACTCCCCACTCCTGTGCAACATCTCCATTAACCTGCTAGGCTCATGAAGTCATTCATCAGCATAGGACCAAGTATCATCATGATCTTCTCTTCCCCAGCTGTCCAAGGGATGCCATCTTTCCCAGTCCCTGGAGGCTGTGAGATTCTGGGTTCAAGATCAAGTGACTGTAGTTTTACAGCCCCCCTCTCCTCGCAGATCAGGAGATTTTCCATTTTTAAGTCTGAGTGGGGTAGCACTCCCCAGACAGAGTTGGTGTGTGATTTGGGAATGCTGTTGGACTCATTTCTCCTGTTTGAGGAGCAAGTGGCAGCAATGGCCAGGAGGGCCTTTACACAAATCTATCTTGTGTGCCAATTGTACCTGCTTCTGGATCAGGAGGCTCAGCTCATGGTCACTCATACCTTAGTTATTTCCCTTTTGGACTATTGCTATGAGCTATACTTGGGGCTTCCCTTGAAAAACATTTGAATGCTACAGCTAGTCCAGAATGCAGCAATACATGCAATTTGGGGCACACCACAATACTCCCACATAACACCTGTGCTACATGAGCTGCACCGATTCTTAGTAGGCTTCAAGGTGCAATTCAAAATACTGATGGTCTCCTTTAAAGCCCTTGTGGGACCATCTGTCTCCTATGAGTTCTGCCCGTCCCATCAGATTTGGGAAGGTAGGCATGCTTCTGTGAAACAGTGTCATCTAATGGGACCCAGTAGGCATGTTTCCTCTGTCACAAAACCTGCCCTTTGGAACAGCCTCCCTCTTGAGATCCGGATGGTCCTGACTTGGCTTTCTGGAAACTCTGGCTTTTCCCTCACACACTCAGGTGGGATGTTATTGGAGTCCAGTATGTGTGCTTTGTGCTAGGCTGCCTTTTGGCTTTTACACTGTGTAAAAAGTTACATACTGATATTGTTATTCACCCACAGTTATCTGGTTAAGATGTGTGGCCAAATAAATTCTTTAAATAAATTAACAAACATTAAACTATGGTTTACAAGCTATAACTGCTAGAATTACACAATGCATGAAGGTAGCATTCCCCAACCTGGTGCTCTGCGATGTTTACATTAAAATGCTCTTAAAAATACAATTTGAATAAAAACATATACACTAAAATGCAAAATAAAAGCACCATACAAAATAGGCAGCTGTAAGACAATTATTCAGAAAGTAAAACAGTATGAATTAAAATTGAATTAAAAATCACTTAAAAAGCTTGGGCAAATCTTCACCTGGTGCCAAAATGCTAGTGTGAGCACCAATAAAGCCTTTAGAAGATATATCAGGAAGACATTAGATACGGTGTACTGGCCAAAAATGTTGGATGTGGGATTGCTACCTTGGTTCCTGGATCTTGAGATTGGTATTGGAATCCCTGCACCATTGGGAGATTTCAGTCACCATGTCCTGGGATCACAGTATGGGAAGGTTCAGGATGTCATGGAGTCCATGGTAACCATGGGCTCATTCCAGGCAATCTCAGCTCCAACACTGTAAATTAGACTTTGTGCTTCCCCTAGAGTGTCTGTTGGATGATCTGGATATGGAGAGTATTTTGCTGTGCTCTTTGCTGTGGTCAGATTATTTCCTGGTCCAGATTGAGACTGACTCTCACCCATATTAATGGACTAATTAAGATGGTCCACTCCATATGCCTAATGGATCTGGATGAATTCCAATAATCTCAATAAAGCTTTTTTCATACCAGTACTAATAATTTAGGGCATTTAAAAATAGGACTACGGTATTGTTAAACCATTGGGACTTTGAAAGACTTGTCAGTCTGCTGAAAATTATTCAAAAATCTACTAAAACAAGGGTAGGCAGCCTATTTTTGCTTGGGGCACATTTTTCTTTGAGCTGTGCCTGGGGCCTCCAGGGACACTGCCAGTGATATATAGATGAACATGCACCAAATACGTATATATTTTTGCTAGGCTTGAAATTCCTTTCAAAGTTCTTTCTTTTTAGAGTCCTTTCAAAGACTACCTCATTTTGAGCAACCCTCAAACCTTCAAGCTGAGTACAAAGCACTTTATAGTCATTAATTAATCTGGACTAGTCATGTTTGCTAGATCTGTATCTGTCAAAGGATCCATTCTGGACATAGGGAGACAAAGCCCAGGCCTCTCCCTCAGAGCCACAACAGTGGCTTCTAGTAACTTAAAGGCATGCTCCTTAAAACCATGTCACTTGATGAAAAGGTGAGATAGTTCTGGAGAAGTCCTACTTTTGTACTGAAAGCTGGATTATCAGTGAACTCTTCCACTTAGCCATTTGCATTCTTGGATCCTAAATATATATACATGCATTTAAGACCAAAATCATTATCTCCCAGTTGCGAAATAATTAGGATGCATTCCTGTCCTTCAGTTACATGGTGACTAAAATGAACATATGTTTGATGTTGCAAGGCTAGTGGAAATATAATCAGATTGGCCTTGGTCACAGCTAGCTACAGAAATAGTCATGGTTAACACTAAGATCATCATAGGATTCTTAGGTGAGGGAAAATTAGTGGATTGCAGGGCTGAGACTGGTGTGTTACAAGAGAGCAAGTTCCTCACTTTCTATCTGCTCTGGACTTGCTCCTTGCTTATTCAAGTGAATTTTGGGAGAAAGAAATTATTCTAATTGGAAAACCTAAGAGCATGCACAGGGAATTTCTTTGTGTACCATTATTGCCTGGACAATAGAGTGCAATGCAAATGGATTGAAAATGTTCTTTGAACACTGACAGCAAATTGAGAAATGTATGGAATGCTGAGCTTTATTTCACTTTTCATTTTCTTGTAAAATGCAGGCACACAACATTATGAAGAAACTCACAAACTTAAAGAGAGCAATATATCATAGAATTTGTAATCAGTGTACAAATAATGAACAATTGGTAACAATGAACAATTTTCCATTGTGTATCTGATCCTCATGAAATAGTTCAGATTTGTGAAGATTCAGACTTCTGCCTCAGAGTCACAAGGTTGAACTCATAGATCTCACAGGATAAAGTGGGCTAGCCAAATGAACTCTTGACAACCCAAGCCCTGGCTTAACAACTAAAAGCCAGCTCAGTCAAGATAGTAAACAAAGACATTCATATGAAGAACAAGGCAAAGGGTAACAGTACATTTGTAGCAGCAGGCCCAAGCTGCTTGCCTCTATGGTCCCTCTGCCTGTCTTCTTCTGATGGTAATGTGCAGGTCAGGCATGAGGCCATTTCAGTTCCATCACTAGGAAAGACTCAGGGGTGAGTTGCCAAGCTGGAGGAGAAGGACGATCCATGGTGGATTGAAGCCAGTCACCTGGAGTAGAATTAAAAGGTGCAAAGGAGACCAATGAGGACTGGAGAGGAGGAGTGCAAAGAAGAACCTGTATTCTGAGGTTGAGTCCTCTCCCCAAAATTTGAAGTAGGGAGAGGTTCTAGTGTTAGCTCCCCCTTTTTTCACCAAATCCTAGGTTCTTCTGTTGGCATATACCAGCCTTGCTATTGATCATAAGGACATTGATCTTTTTAAAGCACTGAAAGCCCTCCCAGGGCCTCAAGGTGATATCATCCCTTCCTTGACTGTATTTACACCACTACTGAAACCTCTCATTAATTTTTAAAAAACCTAATTTTGCAACAGTGCCAGGGTTTTAAGGAGTATTATTAGCACTGTAACAAGTACATCATAATCTACCTACATCGTAGACTTGTCCAGGAAATGTCAGTTGATAGTGAATTTCATTGCTAAATTTCAGTGAATAAAATATCAAAGAATACTTTTCACCTGTTTCTGTTAAATTATGTATTATAACCTTATTATACTTACCTATGATTAGGATACTGTAATAAGCCCTGGGCATTCCTTCTTCCCTTTCCACATTCATTCCTCTTTTCTTATATTGTTTGCAGACCCAACCCTGGGTTCAAGACTTCATCTAAAGGGGAAGCTGGGTAGCATTTAGCATGGTTAGCACAGATATACTGTAAATTTGCTACTACTTGATTAAAACAAACTACAAAAGGGACCAATGTGATATTCTCAATAGGCTTACCTTGCATCATTAGAAAATATTTGTCCCTTCTGTGAAAGTACTTTGAGTAGACACGGAAGCATTTGCACTCAAACTAGTCTCCTAATATTATCTAGGTAGCTGCCACTATTCTTCCAAGGCAGTAACCATTAACTTCTTTCAGTCCTTCTTGCACCTGAAAACAGTTCAGTATTCTCCTAATTTTTTGTGTATATATAACCATTGATTTCAGTCAGACAAACATTGGCAAGTTTAAAACACTTCCTTTAAGCTAATGTAGCCTCATACAGTATAGTAGCAATTCATAGTGTTCCCCAAGTGAAGTCCTCCTTTTCCTTCTATAAAATGAGAATCTCCTTTTCCTTCTATAAAATCTGTACAAATATAGATTATGTTATTATTCCACAAATATTCTTACATACTCTCCCAATTTCATATAATTCTTTTTTTTTTTAAGAAGCAAAACTATATAAATCACCGGCATGTTAAAATGCATGTCATTCTGTTGTTTACATATTCTGCTATTCTTATACATAGTAAATTACATATATAGAAAAGAGAGAACCATAGAAATTTACTGCTATATTAATGCAGTTCAAAAAGGTATTTATATTTTATAATGTGTGTATTAGTCTTCAGATCATTCTGCTAAGATCCAAACCATCATGATCATTGTGTTTTCAATCAGCTGATTTGCTTTGAAAATGTGGCTTCCTGTTTACAAAGTAGGTTTGGGGCTTAAATATACATTTTCTGACCACTTTTTTTTTTAAAAAGGATATATTTTAATTTGACCCAAAGTCTGATATGCTTTAATTGGGTACTATATGAATGTAATATTCAATATGGAGTGTTGAGACAAACAACCTTTTCAGGTGTTGAGCATCATTGCATGACTTTCTGCAATGTCCCCAAAAAATAAAAATAAAAAATAGTAATTTTTAAAAAAATATGTATTATAGTTTTTAAATAATTTTATTAAAAGTTTTAATTACAATAATAAAAGATAATACAAACTAAAAAAGAAAAAGAAGTGCAAGAAAGCAAAGAAAATGAAAAAAAAACATAAGAAAGCAACTTTGCACCCTCATCACAAGTATAAACAATTTCACTATCTCTTCACCTCCTCTTAATTAACAGATATAAAACTCTTCATCCCATAACTCATCTCTTAACTATAGGCAAATCCAATAAGCAATGTTTTCTCCAATCCAGATGTCAGCAAGAAGTCCAAACAGAGCCCTAAAATAACAACATTAATTAACAGATACAAAACTCAACATTCCACATCTCAACTCTTAACTGTAAGCAAATCCACATTTAGAAGGCATGAAGTGGTCCCAATATCCTAGTATGAACAAAAGACTAAAATTTAACATGACAAAGAGGGACAATTTCTCTTTAAAGAGAACAAGCTCACAAATATCCCTTTAAGTAGAAAAACAATTAGATACAAAGTCAATTTAAATGAGATCAGATTAGAATACATAAAGAAACTGTAGGGAAAAAAGGGTTAAACACCATGTTAACTGTAAACAAATCCAATGCAGAACATTATTCCATTCCAGATGTCAGCAAGTCCAAAGAGGACCACCCCAAATAACATGTCCCATTCCAGTAGACATTCTATATCTGAACTCTTAACTATAAGCAAATCCACATTTAGAAGGCAAACAGGAATCCCAGTATCATAATATGAACAAAAGACTGAAATTTAACATGACAGAGATAATTTCTTCTTTAAGAAGAACAGGCTCACAAAAATTCCTTACCTTAAGTGAAAGGACAGTTAGATACAAAGCCAATTTAAATGCTGTCAGTTTAGGATGCATAAAATAACTGTAGGGAAAAAGACTTAAACATCATGTTAATTGTAAGTAAATCCAGTGCACAACATTTTTCCAGTCCAGATGTCAGCAAATCCAAAAAGAACCACCCAAAATAACAATATGTCCCATTTTAACCCTGATCAAATAAATCTACTTTGTGTTCCTTCTTTTTAAGTAAAACAATCTTGCTCTTTAATCTATTCAGATGATTTTTGATCCTTGTTTCAAATTTCTTCAATACTTTAAACAGCCTCCAGTCCAGCAGAAAGAAATTATTCCAATTGCTGTCTAGGATTGTCATTTTTATTTCCTTCTTAATTTTTAAAGCCTCGTCCAATTTTTGTTTATGTCTGATAACAAATTCTTGTTCATATTGTTCTAGAATGGACTTTGTTGCATATCTTTTTCTGTAACATCTTCTTCTGGGAACAGATTGTTCCCAGGAAGATACAACACAACTGACATTATTGATTCAAAGTCTTGATGCAATTCCTCAAAAATGTCTCTGAACGCCATTATAAGTTGCTTGTCTTGTTATGTCTCCAATATTGAAAACAGTTTTTCTTTCCCACAAAAATGCATTTATTCTTTAAAATTAATTTCAAAGTCTTAATATTCAAAATCCAATATTCCAACATTTTCTGAGCCCCTAATCTAAACTTTCTATACCCAAAACCTTGTCTTGCTTTTTGCTGTTGATTTTAAATTCTTAAAGGTTATAAAGATACATATTCGTTTTCTTATATTAAGGACTGAAGGCACTTACCCGGTGTTTCCAACCTTGTCATTTGAAGATGTCTAACTTCTTTAACGCAATTGATAGGCAATTTTCGAAAACAATTAGCAAAGGAAGTGCAAACTTGGTGTCTTTTGAAAGGCTCCATTTGTGGCTGGAGCAAGTATGGCAAATTCCCTCAGCTCTCGGTTCTCCCACCCTCTGGAGACTACTGTTTTGCAGTCTCCTTGTGAGAAGCAACCATATGGAGCACAGCTTGGGCAATCTCGAGTCCTCTCTGTGTCCAGAGAGGGTCGAAGGGGCCAATCTACTTGCTTTTTTACCTTTTACTTACTGCTTTTTGCAGAGCCGTCTTCAGTCCACCATTCTTCCCCAGAAGTTTCTTAAATGACATCTATATAAGATATGACACAATGGATGTGTTTACATTTCACTTGCTATTTCATTGCATGTAGCACATATTCATTATCTCACATAGCGTTATTCAGAAGTTATTTCCCCAATAAATAGCAGCTACAAAAATACTCTTTGAAAAATATAAAAATATATATAAATTAAAAGTGGCTAAAATCTTATGAGATCTCATGTGAGAACACAGAATATTAGTGAGATTTGGTTACCCTGAGATTTTACCCATATTTTTCCATTTTTATTTTTATTATTTATTAATTTACCAAAGTGTAATAAAATCTCTTGTTAGTTCCACAAATGCTATGGCACCATTACATGTTTTTTAAGTTTTTAATGTTGTTTTGTAAGTGCTCAGGGTTATGGTATATAAAGTATATAAAGTGGGTGGCCAGATAAGTGTTTTAAATAAATAATAAATAAAAGTATTGGCTTAAATAAGGTAGGTACAGAAGGAATTATATATCTTGAGATATCAAAATGATACAGAGGGAAAATTGTTCCTATTTTTTTTTAATTCTATGTAAGTAGGAGAAAATGTTGTGGTCTAATATTTATATGTAAACTAAAATTGGATTTGGGAACTGACTCACAAATTGGAATCTATCAGAATGGCATATACAGTGCACCTTCCCTTAAGATCTCAGAGAGAGATACAGATGCTGCATTATGTTCATGAAGCATCTGTATCTCTCTTGCTCTGAAAGCTTAAGGGAAGGTGCACCGTATATGCCATTCTGATCATTTCTATATATCCTTTCCCGAAACACCACTGTGTGCCAGAACTTGGATAGCCTCTAAAACTGCATTGTATATAGTTATTTGAAGTGCAGTAGTCCATGATTTCAATTCCTGGTAGAGGGTTTGAACCCCATAAAATAAGATCTGATTATGTATGTCTGATGGAGTGCACTTGTTAAGCAGAAGTGGTAATCTTAAGAATGGTGCAGCATGGTTCCAATAGTTGATGATAAAAACATAGACAAGAATGCAAAAATTAATGGAAAGTATACATGAAACATACTCTGGAAAAACTGCTTGTAAATCATGTGTACAAAGCTGTGTGTATTAAGAGAAATGTGTACAACATAGTTGCATGAATTTTCTCACCAAAACTATTTGGGGGGAGGGCTATATTTTCAAGTAGAGATAGGCCAAAACAATCTTGGTGGGGTTGGATGGAGGACATTTTCCTGAAATGTGCAAAAAGCAGTTCTTTTTAGGCCTCACGATGTAAAGAAGAGAGTGGGGAGTCACATGGCCTCCATCCATTGACCCAGCTCTGGGGCTTTGCACTTTCAGCAAAGCAAACTCTGAATAGGCTTCTCAATACACATCTGCATTTTTATTTGTGAAGAACAGGATGCTAGGTTGAAGATAACGTCTGTAACCCTATTACTACCCATTTAACACATTTATCTGGAATGCCAGAATGGAGCGAATATTATTCTCAGAGAGTGATGCCTTTCCTATCACTTTCTTTTACATCAAGAATAGGCAGCCCATGACCCTAGTGCTACATTCAGCCTTCAGACCCTTTTTTTGGCTCCAGAACTCCCTAATTTTGGCTGTGTAGACACATTTTGGAGGAATAATTAACAAAGTTTATTGGCTTTGTTTTATTGGGGAACAAAAACTGTAGAGGTTAAGAAATTCTGTTGAGTCCAAATCAATTTTTAGTTGTGTTCATGTCTCATTCATTCATTTATTTATTTGTTTATTTATTTATCATATTTATATAGCCACCCATCTCACACAAGGTCTATTTTAGTGTTTGTGCACTGCCAGAGTCCATTGGAAATGGGCAGCCAATAAATTTATTATTCTTATTGTTGTTGTTGTTGTTGTCATTATTCCACCTCTGCGAGGTTTTTCTGCAAAATGTTAAGTGCCACCAAAAATTTGCCCACCCCTGTGCATCATGATCAGTTTTGTGGCACTCAAACTCCTCTTTACATATTGAAAATATATTTTATTAAATATAGCTATATTATGCTATGTTTATGATATACCATATATTTATTCTACTGCTTCTAAAATGAACCTATCCCTCCTTTTGCTACTCTGTGTCATATTTAATTTTTTAGCTGTTACCAGAATTAATTTGATTTTCTGCTTCACCTCATTGCCTGGTTCTGATCATTAAGTTAATCAGTTCCACAGTACATATCATTTTTATCCGATGAACGGTCAAGGTGCTTAATCTTTCAATTGTTGATAATCAGTTTGTAATCTTTCAGTTGTTGGTAAGTCAGTGGACCCAAATTATTTTAAAGGTTTCTCTTTAGAACCCTACTAAAAAGAATGGTCATTTCCATATGACACAGAGATAACAGAACTATCAAGTTGGCGTGAGTGCGTGCTTATTTTACTATCCCTGAATAGGTCAGGAAGTGAATGTGTCCATAGGTATCAAAACATATCAGGCCTCTCCTCACACTGTTTTACAGGCTGAAGTGCTTTCTTATGAATCACGTGAAAGCAGTTTATCTCCAGAGCCAATGTACAACCCAGCTGCTTCCTCATTTTTGGAACCCTTACTCTTTCTCCAATAAGATGCATACAAGAATAAAGTCCCAGTCAGCATTTTCACCAGGAGCAGTGTCTTGTGGGAGGGAACCCTTTTTAAAACACATTTTTAAAGGCAAAGGGACATTTAACATGAGCCAGTAGACTACCTTCCGTCTGAGTTGCAGCAATCTCAGACAGTGATAATGGTGTATAATACTGGAGAAGCCACTGGCTCTCATCAGATTTGGAAATACTGAGAAACAGCATGGCTAATTTTGGAAGCATTCAACTCCATTTCCCTCCCTCCCAGTCTCTTCACTGGATACTTAAGGATCCTCTCAGATCAGTGACAATATTGCAATGCCATAAGAGATAAATGGGCTACATCCACAGAAACTGTTAGTATGATGTGGAAGCCTGTCCTGTAGAAAATTCCTTGGGATAAGAGCAAGGCAGCTGAGTTTTTTCGCAGCAGATTCAGCCTCTTTATTCAGTGATTCAATTTAATAAGGTAACGTTGCTCTTTAGATTGAATTGGGACTGCTGTGGAGGACCTTGGAACAAGAACCTTCTCCGTGTGGAATGGGCTTGCTTCCTTAATGTTGTCATGGGAGCATCTCCTTAATTCTCCCATTCATCTGAATGGACCAAACATTAACATACTGTTCCCAGCATAAAACTGGTGGGATTTTTTTTTTCTTTGAGACCATTATGATATGCTCATGAAGACTGTAGGTCTAATCTGCTCCCATCTGAAAGAATGTCACTAGTACTTGGAAAGAGTAGGTGAAATATTAAACTAGTCTCATGATTGAATGGGTTTCCTACAGGTTCCAGGGTACTGCTGCTTTCTACTTTTTTCCTATATTATAAATCAAGTAATTGAATTGAAATGGAATGGAATGGAATGGAATAGAAAAATAAAACTTGTTTTAAGTCATTCACTTCAGAAGACATGCACCAAAGTTGTGGTCCATTTAAGCTGCGGTCCTATATACTCTACTCTGAAATAAATCTCATATTGGGACCTATTTTTAAGAATACAAATATAATTTCACTTTGAACTTCCGTGCTTCTGAAATCAGTGAAGTTATTTGCACAGTAAATGCACAGTAAATGCATACCCCAAAGAGTCTTTTAGAATGTATACTGAAAGAACAGGGAGCTCAGACTGTGATTATTGGTGCACGTATATAAATGTATATCAGCACAAGAGTGTCTCTACTCTAATTCATAAACAACGGAGAGTGTATTTTATTGGGAGAATAGATGCACCATGCACTTAAAGAAAGTTGTCACAAAGAAAAGCCAAGGCCTTCTTTCTTCTATTATCTGATGTATGTAAGAAAGCATTTTCATCAATTATTGTTAACATTAAACCTTTAGTTTGGTGCTGAAATGGGTTCTCTACAGCCTATTTACACCTGTTGTTATTTTTAAAAAGAACCTCTGTATCATCCAGCTAGCAGAAAGATGACAAAGGCCACAATCTTGTATGCATGGGAGTGAGTCTCATTAATCTCAGAGGAGCTTATTTCTGAGCATACTACTTACAGTATTTCTTATATAGAATTGTGCTATTATTTATAGCTCAGGAATGATGTGTAATTAGATGATTGAATAAGAGATAGTTCTTAAAACTCTTTGTATGACTGTGTAAACTGGATGGAAATTTGATGTCTTGGCTTACTGATAAGTTATGGTTGTTCATACTGAACCATATATAGTCTTTATGCAAAAACTTTAAGTTTGATTGGATGATTTCAGCTTTATAATGGACATTCTGGTTTGCTTCTTTCTTAGTGATTTGCAATTTGCTGTTTTAGATCAGACCTCTTGAACACAACCTAAGATATGGTGTATTTGAGAGTATGCCTATTGGAAATGATAACATGATTGAGAACACCAAGAAGCCCCTGTGGGGGATAATATCTATTCTGTAAAACATTTTCCATTGATGCTAGTAAAATGGCAATACAGCAAAAGTTTAATAAAAATTTCCATAATTACTGTTGAATGTTAATTTCAGGTACATTGCCAAATATTTACATCTCTCCTATGGTTTTTTATGGAAGAAAGTGTATTTTTCAAAGAAAACAGTAAATTGCACCAAAGCATTTCCCCCTTTTTTACTGGTGATCTGGTAGACAGTGTAATAATACGTGTATTAATTCTTTCTGAACAGTGTTTATGGCTGTCCTTTGGCAAAAAAAAGAAAAACCCAAGAGAAGCAACCCCAAGAACCTGCTCCTAAAAGAAAACCATTTGTGGTTAAAACAGACAACTCTTCAGTAGATGAATGTTATGAAACAGATGGAACTGAAGAAATGGATGATAAAGAAGAGGAGGAGGAGGAGGAAGAGGAGGAGGAGGAGGAGGAGGAGGAAGAGGACTATTCTGATGATAATGAAGAACAAGTTGAGGAGGAGGAGGAGGATGAAGAAGTAGATAGGGAGGAAGAAGAGGAGGAGGAGGAAGAGGAGGAGGAAGAAGAAGCAGATGAAGTTGAGGAGGAGGAAGAGGAGGAAGAGGAAGAAGAGGAAGAGGAAGAAGAAGAAAGTGGTAATGAACAGTATTAATAAAAAGTAAACACTTCATGTACATTTTGTGTTAATCTTCCAGTAGGGAACGGTGGGATTTAACAGTGTAGCTTTCATTAAGGCTAATAGAAGTCATTGTGCTTAATCTCTCTGCTCCATGCTGACAACCATTATCACTGTGTTCTCTTAATAATAACCTCAGACTACTGTCTTAGAAATAACTCTTGACTCAGCTAGTGGATCAGCTTTCAAAATGAGTAGCTTAGTGATGAGTAGCTAGGTGTGCCAAAAATTCCTGCAGAGATGTATGACTATGCTGATGTCTGTAGTTATCCATTCAAGAAGAGTAACCAAAGATATGTGGAAACAAATGATTACATATGGACATATCTATATTCATTATTTACAGACAACTATTTGCTACAGTTGTCTTCTGTATAGCAATTGCTTGCTTCTCATAAGTATATGTTCACATGTCTGCAGGTGCACTTGGCATTGCAATATGAAAATCTTCCCTTTGGAAAATTTGAACATACACCTTTGTTTAGACAAGGAACAAATTATGTATACTTTGGTTCTTTGAGACTTGGATGTTGTGTACTTTAGCTGACTTATAAAAATGATGGAGATTGATATACATAGAAACCCTATTTTAAAACTTTTTATGTATACACTCAGTGACAAATTAAGAGACATTCATTAGCTGTTAAGCTAATATATTGCCACTGCAATTAAGCCAGGGGCTTTTAAAAATGTTTTTAATGTTATTATGGATTCTAAAGATAACTGGTGTTTTCAAACTGTGCAAACACTGGTTTCTGACTGTTTAACTTAAGAGACCCTACAATAACTAGATCATGAGATAATGCCATGAAAATTAACATATATGCAAAAATTAATGAGCTATCTAAAAAATATTTTGTTCCCATTTCCAGGGAACACGTTTTTGGTTGGGTAGATTCACCTTTCTAACCAATAAAAATATAAGAAAAGTTTCAGCACTCCTCAGTCGGATTCCTCTTAGGAGCCAGGTATGAAAGTTGTCTGATTTTTGTTTTTGTAGAATTATATTAGGTAAGAACTAGAAAAAGACAGAAGTGCTTCATTAGAATAAAAACAAAACTCATTTACGTCCTTTTCCAAATTCTGAAAAAAGAGAATAATCAAGCTTTTTGCAAAACAGTGAGAAAGGGATATTTTATACTCTGTTAATTTAGAGTGTATGAAAAGGAGGAATGTCTTTAATCATTTATCAAATTTTAAAAGGTTAATTGTACAAATAGGATAATTTCTAAACACAGATATTTTTCAATAATTTGGGGCTATGCATACTTATCTATAAGTAAAGCCACTCGATTGCAATGAAGTTCACTTCTGAGTAGACATGCATGTGATTAGACTGGTACAAAAGTGCAATGCAAACATTCACTTGCATACAGATAAACTTAACTACTTTGGGCATGCTACAGAGCTCTGGTCTCAAGTCCCTCCATGCTTGATTCTCGTTTGTATATTCATGAATTCAATAGAAAGGTGTATATTTTTTAAAAAATCTGTAAATAAATGTCACTAAAGACACTTGAGGAATCCCAGAGAGCAGAAACCAGCCTATGGCATTGTCCACTGGCTCTGCATACAGACCCTCTTTCAGATGTACTTGTAGAACATCAGGCACTTGGGAATATTTGGAGGAAATTAGCTTAAGTGTGCATCTCTGCCCATCAGAGGTTAGCTCTATTTCTTCTACAGGCAAATAAATGCCTGCATAGGACTCCAGCAGAAAAGAAAACTATACTATCAAATACAGTATGAGAATCAAGAATTTAAATTACAGAGATTTTGTGTAATAAAGTTATTATTAATAATATATAACGAATATCTTACTTTTACTAATTCACTGCCGCACAGTGAAGTGACCTGAATCAATAACAAAGAGTTGTTATTGCTTTATGAGTAATTCTTTTGTGCATAGTTGATTCCTGATAGAAACAGGAAGTAGAATGTATAATGATTAAAAAGTGGTTGTATTAATTAGTTATAAGCAATAACAAACAGGGCCCTGAATATTGAGGGAAGTGCTTTAAAGAAAAAGAACTTTATTTAGTAATAGTTGCTAATAGTTTTTCCTTACTGTGTTTATGCTCCAAATAGATACAGTTAGAAAATACAGTAGCTTATTATACAGAATGGTATTCCAAGATGGATAAATGACTAAAGTACAAACTTCCTTTTCTTTAACTTTATTTTCTTATATAAAATAATAATTTTATATAAGATATGAATAAGCTGATGAGAAATGCAATTAGGTACGTTATATTTTGTTTTGTATTTTTCTGCCAAATCTGACAGTATATGTAATTATAAGAATGCAGGTTGTGGGATTACATAGACTCATTTCCACCACTGCCTGGCTATTGGTCTTAATCGTAGGTAAGGCTTTGTTGACATTGGCCTTTACCTCTAGCCACAGTTCTCTCTTAAACAGGATTCAAAATAGTATTCAAAGCTAATTAGTGAAACTTGTTTAATATTAATAAGCAATATGATAAGACAGAGAGGAAAAGAGGCAAAGGAATGTTCCCATTTGTAAATCAGCTTTTCCTAAACTGGTGCCCTTCAGATGTGCTTAACTAAAACTTTTGTGATTGGAATTAATGTCCACCTATGAACACTGCCTCATAGTTTGGGGAAGATTGTTCTAAATGCAGTGGCTGAGATTATTATATCTGAATCAAACTGAGACATCAATGTTTATAATGCAAATATCTTGAAATCCCTTAAGGTAAATATTTTGGGTAATGCTTTAAAAGTTACCATACATTTGCAAACGTTTCTTTCGAGATCCCTGTAGAATCAGAATAATGAACAAACACACATACTTCATAAAGTAACAGGGTTGTTTTGCATAAGATAAGATTAGAACCAATAAGGACTACCATTATTTTGAAAACTACGTGTGTGTGTGTGTGTCTGTGTGTGTGTGTGTGTGTTTGTATGTGTGTGTGTGTGTGTGGGCAAGCCTTTCTGCATGCTTACTGAGGCTTGCCTTCTTTCTGATTTTCTCTGCAGCTTTTCCTGCTGCATGTAAGGCTATTGTAGAAAGGCCTCTTCAAATTGGGGGAACAGTCTTTTAGGGCACAGAGTGCAAGTTTATGGAGGGCCTTCAGACATTGCAGAGAATGACTGTAACTCAGAACACCGATATTTGGAAATGCATTTTATGTCATTTTCTAGGTGAAGATGGAATCTAATTTCTATGGATTTTCCATCAGGGCATATGAATTTTCATTAGATCTCTCAGAATTTTTTTGGACAACTCCTGATGACAATGTATAAGATATGTATTTTAGAGGAAGTAAAGCCCTTATGAAAATTCCACTCCTAATCTTTGATTAAATATACAAAGCATACTAAAGCAACACTCTTACAAATCTCAAAATACCAATTAAAGAGAACCAAATACTTTTAGAGGCAGTTCTTAGATCTATACCTCAGGAAATAAAGATTGTGTCCCCCCCCTCCCCCAAACCCTTTCAACCTTTAAAAAGTCCCTTTGGGTCCTGTTAAGTATATTGAATATATTTGATGCAATATATTCACTATATTATATCAATAGAATACATTGAAGAGATAGATTCGAAATAGAGTATGATATATATAAAATTCAGAGCCAGTGTGGTATAAGGGTTAAGGTACTGGGCTAGAAGCAGGAAGACCCAGGTTCTAGGCTGCCTTTAGGGATGGACTTTGTGCCACTCATCCACACTTAGCTCTAGACTAGGAAGTCAAAAAACATCTATCTACCAATGTGCACCAGATCAAAGTGGTAGATTATAGTCCATAACTTTCAGTGAAAACACCTTCGTTCTGCAGTGGATTGGTTTGGGTTAAAGCCCTAAGTGTTAACTGCTCTGTGTTGGCCATAGAAAAATAACTAATTTTTTCACTTTCTTTCACATCTCCCCCCCCAAAATAAAGTAACCTCTCCCATTTGAAATAGCCCATCCTATAAACTTTATGCAACACAGCAACCTAAATCATTGTGTTACAGGCCTTTTTTATGGTGGTTATTGCTTAATAGATATCAGTGTCCCATTTGGTTTGCAGAGCCAGACTGACAGATTTTTCTCCTCCTTCTGAGAGGAATTCACATCACATAGATGGTTCCCAAAGACTGTTTCACAAAGCTTTTCTATTATAGAAAGAAATCTCCGCTGGAGGAGCTCCAGGAACAGATGTTCCAAGGCACCATTTAGCCTTTATCATATGAAGACATTCAAGATGGCTTATGCACCAGGTATTTCACAATCCCTCAGGATTAGGAAGAATCAGGCTGATTCTAGAACTCCCAGGAGAGTTAATACTAATGATGCAAACCCTGATCCACTTATAGCATCATATTATCAAACTATGTTTACAGAAGTGTGAGTGGTTATTGAACCTGGGTTTAGATGGGGAAAAACATTTTTTCATATGTTTTAGACCTCAGTATTTTTCAAATTCTGTTCATTCATTGATTGTCAGAATGATGAAAAGATAAACAAGTTATAAAACTGAACATGAATTTAATATCAAGTTGATATGTTCAATAAGATGGAGAATGTTGTTTTGCCATATTTTATTCTGACAAAGTATAGACATCCCTTCATATTAACAAGGCACATCAATAGAGGCTCTTTAGTGAACCATAATACCATGTTTTCTAGAGATGCAATTTTAACTTTTAATATGAGTCATGCTAAAATGGTTGTAGCCTTTATTTTCATTTTACAATAAGTTGTTGTTAACAAAATGATACCATATGTATTCTACAAAACAGTTCATTCTTACGCTTTTTTAAAGTTACTTTATACTATTATACTTTGCAAGCCCTTTCTGGCTAAAAAAATGCATATATTTAAAACTCAGAATAAGATTTCCTGATTGCTTAATCACGTGCATTTTTCTTCACAAACTACCTATATTTTGCACAGCAGGGATTCATTATGTGCCATCAAGTCTGTGTTGACTCTTAGCAACCACATAGATAGATTTTCTTCAAGAGGATCTGTCCCCAACCTGATCCTTTGGATCTTCCAATGGTGCACCCATCGCCAGCATAACTGAGTCCATCCACCTTGCTGCTGGTCATCCTCTTATTCTCTTTCCTTCCACCTTTCCCAGCTTCACAGACTTCTCCAGAAAACTAGGTCTTCCCATAATGTGTATGAAGTATGACAATTTGAGCCTGGTCATTTGTGCTTTGATATGGGTTGATATGTTTGATGATCCATTTGTCTACTGTATATTTGAAACTGAGAGACAGATTTTCTGACTGCTCAATCACGTACATTTTCTTCACAAACCACCTATATTTTGCCCAATAGGGATAGAACTCCCAGTATATGAACATTTTATAACAATAGGAAATCCAGGTCCCTATTTAAAACAGAAATTAGAAATATAGGGAAAAAATTGAAACCAACTTTCATAATGAAACAGAGTAAAAGCCTTAAAAGCTTATACCATAATCAGTATGGTAGCTTTAAGAAGCAACAAGACTTCTTTTTACTATAACAGACTCTGGAAATACTTGGGTTGAACATAATCCCTAGCTTTCCTTCTACCTCTACTAAATCACTGCCCAGTTTTCTTTCTTCTTCTTTTGCTAATATCATACAGCAGGAATAAGCCATGCAAGAATGCACTTATCCTTAGAATAAGCACCTCGAAAGTGAAAGCTGGCTGATTAAAATAAATATTGCGACATGTAGATAAAGCTCCAATGCATTTTTGCTTTCAATGGCAAGCACTTATATGATTCAAGGAATTCATTTTCATGAGCTAGACAAAGTAGCAATGCTCTGCAAAATGTTTAAAAGGGTAACACATAGCTTGGTTAGTTAACAGTTATCTTCCAGAGGATTTGCAATGCATACTAAAGCCTGTGGTTGGTACTGCAAACTATAACATCATTTGAGGCTCTCTATATAGTTTTTTAATATCAAAATAGGGGGAAAAAATCAATTTCTTCCCTTGTCTTTCTGGATGCTTTTTAAAAGTGGACTTTTAGGAATTACCTTCTCTCAGGGCTAGCACCGGATTTGATAGGGCTCTTTGGAATAACATTTAGGTGGGTAGTTGGCACCCACAAAAAAGATGGAGGTAAGGCCAAGTTGATTGCAGTCAGTCTAGCAATAACACTAAAAGCATTCACCCCAGAGATTTCCCACTTCCTTTGAAAGCAGGGGTAGTTCAGACCACCTCGTAATAGTGGCTAGTACATGGTCTTTCTGCAAAAATATCTGTCAGATAAAGCTGAAGTCCTTAATTTTCAGCATGACTTGGTCTCAGACAGTTGTGGGGGCAGTGAAGTGGAGTGCCATCTGGTGTGGTTGTGTAATGGTATGTCAGAAATATCTTGGGAGATGGGGTGAAGAGATGCTGCCTAGGGAACAATCAGATAAGAGACAGCATAGCCTGCAGCTGCATAGTGGGTGAAGCAAGAAGCTCAGAAGGGACCCTCCCTAAGTTCTTGGGCTGTAAAGGTGATAGCAGGAGAATTGTACTTTCAAACTTGCAAGATTCTGTTAATGTAGCTTTACAATAAAGTAGAATTAGTTCATCTGGTCATGTTTCCTGTTTGGTCTACCTGGTAACGCTGAAATCAATCTTGCAAGTCTCATATTCTCTTCCAAGGAGAGGAATTTCAGGAATGGCTTCTGATCTTCAAGGAACTCCACTATCCACTGAGCATCTGGCAACAGTGTTGTTGCAACACCAGCAGCAAGTGGATGCATAGATGACCAATTTACAGAATGCCATGATACAACTAACAACAGCTGGAGCAGAATTTGCCCCAACCCGCAGCAGCACAACAAATTGCAGCTCAGCCAGTGCTCCTAAGTTCCCATGGGAGCTTGCTGGAGAAGTTTGGAGGGGACCAGGATCAATTCTAGACATTCAGCATTCAACATGAAATGTTCATGGCAGGCAGGCTGGTGGAGTTTCCCACTGATCGCACCAAACTGACTTTTGTGCTGAGCTTGCTGAAGGAAGCAGCAGCTAAGTGGGTAATACCGTTCATTGAAGGGAATGATCTGGTGCTGGACAACTATCAGGACTTTGTGTGTAAACTCAAAGGACACTTTGGGGATCACATACAGAGAATCACTGCTAGTCAAGAGATCTGGAAGCTCAACCAGGGACCAAGGAGAGTAAGGGCATATAGTTTGGACTTTAAATTACTTGCTGGCAATGTAGGGTGGAATGACTTAGCCCTGACTGACCAGTTCAGAAAAGGGCTGGCCAAGGACCTAAGAGACAAGCTGGTGAGGCAAGGCAGCCAAAATACCCTGGAACAGCTGTATCAGCATTGTGTAATAACAAACGCCCAACTGGAAGAGTTAAGGCAGGGAAGGAACGGTAAGGGGAAAAGAACCTACCCCATACCACCCATCTCAATGGTATCCTCAGAATCCATCATGGAAGAACTCAAGATCCTTGTCATCAGGAGAGAAGCAAAGAAGAGGAGATCAAGGACTGTGCTTTTACTGTGGGGCCTCAAGACACATAGCCAGAACCTGGTAAAAGCACCAGTGTCTGACACAGCAACAAGATGGAGAACTTGTAAATCAACAGAGCAGGTAACCAGGCAGTGCCCACCTCACTTCAAAGCAGCACTCCAGGGAAACTAGACAGGCCCCCCTCCCAGGAACTACAAAGGGGGGCCTTCACCATTTGAGGAGAGCTCAGTCAGCCAACAGCAGTTACTTTGGACTGGAATCTAAAGTAACAATATATTCCAGTCTCTGGGGCAACCACTAATTTCATAGATATAGAAACAGTACAGAAACTAATATTGCCTACTGAAGCTCTAGAAAGCCCAATAATAGTCGAGATGATTGATGGACAGCCCCTAAGAGCAGGGCCGATTCTGCAGCACACAGCTTCTTTGCAGTTGACAATCAAAGATCACACATAGTTCATAATGCTCTATGTGACTGCCCCCTTGCAAGTGCCCATCATCTTGGGAATAGAGTGGCTTCAGCTGCATGATCCAGATGTAAGTTGGGCACAAGGGACACTTTCATTCACCTTCCCTAAATGCCAGCGACATTGCTTACAAGCAGTGAAAGCTTACCCCACCTCCCACTCCAATGCAGAACAAGGGAGGATCTGCGCTGCCAGAAAAATATATAGACTTTGCAGATGTGTTTGAGGAGGAAGAGACACCCCACACCAGGCATATGATTACACCATCAATTTGAAGCCAGGAGCCCAAATCCCAGCCAAGAGACAGTATCGTATGTCTACCCGTGAGTTAGCCATTCTCGAGGAATATTTGGATGTCAACATCAAAAAAGGATTCATTCACCCTTTCAACTCACCAGCATTGGCACCCACATTTTTTTGTCCCAAAAAACAAGAAGGAGAAACAGCAGCCACTCTGAAGGGAAAGGAGGGAGCCCCATGCGTAGTGTTCATGACTACAAAGACCTGAATAAAGTGACCATTAGAGACTGTTATCCACTCCCACTTATCTTGTATCTACTAGACAGGCTACAAAAGGTATGCATCTTTACAAAACTAGACTTGAGAAGTGCTTACAACCTAATCAGAATGAAAGAAGGACACCGAGTATTTAACAGCCCTTGATACAAGAGGCAAGTTTGAATACACAGTGACGCCTTGCCTGGTTAACTGTGGAGCTGTTTTTTCTAGATTCATGAACGACATATTTTCAGAAATTCTAGACAAGTACGTGGTGCTGTACTTAGATGACATATTAGTTTATTCCAAATATCCCTCCTTGCATGTCACCCATGTCAAAAATGTATTGCAAAAATTATGGGACAACAAGCTCTTTGCCAAACTAGAAAAGTATGCATTTGACCTGCCTCAATTAGACTATTTGGGCTACAGAATCTCCACAGAAGGCATACAGATCCAGCAAAGGTACTGTCTATTCTATCATGGCACCACCACCCTGCCCCCCATAATGTGAAAGATGTGCAACACTTTCTGGGCTTTGCTAACTAACTTCTACAGGAAATTCATTCCTAATTTTGCTGACCGTGTAAAACCACTGTCCCAGCTCCAAGAAAGGGTTGGCAAGATTGGCAATTCTGGTCAACCAAAGAGCAAGCAGCGTTTCAAGAGTTAAAACAACTCTTTGCTTCTCAGCCTCCCCACCACCACTCCAATCCCTCCCACCCCTTTGTGGTGCAGACAGACACTTCAGATGCGGTCATAGGAGCAGTCCTGCTCCAGGTGGAAAAGGAAGGGGGGGGGGCAGATTTACTACCATGTGCCTTTTACTCCAGAATGCTCCTTCCAGCAGAAAGGGACTAAGATATTTTCAATAAAGAGTTGCTGGCAGTAGCAATGGAGACACCTGCTGGAAGGAGCAGCCCACCCTATACAAGTTCATACAAATAAGATAAGAATTTAGAGGTTCTGCAAAACACTCAATCTTTCACCCCTCAGCAAATCAGGTGGGCACAATTTTTCTCCCACTTTGATTTTTATATTTCATACATTCCAGGTGCCCAAAACAAACTTCCAGAACCCTCTCATGTAAGCTGGAGTACGAAGTCACCTCAGTCACCCACCTCCTGCAACAATACTTCAACCATGCAACTTTGAGTTGCACTGTAAATCATAGTGGTAAATGGGAAGGAAGGGTACGAGGTGGAAGCAGTGCTAGACTCTAGATGCAGAGGGAAGCAGGTTGAGTGCTTGATACACTGGAAAGGCTACCCTGGGTCTGAGAGGTCACGGGAGGCAGCAACAGATGTGCATGCACCACAGTTGGTGCACTGCTTTCATGACCAATACCTTAACAACCCCCATCCTTGGCAATTACCTGCCTTGCAGGAATTAGGCACTGACCAAGATGAGCAGGAGAAGTTCTTCTATGGGATGGAGGGTGCCTCAAGGATAGCAATACACCAGGTAGGGGGCATGGGAAATGACCCAGCACCTTCCACATCAGGCATACAGGACATGAGTGGGAGAGACCAACAAATTCCTGATGGAGGGGCAGCTACCACCTATACAGGCACAGATTTAAGGATGCCTCATGTGATCTCAGGGAGTTACCAGCAGAAGAGGGGAGTGGCACAGCTACATTTCGTTCTCACAGCCCACAGTCAATTTCCCCTGGGAACGTGGGAGGGGGGATGAGTCTGAAGGAGAGGGTGATGTAATGGTATGTGGGAAAGACCTTGGGAGATGGGGTGAAGAGATGCTGCCTAGGGAATGGTCAGATAAGAGACAGCATAGCCCGAAGTTGCATAGTGGGTGGAGCAACAGGCTCAGAAGGGACCCTCCCTAAATTTTTGGGCTGTAAAGGTGACAGTGGGAGAATTGTACTTTTAGACTTGCAAGATTCTGTTAATGTAGCTTTATAATAAAGTAGAATTAGTTCATCTGTGCTTGTGCTCCCTGTCTGGTCTACCTGGTAAGGCTGACAGGTTGCTGGCAAAACCAACTTTTTTTCTGCTGGTGAAGTCTGCTTGCCTGAAAAAAGGATAAAGACAGTGGCACCTCTGGTAGACAACCAGCATCCAAAGGGACTGGCCTCTAAGGCCATACCTGCCCATTGTATAGCAAAACTTTAATTACTTTCTAGACAGGTTTTCAGTGTTACCTATAAGAAAAGTCATGCAAAAAATAATGCTTATATAATATCAAATATGTTTGTAAGGTCATCTCATCTCATGTCAGAAATGCAGGAACTGGAAGGGAGATCCTTATTAATCTAAATTTTAAAAATTTTAAAAATTTTAATAAAAATATAGATTATATAATTCTTGCCCAATGCTGGGCCACGTTGATGGCAAAGATATTTCTGACCAGCAAGTCATTCTGTGTGCATGTTGGTCCCAAGGGGCATTGCAAAAGATGGACAATTGTTTGAATGGCACCACATTCACAATAAATATCCTTGTCCTCGGGAAGAAACCCCCATTTTTCCATTTGATCTTTAGTTCTATCCAAACCAGTGCACAGTCTATTTAAACATCTCCAAACCATCCACTTCTCTGAACCTCCAGGGAACTCCTCAAGCGGTTCTATCCAATCGTAAACATATTTTGCTTGGGATTTCCATCTTTTTAATCGTTCTGTTTGAGATGTGGTAGCAATCTCCTTGGCGCAATCTAAAAAGCTCCTCCTTGATTTCAATCGTTTTGTGGGAGGTACTTGGCCAAATAATGGGTGTGCTGGATCATATAACACCTGTCCATATTCCACGTCTTGTGCCATGCTCCTTCTAACACCTGGCGGGGCTATTCCCACCAAGGTATATGGTTTATCAAGTGGAGTGGGGCACAAACATCCAGTAACAATATGACATGTATCACTAAGCACCCTATCCACATGTATAGAATGCGCAGACCAGCCCCAAACAGGGCAGGCGTACTCTGCTGCCGAGTAACACAATGCAAGGGCAGCCATTCATACAGTAATAGGATGGGCACCCCAGGTAGTTCCAGCTAACTTTCTGAGGAGATTATTATGGGTGGAGATCTTTTGCTTTAAACTGCAACAATGTCTTTTAAAGGTTAATGTCCAATGTAGCGCCAATGTCCAATGTAACATGGTGTCTTGCAATGTACCAGACTCACTCCATCCCAGATAATATCAAGCCTACGTCTGGCCTGCCTGTTTTTAAGATGGAATGCTCAGACATTTGTTTTTAATGGATTAGGTTTTAGTCCATTCTTGTTATAGTATTCTGACATATTCTTGAGGGCCAGAGTAAGCCTAGCTTCCACCGCCTCGAAGTTGGCTCCCTGAGCAGTAAGTGCCAAGTCGTCATCATAGATGAAAGACAATGTATCAGGACCAACAGGCTGATCATTGGTATATATATATTAAATAACGGGGGCAAGAAGGCTCCCCTGCGGAAGACCATGTCACTGGGCTCTCCACCGGCTCTTTTTTCCCTGAAAGTCAACGAAAAGTCATTGATTTTCAAGTATTGCCTCAATACATTTAGTCAGAGCAAGATCATGTGTGATATTATATAATTTCAAGACAAGCTTCCTGTATTAACTGTGTCATAGGCTGCAGATAAATCCACAAAAGCAACTCCTGTAATTAGACCCAATTGAAATCCATCCTCTATGTGCTGGACGAGTTTAAGTATCTGGCCTGTGCAGGACTTCCCTGGCCGGAAACCAGCTTGTTGGGGAATGAGAGTTGGTTCAATAATAGGAAACATTCTATTTAATAGAACTCTCTCAGAGAGTTTAAAAGGATGGCAAAGGAGGAAAATTGGATGAAAATTCTTTGGGTCATCCAGTTCTTTTCCAGGTTTCAAAAGTGCAATAACCCGGTCTTTCCTCCAGATCTTCAGAAAGCAATTTGAAGCCACGCATGCATTAAAAAGTGATAACAACCATTGCTTGGCAAAATCTCCAAAAATGTTTATTTATTCAACACTAATGTTGTCCAGTCCCGCGGCTTTACCATTCTTCATATCATGAACTGCTGTTTCCAGTTCTTCTCTATCAAAGGGTGAGGTCAGTATACTGGCCTCCCCTTCCATTGCCCTTGGGATCCTGCATTTGCTAAGTCTCTCCTTAACCCTGACGTTTAGCAACAGCTGATGAGCTATTTGATTTGTCGTAATGTTCTTATATCGGCACAGGTTTGTTGGATCATTATTCAGATGTTTTAAAAGTTTCCAACCCATTTTTGTTTGTAAGCTTAAGCTAAGGAACACTGTAGTAATGAATATAAGCATATAATGCTCAAATTCAGGGCTCCCTCCTATCTCTTCCAGTGAAAGTTCCATCAATACTCAGAGGTATTAAATCACATTCAACCCAAAGGAATACACACCTGAGTAGATGTATGAAGGACCACTTTCACGTTGGATATAAGAATCCTCCTGGATCAGATTAAAGGTATATTAATGTTATTGAGAGTAGATAGGGAGGTGCCTCAAAAGTTCATATACAGGACATAAAGGCCCTCTTCTATTGTTGTTTTCCTGTAGTTGGTGAGAGCTATATCTGAAATCAGGAGGTTGTGTATGGCTATTTTGACTATTGATGGACTCCCCCCCCCCCATTATTGTATGTTATTTTGATATAAAGTTAATTTAATAGAACCATATCATTCTGAATGTATCATGGAGGCACAGAAAGAGACAGACAGACAGATAGACATGGTGCATATATCAATAAATTTATAGAATTACAAATTTATTTATAATTTATAGATTTATAAATTTATATTTTGATATAAAGTTAAATAAATAGACATTTATTCTGAGTATATTGTGGAGACACAGAAGGAGACAGACAGACACATAGACATGGTGAATATATCTGTAAATTTATACCTGAAATTAAGACTGCCTCAATGTGCTTCCTATGCTTGGTCCAAAAAACATTAGCTCAATTCAGGTAGGCACTTCAAATCCACAAAAAATGTTTTAGGACCTGATATAGGAAGCAATTTATAAATGCAACATGAGTGAGTCTCTGCAAGTCATCAGAAGTCCAGCTTCATTGAAAGGTGACTTTACTTACATGTTTTTCTTAAAAGGTCAGCATCTTTGATTTCTTTAAGAATTCTCTGTTGATGCTGTCCAGACATAATAATTAGCTAATTTTTTGCTTAGTTGATAAATGAGGAGCTGCCTGTTAATTTTTTTTTCTTAAAAAGATGGCTCACATTGAAAACATTCAGCAACTTCCCTTTCCTCCTTTCCTCTTCTTTCTATGATTCTCATTTATCACAATAGTCATTGTATACCCAAATGATTTGTCCTAATGATCAACAAATTTGGTACCAGTTTATGCTTATAAAGCAGAATTGCAGTATGACTGTTTTGTTTGAATGTTTTGAAGCAGCTGAAAAAATGTGGTTAGTTCTGTTAGTCATTGGCACTTCCCTTGTGTCTTTAATATCTCATAAGGGGAAACTCTAGGTATCATACAACGCACATGGTTACTTTCTGCCCTATAGATTCCCCAGATGTTTTAGCCCCTCCCTTCCATAGCAGCTTTAAGAGCTCCCCAAGACTGATCTACCAGAACTTCTATTTTCGTATGTAAAATACTAATACTAATAAATGATCACTGGCACAATGGAAGACACAGTTGCTGGTCAATGGTGATAGACTGGGAGAGGTTAACATCAAGAGAGGAATCTTTCAGGGAGACTCACTATCACCACTACTGTTTGTCATTGCATTGATTTCTCTGTCAACAATACTGAACAATTCAAGACATGGCTGTCAAACATCAAAAATATCTGCCAGGTTATCCCATCTCCTTTACATGGATGATATGAAGCTATGTGGAAAAACACCATCTGAAATGGAATGGCTGCTCAACACTGTCAAAATATGCAGCCAAGATACTGCAGTGAAGTTTGGACTGGACAAATGTGCCACCTTTACAATCAACAGGAGAAAAAGAGTGAAAACTAAAGGAATCAAGATGCCCTATGGAAATAACATCAAGAGTCCGGATGAAGAAGATCACTACAAATACCTAGGCATCCTTCAAGTCGCCAACTTCAAGCACATTGAAGTAAGAAAAAGGTTAGAAATGAATATATCAGAAGAGTGAAGAAGATCTTAAAGTCCAAACTCAGTGGAGGAATGCCATCAAGGCAATTAACACCTGAGCAATTCCAGTCATTAGATATACAGCTGGAATAGTGGACTGGACTTAAGCAAAACTAGAAGCCCTGGATAGGAAGATCAGAAAAATAATGACAATGAATCATGCCCTTCATCCACACAGCAATGTTGACAGACTCTACTTACCAAGGAGCATAGGTGGGCATGGAATGTTGCAAGTACACCAAACAGTTGAAGAAGAAAAAAGGGCATTGGGAGAATATCTGAGTGAAGAAGATGCACTGAGACTAGTACACCATGAAAGCTTACTGAATACTGAAGAGACCAAACTGACCTACAAGAAAGACCAAATAAAGAAATGGCAAGGCAAAGTATTACACACACACACACACACACACAAACCTAGGAAGCAAAGCAGATAACAACAAGACCTGGCAGTGGCTAAGAGCAGGAAGGTTGAAGAAAGAGACAGGGGGGCTAATTCTGGCTGCACAAAACCAAGTCTTAAGAATAAATGCATACAAAGCCAGAATTGAGAATCAGCAACAGACAGCAAATGCCGCTTCTGCAAAGAAGCTGAAGAAACACTGGACCACCTAGTCAGCTACTGCAAGAAGACCACAGAGTCTAATAGGAGAGAATATGTGTAGCTCAGGGTTGAACTGTGGAGTCCTTGGAGTTCTCTGAGCTTGGCTGTTTTCTTGCAAACATTTCATTACCCGGCTAGGTAACATCTGCAGTGCTAGAATGGAACGGGGTCTGCTCTCTGTTTATATACAGTGGCATGTCCTGCCAGTGTTGGGGGTGGGGGGGGTAGGGGGGTTCGTTTTATTTTTTCCCCTCTGGTAGTTCCTTGATTAGGGTATTGTTTACTGCTGATTGTATGCCTGGTGATAATCTTGGTGTTAATCTCTGCTTATCTGGGTGATGATTGCTGTTGAGGAGATGTTCTGGTCTTTTGTTTTCCTTTTTATTGTCTCTTTTGAATAGTGTGTAGATGTTGTTTATCTCTATGTGCCTGTTGATGGCTGCCTTGTCTGAATACCAAACTTCCAGGAATTCCCTCGCATTTTTGGATTTAGCTTGGTCTAAGATGCTGACAGTTTCCCAGTTGAAACTATGATTAAGTCTGTCCATGTGTTGTGAGATTAAGGAGTTTTCATTGTGTCTTCTGACTGCTAGTTGGTGTTCATGGATGCGGTCTGCCAGCCTTCTGCCTGTCTGTCCTACATAGTGCTTGTTACAGTCCTTACACTGTATGTTGTGCATGATTCTTGTTTTGCATTGACAAAATCACCATTAGTCAATTGCAAAAGGCAGTTTTATTTGGAACAGCTTACATCCTGCAACGATGCTTTTAACACCATCAAACAACATCTGCCTGTCCAAGGTCCTTGGGAGGGACTTGATAGGTGGATAAAAATGCCAAATCCAGTCTAAACATCTGACTGATTGCGTGACCAACAATAATAATAATAACAGTAATAATGACAAAAAGAAGTACATTAGTTTTGTTAGGCAACTTATAGATTGACCTCACTTATTTTACTTTTCTAAAGACCTCCATGCTCCCCTCCCCCCCAGTGTAAAAGAAGACCTAACATTCCAGACTTACTGTGGTGAAATCACGGATGTTTCCTCTGTGCCCTCAATTACCAAAGAAAATGATTTTAAAATGCAGTCCTTTGTCATAAAAAAAACTACCCATCCATTAATAGAAGGAGTCTGATAGCTCACAAAAGTTTATGCTTTTAATAAAATGTGTTAGTTGGAAAAGGTGCTAGTAGATTCCTTCAGATTTTTTGCCACCATGGATTAATATGGCTCTCTTCCTACAATTCCTGCATTTAGATCTTTTTTCAAGCTAGCACTAAGCTTTAAAATGGATTTCTTATCAATTTGTTTGATTGAAAATGATATGAGGTTAATATTACAACTGGTACAGAAAAAAGAAAAATAACTCTAGTAAAACCTTTTACCTGGCTGCCATTATTTTCCTCAAGTTTTGATAAGTCTACACAGCTATGTGAAGTAGCAAAATCACCAATAAAGAGAACCAAATGATGAAACTGTAATTGTGGAATTTATGAGTTAACAATCTATCTAGAACAATATATAGACTCAGTCTGATTATCCTTATAGTCAGTTATGCTTTTAGGAAAGTTATCTACTGATGTCCAATATTGTTTTTAATTTGACAGCAACATCAGTATAGTTGGTTATTATATCATTCCTAATTTTTAAGTTTTAATTTCCAGATATTATTTTAAACATGACTGGACATTATATTACTGAAATGTATGGGTTTCCTTGGAAAGTTTCAGCTGACCTAAAAATGAATAATGCTTTTCTATATCTTTCACATCTTTGACATCAAAAGTCCCCATTGCTTGCTCAATTGCCCATTTTCCTTCATGTTATGGATTCAAATAAACATTACTGATCTTAACTATTTTTATCCAAACTCTCTTTTCCCCTTATAGTTAGCTCACAATTCTTTTGCCAGAGTTTATGTTCCTTTTCTTTCTTCTCATTTGAGAAAACTTCTGTTTCCTGACCTTTTATATATTCCTGGGTTTCTGCTTATTAGCCACACTAGCATCCTTCCTCTGCAGTTTAATAGAACTTCTCTAATATGAATTATGTAGTTGATAGAATCTCATTAATTTTAATGAGTGAATTCCTTAAAGCAACATCATCCTTTTTTCAGGCTTCCACAGAAACCTGAAAAAAGTGGGGCTGCTTTAATGATTAGCAGGGTGGTGCTGTGCTCCTATGAAATCCACAGCATTTCTTCCAAATCCTTTTTGAATGGTCTGCAGGCCTACTAGTGTTTCCTGGTTCTCACAGTGCCATTTCCTATGCCATATAATCAGTAAATCTTCACTTAATGGATCAGTATATGCTCTTCTTGTGGAGGGCTTGATACTACTGTGGCAGAGCCAATAAAATGTCTTATCAAAACAGATGCTCCTAACAATTGCATGATTACTGTTCAGATGTCATTATTAATAGCAGTAAAAGGCTAGGTAAGGAGAAAAAAATTACTTAATTTCCTGTAATATGCTGCTGGAATTTCAGAGCTGTGAAAATGTGATCCACACTTCACCTAAAAGAAGGTGCCCAGAGGAGAACTTACAGCATCTGTATCCTGCACAGTATTTTTGGGCTTTTTGATTTTTTTGTTGAAGTTAAAATATTTTAAATAAATTAATTCTCTACTCCTGGTATAGGGAGCTTTGTATATGAAAAAATCCTGGGAAAAGTAATAGTAATCACTATCCATATAGAGTATTTGATTATCTTTAGGGTTTTTTTTTTTTCAATTTTTCTTCTTGTGGTATAAGGGTGTATGTTTGTTTCTATGACTTATGCTGCTATTTTCCTGTATCCTGAATCTTAATGATAGATGACTAATGCACATTGCACAATAATATCAAGGGTTACCTGTGCTTTCCTTTGCCCCCTTAGCCAGCAATGGTTATACTTAGAAACTCCCATAGATTTAAGGAGGCATGGAGACAAGCTACATCAATGTGTTCAGTGCTTTGTTGATTCTTCTCTATCCATTAATAACTAGGCAGGAGGGAAGGAGCTGACAGAACCATAATTTGGCCTTCCTGAAAGCTAAGTAATAAATTATTTATTCCTGCAGCAGAAGAAAAGGTCAGAGACATACATTAGGCACTCATTCCTAGTAATACTGTGAATTTCCAAACCACCTTATTGCTTTAGCTTAGCATGTACCCCTTGTTGTAATCTCTTTAGGCAATGTACAACATGAATAGTAAGATGTTGTAGCTCAGTTCATGGATGCCTGAAATAACCTCATATTTGAAAACTTCATGCTAGTGGATGAGACAGTCAAATCTATACAAATACCAGAACTGTTGATAGAATTTGGTTACTCTCATTGCATGGATCATAGTAACTGCATATTCACTGTTTAGAAATCTACAATCAAATGTTGCTAAGTCTGAATAAACTATTTAATTTAGCTCAAGTTGGTTTGAGGGTAATTCAATGTTGGGGGTAATCCTGATATAGTGCAAATTGAAAGACAATTCACTATCATAATTGGCACTGAGTAATAACCCAAGTAGAAGAAATTGAGTATGTTTGAATTATTGTTAATCAATAAACACAGGGACTGTGTCCAAAGTTAGAAACATGAGCTTTGTCACTCCACCCTCCTTTTAGCGAATATATTTGTTTAGTTCTGGTGTCAGAAAACTACATCTTACTTATGCCTGAGAAAATATCACTATGCCAGTCCTTCCCAACTGTACCCTTGGCTTTGATCTATGGATGTTGCAGTCCCTATTGGTACCAGGTAGGGGGAAGATTACGTTAGACCTACACATCTCTTTCTTTTAAATTGTCTGAAGCAAGCAGCTATATTTCCACGAAAGAAACAATTAGTTGTCCTTTTGAAATTTCCTTATGTAATATTTCAGTAAGTAGTTAAAATGACAGCAAATCAAACATAGATACTAATAGACAGAAACAAAAATGGTTACAGTACATAATATAATATCAATACATGATTAGTAATATAGCCATTGGAATATTTGTGCTGTTTCCTTTGTCATTTCTCCCCAATGCGATGTCTAATTTTTCTTTTATCTGTACCCTGACAATTTTTTTTTTTTTAAGTTTGCTTGAAATTATTAATTCAGGCTATACTTGCAAGCATCATCTGCCAAAACCAGATTTAGCTATGCAGACAGTCATCTCTCACCACAGCAGCCAGGAAAAGACTAAAAAGCCCATTACACGCAAGAAGCCATTTTAAGGATAAAAAGTAGTAAATTAGTTGGGACTATTGGAAAGGACAGGGGCCTCAAGCTGGCTGTGTTTCTTGATTATTAACATATTTCAGGTTTAGTTGGCATGTCTTGGCTGCAAAGGGGTTTTATTTAGATTAGTGTGAATACAGAAATATTTTCCATTTTTGTAGACATTGCAGAAAGTGCCAGATTTGAAACTGGTAGAATGGTACAGTATTATTTACTACAAATCTTTTCTGGCATGGTGGGAAAAGGGAAAAGCCTGAAAGATAATAAGAGACAACGAAGGCAATGAAAAACAAATGCTAAGTTGAAAATAAATAGGAGAAAAGCCTAAAAGTACTCTCTTAAAACTTAGGAGGGCTTTTAGGGCGGATGACAGATAGTGTTGGATTGGTGAAAGGCTTCCTAAGTTTTAAGAGACTATTTAAATTGTATCTTAATCAAAACAAAGTCTCTGATCATACTGGTGGAATTTTTTAATACAGCTTTCCACTCTCCACTTTTTTTATACACTGCTACCTATGAATCCTCATTTCTGGGAGTTAAACTTTCAAATCTGAATATATCTAGATTGAGTCATTACATACCTGGAAATATAAAACACGAATGTCTTGTCTGCTGTCTGATAATGTATTCTTTTAAACTGGCACACACCTTTGTACACAATGCATTTTAGACCTTACTTAGAAACTGTAGCTTACTCCTTTCAATTTCCACTCATGGGAAGTTTAATAAGATTTGGAAATGCTGGGTGCTGCTGAAGTATTTACCTGTTGATGTCAGTGGAAGAAATCAACAGAAAGAATAAATGGGTTAGATACCTCATTGAGCAGTGTCTGGCACAGATTGTCTTTATTGCCCCATGCTGGTTGAGATGGGCAAATCTGTCAATTTCAATGGTATTGTTTTTCACTTTTTCAACTTCAGGCTCATTGCATTCTGTTTTCATGTATGTGAAATTTTGTTTTAAAAATGGCATGATTTTTTTAGATGCTTTTCTCCCAATAGGAACAATGTTGCAGACCACTTTTGAGTTAAGTGCAGATGTCATAAAATCGTGTTCTAGTTTGCATATAAAATTAAAAAGTGCAAATTAAAATGAAAATGTGAAGGAATTGCATGAGTCGCATTTTTAAGCCACATTTTATAAACATATGCAACTCCCCACCACTGAAGAATCAGATTAAGAAGATAACATGTGAGATAATAATAAGGATTATGTGTTCAGTAGCAAAGCACAGGGTGTAATGTCGATTGATCACATCTGAATTAGAACACTTCCTCTTACAAACTAGGAGGCCAAGGTTAGGAATCTTTCAATTGTCTTATGAAAATTCATTCTTAATCTTTAACAAACATTGCATCAGTGGCCTACTGAGGGCAGAATGTGGGGATGGTCCGCCACATGTGCAGGCAATTAAGGGGTGCATTGTTGATAGCGAATTTAAAGACCAAACTGACTAAAAGTACTTCTTGTTGGTCCTTTCGGCAACTTGGGGATGAAGGGCACCTGGTAAGAGCCTCTTACCTGGCCAAGATGATAAGGAGGTTATCCAGAGGGTCAGTGATGGAGTCGGGTCACTGCTGCTGGTGTGCCAGTCAATTATTTGGCAGTCAACGGCACAACGCAGCAATGGAGATAGAGCAGGGTAGACTGGCAGTGGTGTGGTTGGACCAGCCTGGATCCTGCAGCTGCTTCTTAGCCCCTGATCAACTCGGTGTCATTATACGCTAGGTACACTACTGCATTGCATCATACCAAGCCAGAAGAGAATTGTAAACTTTTGTTTGGGGGATGAGTTCTGCTTCATAAATGGCAGTTGCAGTATCTGAAGGAAGGACATACTTCAACATAGTAGTGGTTCAGAACAGAAGTCACAGTGAATGCCAGTGGCTCGTCATTACTTTTACCTTACTGCACAGAACATTTTCAAAGCAGTTCTGTGCATTTCTTGGCCATGGCTGGCACTGGTATGGAGACTAAATTCATTGAGTGAGTTGTTTACATGTATTATTCCATATATTCCCACTGCTAGGAATGAGATTTGGATATTACACTATAGCAGTGTTGTCCAAACTTGGCCACTTTAAGATGAGTGGACTTCAACTCCCAGAATTCCCCAGCCAGCCATGCTGGCTGGGGAATTCTGGGAGTTGAAGTCCACTCATCTTAAAGTGGCCAAGTTTGGACAACAGTGCACTATAGTGATATTTTAGATAAATAATGATTTCATTAAAATTACTCATACTGTGAGCTTGATTTGCTAAATGGCAATTATCTATTTATTGTGCATTATTTGTTCCAAATTTTTGGAAGCTGCCCTGCTTTTACAAATGTGGATATTCTAGGAATATTTCATATTTCAAATGAATAAACCAACTGCTGTCATATGAAAGCATTTATCAATATTTTAGTGTAAGAGTATCAAAATATATGGTGTGCCTTATCTCATGACCCTCATAAGTACTAAGACAGATTTCAGAAATATAGTCAACTTTCTTTATTGCTGTGATTGTGGGTATCAGTGTTAACAAATAACTTTTCTTCATTCTAGCCTCCAAATTTTAGACATTTTCCTTTAAGTTCTTTCTACTACTCGTACTCTATTTTGCCCATAGCCTAGCTTGAAGTTAGTTTTGAGGAAAGACAGGCTAAGGATCACTCTACTCTAGGGTTACAATCAAGCAGAGCACTTCAGATAAAGATGCTGTAGGGCACAGAGACAACAGAACAGAATGTGCCTCCTGACTTAATCGATGCCCCCAAGTTAGGCAGTGCTCTGGAAGATGCAGTCTTATTGGCAGTATTGAAATAATTCTTGATCAGTGTTTGTGCACTGAATCAAATAGGACAGGAGGTCCATTTTGTCCTTGTTTCTTCAGCAGCAAAATGTTTTTCATCAGCCCTGCTTTCCATCCATTGCCCAAGCTGGTAACCCAAATTATGGAAGGTTTATTGGGTGGAAAGGGGGAAAGATGTTTTATTTATCGGCATCCTATGTATGTATTTACTATTCTAGTCACATGCACAGCAGCCTAATTTAAGTAGAATGTGCAATATTACTGATGTCAAGATTGTGGGTATAATTGTTGATACTAACTTTACTTTTCCATTTAAAGAAAGTAAGTAGTACAAAACATTAAACACAACTGTGGAAAAATAGGAGGTATTAGGGACATGTGACAATAAATCACATGGTTCTTAATTTAGTTGTAAAAGGAGGAATGGACTTGGCATGCTGTTTTCACCTCCAAGGTCTCTTATTGTCATCGCAGAATCGATAAGGTAGTAGTGAAACCATGAATTCATAAGTTCCTTAATTATAGAAAGCTTAATAAATTGATGTTAGGAAATCCGGAAGCACAGCCCACAGAAATCAAATGGATAGTGAAAACTAACCCAAATGGGGTGAATTAGTTCTATTGGCAAGTAAATAGGTCTAAAATGCTGCAACACAAAGTAATGAGAAAGTATAACATCAGTAAGAACAGAGCAGGTTGAAGAGTGAATGAAGAATGTGGTGTACTTACTGTGTGTGAATCTTAAAAGAGGGGGGGGAATTAATTTGCAATTTCTAGTGCAGGAATGAGTTTGGTTACTGATCAAGTCAAATCAAATCTTTATTAAGGTCAAAGACCAGAATAAGGAGAGTGAGGTGCAGTCAATTTAAAAAGCATAGAAAATACATCAGAAAATAATAATAAAAAGGTAAAAGATAGAAAATAGAATGTATATATCTAAAAGGGATCTAAAGGAAAATTATGAAAAGCTAGAAGATATAAAAAATTGAAGTGATTTTTTTCCCCCAAGCCTATGAGAAAGGAAATATATTGCCATGTGAAGGGCCTGTTTTGTTTTTGTTTCCCCCCCATACTCTCCCTCTCTTATCCCATTTTCTCATTTTCAGGCCCAATAACAACTTTAAGAGATTTTAAACTAAAATTAATCTCCTGCAAAATAATTTGTATTGATATTGCTAACTAGCTGTTCTACTGGTATTAATCAGTGTAGTTCTGCTGGTTTCTTGATTTACAGCAGCTAAGAATTCGGTTAAGGCATTCATATTATAGTAATGAGTATCTTATTAAAATATGAGAAGAGGAATTCATCCCCAAATTTAAATCGAGAAAAAATTAACAGGTGTCAAGTGCCACCTCTCTTGTTAAAAGAGGTTTAACCAAAGTGAGAGGACTTTTGAGTAAGCTTTATTGTATCTGGATTACAATAATCCACGTGGTACAGGAAACCCTACCTCTGTGCTGCCATCTAAGGGGCATTTGGATTTTGCAGCCCAGATGCAACATGCAATTTTGGGATGTGTACTGTGTCTCATACTTGGACTCTCTTTGGGAACTTCGTTAATGAGGCTCAGCCACTCATATCAGGATTACAATAAATGTTTGCACTTTAGGAATGTTGGGGAGAGAAGGCAGAGCCACGTCCTGCAATTAGACAGTAAGAATCAAGCCTGCATACCCCATCCTGAATGTTGTTTTTTGATTGACATGGAGTATGATGGAACGGTGAGGAATGTCTTTATGTGGATCCAAACTGTTCTATGTCTAATGGAGAGAAAATATATACACACACACATACATACATACATACATGCATATGCACGCACACACACAGACACACGCTGTAATATCAATTATGGGTTGGTAAGCTCATTTGAGAAAAGTACATTTTTATCACAAATACTTTTAATGGTCCTAAGATCACGATAGAATAAATCTCTTTTTATGGACTCATTATATATAAAATATCATGTGATAATGAAGCAAATGCTACTATTGGAAAAGGCAGTGTTTTTTTTTCGTGATTCCACATGTACTTGCTTTATTTAGTTATAAAGTTTAAACTATTGTTTATAATATATGTGCATGTTTTCACACATTTGTATTGTAAGTTTAAATATTGATATATGCAGTGAACTGCAAGATCCAATTTTTAATTGTTTAAAACACTTGTCAACTACATTTTTCACCCATTACCTCCAGGAAAATGTTATTGTTTTGCATAGAATAGATTGGGACCAAATTTAGTAGTAGAACAATTAATTTCAATGGCTATATCCTAAATACGTCTAAAATCTGGATCTAATCCAACAGAATTAGTGTTTATGGTGTAGGATTTTTTTAAAAATCCATTGTGTCAGTTTCTGTTCCATCTGTTGTGTTAAACAAAATAGGATTTGGCCATTGAAATAACCCTTACAAGTAAAATGATACAAATAATGTATTTATATTAAAGCTGTAAATAAGAGAGGAAATGTATCTAACAGTTTACAAATTATTGTAGATTATAATGGTAAATAATTTGTAAGAAATATACTTGCTATGACTAATACTAATACTACACTGAGAGAGCACATCTAGTCAAAGATTAAAAAACACTTGAAAATAGTCAATTTTCTTAATTCTAGTTTAAAGTAATACTGACTTTTTTAGAGCTTGTTACTACTATATGCTAAAAAGTAATTGGCAATTTGTGATCTGTTCATAATATTGCAGAAACAGTTCCAATTCTACCCATTTTTTCCTTTCCTTTCCTTTCTTTTTCCATTTCTTTTATCTTTTCTTTTTCTTCTGTGCAGAAGACCATCAAATGAATTGTCACAATACTCGAATGCAAGACACAGAAAAAGACGATAACAATAATGATGAATATGATAATTACGATGAACTGGTGGCCAAGTCATTGTTAAATCTTGGCAAAATTGCAGAGGATGCAGCATATAGAGCCAGGACAGAATCAGAAATGAATAGCAATACATCTAATAGCTTGGAAGACGATAGTGACAAAAATGAAAATGTTGGCCGTAAGAGTGAGCTGAGTTTAGATTTAGACAGTGACGTTGTTAGGGAAACGGTGGACTCGCTGAAATTGTTAGCACAAGGACATGGTGTTGTGCTTTCAGAAAATGTTAACGATCGAAATTATGCAGACAACATGTCTCAGCAAGAAAATAGGAATATGAACTATGGGATGCTGGGGAAGCCTGCAAACAATGGGCTTCCTGAAAAAATGGTGGAAGAGAGTGACGAGGAGGTATGTCTCAGCAGTTTGGAATGTTTGAGGAACCAGTGTTTTGATTTGGCCCGGAAACTCAGTGAGACAAACCCACAGGAAAGAAATCAACAGCAAAACATGAATTCTCGTCAACATGTCCGGCAAGAAGAAGATTTCCAAGGAAGGACACCTGATAGGAATTATTCTGATATGATGAACTTAATGAGGCTTGAAGAACAGTTGAGCCCGAGGTCTAGAACTTTTTCTAGTTGTGCAAAAGAGGATGGATGTCATGAAAGAGATGATGACACCACCTCTATTACCTCAGATAGATCTGAAGAGGTGTTTGATATGACAAAAGGAAACTTAACACTACTTGAGAAAGCTATTGCTTTAGAAACGGAAAGAGCAAAAGCCATGAGGGAAAAAATGGCAATGGAAGCTGGACGAAGGGATAATATGAGATCCTATGAAGAACAGTCTCCAAGGCAGCTTTCTGGAGATGACAGGAAGTCTAAATCCAGTGATGGCCATGTCAAAAAGCCATATTATGGTAAAGGTAATATTTCTATCTAAAGTATGTTGTCTTATGATAAAATATGGGTAAATCTTAATGTGCATATGATAGTGTGGTTTGAAATGTAAAAAAAATCTTTATAAAATCATCCAAACTAATTCTATTTTTGTTTCTGTACAAAAAAAAAAAAATTTAAAGAGGAAAAAAAGAAAACAAAAGTTACTGAAAAAGTAGGCAAAGATTATCCTGAAATGCAGACCATATCAGTTATCCCATGAAAACAAAGAGGTGTGTGAAAATACCTTGCATGAATTCACTTACATTTTGAGGCTGGGTACAGGACAATCAAATCAGTCAGCTGGAAATTTCAAGTATTTATAGACTTGACTATGGGGGACATCCTGATTTATAAAATTATCACCAAACGGTGGTTATTGATTAACACTCTTCTGCATAAAATATGGGATTTCTTGATAGAAATTGAGCTGTATCGGAATGACTGATAACATAAGATAGAGGCAATGACTGCACATTAATTATCTTAAATAGTAAGATAATGAAAACCATTTGCCATGCACGGCATGCTATGTCCTGGTCTGAGATCAATAGCAATTTCTTATATGCATTCCACTTCACTAGTCTCATGCCTTCATGGAAATAGTTAAATTACTACTTTTAGAAATAATTATGACACAACATGCAAGAAAAAGTCCAAGCGTAATTACTATAAAGATTTTTATTCATTGGTATATAGCAGATAAATATAAGCATGTTTTTTTTTTCTGAATCCGCATTCTTACAAAGTGTTTAATATCTCCAAGAGCTGCAGAATACTTTTGATTTCCATTAACTTTAATAAAAATGAAAGAAACTATATTATTAGAGGGATGTGTGATCAATACAGGTGGATATAGATGATGCTATACTGCTCATGATATCACAATATTAAATTGTTATGGTGAGGTTTTTATATCATGACTAACAGAACTGTAAAGTCACTTACAAGATTAAAACATTTTATAAAATTCTACACAGATTTTTCTTCCGTAAGCAAAGTTTGTAAGAAAAAAAAATAGGATACAAAACTCTGTTATAAGTTACACAGATTTCTAACCAGTATTGCATTATACCAGTATCTGAGTTATTAACTAAGTTTGAACCAATTATGTACATGCAATTGCTCTTGGGCACATACTTGCAAGAGTAAGCGTAATGTACTAACATTGAAACTTTGAATAAAGACAGCTGCAGCTTATATGATTGAAAAAAAATATTCATGAGAATTACCTCAGTTATGGGAACTGCTGCTAGTTTGGTTCAGACATATATTTATCTTTGCAAATTCAGAAGGTTACCAGAAATGCTCCCTTTAACAAATGATAAAATCAACACATGCAACAAATCTTAAAGCACATTTAGTATTTGAAATAGTGGGAAACTAAATTTTCTTAAATTCTACATTATTTGGATAAAATATGGTTTAGTTGAATTTTATATTTTTATGTAAAGTTTAAATTTTATAAGCATTTTTATATGAATTTGTATATACGTTTTTTTAAAAAAATCATGTTAGCTGGATCCAAAATAGCTCTGCCAATTTTAAAAAATAATTGCTAAAAAAAGATGAGCACTGCATTTAATAGACATCAAAAGCAGTACCTTGGTCTGAAATGGGAACTTTAGGCAAATTTAATGTCACATTTCATGGAAAAGATGCAGCTATTTAAGAAGTTGCAGAGAGGTACTGTCAAGCACTTTTTTGGCTTTTGAACCTGCAGCATTGCATAACCCTGTAGCATTCCCTTTTTTTCTGCTAGATTTAAAAATAATGTATGAAAGTTACATCCTAACATCAATCACCATCAAGTATATATAAACCTGCAAATATGACATCAAAAGCTCTTAGATAAGATGATGATAGGAATTTCAGCAAACACATTTACACTTCAATCTAGAAAACCTGAAGCATCAAAAGGAATGCACAATAATTCTGTTACATTCCCAAGCTCAGCTCTGATGGATTCCTAAAATCAATGAGAAAGGGAATCCTTTTTCTGTTTATATGCTCATTCCATGTTAGAAAGCTTCTGCACATCTTTTTGTCCTTCATCTCATCCCTACAGATTTATATCACCTCTGTTATACAGTAGCAATGTCTAGACAAACATACCAGAAGATGGGAGGGAGCCCCTCTTTTCTCTCATCTGGTTTACTGATCAGAAAAATCACTATTAAATAACAACAACAACAAGTATTATTTTCAAAGTTTGGAGCAGAAAAATGCATTGGAAGTAAAGTTCCATATAGTCCATATAAAAACAGTTCTATTCTACATTTGTGGTTGGTTGGCTTATTAAATTAGTGTTCACTATTGTTTCAAATAAGTGGCTATGAGTATTAGTAGAATCTGAATTTAAAAAATCTGATTCTGGGTGTTTCAGCTCACTAAGTAGTAATATGTCAATAGTATTCCTGGATGTTTGTGCATTTATTCCCAGTATTATCTTATTAATTCTGATTGTCCAAAGATTTATATTATTTATGCTATATGTTTCTTGTTAACTATATCTTTCTTGTTGCCCTTGAATACTGTTACATGAAATAGCATGGCCACAATATAATATCAATATTGACTGGATTTATTTATTAATTTATTTTTGGATAGTAGTTTGTCTCAAACAGCTATTTGCAAGCCTTATGTAAAACTTTTTGTATACAAATGCCAGATATAGCTCTGTTTGGAAATATACATCAGGGGTGAATAGGTTCTACTCCCAACTTCAACATTTGATTTCTTCTGTAGACTTGCAGTTAATGACCAGCCCCAGCTTATCACAGGCATTGTTATCATTAAAAGCCACTAGAGCATTTGTTCATTTGCTGAGTTTAGGGAATATAATTATTCTGAGATATTACATAGTCCAAGTGGCACATACATATTTGGTCTTTTTGTAATTCCTGTTTTCCTAAAAATATCGCTAAAATATTTGTTTTAAAATGTCACAATTTGTCCTATACAATTTGTGATCAAATCAACATTCCTAGCCATGTATTATGGACTGCCAGTTGTTTGTTCACCTTCTTACTTTTTGCAGGTTTATTGATCTCCTAATAGTATGACTGAATATTTGACTACTATACTGTATTTTGTTATAAGGTTTTTGTCAGACTTCTTTTGGCTGACAAGGCATAGTACTGCAAAAATACATTTCCCAAGACACAAGGGCTCAGATAAATAGATTTCTTTAGCGGAACTATGAAGTCATGACAAAAGAATTTCAGTGACTGCTGTGTATCAAATGTGAGCTCTATTTATAAAAATCAGTGTACAAATTTCTTGCATCTTTTTCTCCTGCCCTCTCTATATAAAGGACTAGAAATGAATTTCTTTGGTGAGAGACAGAATTTTCATCTGTTCCTTGTTTGGTAATGTCCTGATCTAGTATCAGGTTGTTTACTTTTGGATGAGAACTACCTTTCACCGAGCAGAAGCACAGAAATAGTGTATACAAAACTGCATGATGGCTGCTTGAATTTGTGTGTGCAGTATGTCCCAGGTCATGGTTAGCCAGTAGGGGAACAGAAACCATGGATAAAATGAACTGTGTAGCTTAGAACCTGGCTTTATTTCACTTCTGTGAGTTCACAAAAAAATCATGCTCAACTATAAAGCAAGGTGATATGTCCTGGTGTCTCTATATAGCACATTGGCTTTGTATTGTGTGTTAATCTGCAATACAGGAATAATTAGAAATGATCCAATTGTGGAATATAATCTCTTGATTGAATCTGTGTTTAAATATAAAAAGCAAATGCCTTAAATCTGCCAAACCTCTAAGCTGTCATACAAATAAGGTTTGATTTGAATTGAGACTTAGGATATGTGAGACAAGGGTGTTTTTTTTTTTTTATTTTTAAGTACACTAATGTTAATCTAGAGCAAATAAAATCATACAGCCTAGACCAAATATAGAGTGCTAGAAACATTTTTTTTCAGTTGCTGTAACCAGGATAAATTTATGCAATGGTCGAAGTTGATTGACTTTTTAATTTTACATGAATTTGAATCTTATGTGCCATATTGCATGTATCTGATTGCTGGCTACATATTAGTCAAAACATTAGAGTTTCTGTATAGAACTAAAATTCAGAATTTATTGGTTCTAAGTAGTTACCCTGAGATAATTTCCCTTATTGACTCTATGAATTATTTCAGAGGTTCTTATGTTTGTCTAAAATTGTGCACCTGAGAGTGGATTCATGCATAACATTTTAAGGTGTAAAACATCTTTTGAAAATGTAAAGTGTGAATTTAATAAATGTGTAAATCATCAGGGAAATGGGATGGTTGCCTATGCACCACAGTTTTGTGAAATGGTCCTGAAATAATAATCTTATATTTACACAATCTTTTATCAAAGAATGAAGCCTTGATTTACTTACCTTGTTGGACTCTTGATTCTCTTTCAGTTGACTTCAGCCTCTGATTTGCATGGATATAATCACAGGACAAAAAAAGGGGGGTTGAAACACATATTTTTTGTAATTTGGATTGGGGGAGATTACTCCTTTTATCTATGCACAGCAGCATTAACTCTTCCTCACTAAAGTGCTTATCAAAGAAGAAGAAGAGGAGAATTCAGGATTCCTCTCTGAGGAAATTCAGCAACTCTTTCCTTCCCTTTTCTACCATTCATTTTAAAACCCTGACTTGATAATTCAAACCAAAGTTTATTTTCCACATTTGAAAATGTCACAGCTGTTGTATCACCACTGAAGCTGATATAGAGCATGAAAATGGGAGCTGAGTGAGAGGGGCCGTTTCAAGGAATCTAGACTTATAATCATCATGATCCTTCTTCCCCCTCACCCACCAATGTAAAAAAAATTACATCTGTTGTTATTGTCCTGCTAAATTTTCTTGAATATGCATACAAATCGGAAATTGAATTTAACTTCTGGGATTTTTTTCCCTTTGGATAACTGATTGTGTAAGTGAAAAGATGAGCAATATTTTAGTAAAAAGAAAATACAAAGCATGAAATAATGGCGCTGGAATTGCATTTCATATTCCAGAAATTTTTTTTACAGTAATCCTGCTGTTTTCTTGGCAGGAACTGTTTCTTCCATTAACAAAAATATTTTGGAGATTCTTATGAAAAGAAAGCAACAAAAAAATTGTTTAAGCATCATGAATATTCAAGCATTATAAGTATACTACTGTATTGGGCCAAATTAAAAGCAAATGTCAATTGTTTTAACCTCTACTAATTATTCATTGGAAAGAAACACACTTTTGTCTAAGTTCTAAAATTCTATAACAATTTTTGATAAATCAATATTATCCTTTTAAGAACGCCACTACAAGAATAACTTGCAATCTTTTTGGGTCCGCTATCATTGGATCTCCATATTTCTCCCACTGTAGATTTGTAAACATCAATATGTGAATGTTAAAATGAGGACAAAGCAGAGCCTACACAAATGCTTTACAGAAGTATTAAATGACAGGGGTGGCTTTGCTGGAAGAAAGTCACCATCTAGTACCCTCCATGTCTGGGGGTGGTTGTGATTATAAAAGCTTCTGGTTCAGAAGAAGAAGCAGGAAATAAAAATGTTTAAACAGGGCCAGACGTGTTTTCTTCCAGTGTTCTTTAAGAACATTTTCCAAAGAGTAACTGATTTCATTAACTGAACCTACGTCCATTTGGAAATCTGAAAAACATCATTCACTTGACACGTTTGTTGTAAATTATAGATCCCTCAAGAACAGAAAAGAAAGAGAGCAAATGTCCAACCCCTGGGTGTGATGGAACTGGCCATGTAACGGGGCTATACCCCCATCACCGCAGTTTGTCAGGATGCCCACACAAAGATAGGGTCCCTCCAGAAAGTAAGTCCACATTGTTTCATGGAAACGGGGGATAAAACTCCACACAAACTTTTCTAGCATGCCTTGAGAAGCTTTTTATTTTGATTGCTCTTTCATTCCTCCCATTTTTCTAGTATATGTCTCAGTTTAGCAATTTGTTTTATGTTACATTTATATATTTTCTTATTTCATCATTTTCACATCTTTACTAACTTTATGCTTGAATGAAGATGTTTTAAAGCTGTATTCTTTGATCCTGAGAGTACTGTGATATCTCTAAGCAATTGCTTTCTTGCACATATAATTATTTTCCAACAAAAATGTATTACTTTTAATTCTGAGTAATTGTACCTACTCCTTGAATAGGATTTCTCTTGTCTAAATGAAGTGAATGTTCCTTTCAGTTTAAAAATGTACAGCTGAATCCACTGAAATGTTTATATATTAAAAACTTGTGAGTAATTACTTCAAATATTTGACCTTTAAAAATTTGATTGATTTATGGTAATTCAACTTGTGATGTTAATATAAACATGCTGTGATTGTATAAAAGGGATAAAGGATGAAGAAGTATGTTTTAAAAAATTGTACCTGTCTTAAATTATAAGGAATTCTTCATGCATCTCTCAAGAAAGCTAAACAAACCAACTTATTGTATGATTTTGAGTTAAACTTTAATTAGTTTAAACCATTATAAAATATCTTTTCCAGTCACTAACAGATGAAGGCCTTCTAAAATCTGGGTATTTATTATACCTGTAACAGTATAAAAATTAATTAAAATACATAAATAAAACAATGCATATTATATCCAAAATAGGAGTGCTAAAATAAACTATTTCTCTATGGATACATTCCTATACTGCTATTGTATATGGGAATCCTACCACGTGATATAGGGTTGTCACATGAATTTCACTCCCCTTTCTCCACAATATACCATATTTTAGCATAAATAAACTTCTATCATTCATAACATGATTGTACAGGTGGTGGATGGGGTTAATACTCCAAATAATTCATTCTCTCACTTTCAAGTGAGAAATTGAATTGTAATGCCTCCTGAGCAAAATGATTCTCAACAAATATGGTGCCAATAATGAATGAGTATACAAACATAAAGACACAGAATGATTAACACAGGCTTCCAAAATATTATGGAACTTAAAAGTGTGGAGTTAAATGGTATATTTCTTCCTATAGAAGACCTTCCTTTTTTATAGGATAAAGCTCAAGGAAAGGAAAATCCCTTAAAAATAATACCGTTTCTCAGCTGGTGTGATCAAAGAAATTCAGTTTCCAGTTTAGCAAGACCTATAATTTTCTCACACTCAAATGTTTACTCAGTTGCTCAGAGTACTTCATCTTTTTCTCCCTTGTAAATGATAAACACAAAGCATTTAGGAAATGTTGCTGATCAAAGAAGAATATAGCTTTAAACAGTTTGCATGTTCAGTAGTGATAAAAGTGAAAAAGGTGAGATCATCTTTTTTTCTTCTTTTCTTTCTTTTTTTCCCTGACTCCTGCAGTGCTGGGCTTGTAAAGCATGTTTCAAGAACAGCTTTGAATAGCAGGAATTCCAGAGTGAAGCTTTCACATCTTTAGTACACTGCTAGTGGTGTGGTGATGGTGATGAATTATGGTGGTTGTGACTATTCTTTAAATCAATATGTACAGGTTCTATTTCTGATGTCCTTGGCTCTCATGTAAGCATTGAACATGATTTCAAGATTGGTTGTTGTTTTTTTTTTTGAAATGTAGTATAATTTTGCATAAGTCATCATGTAATGGTGATATGAATTCAAAGCATTTTTCATGTTGCACACAAACTGGTCACAGACTAATTTTGTCAAATATACTGAAAACAAACAAAACCCAAAATAATTTAGTACAGCCTCCTTGACACAGTGCCTTCCAGATATGTTGGGACTATAATTCCCAGAATTCCAAGCCAGCATGATCAATTCTGGGAATTAAGGGTAGTTAGGGTTTCAACATAGCTGGAGGACATTTGTTTGGAAAAGGCTGGTTTACATAGGCATCCGCTTCTAATCCTGATGATATCAAAATAATAAAATGTGCATTGTGACATCACAATGCAAGTTCTTCTCTTTTGTACTTACACCACAATGTTGCATGCAAGTATATAAAAAGTAGAGTTTGTGTTGCAATGTCACAACGCATTTTGTTACTTGCCCTCTTTAACAACCTCTCCCCCAATGGATGGCTTTGCTGGTTTAGAACTTAAAGCTTTTATTTTGGGTAAATTATACTTGAGAGCCAGCTCAGTGTAGGATTAAGGTATCAGGCTAGAAACCGGGAGACCGTGAGTTCTAGTCCTGCCTTAGGCACAAAGCCAGCTGGGGGACCTTGGGCCAGTCCCTCTCACTCAGCACTAGGAAGCAGGCAAGGGCAAACCACTTCTGAAAAACCTTGCCAAGAAAACTGCAAGGACTTCTCCAGGCAGTTGCCGGGAGTCAACACTGACTTGAAGGCATCCTCTACCCCCAAATAAAATTATTCTTCCTTCATGAATCAGACCATACATTTTTTGAGCCGTCCATTCTCTTGAGATCTTGAGCCCTGAGAAGTTGAGATCTAGGAAAATGGACAATAGAATTGCCCACCCCATCCCCCAAGTGCAACCATTGCCCAATATTTGTTTGACCTTAGAGAATTACAACCCTGTTTGCATAATAACCCAAACTTCCAGGCTCTGGTGGGCACAACTTGCCATCACTTCTCCAAAACTCTCTCTTGCCCCCATTCTTTGTTCCTCGTGGTTCTCCTTTTTTGTCCCATTCCCATTAAGTAAACATGGCAGAAAATCATCATTCTGACAGCCATGGGATTCCAACTGCCACTGAACTTTTAAGAAGCAATAGTTCTGCATAGTAAGCCTGCGATAGGCCTCAGAACCAGCGTCTCTCCTGCCCACTTCTGACTGCCCTGAGGTGAACTGGCTTACATGTTATGCTATATTGACTCCAGATACTGGATGCCTAATTTGTGTACATAAATCAGTTCATTCTTGCGTATATATGTCTTAAAACGGCTCCAACTGGCCACTGTGCTATTCAGTACTTTTGCTCAGTGCTTGTGTATGCAGTCTTTTGCTTAATTGTCACACCAGAGACACATTAACCGTTAGGTTTCCTTCCCTCCATAACCCTGAATGTTTTAACATCATCCTACGTTGATGAATACACTGCAACCCCTCTTTCCCTCCCCAGGCTTGATTGGCGCTACCTATCCCATGTCTGTTTTCAGAAATGCTGATCGTTAATGAATCTTGCTTTGTACTAAAATAGCTTCCTATAAACTTGGACTTGAAATCTTTTTCTTCTTGTTGTTGTTTCCACACTCCGCTGTTTCCTTTCCTTCTTCTTCTTGTCAAGTTCTTGCCATGCATGAAAACGTTCTTAAGTGTCCTACACCAGGCTGCACAGGCCGGGGCCACGTAAATAGCAACAGGAATTCTCATCGAAGGTAAGATCCAGCTCCCTGAGCAGGCAGACCTACCATTTCAGCTCCTTTCATGGTCCCTGCGGGGTGGGGAGCATCAAAATGCTTTGGGGGCTTATCTTGAAAGGTCCAGATGGATCACTGTCTTATGCTTGATTGAGCTATGGGGTTATGGTAACTATGAGGCACAGTCAATTCAGGACTAAAGTAAATTTCAAAGCTGATTGCACGCATTTGGCTTTTCTAAGCTAAGTTTCTTCACGATGCTATCCCTACTGTCCTGTAGAGGGCAGAATCTAACCATGCTTTGGCACGGTATATTGTGTAACCTGTGATTAAGCCTCATCTGTGCTTTAATATTTCACATGGATTTTCTTTTTTTCTGCAAAATAATGTTGCTGCAACAAATGCTCTTCCATTTCTTCATAGTTTATTACAAAATACTGAAGTCATGACTCAACTTTTTTTTTTATGAATGTTGATCTCTTCTTTTCTGAAATCTTTTTTTGGCTCTTGTTCCTTTTTTGCCCACCTGTGAATTTGTGCACCAATCAATTATGTCTGCTTATTTCAGCTGTCTCATGCTTTCCCCCCCACCAGACGGATTAGGGTTAGGGTTATTGATTGATGAATTACCTCTATGAAGTTATGTACCCATGCTATAGTCACAAAAATTATATCACACTGATCATTTATATCCGCAGTGGGCAAAGACTTTTCAGATATGAGATTTTAACACTAGCAGCAGGCAAAAAAGGAACAAAAGCTTATTTTTTAATGCCTGATTGAAACCAAAAACAGAGAATATAATTGAAGAAAGTAAAAGATGGCATATGTAATCAGAAGTAGAACAGAGTCATTTTACATTTTGGTACCTTGTCAATCATAGTTTCTATGGATTTCCAAAGAAAAATGCTTACAGAATAAGAAATAAAGTAAATGCATAAAGCAAGTAGTATAAAACACATGACTTATTTTTTTTTATAGGCTGACAAATCATAGCCCCCAAAAGGCAAACATTTATGTAGTCTTTAGGTAATCCCACTCAGTTAATGTGAAATCCTAAAACATTAACTCTTTTTAAAAAGTATATTTACCAAATATAAAACTGGTTGCAAAAGGGAAGCTATATAATACTGCGAAAAGGTTTGCCCTGTTGATTTACTATGGATATGATGATATCACGGGGTGTCCTGACTGTTTTAGCTGGAGGTACCTAGCAAACGATTCAAGCTGTAAATCCATCAGGCCATCATAGTTGGAATTACTGTATGTATTCAAAGAGGTCAAAATTCTCACCAGTAGCAAGGAGATGGTGTCAGGCATGGGTTAGTGTTTCAAGAAGGCTGAATGGCTAGGAACTAGACCTGAGATATGTTCAGATAAGCTGTAATGGAGCATTATTCCACCCACACAACTCCCCAGATTGTCCTGATTTATTTGTACCAGTCTACTGCTGAGTAGATTTGGCTATGCCAGAGTCTTCTTGGTGTACCCATGTTCTTCTCCACTTTTCTACTTTCTAGCAGTATCTTTCCCATTCACTGTGAGATTGGGGCTCTGATTCAAGTTCTGAATCAACTGAGCCTGGATCTGGTACAATGAAGCCTGATGCCTTTTCCGTTGTTGTTTGGTCTGGCCTTTTGTATCTGGTTCCCTCAGTATCTTATCGTGGTCCTGCTTGTCATCTGAGGATGAGTCCTCAGGCAGGGTCATGACACCACAAAAATGTTTCAGGATTTAAAACTATGTCCTTTTCAGAAGTTTTGAAGCTATAGAATTCTTAGAAGTCTGTATCTCAGATGATCAACGTGTTTGAGGAGATTAAGAAATGCTGGTTGGAATTATTTTTGTTTATTTGCCTTTTGTCCTGGTGCTCACAAAAAAACTATTTTAGGAATGAGTGATACCTGGTGATCACAGTGTTTTTGCTAAAAAGGAGGGAAGGAAAACTTTGGTCCCACTGATCTAATTGGGCTCAACGGAGCATAAAAGGGACATGATGGGCTCAGTGCAGTCCGCACACTGTACTTTTTGGACCTCTGGGCTATGCTTGGGCAATATTCTCTACTGTGCTTTAGTTTCCCTAAAACTCTTTGAATTTATGATCCTGAACAAACACCAGGAGTTGATTTAATTTGAATTTGATTTGACTCGGAGAACATTTTCGATAACCATGTAGTGATTTGTGTTCTAGTTTAACTTTCCAATTGTTTTCTTTATATTTCATTAAGTTTTCTATCTGCTGTGTCCTTATGGATTGATGCCCGGATTCTCCCAAGAGAATTTCTATCAATTTCAACAGCAAGTGTATTTTTTCTTCTTTCTTTTGCTACACTTTTTTCCCCTGAATTATAATCAGCACAAGACAATTTAAAGATCTATCCTAACTAGTTTCACTAAAAGTAAACCTTGCTGAATTCAGTGATGATAACGTTCAAATAAGCAAGGATTACAGCCTAATTCTTCTCTGTTTTTTAATAGCAACAATAGCAGCAGCAGCAGCAGACAATACTGTTGGCAGATATGTAGGAAATTCTGCCAACAGTATTGCATATTCTGTTTGCCTGGCAGCAATGTTCTCCTGAACATTAACAAGAACACTAAACTAAAGCATAATTTGTGGCTTATCAAGTTGAATACAGCTCACCGGCTTCATGGTGGCTAATCATCAGCTCATTAAGCTTTGTTTCTGTAAAAACAGTGGGAGGGCAAAAACAATTATAATTAAGCACCTGGACTGTCACAATATGTAGCTGGGAGATCCTATCTGGCTTGGTAGGTCACAAGATCAGTAGAATTAGTCATGTATAGTGGAATAGGAGTTAATCTCTTATGTCAACCCTGTGATTTTAAAGGCAGAGTTTTGCATTCCAGAGGATGAATGCTGGGCATCAAGACATAGCTTCCACCCTCCCACCCATTCGGCCAGCTTCTCCCTTATGTTTACCAAAAAAAAAAAAAAGCTCTGTGAAGCTATTCTGGATGGGACAATTACATTTTCTTTCTGTAATTGCAGCCTCTCTGGATGTCCTATTGCTGCAGCAGAGAAACTGGCTAAAGCTCAAGAGAAGCATCAGAGCTGTGATGCATCCAAATCAAACCAGGCATCAGATCGTGTCTTGAGGTATACAGAGTCGCTCTAACACTTAATAGTGCGTTCAAGATTAATTGAATAAGAAGTTAATCTTAGCACTAAAGAGTACGTCACCCTCGGATCAGTGTTTAGAATTAGGGCTTCTGGATCCTGTTTTCAGCCTTTATGTGCCTACCAATATACCCTGGGGGTGGGTGGGTAATGTTTCTCTTTTTTTTGGCAAATATCAATAAAGCTGAAAAGCTCATTTTTGTCTTAGGCATTGTTTGGTGTAAAGCTGCCTGCTGGAGTTCTGAATCTATGAACAGTGTGAAAAAAGTTGATATCTTTGGGAAATAAACTAATATTTACCGGTAAGTCTTGTTTTTTCCAGCAGGCGTTTACTAGTAAATATCAGTTTAAATGAAAACCAGAAGCCCTACTTTCAACATTTAATTTGTAAGTTTAAAATTATAATTCAAAAATGTATCATTTGTAGGCTTAAAAGATTTTATAAGAAGACTGGCTGGCTTTATAACTTTATAAGAAGTTTTGGCTGGCTTTATATCTTCCAAAAAAAAGAAGAAGAAGAAGAAGAAGAATGCTGATGTACACGTTTATATGGTTTACACTTTTATTGCTGCCAGTAATTCATGAACCATCTCATTCCTCAGGAATATAGGCTACAGTGTTTGTCCGGTGCAGAATCTTAGGCGTTTGCTTGATGCAGGCAAGAAAGGTATGATTCCTGAGGAATTTGAGAGTCAGACTTGATAAAAAGGGATTAGTTGCTAAAGCTTACTCACGTACAGTGCAGAGATTCCAACTGCTATCATATTTACTAGTTGGAGGGGAAAATAATACATTTTCTAAGATAAAGCAGCAGAATTTACCTGACTTCCCCATACCCTTCTTCCCCAGAATTTCTGTTTTAAGGAAATACTTGATTATAGGAATTCCAGATTATAGGAAGTCTCAATTGGAAATTATGTATTTAGATTCCATTGATGTACCTCATACTGATATTTCTAATGTTATTGGACCTTAAGAAAATAAGCTATTCAAGAACTCTTCGTAGTCAACACGTTCTGTGTGTCAGACTTGAAAGCTCAGCAGTTTACTTGGGATGGACTTTTTCAATGAGCTGTTTAACATCTCAGCAGCTCTTTCCACCCAAATAGCAGTATATCACCACATATAGTGTAGTGGAAAGTAGTGGGATATCACTTCATATCATACTATAAAAAACTGGGAAAAATTGTTTTCTAGAGCTACTTTGAAGTATTTTCAGATGTCATGTGTAATAAGAACTTTTACTTATTGTCAAAAATACATTCATAATATCCAGAAATATTTTGGGCCTAATGTTTTAGTTTTATGCTACCATTGATATTAACTTTGCCCTGCAACTGCAGAAATGTATAATGCTTACAGTTTTATATTCAAGTCTCCCCATTTTTCATAATTGGAAAATTTGAGATTCAGAGTATGATTAACATACCAAACCATGTGGATGCTACAAAGCAAGGATTTTAAAATTTCATAAGTATTTTATGGTATATTTTGCAATGTAATGGGTGTGGGGGAATAGAAATAAAATTAGATGCATACATTCCATGATTTTTAATGTAGTTTTTCCCTGTGCCATTTGCCTGAAAAAAATTAAGCTTATTTTTCAGATGGGTGACACGTGCTTTTGCTTATGCTCAGGAACACTGGGTGGTTTTTAAATGGGGGTTTTGTGCTCCGTATATTTTTCCACTTTCAGACACAATTTTTGGATAGTCTTTTAACAAACAAAAATTTAACTATTTTCTACACTTTTTACTGCCAGAAGAAAAACTAGAATAGCCTTATTATTGTGCTAAAACCATATTTTCTTTAATGAGAAATCAAATGCTATGGAAAGGAAGCTTGTTAAAAGCAGCATCTGAATGCAGATTCCTCAAATCAATATTTTGACAATTTTGCTTTTGCCTATAAGATTGTCATGCCTTTCAGATCATGCACAGATCAAGTGATCTGAGTTACATTGTCACCTCAGATAAGACTTCTCCATTGCTTTTATCTTGTACAGCTATTTAAGGTGAATATTTTGAAGTTTGCCCTGTACTATTTATACTTAGTAAGCGCAATTCGCTGCTCTATCCCCTCTTCTTGAATTCAAACAGAGTAATTCATAAGCAATCCAGACGTTTATGTGCTGGACCCTCTGGTATAAAGGGAATTGAAAACTATCCTAGCAATCATAGTGCTTTATCTTTTACACTGTCTGATAAGGGGAAATGATCATGCTTTTGGCATCAGCAACTGCTACAAGACTGACTGTCCAGCAGTAGATTACTTAACATTTCCAATATGGATAGTGGTTCCTGGGGGAATCCCATTTTACACCATCAGAGGAATAGGCCGCATTAAGACATGTGATTTTTCTTTTTATTTTTAAGAGATAATGAAATGTGCAATCTAGAATAAAACCAGAATTTGTTTCATCCAAAGAGTAGGTTTAATTTATTTCAGTTCATATTAATTGACAGAGCTTCACCTAGGCATGGCAATAAATCTCTCTTTAGAAATGTAGACATGAACTTGTGAGTTCAGCAGCAGAAGATTCAAGAATGAGGCTAAGATAGATTAGTTGTTTTAATTACAGGTGCAAAAGAAATTCTTACAATGACAAATATCAGCTACCATAGAATCCAGGAATCTAACTATATGTATATGTCAGCTCCAGGGTTTCAATCTACTTCTGTTTCTGCCATTCTTATATAGCAACTGATTTTTTGCTGCTAATTTTTCAGCCTTGGATGTTGATGACACCTGCTTGGTGTTTAATAAAGGTCTTGTCTGGTCTCAGACATGTTATTTCTGGCCTTGCCGGCTTCCGACCTCATGCCTATACATGTTCTAACCCAAAAGCTTTTGAGTAATTCAATGTCTCACACATGAAAGAAAATCAAAAGGTACAAGTAATTATTGTATTTCATTTATACATAAATATTTACCTAAATACTGAGAGCATTTTTTTTCCTTGAGGGCACAGTTTGAATTTATCTGATTGAATGTAATGTTGGGCTGCCCTCAGAGATTGTTCAGATGTTATACATTTGCATCCCACTGTCCCAAATACTTGTAAAGCAAGAAGGTAAAATCTTTGACATTCATCATCTTTTATCATAGCATGTAAAAAAGGAACGAGAATTATGAAACTATCCCAAAGATCAGAAATATTTGCAGCAATACCATTCGTATCTACAAAAAGAGGAAGGAAGTAGCAGAAATCAGAAACTGTCAAATCATAATGTCCTTTAAAAAAAACTTATAGTCATGTTCCAATGTTCTGATCTAAATGGTTCCTGGCTAAGTGAGAAAAAAAAAATATATGGGATGTATAATGTCTCCCAGCAACTTGGGTTCTTCTAGACAACTGAAATGGGTGAAGCATAAAACAGTTTCAAGATCACCAGTAGAATGTAGGTCTAGCACAGTTTAATCACTATTGGGAAGTTAGTGAATAAACTTGCTATCAAACTATATATTTCCCACTGCCTACATTTTGGTTATTCTAGATTGAAATACCATTCTGGAGGTTAGCAATATGCCAAGATACTTGCTAAAATTTATGCTGTTTCCCATACAAGAGCAAAATATACATTTTATTATATTGTATAAGCTTAAAAATGCTTTTTAAAGGGGACTTTTCCCTATTTCTATGTTGTAAATCACATATGGTATGATTTCAATTCATTTGCTCTCAGTTTTTGTTCAACAGAGAGATGGCCTGCTGAAATGTAGATTAATCATAAAACAAAAATATAAAACAGTGCTACCATCTGAATGCAATAAATAAATTAATTGAAACATTATTATGGTTACAAATTGTGTATTATGCTTCTAACAGGGCATGTCTTTCTTTTTTCTTTGTTTCTTTTTTTCACTTTCTAGGCCCATGTGTTTTGTTAAGCAGTTGGAAATTCCTCAGTATGGCTACAGAAACAATGTTCCTACCACAACGCCCCGCTCCAACTTGGCCAAGGAATTAGAGAAATACTCTAAGACCACATTTGAATATAACAGTTATGACAACCATGCCTATGGCAAGAGAGCCATAGCGCCTAAAGTACAATCCAGAGATATATCCCCCAAAGGATATGATGGTATGAGATGTATATTCTTAATGCATTACAAAATACTTACAGTTGTGACACTTTTTAACAACACCATATATTCATGGTTATGTAATGCAGTGGAATTTTATTATCGAACTTGCCTCCTAAGTGGAACTAATATAGGTTCTGATATTTAAAAATATCAAAAACAATAGGCTTGGCCTTAGCTGCAGGTTTACATAACTGACTTTAGGAAGCAAGATATGTATCTTGTAAAGCAGTAACAATACATGTTTTTAAAAAGTCCATTAGCAGATTTCTGCATCAAGAATTGGATACATATGAATGATGGCCTTGCTGTAAATCTGTTCATAAATGTATATTCAAAAATATTGAATTGACGGAAGGATATACTTAAATATTAAGTTTCTGTGTTGTTATTACTTAGTTTGCAATAGACTGATATTAGCACCACGTTGTATAGTGTAGCCTCAAAGTTAATATGATTTAGATCTTTTTTTGTGATTACATAATACTCTTGTAATTTCATAATAGTAATGTATGTTCTCTCTCAGGATGATAAATAGTAATGTGTTAAATATATTTATAAGATTTTTATTGGATCCGGTGTCATTTGCCTGTTAATAAAACAGACATAGCTAGCTAGCTAAATTTCCCATATTGCAGTTTCCTACAGGTTGGGAAGTATGCAGGGAGATACATGCCTCCTTTATTTTCCTTCCCTTGTATGAGTGGAAGTATGCCCATCTATTGCTGAATTTATCCTATTAAAATGTTGATAGAAGATCTAAAACACACCTGACTAAGATTATCTGCTACTTCTCTTTTTCCTTTAAATATATATATAAAAAATCGGGACGCCCTTCAAACGGTCACTCATGCCCTTGTTATCTCCCAGATAGATTACTGCAATGCACTCTACATGGAGCTACCCTTGAAGAGTATCTGGAAGCTTCAGCTGGTCCAGAATGCAGCCGCACAAGCTATTTTTGGGGCCTGAATAAGGACCCACATACATAATTTAATTGTATACTTATTTATTGTTTTTAATGAGTTGTGAGCCGCCCAGATTGCTCCGCGAGCTGCATTGGGTACCAGTTTGCTTCCAGGTCCAATTCAAGGTGTTGGTTATCACCTTTAAAGCCCTACATGGCATGGGACCAGGCTACCTGAGGGACCGCCTCTTCCCCATGACTTCAAGCCGTCCCTGTTGCAGCCCTGAACCACCAGCCTCCTGGACGTTTTCCTTCATCTTTCGTAACTGAGTAGATAGGCTTTTAATTGTATACTTATTTATTGTTTTTAATGAGTTGTGAGCCGCCCAGAGTCCCCCATTGGAGGGAGATGGGTGGGGACAAATTTAATAAATAAATAAATAAATAAAATCCCCCCTCATGCTATGAGGGTGGTATGTGTCTTCCTCAACCTTGGATCCTCTACCAGAGGCCTGGGAGCTTGGGGGTTCTGTGCAGTATCTTAGCTGTTCTTAGCACTGCACTCTTCTGGACAGAGAGCTCTGATGTTGTTCCTGGGATCTGCTGGACCCACTCTTCCAGCTTAGGATTCATAGCCCCAAGTGCTCCTACCACCACTGGGACAACTTTGGCCTTTACTTTCCACATCCTCTCTAGTTCTTCCTTCGTGGCCTGGTACTTCTCCAGCTTCTCATACTCCTTCTTCCTGATGTTGCTGTCACTTGGCCCTGCTACATCTATCACTTGTCTACTACCACAATGTCTGGCTAATTGGCCAGTACCTGTCTGTCCATCTGGATCTGAAAGTCCCACAGGATCTTACCTCTGTTATTCTCCATGACCTTCTGTGGAATCTCCCATCTGGACTTGGGAGGGTCTAGCCCATACACTGCAGATGTTCCTGTACACAATGCCAGCTACTTGATTGTGCCATTCAGTGTATGCTGTTCCTGTCTGCATTTTACACCCTGCCACTATGTGTTGGACTGTCTCTGAGGCCTCTCTGCACAGTCTGCCCCTTGGGTCCTGTCTAGTGTGGTAGACCCCTGCTTCTATGGATCCTGGTGCTCAGTGCCTGTTCTTGTGCTGCTATGATCAGTGCCTCAGTGCTGTAGCCACTGGTAGGATTTCCCTATGTCAGCCACCTCAGCTATGTGTTGATGGTACATCCCATGCAGGGTCTTGTCTTGTCATAGCACTTCCTCTGCTTGAACTTCCTCTCATGTCAGGCATTCTCTCAGCAGCTCATCTTTGGGTGCCATCTTACTGATGTACCGATGTCTCGGTTTCGTCCAGGACAGTGGCTTTGACACTTACCAGACCCTGCCTACTCCATTCTGACTGATGTACAGTCTCTGGGTGTTGGACTTCGGGTGGAAACCTCTGCACATTGTGAGGAGCTTCCAAGCCTTCACATTGGCAGCCTCCATGTCCTCCTTTGGCCAGATTACTATACCGGCAGGGTATCTGATGACTGGCAGGGCATACCTGTTGATGGTGTGGATCTCGTTCTTCCCACTGAGCTGGCTCTTCAGGACCTGTCTTATTCTTTGGTGATATTTGGATGTTGCTATCTTCCTTGCCTCCTCATTGTGGTTCCCATGTGACTGTGGGATACCAAGGTACTTGTAGCTGGTCTGTATGTCTGCTATGTGGTCCACTGGTAGTTCTACCCCATCAGTCTTAACTACCTTCCCTCTCTTTATTACCATCTGGCCACGCTTCTCCAGTCCAAATGACATCCCAATGTCCTCACTGTAGATCCAGGGTAGATCAGCGAGTTGATGTCTCATTCACTCTTAGCATACATCTTGATGTCATCCATGTAGAGGAGGTGGCTGATGATAGTTGAACTCTTGAACTTGTATCCATATTCAGTCCTTGTGATTATCTGGCTGAGGGAGTTCAACCCTATGCAGAACAGCAGCGGGGACAGTGCATCACTTTGGTATATGCCACACTTGATGGCCATTTCTGTGAGCTGTCTTGAGTTGACTTTCAGTGTTGCCTTCCACAGTCACACTGAGTTCTTGAGGAAGGTCCTTAGTGTCCTGCAGACTTTGTATAGCACCAGACATTCACAGATTTATGTGTGTGGCATTGAGTCATAGGCTTTCCTGTAGTCAATCCAGGCTGTGCTCAGATTGGTCTATTCAGAGCGACTGCTCTATCTATGAGCAAATGGTGTTTTGAGCCTCTGGTGTTGTTCCCAATGCCTTTCTGAGCTCTGCTCATGTACTGGCCCATATGGTCCTGTAGCTTGGTGGATGTGATGCCTGATAGGACTTTCCATGTTGTGTGGAGGCAGGTTATTGGCCAGTAGTTGGATGGTGCTGTTCTCTTGTGGGGGGTCTTTCATGATCAGCGCTGTCCTTCCTTGTGTTAACCAGTCTGGGTGGGAGCCTGCTGCTAGCAGCTGGTTATCTGTGCTGCTAGGTGTTCACACACTGCTGTTAGTTTCTTTAGCCAGTAGGTGTGGATCATGTCCGGGTCAGGTGTTGTCCAGCTCTTCATGTTCTTGACCTGCTGTTGGATGTCTGCTACTGTGATGGTGACTGGTTCCTGTTCTGGGAGATTGCTGTGGTCTGCTTTCAGATCCTGCAGCCACTTTGCACTGATGTTATGTGTCTTCTCTTTCTCCCATATGTTCTTCCAGTACTGTTCAGTTTCTGCTGTTGGTGGCTCTGCTGTTACTGTGTTGTTGGACTGCAGTTGGGAGTACACCTTCGATGGTTCTTTGGAGAACAGGGCACTTATCTTCTTGGCCTCTACTTCTCTAGTGTATCTCCTTAGCCTGGCAGCCAGTGCTGTGAGCCTTTGTTTAGCAGTCTCTAGGGCTTCAGTTGGAGTCAGGCCTTTGTATTTTTTTCAGCAGCTGAGTCTTATCTTTAATCTCCACACCCTTCTGTAGTTCCACCAGCTGACTAACTTCTCTCTGAGTTGCCTTGATCTTAGCCTCAACTTCATTTTCCAGAGGGAATATGTACTGCTGTTCTTCTTGATTGTATAGCCAAGCATCTCTAGGATTACAGAGGCTGTAGTGTATACCAGTTCATTGGTTTGAGTTATGGTGTAGCAGGGATTGACATGAGGGCTACATTGGCATCTTCTAGCATCCTATCTGATGGTACTTCTCCACTGAGCCTTGGTAATCAGTCTCGAGGGTTGACTGTACCTAGTTTATCCATTACATATATATATATATATAAAAAAAAAAAAAATCCCTCTCACCCCTATGGGTGGTATGTGTCTTCCTCAATCTCAGGTCCTCTACCAGAGGCCTGGGAGTTTGAGGGTTCTGCGCAGTATCTTAGCTGTTCCTAGCACTGCACTCTTCTGCACAGAGAGCTCTGATGTTGTTCCTGGGATCTGTTGGAGCCACTCTCCCAGCTTAGGAGTCACGGCCCCAAGTGCTCCTACCACCACTGGGACCACTTTGGCCTTGACTTTCCACATCCTCTCGATTTCCTCCTTCAGGCCCTGGTACTTCTCCAGCTTCTCATGCTCCTTCTTCCTGATGTTGCTGTCACTTGGCACTGCTACATCTATCACTACCACTGTCTTCTGGTCTTTGTCTACTACCACGATGTCTGGTTGATTAGCCAGTACCTGCCTGTCCGTCTGGATCTGGAAGTCCCACAGGATCTTAGCCCTGTCATCTCCATGACCTTCTGTGGAATCTCCCATCTGGACTTGGGGGGGTCTAGCCCATACACTGTGCAGATGTTCCTGTACACAATGCCAGCTACTTGGTTGTGCCGTTCAGTGTATGCTGTTCCTGCCTGCATCTTACACCCTGCCACTATGTGTTGGACTGTCTCTGAGGCCTCTTTGCACAATCTGCACCTTGGGTCCTGTCTAGTGTGGTAGATCCCTGCTTCTATGGATCTGGTGCTTAGTGCTTGTTCTTGTGCTGCTATGATCAGTGCCTCAGTGCTGTCTTTTAGTCTGGCCCTTTCCAGCCACTGATAGGATTTCCCAATGTCAGCCACCTCAGCTATCTGTCGATGGTACATCCCGTGCAGGGGCTTGTCTTGCCATGGTATTTCCTCCGCTTGAACTTCCTCCCATGTCTGCTGCTGCCTGAGGCATTCTCTCAGCAGCTCATCTTTGGGTGCCATCTTACTGATGTACTCCTGGATACTCCGGGTTTCATCCAGGACAGTGGCTTTGACACTCATCAGACCCTGCCTGCCCTCTTTGCGGCTGGTGTACAGTCTCTGGGTTTTGGACTTGGGGTGGAAACCTCCATACATTGTGAGGAGCTTCCAGGTCTTCACATCGGCAGCCTCCATGTCTTCCTTTGGCCAGCTCACTATACCAGCAGGGTATCTGATGACTGGCAGGGCATACATGTTGATGGCATGGATCTTGTTCTTCCCATTGAGCTGGCTCTTCAGGACCTGTCTTATCCTTTGATGGTACTTGGATGTTGCTGTCTTCCTTGCCTCCTCCTCATGGTTCCCGTGTGACTGTGGGACACCAAGGTATTTATAGCTGGTCTCTATGTCTGCTATGTGGCCCACTGGTAATTCCACTCCATCAGTCTTAACTACCTTCCCTCTCTTTACTATCATCCTGCCACACTTCTCCAGTCCGAATGACATCCCAATGTCCTCGCTGTAGATCTGTGTCAGGTGGATCAGTGAGTCGATGTCTCGTTCACTCTTAGCATACAGCTTGATGTCATCCATGTAGAGGAGGTGGCTGATGGTGATTCCACTCTTGAACTTGTACCCATATCCAGACCTTGTGATTATCTGTACCCATATCCAGACCTTGTGATTATATATGATAAATGATATGCCTCATATCAGGGGTGGTAATGATGTTCCAGCTTCAGGGGTTGGCTGCACATCCAGTTTTTCTTCTGAGTCTTCTTGAGTCTGGGATGTAATGTGCAGTTGGTCTATCTCAAGTTGTGAGAGCAGCTTTCTCTTCACTATGTTGAAGCGTTGGGTAACTAGCTGTTTCTCAGTTAGTGTGGATGTAGGTCTTCTGTCCATCCATAATTCCCTCATACATTTCATATATCCCCTCTCATTAGGTCTACTATTGTAGTAGCATTCCATCAATTCCAGGTTCTCTTGTCTCATCCATGTGTGGTTTGTTCCAGTATCCCACTTATTGTCAGATTGTCCTGGTTCCCCAACATCTGGCACAGACCTTGTTAATCCAGGCAACGTCTGAGCTGGCATGACTCTCTTAGTTCATGTCACTCTCATATCTGAGGTAGATAGGTGAAGTATTAGGGGGCTCTTTGCCCAAGGACCCCTACTGGTAAGGTAGGTATCAGCCGGGATTTGAACCCCAGTCTCCCACGTCAAAGGGCGGTGCTCTAACCACTACACTGTCTAGCTGTTACACACACATAAAATAGCCATTGTACAAGGTAACTACTCCGTAGAATGTGAAGAACGTGAATGTGTACCTTTTTAAATTAATGTATTACTACATTATTAAAATGATATGAAAGTAGTAAGCTGCCTTATATTGAGTTAGACCAGCAGCCCATCTAACCTAACATGGTCAACAGTAGCAGATCAGTTTCCAGGTTTTAGACAGGAATTTGTGTATCTTTACCTCAAGATGGTAGGGATTAAACATGACACATTCTGTATATAAAGCATGGTCTTTTCCATTGGATCTTCCCTTCAATGAAGCTTGGTATAAATATGACCAAATTGCAGTGTAAAATCTGCTTCTGCTCTTAAAGCCTAGAATACATTTCAAATTGACCCTTTCCCTTATTTTTTCCAGTGGAAAAGGTACTATGAACTACAGAAATACCCATGAGCTACATCTCAACCTCTGCACTTGGGGTTTTGCTACAATGATAGCTTTCCATGGTCTGTTTAATTGTACTACTGATAGTTAGCATGAAATTTTGTTTCTCAGCTGTGAGAACAGAAGAGGGAAGTGTATAATAGATAGAAGGATGGCAGTACAAGTTCTGCTTGTGTATGCCTCCCCCTCCCCCAATAAAGATGGATTATCCTTTTCCAGCTGGGTATCCATATTAGTCTTTTGCAGGAAACCTCCAAATCCAACATGCTGGTGCTGTGTCCATTTGATTGATTGATTATGTGCAATCAAGTCTGTGTCAACTCTTAGCAATGACGTAGTTTGTAGAAAATCCATATTAGATAGCACTCGTATGCAGTCACCCATTCCAATATAGACTTAAGCTTTTCCAGCTTAGGTTTTGGGACATGGCACGATTGCTGCCAGAGAATTACAGATAGACCTCTGGGTAATAGTACCATTTGAGTATCTAACACATATTCATAATATGCTAACTTCCACAGAAAAATAAAATAATAGATTTTATTTTTTATGCACTGATGATTTCTAGAACTCATAATCTGATATACATTTAAAAGGGAAGAAATAAATGGGAAACCAGATCATAGTAACACAGTGCCCTCTCTGTCTTTTGTAATTTTAACAGGATGAACATATAACTGAGTGAAGTTCAGGAAAGCTGTTGTCCATAAAAATATTTTTATACAATAGCATCAAAACCTCTTTTTCTATTCTACCTATGAGTTTCATTTCCTGAAGTAGGGAAGAAAATGTTGACCTGTGTTTTGCTTTTTTATGTTAATTTATACGCACATTTCATAAGCTGATACCAGTTGTTTTGTGGGATTTTGAAAGGGATTACTGCTATTGCATGTATGTCTTGAAGCCTCCACACACAAAAGCTTGCATGGATTACATCTTCATTGTTTGTGTAAATTAAGGCCTAGGCAGGATCAGAGAATTATCCTTTTACAACCTCAATTCAGTTAAAAAAATAAGACTCTTAGTAAAGCCCAGTGGCTGAGGAATGCGCTTAAAGTTTAGGCTTATTCTACTTGGATTTGCTGAATTGGATTGTTAATGATGGAGTGGAGTGAAAGGTTATAAATGGAAGTGAACATGTTGTTAATGAGAATGGTCTCAAATTTGCCTGTATGGTACAAGGTGTGAGATTTTATAACATATGTGTAGTGATCATTAATGAAATAGTTAAACAACTATGTTAAATAAATTCTGAGAATTATTATTTCTCCTATCCATCCTTTTGCATTTAAAATTAAACAAGAGACAATAAACATTTGAACAAACCTAAACTAAATTGTGCTACTAGACATAAAAAATATGGAAATGACTGAAGGCATCTACAGGGTGGGAAAGTAACAAAACATGCATTATAACATCATGGTATAAAACCTATGACTTACATGCTTGCACCAAATACAGTGGTACCTTGGGTCACGAACTTAATTCATTCCACAACTCTGGTCGCGACCCGAATTGGTTGCGACCTGAATCAAATTTTCCCATAAGGTTCAATGTAAATACGGTTAATCCGTTCTGAACCATATGTATTTTTTTTTTAAACCATAAAAATATGACACAAAGTACAGTACAGTACAGTATGAAGAGAGAGAACACTAACCTTGCTTGAGGCGTGGAGGACAGGAAGGCGGGTGGGGAGGCGGTTATTGTTTGGAGGGAGAGTCCCCCTCCCTACATGAAGCCACGACCACGTGTGTCAGCAGGGAAAATGGCTGCGGATCCTGTTCATCACCCAATGCGGAGTTTGCAAACGGAAGCAAAATTTTGCGAACGGTGCTGTTCGTGACCCGAATTGGTTGTGAACAGAAGCATTCGTGACCCAAGGTACCACTGTATTGGGGTACAAGTATGTCTGGGAAGAGTTCATTACATCACTGTGCATGTCGTTATTTTGATACAGTCTTGCTTAGCTGTGGATGCCTAAGGATGTGTTAGAAGAGAGTGCACTTTAATCTAGGTTTACTCAACTATAAATTGATATGTACTACTAACAGCTTCATGCAGTATTTATTGCTTCTTGTTACATATGCAAATTCAGCCATATACCCATATATCTTTGAGGTAGAGGTGTTTCACTAAAAGGCACTGCTTAGTCATTCTAATCCAAAGTTAGGGATCTAATCCAAAGTTAGGGATCAGAAGAAAATGGAGAAAGGCTGGTGAAAAGTCACAGGACAGACAAATAGGAAAGCAGTTTTGAAAGGGTTGCTGTTTTGGGGAAAAGTAGAAGGAAAGAGCACATACATGCTGCTTTGAGCTTCCAGATGAAATGCAGGATATAAATCTAATAAATAAAAAAATTAACAGGAAGTTACAGAAAAGTTGTGGGTTCATCTGAAAGCATAATATTTCATCCTCTATTTCCTTTCTTTCCACCATGCTTTTATTTTTTAAAATCTTTTTACAAAGCTTGCTATACTTTTCTTTAATGTATTTGGTTTTATACATCAGATAAAGCTGCCTTTTATTGAGTTCATTTAAATTCTAATTTTTAATTATGATGACCATGAGATGGTGGTAGAGAGAAGTAGTACAGAATATTTTTTATTTTCTATTGTGGTCTTGAAAGGGTATAAACTATAAACAAGTGTTCCTTTTTAATAGTTATCCCTTTCTCTCCCAATATTTACATTTTCCAAAATTATACTGACTTTCAAAATTCAAAATACTGATTTTGAAAGCCAGTATCATTTTGGAAAATGTAAATATTGCAAATTGTAATTGTAATTGTAAATAAAATAATGAAATCATAATTGGGGACAAAATCCTGCCCTTTGAAGCTACTATATCTGAACATCGGTTACAGAACTGAGTATTAAACCCAAATCAGTGTTGTGAATGATTCAGCATTAAAACCTGAGTTACAAACTGAGTCAGATGTTTGACACACGAACCACTGGATATCTGAGCTTTTGTTTAATGTTGATACAAAGTTTGTATCAAAGGTCATCAAGAAAAGCGTAGTGGGATGGATACGCACTTAATATATAAAGTAGAGATTGACAAGTGGCTCTTTTTAAAATAATAGCTCTAACATAAAAACAAGTCAATGAAGACATGATATTTAAAAGCAGATTGTTAGCAATATGTTTGATGAGTTTATTTTGCACAAGTTAATAGAACGCCTATTCCTTTTATATTGGTATTTACTTATTTTTATGACTTTTTCACATTCAGGAACTATACTATTCCTGATTGAGGAATTGAGGTATGAATAATCTGATACTTTGCTAATTATTAATATTAGGGTAAAAATCCTTACCCCAATATGTTGATGGGGTCTGAGATGATAGTGACAGATTAGAAAAGAAATCTTGGAGTTAGAAGGGATAGCTCAGTGAAAAAAATGATCCAGTATCCAGCTGCTATAAAAAAAGGAAATTCAAGGATGGAGGTTGTTATCTTAGCATTTTCTCATTATGATATCATCTGTGGAATATGTCTCTTTACCAGTTTCGAAGGCAGTGGGTAAGACTGCACTCAGGCTCTGCAAGTGACAGTTCTATGGTATAGGCATCTGGTTAACCATTATGGAAACAGATTGCTAGACTAGATAGGACTTTGGTCTGATACAACTTGTGATATTTTTATGTTTGCCCATACTTTCAGGAGAATTTTATCTGTGAGACAGCATAGAATCAATGCTTGTCAATACTTAATCTGGATGCAAGATATAGTCAATGCCATATTTAAGTTTAGTAAGAGCAACTTCACATTATTGCATTATTGTTCTTTTGGATGACTTCCTGAATTGTATTTGCAATCATTGTTTTTGTCAAAGTGATTTCCTTTTATACCTCAAGATTATCCTCAGTATTTTGTTGCAGGGCAGGATAAGGGCATTTCTCCACCACCAATTATTTTGGGATCTTACTGTGATTGTCCAAACTTAGTTAAACTAAACTAAAAAGATTTTTTTAGTTTGAATCAACACAAATGTCAGTTTCTTAGATGACTGAGTTCAAAAGCAAATATTACTTTTCAGGCCATTATATTTAAGAAACCTAAAGTCATCAAAATTTATTTTGAAAATTTTTATCCTAAACACAGCAGCCAATCTACCATATAGCCACATACAGGCAGACATAATTGCTGCTCTAGATCCATAGATTTTATGTAAGATCCCACCAAGTTCTACAATGAATGAGTCATGAATTTGAAATGGGCAACCATACCGAAAGAATGAATGAATGAAGTTTAAGAAAGGAGGTTTTCAAAATTACCTAATATGGAGATGGAAGCTTTCTGCTGTATCTCAAAACCGCCGAGGAGTCAAGCACTTCTGTAAATGTACTGACACTTTCAGAGGGATGGGGCTTGAATCACACTGCCGCAATATCCATCCAGACTTTGACCCATCCTGCAGACACCACTGAAGGCACTTGTCTAAGACTGTTTTCACATATGATGCTAAACTGGTTTTGCACTTTTCACAGTGACCATTCACTAAATCTTCACCCTTATCTTGGAGCCAATCCAATTTAATAAAAATTCCAAGTAAACTTACATATAATGAAATTTTGAAAACACATGGAAGACTTTTCTAGCTATAATGTGCTAGATTGATTTGATTTGAAAAGACCATAAATAGACTCTCTGGCAATTTTTTTAAAGAATTAATAGCAGCTGCTTTGTAAATTTGTGGAGAGTGAAATTCATACTAGTAACACAGCATTGAGTTAGGAATAAGCATTTTTAATTCTTTCCCCTGTGCCATTTTCTGAGCTCTCATTGTTATTTGCCTCATGTACAAAACATAAGAATATTGTGATTTGACATTTGAATGTAAACTTAACAGCATACTAGCTATTATTGTTGCATGTATGTCTGCCCATAGACCTTCTGACATGTTTTTTTTTTTTTAAAAAAACGATCTTGGTCATCAAAGATCAAAGGCAAAGCCCTTTAGGCAAAGCCTTTTAGAAAGAAGAGTCAGTCAAGGAGTGAGATGGATGAGGTAGGGAAATCAGATTCAGAGCCCCAGGAACTATTGAGAAGTGCCATCTTTTTGTTTAGGCTGTAAAATCTCTTTGAAGTGAGTTTCTTTGTATCAGGCCTCAGGAATATACTTTACATTGTTAGTTTTGTGTAAGCTCTTTTAATGGGATTGGTAGGTAACCAACATTAAAGTTGTCTGTTCTTTCCTTCCTCCTAACCAGCCAGGTGTTTGTCTCAATGATGCCAGAAGTTACTAACAGATATTTTCTTGTGCTTCCGGATAAGTTAGATTATATTGCCAACAGTGGGACGACCTGGAGAGCGTTAGGAGGGGGAAGTCTGCTTTAAAATAAAATGCATTTATTTGTTTGCCTGTTTGTAGCATTTTTTTATCCCCTTCATTGCAAGAAATTCCAGAGTGCAAAAAGTGAAGTAAACCCAAGTCCGCAGTGTCAATTCTTCCACTAAATCTGATCTGTTTGTCACAATAGAATACTCTGCAGATGATTACTTTGCTTTTTTGACATTGCATGGGCCAAGAAGACACACACAGATTTCATAAAAACTTCATGGAGGAGTGCAGCTCCTTTTGAATATAACTCTCTGCAGATTGCATTGCATCTTCATTGCTTTTCATAGAGTCCTTTTGAGTCATTCTTGTCCTATTTCCTTTCCGCAGCTAAACGTTACTGTAAAAATTCGAGCCCAACCAGCAGCACAACAAGCAGTTATGCGCCTAGCAGCAGCAGCAATATGAGCTGTGGAGGAGGCAGTAGCGCCAGCAGTACCTGCAGCAAGAGCAGCTTTGACTATACCCATGACATGGAAGCAGCGCACATGGCTGCTACGGCTATCCTGAATCTTTCCACTCGCTGCAGGGAGATGCCTCAGAACCTCTCCACAAAACCTCAGGATCTTTGTTCCAGGGTAATACATTTGCATATTTGTATATATCTCTGTGTGTTATTTCCCAAAGGTCAATCATTCTTTGGTGCACCAATACAGGAATCTTTGATAAATTCAGGAAAGCATCCAATTATGGTTATTTTTTTCCCCAAATGAGCATTAAATCTATTTTGCAGTTTTACTGTAACAATCCAGTAGTTAAATCTGAAACAATCCTATTCAGAATAAGTAGCTTAAAAACAGGCAGCAAAAGTTCAAACAAAAGCTGCTGTATTATTGTTATTAACTATTTTCTGAACAGGTGAGATCTTCTAAGAATATGAAGATTATTTGAGCAGTCCTTCCTACAATATCTGACTAAGTCTGCATCATATTTATTAAGTCTATATCACATTTACTAGTGAGGAATGGGAGGGGTACTTTCAGACTTGCTAGATTCTGTTACAGTAACCTTACAATAAAGATAGAGTTAGTCTTCCTTGTCATGCTTTTTGTCTGGACTACCTCAGAGGGCTAACATATGATGCTTTCTTCATAGAGCTAATTAGCACGTGTTTATATTCACCAGTATAATAGCGGATGGCAGCACTAAGATGACAGGGCTACATCGATTCGTACTTGGTTAGTGCTTGTATGGGAGATCCCAAGGAAAACCCAGTGCTGTAGACTAGATTAGAAAGAGAGAGGGAAAACAAAACAAAAAAAAAACACACAACCCACATCCTGGAATAAGTCAATGACAAACACTTCTATATTGTTGCTAAAAAAACAACATGGATGTGTCTATGTACTCATGCGAAATTGAGCTTGACTTGATAAAGTCCTTAGATACACTAAAAGCACACTAAAAAGATACATAAGTGTGCCCCACAAACATCTGTAACAAACATCAGCCCACTTTATCTTCATCTTGTAAGTTATTTGTGATATTTATGGATACATGGACCTCAGTCAAGACTGCTAAATTTAGGCGGAAATATTCCAGGACAATTGACTTCAATATGTCGTAAGAGAGACACAGATGAAGGCTGAGATTTCACCTAAGAGTTCTTGGAAACGTTTTAAAGTTTACTCATGTGTTTAGTGGATGAAAATTAGAATAGGCAGAAGTATCTTTTTCAATGCTTCTTATTATTTAAAAGTGTTTTCCTCTCTAAATCAAAGGCATTCTTATGATAAAACTTAGATCTTTTCCATAGTTTCTGTTGGGCTTGCAGAGGATCCTCTTCTTGTTTCTGACCACCTGCCCTAAGGTGGCAGGTAACCCCGTGCCTTTCCATGTGTCCTGGAAAGAGGCCTGTTTGTAATGCCAGCCCTTCCCTATCACTAGCTGAAGGGGGAAAAGGGGTGCCTTTTCACACAGCAAATAGAATTAGGTAGGATCTGACAGATGGGCACACAAGTCTTGTTCACATGCTGGGATCAGACCATAAAAGCTGCTCCTCCCAAAGCCATACTGATCCTCTGAAGGCCAATTTTGTTCATATACGAAAACAAGAACTAGTACAATTCTGATTCAATAAATCTCAACCTCATACTGGCATTACAGCCAAAGTATTTATCCTATCCTGTAAGATTTGCATCCATAGCTTGCAGGCTTTCCCTTGCTCTGATTGCACTGCATTGTCTTACACTGCTTTAAAATTACAGTGCTCTCTTAATAACCGCTAGGCAGAAGATGAAAGGGATTAATCGCAAAAAGAAGAGGAAAATAAACATAAATTCTTACAATCGGGATGATATAATAAGATAATTTATTAAGACTGAAAAAGAAAACACATTTTAAACGTATTTCACTGTGAAGAAACGTCATTCTTTTTAATGTCTTGTAATTATTTGTTGCTTGTATAAAACCCTGGTAAAGCTGTGCTTCCCTCATGCGGCCACTAGAGGGCCGTGCAAACAAACAGTTGAGGGTGAATCATGTTTCTGCAGTTCTAGGCCTGCTCTTTCAAAGAGGAAGAAAGGTGTTTTTACGTTTTTATTTCATTTTTCCAGTTTTCTAGAATGAAAGTACATGGACGGTGCGACTGTGGAAGTAAATATAAGAAATAGCATCTCTTGAGTCAAATCGAGATTCTATTATTGTTCAGTTTTCCCCTCAGTTCACTTTATTATTCCTTAAAAAAGAAGGTTGGCTCCCCCCCCCCCCCCCCCCCGATATGAATAACTTCAACCTTATTTAGGAACAAAAATTAGATTAGATTCGTTTAAAAGAAAGAAAGAGGGTTGCTTTTTAAAATCAAAATGGTATTACGCCACGTTCAGTCATTAAGAAGGATTCATCCAATGGAACTGATTAGGAAAGATCTTCTGGTAGAATAGTGATGTATGGTTTGTTTCGGTAATAAGAATGGGAAAAGATTTTCTGTGGGACAGCCTTTTGGAAGCTGTAATGAGGAAAGCACGTGGCTGGAAAACAGTCCTTCCCCTTTAGGCTGGGAACAGGATTTCTGAGGTAGGATCTTTTTTGAAAGATGGGCTACTTCCGTCCTTTGGCTTTAACACCCATCTCTTGGCACCCCCAGACTTGTCACCTGCGAAGAAAGGCTTGACAGAAATGCTATTGTTGCTCCACGTAGAAAAGGGCAAAGTGAGAGGGAAAGGCAGGCGGAAAATGCCTCATTTTTCCTCCGCCTTTCCTCAGTCGCTACGGGGAACACAGGGACCGGTTTCTCTTCCTCAAGCTGAAAGGACTCCCCAGACCGACTTTGTGGAGCGCACATTTCAGTTTCTGTGCCTCTTACTGGTTGAGCTTGGTATCGTCTGCACTGAGGACTTGGAAAAAGTTTCTTCTTCTTTCCTGATTCTGTAGCTGTTGACTTGAAAAAGGCTTGCTATTTTTTCTGACCTTTAAAATTGATACTGTCCAGTGGTTCTTTTTCAGTTCTTGCCTTAAGAAGTTGCTCCAAGTCAAACCAGAACCATGTAGATGTTAATTCAAAGAATTGGGCACATCAAGAACTCAATCAGAAGGGTGAAATCAGTCCTAGCGAAATATTTTCCAAAGATTTCTTTTATAATGTTTTAACACTGCTGAGGAATGAAACTGTTTGTGGGTAGTTCATTTTACTGAAGAAATATTGATGGTGGTGAGCTGAATTGTCTTCTTTGGTATATATGTTGTGTGTGTGTGTGTGTTTTTAAAACAGAACCCTGATATGGAGGTTGATGAAAATGGGACGTTGGACTTGAGTTTAAACAAGCAACGACAGCGAGATGGCTGCTGCACCATCTTGACGCCGCTGGAACCGATGTCACCACAACAACAGGCTGTGATGAATAACAGGTGTTACCAGCTGAATGAGAGTGACTGCTGGGATTTGCCTGTGGACTACACAAAAATGAAGCCTAGCACGATAGATGAAGATGATTCCAAGGAAATTAATGTAGGTTTCTTTCATCTCCAGCATTGCTTTCAGCTATTAGGTTTCCAAAGACCGCTGAGGTGAAATGCATTAGTAACAATAGATTGTACAAAGATACTTTCCTGTATATAATTTTTTTAAAAATGTTGATTGAAGCGTTTCATTATGTATTTATTTATACTAGGAATGTGTTCAGCTGGTCAAGGTATAATTAACTTAAATCCTTTTCGGAATTGGCGCTTTCATTTGTCCAGTAATGTCACAGTTCAATGGTAGCCTATCGAATTCAAGGATATTTTTGGAAAAGCTGAGGAATGTTTAGGCAAGAATTAGTTAGTTAGTGAAACAGAAGCCATGCCTCATGTGTAGTATTTTCTTTGTCTTTATATTGGGGGAATCTGTTATCTATTCATTTTAAGCTAATATATGAACAAAGCAAGGAACAAATGGAATTATATTAATTCTTTGTTTTTGCTACTGTGATAACTACAAAATTAAAAAATAGTAGTAAAGACAGAAGTGCCTTGTTATGTGGCTGTATTTTACCTTTACGCTATCAGTAAGAAAAGCGTTGAGACAATAAAGTTTCCTCCTATTCCTATAGTGGGGACCAGGTGACTAGTTTGCTGGTGCCCTTGGCCTCAAGGTGCTGACGTTTAATGCCAGATCTGTTTGTGACAAGACCACCTTCATCCACTATTTGGCGTTGGAGGAGGCAGCAGATCTAAATGCTTTACTAAAATTTGGCTGGGTAAAGGTGACAATGTCATCCTGTCAGAAATCTGCCCAGCTGGGTTTTAGACTTTTGTTGATTAAACTGAATGATGAGTTTTTATATTCTGATTACTGGGATGAAGAGATTTTTTTCTTTTTCTTTTGAAATACTAGAGAAGTTGTTAAGTTACTGAAGTTGTTTATACTTGTCCAGAGAGAGGGGGGAGTAATCTTTTATATATTCTCTTTTACTTTTCTTTTTTCTTTCTTTTTTCCAGCTCTTTGCACTTCTCTTTTTCTTTTCTTTACTTTTTATATTTTCTTTAGTTTGTATTAGTATTTTATCTTTGTATATGTAAACTCTAGTAAAATTGTTATTAAAAAAAAGAAATCTGCCCAGCTGGGCTTCAAGTCCTTCAGCAACCTTAATGCCAAGGCCAGGGAGAGGGTTGGCTTTGATTGTAAGAAACAGGGACTCCATTCTTCAGATAGTGGGTTGTGAGTGCCTATATGATTGCTTGGGTTGTAGATATTAGCTTGGGATCCTGTTGGTGTACCAACTACCCTATTCCCTGAGCTCGTGGAATTGGTCTTCAAGAGGGTGGCAAAGAACCTCCACCTTTTAGTGCTGGGGAACTTAACTTTCCTCCCCTGGAGGAAGACTCTGGCAAGGCTTGGGAACATGTACTCCATGGCAACCATGGGCTTGTCTCAAATAATCATGGGCCCAACACTTGTAAATGGTAATATATTAGACTTTGTTTTTGTCTCAGAGCAGATATTAGATGATCTGGAGATGGAGGGGGTTCCATTACCCATTGCCATTGTTAGATCATGCCTCGATCCATGTAAAATTGTTAGCCACTTTGACCTCCTTGGGGCCAGGGGATCTGTTTGGATAGTCCTCCCCAGACACATAATGGATCCAGCTGGCTTTCAAGGGTATTTGGGGAATTTCCCAGCTCTCTGGCAGGCAGTTCTGTGCAGTGCCTGAATAACTGGCAACTGCCAATGGGAGACAAATGGGCAGGCATTGAAAAATACTGCTCGTGATCAGCTTCTTTCTGGGGCTGAAAAGAAAAAGAATCTATCTTACCCTTGGTTACACTACCAACTACAGGAATATCTATGTCAATGCATATCAGCAAATTGAACTGAATGTTTCCACATTCAGTACCTTGAGAACATATTTGTTAATAGGTATTGTAGTTAGTAGTATTTGAACGGTTACATGTTATCCATACCTATATACAATATATTTTATCCAAATTCTTTGTAAATCATTTTCTGCTATCTTTTCATGGAGTCTTGTATATGAACCATACACCCATATCTCAAACAGATTTCTGATAAACCATTTAGACAAATGTATTCTCAGTTATACAATTAACATTGACAATAAGGTGTCAGCTTTTGTTCCAGCATAAGATTGCTTCCTCATGGCAAAGTTTCCATGTGGCTCTCATAATATCTGTTGGTAGTCTATCACAAGGATTGGCACTTTATACTGTACATTAAGTGCCCTTAATGGAACTATTCCTTTGTGGGTACTGTGAACACAGAAGCTTCCAATGTAACACCATTATTCCATGTGGTGCACCATCTTATAAAAGTTATGGTAACCACATGGTGCTCTTACCAAGTGGCATGAATTTGAAATAGCACTTACCTTAATGAAATCATGTGCTGTACGAAGTAACCATGAGAGATATGCAGAATGTTGGTTCATGCAAACCATTCCTTTCACTGCAATACAAGAATGCTATCTGCACTGTAAACATTTCAAAATGGTTATTTGTGGACCTTTTCTCTCCAGAAAGGTCCTTGACTTGATTGGAAATTTTTAGTGGTAGGCACTATGGCATTCTATTAAATGTAGTTTCTGTCTTACCCTTCATTACAGCCAGAAGACTTAGATCCTTTCCAAGAGGCATTAGAAGAAAGAAGGTATCCTGGGGAAGTCACCATCCCAAGTCCTAAACCCAAATATCCTCAATGCAAAGAGAATAAAAAGGATTTAATAACGTAAGCATAATGTGAGGTGAAATTATTTTTTACTCCTTTTTAACCTTATCTTTCTCTTGTTGTCTTATCTGAATAAACAAGTACATATATGCCTTGCAGTATGAGCATGCAGCATTTGCAGCATATAAATGTTTCAGATTGTCAGTTAAGTTTAAGTGATGAAGCTGCTTGTCCCTAATGATGCTATATTGTACTGAGATGCCATTTTCATTGAATTTTGTTCATTTTGCAGCTTTTCTGATAGGATGCTTAAATCCCCCTTGCAGACATTGCAGCTAAACTGGAAACAATGAAACTTTTAAAAGTTTTTTTTAAACATACTTACTATTTTGGCTGTTTTTTGTTTTTGTTTGGTGGCAGATGTCCAACACCAGGGTGTGATGGGAGTGGTCATGTGACTGGTAATTACGCCTCACATAGAAGGTGTGACTTCATTTTTTTCATGGTGGATTCTGTCTTTTCAATTTATTGTTTTCAGCTTACCTCAACAATGCTGTCAAAGTAAAAATGTTGAACTATGTGTTAACCCTTTGAGTAATAAATGTTGATCTTAAAAGCATGCTAATTTGTGTGTTGTATAAACGTCTTTTTTCTTTTAAAACAACTAAAATTTTGAAATTCTTACCTTTTTAAAATAGTTAACCCATGGATCACTAATTTTTTTTTATACCTATAAGCTTGTTTTTAAAAAAATCTATACATTTTATAGTTAAACATATTCAGAGGGTTAACTTATATTACAAAATGTAATATTGCAGCACTTGCCCGCCCCATCGCTTTTCTGCATTATAATTTTTTAATTTAATTTTTAAACGTTGTGTTTGTTTGGAAAATCTTGGCTTAAAAGAATATCAACTTACTTGAATGTCCTGACCTGTTTTACAGTCTGTCTGGCTGCCCGCTGGCTGATAAAAGTATTCGAAGTATGCTGGCCACAAGCTCACAGGAACTCAAGTAAGATATGATGAAAGCCATTCCTTTAAAAAAAAAATCTTAGTATTTACAAACAGAAGTTTCTGGTTTATAAAAGGACACTCTGTTAGGCAGCCAATCATAGCATAGATAAGGTGGATAGAGATTTATGGGCATTTTAGATATGCCAATGCAAGAAAGACTGAGGTATAACCATTTAAGAGGCATCTGTGGACATCTTGGAACTGAAATATAAAAGGAACTTGTCAAATGAAGTGATAAAACTACTAACGAGAGTTCAGGGTTTTTGAATGCCACTTTGCTGGGGCAAACCAACTGAGAATTTCGTAAGCTTATAATGAATAGTTATCAACACAGATAAATAGTAGCTGGTCCATTATATGATTTTCAAGTGAAAGGAAGAAAGGTAGCCAAAGAAGTCTTCAAGTCTGACAAATTGTGAATCGTAGCATGTTTTTTTTTCAGTTTTTAATTGTTATATTTGCAGAATAGCACTTGAAGTTATAATAGCATACTATAATGCTAGCTTATGTCTCATTGATTAGATGGTTCCACTGTAAATATCTAAAGCCAGATTTCAAAAAAGTTGGATCTTTGAGTGAAGTTCAAATTTTTGAATAGAGTGCAAAAATAAAGAAGGCATAAACACTAAGAGAAGGAATAATCTGAGGGTTTTTGCGGATTTAAGTAAGGTAGGGTGGAAACATCCCTATATGATGCGTAAAAAAACTTCAGAATCCTCTATAATTTGTAGGAAGAACTGGAATGACAGAAACATTGCTGTTTCTGATACCATTATTGTGCCTTGAATTGTACTGCCACCCAAGCAGACATCAAGTACGCCTGTATGATCTTGGGAAAGATAAGGACACAGAAAATGACATCGTTGCAAATACTAAAAGAAAACAATATTAAACAGTATTAAAAACAGTACAATATTAAAAACAGTATTAAAAAGAATTAAAGAGGTTGTGGAAGAAGTATGAAATTTTCTTTAGCAACTACCAGACTAAAAGAAAGAAAGAATTCTGCAAAAGGAACAGTTAGATTCCAAAAATGTAATCTCAGTTCAAGCAATCCACTAAGGAATTTGGCATTTTTTGTTTAATCTAGGCTCCACAGTACAGAAATAAGCTGAATTGGTTTGCAAATAAAAACACCCAGGAAAATAAGGGCTGCTGTAGTTCAAAAAATTAGGCCAAGATAGTCTGAAATCAAGGCGGCATAGGATGGTGCTTTTACATTCTGATTTATCTTGCCAGACTGAGCTACCAGGCACTCTAGTAAATTTACCAAGAATGAGAAGTAAAACAGATCCCCTTTGCTTCCTGAGGTCAACTGTTTAAACTTCAGGTCTTCTCTGAAGTTTGAGAGATTCTTTGGAGCATATGGGGATCCATAGATGGGAAGTTCTATTGCAATGCTTGCTCATGAAACCATGCAGCATTTTAGGTAACTCAGTACTTTCTAAATTAACTCTTTACCAACAAACATTGCTCTTTATTAACAAACAAAAATAAATTAAGGTTGGCTTATTTTTAAGCAAAGCAGTTCAGAGGCACTAATGGTTTGCTGCTTGAAAATTTGCATTTTGCTTTTATTTATGCTGTTAATCTTTCCATATTGTGAAATTGGGGCAATATCCCATCATTTATAACAAATAAATAAATAGCTGTCAGGTGACCTACCTTGGCTTGCACTGAACGTCCAAACCAATCATCCCACAAATATACAGCATGTTAACCTCCTGCTCCCATGTAGAGTCAAATGGTTTACTCTTGCTGCATCCCAAGCCACTTCCTTCATACCTCCGGTCTCACTTTTACTTCTTCATGGCTTTTTGAGAATTCTCATATTGCCTCTCCTGCCTCAGAGTATAAAACCAACATAGAAGCCATAGTTTCAGGCCTCTACCTACAAAGTCATGGGCAGCATAATCCCAGCTGGAATCCTACATTTATCTCTCCTGCTGCTATTTGCTCATATTTTCTGTACGTGCAAGCTAGACACATTTATATAGTGTAGGGACAAATACTTGTTTTTTCATGTTCGTAAGTCACCATGTTTCTTAGCCAGATGAATCAGCAAGATTATGAACTTTCAAATCAGAACAGTCACTACAGTGAAGAATATTAAACAGAAAGGAATACAAGAATGGGATGCAACTGTCTACCAAAAACTTTATTTGCATTTGCTGTAACAAAATAAATAAGCAAGAGAGAAATTTTTAATCAAGATTTTAGTACCAGAGCTAATAACTTCAATAGCACGTTCTAGTCTTTAGGAGATCTCATGGATAAAATCATACAGTAAATGCATTTATAAATGGGAACATTTTGGTATCTCTGGACCATGCCTTATACCTATGATGAAAAATGTAAGAATGTAAAATAATTTTGACGTGGATCCTATTGGTAATAGATTTGGGTTGTTTACTTCCAGCAGATTCATAGTAAAATTAATGACAGCTCATTTTGAAAATGATGCTTACTCCAGAAAAGCTTTAAAAATGGAATTGGTTCCATTTTAAAATTTAAAAATTGTTTCTTTTGCATTCCCAAAACTATAGAACATCCACCCATTTGCCAGAAACATTGAGGGAGGCTTTAGGTTAATAGATATCTGAGATTCAAAGCAAGCAATTTGGGGGGCAGAACTGTTGAAGCAGAAACAGGAGCGTTATTTGGTCCTTTCTAAAGTTCTTTTACTTCTCCCTCACATAGCGCTTACCTGCTAGTATTATAGCAAAATATCCACTTGTTTATTTTTTGCTCCCTACAACTAACTTTGTCCTTCCTTTTTTAACATATAAAGGTGATGTGTTCCTATTTAGTTTATACAAACTGGATGGAAGAAATTGAGTTTTATTTTTTAAAACTAGAACATACCATAAGAACAATGTAGAAAATACCATTTTTCTATTTCCAAGTGAAAAATTGGACCTTCCTTCCTTCCTTCCTTCCTTCCTTCCTTCCTTCCCTCCCTCCCTCCCTCTTTCTCCCAGTCGCATTTGTCCCCAACTATACAGGAAGAGAAGGGAGAATAGAATATATTTTTTCTACTTCCTGTGAGGATGGTTTCAGCTTGTCTTGCTCAATAGGTGTCAGTGTGACTTTGAATGAATATTATTCACTTTTTTGCCTTGGTATGTTGTTCCCCAACCCTTTGCCCTCCAGTTCTGTTGCATGGATCTATAATTTCCATTATTCCTAGCCAGCATAAGCACTCTACTCCAATATATCTGGAAGGCACCAGGCTAGGGAAGATTGAACTCAGTTTGGAATGGAGTTTTGCTTTGCTGGAGACCTCTCTTTCCTGTTAGGTGCAATCTGAGTGTGTATTGCAGCTTTAGTATTTACTTTTGCATTTGTGCATGTGTGTGAAATAGACTTTCCAGTGTTCCAAAGTTTTTGTTGCCTGCTGTACATTTATACTAATGATATGCCATATAGATCTACTTGTTTTCAAAAATGTGCTGCCTTTAGGGCTAAGGACCAAATTTGTCCTTTGAGTACCATATAGGGAGACAAATTTCAATTTGAAGCTTATATATATGATTTTGTTGCATGTTCAGGTAGTCCCCACTTAATGATGGCAATTGGGACCAGAATTTCTGTTGCTAAGCCATGTGGTAGTACAGCACAACATCACATGACTGTGCCACTTAGCAATGGCAGTTTGGACAGTCTCCAGTTACTGCTGTTAAGCAAGGACTGTGTGGGTTGTTAAGCAAGGACCTCACATGATCATGACTTCCAATTTCCTGCTGGCTTCCCTATTGACTTTGCTTGTGGGAAGCTGGCAGGGAAGGTTGGAAATCTCGTGATCGTTCACCTGGCTGTGGGATGCTGTGAAAGTTGAAAATCCAGGCCAACTGCTGAGCACCTGGATCACAATCACGTGACTGTAGAGGCCTTGCGACAGCCAGAACTTCGAGGACCAGTTGTAAGTACCACTTGTTCAGCACCATTGCAAGTTTGAATGGTCTCTGAATGAGTTGGCGTTAACCAAAGACCACCTGTATTATTTTATTTAATTTGATCTAGCTAAATAATATCACTGTCCTTTTTTGCATTGAGATTGTTCATTACAGAACAATAGGGCCAGGTTATCTGAGGGACTGCCTATCTCCCATGGTTTCTACCAGCAGAGTAACTGCGCTCCAAGTCCCTTAGATTAAACAGTGCCACCTGTCAGGATCCAGGAAGCCTTCTCTGTTGTGGTGCCTCCTCTCTGGAATGAGATCCCCTCTGAAATCTGTATGGCTCCCACCTTGATGGTGTTCTAGAAAGCCTTGAAGATCTGGCTAGATCTGAAATACAGATACAGGTCTTGGGCTAGGATGGATGGGCCCCCTTGTTGGTGGTTCAACAGTAATCTATGTATCTCATTATGGTTTTAAGACGTTGTACATCTTTTTATGCTTTCCATTAACATTGGATTTTCTGGTCCATGTAAAATATATAAAAATATAAAATTTAACTTAAATTAAAATTCAGTTTAAACAACATCAAAATAAAACCAAAGATTTGCATTGCATTCACATTTCTCTTTGAAGAGAAAGTAATCCTAATATTTAGAGTAAGTAAATCACTATGTGCACATTCTCCCAAGATAATATACAGAAGTTCAATTTTCAAGATTAAACAGATAAAGAGAACTATGTGTAGGCATATCTAGTTCTGCACAGAGTGACCAACTAGATAGAGTAGAAAGCTCACAAGTTGATCTGGATAGGTCCATCAGCCAACATCCTGACAATGGGAGTTGCTTTAATTGCATCAGGTTTAATACCAGGATGGACAAAGAGAAACAAGATGGGGTGGGAAAGGAAAAGCACCATCCCTCTTTTCTCCCCCTCAAAACAGACCTTCATCCCCTCCCAGCCCTGCAGATGGAATAAGTTCCAGAGGTGGCCCTGCTAGCTATTTGCAATGATATCCAAACCACCAACACTGAAAAGATAGGGGAGGAAATGGATCTTTATGTACCCATAAATTAATTTGGATTCTTAATATATATCTCTCAATCTTACTATAAGCAACAACAACAAAATTTATAGTAGTTGAACTGTAACAGATCATGATCTAATGGTTTATAGCAATACAATGCAAGTTTCCACCAAAAAAGAAAAAGAAAAAAAACCAAGTTGGTCTGGACAGGATAGCCCACTTCCACTGCCACTTCCCAGCAACCAGAACTTAAGGCATGTTGTCTGTGATTCAAGAGATAATAAACAGCTATCTACCTTAGCAATCACTGATTGCCTGATTGTCAATGAATATGTCCAGTCCTTTTATAAAGCCTTCCAAATTGAATATTATTACAATTTAATACTGATCATATGCAGTATCAGAAAAGACTTCCTTTGGTCAATCATGAACATTCCTGTATTCAGTTTCAGTGGATGACCTCAAATTCTAACATTATGAGAATGGAAGAAAATCTTCCCTATATTTATTACCTGTGCCTGTGCCATGAATTACTTTATATAATTTAATCATCTCTTACCCTCCTTTGTTCTAAGATAAAGAACCACAGTTGCTGGACCTTGCTTGTACATTGATCTTAGAAACTGAGAGACTGTGAGTTCTAATTCCACCTTAGGCACAAAGCCAGCTGGGTGATCTTGGGCCAGTCACTCTCTCTCAGCCATAGGAAGCAGGCAATGGCAAACCACTTCTGAAATCTTACCAAGAAAACTGCAGGGACTAGTCCAGGCAGTCACCAGGAGTAAAAAACTGACTCAAAGGCACAAAAACATATTATCTGAAGTTACTGGATTACTAAAGGTTGTCTACAAAAGATATAGGTCTTTATGATTTTCAGTAGTGATGATATGTTTATTCACCATGTGAGAGATAAGCTTTTAAACCAGACAAACTTCTATGGTTTGTTCATAATTCAGTTACTGAGTTGAGGTTTCCTTTTTCATTTACAGTTTGGTTACAGTTTTAACTCCTTTAAAATATGTCAGGATGATAATAAGTCTTTAGATGAACATGCTTAAGTCCATTTCGTATTTGGTGATGCTAATAAAATAGGACCCAGATATCAGTACTAATATGATAATAAGATCTGAATACATGGTGGCTACCATTAGTTATTTCTAGTTAATGCAGTATATAGCTGAATTCCTGAACTGCTTTAATTAAAAGAAACATTCTGATCTTGAGTGTGTACATCTAAAAACCTATAGTCATCCTGCTTTTGCCACCATATGGAATGTTTATATGTGGTTTCTGAAATGTTCATGTTTGTATTCACATACAAAACTTTTGAAAATTTTGGAAGTTTCAAGGGCAATTTTGATGTGTCCCCAAGGACATATTTTCTTGACTCCTTTAGCTGATAGTTTTAATCCTGCTTCAGTTATGTGCAGTTAAGCTTGCTGTCTCTGAAAGTACATTACTGCTGTCAAGATTAAAATTCAGTATCTGAACCTGATATATAGATACAAAAGCATATACAGTGGTACCTCGGTTCACGAACGCATCTGTTCACGAACAATTCGGTTCACGAACAGCTCTGGCCGCAAAAATTTGCCTCCATTCGCGAACGCCGGATCGGGTGACGAACAGGATCCGTGGCCATTTTCCCTCCTGTGACACGTGGTCGCGGCTTCCTGTAGGGAGGGGGACTCTCCCTCCAAGCAGTAACCGCCTCCCTACCCGCCTTCCTGTCCTCCACGCTGGGAGTTGCGTCGAGCAAGGTTAGCTTTCTCTCTCTTCGTACTGTACTTTGTGTCATATTTTTGCGGTTTTTTTAAAAAAAAACATATGGTTCAGAACGGATTAACCGTATTTACATTGAACCTTATGGGGAAATTTGACTCGGGTCGTGACCAGAAATTGGTTGGCAACCAAATTTGGGGTCAGAACGGATTAACCGTATTTACATTGAACCTTATGGGAAAATTTGATTCGGTTCACGGCCATTTCGGGTCGCGACCAGAGTTGCGGAACGAATTAAGTTCGTGAACCGAGGTACCACTGTATATATAGTATTTTATATTTTATTTAGCTCTTGAGTTATAAAGTATGTATGATCTAGGATGAAAAATCACCATCTTGCCAAAATTCTATGCAAAACAATAGTTGTTTGATTCCTGAATAAATTTACAGATACTAGAAAATGTCTTATATAGCATAGTATAAAATGGTTGCAATCAATTTAGAATGATAAAGTTAGTGACTTTCAGTCTCTGTTGGCTCTGCGGAACTCTTTCAACATCCTATGGACCACAGGTTGCCAAACTCTTCAGTTCATCAACCCCTTCATGAAGTTTCAGATTGTTCATCGACCCACAAACATTTATTATATGAAAAAAAATTAATAAATGCTACTTTAACTAATAGTACTACAAATAATAATATTAGACCCCTTGGATAGTCCCATCAACCTTTGGGGATTGATACTGACCTCTTTGGGGAACCCTGCCATAGACTAATAGCACACCCATTCTCTGCCAAAATCACAGAGATGGTACTAAAATGATTAGTGGATGTGGAATTGTGATTTAGTGTTGGAAAAGTGAAAAGAAAAGAAAGGAAAACCAAGGAAAAATGACATGAAATATCCTGCAATTAATCGAAGGCTGAGTTTTCCACATTGTAAAATTTTGTTAAAAGGTTAATATTTTTCTCATGAGGTTGGGGTTGGGGGTGGATTAGCTTGCCTTGGGTATATTTTTTAATTAGAATGGAGGAAGAATTCTGTAGCATCAATATTACCCTATAAAATTTTTCACTGTACACTAGAATGCCTGGCACACTTGTGGACTTCTTTTTTCAGTAAGGGAAGTTTATCCAAGCCCAGAATGCACATTCCAACAAACCAAGTATTCCTTAATGTTGGCAACAGCATGCTGGGAATAAAGTTACTTAGCATAGCTTTTATTTTGACTCTATGTATACACACACACATTCATGCATACATACATATGATTTCTGGACAAAGTTATCTGTGTGAAGAGCAATATAAAAATACAATAAAATTTGAAGTACATGGAGTCCCTGGATTAAGAACCCCCGTTTTAAGGACAACCTATAGTTAAGAACAGAGCCTACTGTAGCAAAATTCAAGTTAAATACACACTGGTTCGAATTAATTACACAACACTACTTATGCAGTATTATACAATAATACTGTTTTGGCTTACATACAAATTTGACTTAAGGAAAAAGCTTGGGAACAGAACTTGTTCTTAAACTGGGGACTACCTGTACATAGTCCTAATATATTCTGAATACTATGTTGATGGTGAGGGTATCATTCTGAGCCAAATATTTTATAAGACTTCATTGTTAATAAAATCTGTAATACATGAATAATAAGATATTAAATGGCTTTTCATTGTTTGCATAACAGTAAAGTCTCTATCTGAAAATCTAGGTGCTGGTAATGTGATTTGATTCAAGCTATTGCTCCTTTCTCATTCTAGAACTACATGCTCATAAAGATATTTATATATGTAGACTCTTTTCAGATATTACTGGAAAATGGGTGAAAAGGGCTATTGGGTTGCATGCACAATCTGTATCATGTCTCATCCTGGATAAGGTATCAGGTTTCTCAACTACAGAGAATACTTAACACTTTCACTAAATATTTAGAATCTTGCTTTAAAAAGTTCTGCTCAATACTGAGGTCTCTATCTAGCGTAGATCCTCATGCTGCTTCAAAGGCCCCCTCACATAACTTCCTCAAACTGTTGTGGTTCATTGTTTGCTATCTCCTACTTTTATTTTTTATTTATCAAATTTATTTATTTATCAAATTTATATGGCTGCCCATCTCACCAGAAGTGAGATTTTTCCCAACTATCTTCCTTAAAAATGTAACATCTGATAGGTAGGAATATGGGAACTTTAAATATGAGATCTGGATTTGTATATAACAATTCCCACATATTGTACTCTAAAAACCAGCAAAACACTATATTGTTAATTTTAACTGGATTACTTAATGAAAACAAATAAAGATCAGTGGGATTTATTCCAAAATAAATGGATATAGGAATGCAACTGTAGGCAATTTGCTATTTTCCTTAAATGTTTGCAAAATATTCAAATCTCCATGGTGAGGATTTTATGAGTATTGCCTTTATTTACCATAGCTATATTATTTTGCATGTTCGTTAATTTAATAAGGATCACACCTGAAACAAATTTAAGATTGCACTGAAATGCTATATAGAAATTAATTACTTTGTTTGAAACAAAGATTGCAATAAAAGAGGCCATGCATCATTTGGGGATTATTTCTCTGTTGTCAACATGTCTTACTAAGATCTCTTTCCAGATCTTATAGCTTAGCAGATATACCTTCTTAACCATTCAGCATTCTGAACATTCCAAAGTAAAGCAGTACAGGTATTCTTGTTCAGCGACTGTTCAAAGATATAACAGCACTGAACAAGGGGACTTACAACTGTTCCTCATAGTCGCAGCTGTCGCAGTGTCCCATGGTCATGTGATCACCATTTGCAAGCTTCACAGCCAGCTTCCAACAAGCAAAGTCAAAGGGGAAGATGGCAGGAGGTTGCAAATGGCAATCACATGATCACGGGACACTGTGACCATGCAGGATTCACCTAACAACAGCAACTGGAGCTGCTGCAACTGCCATCATAAGTTGATGCCATTAGGCGAATCCTGCATGGTCACAGTGTGATGTTGTGCTTTACGACCGGGTCACTTAGTGATAATTACAATAGTTAAGCAAGGACTACCTGTAATGCCACATTAAGATATTATAAAAGCAGTCTCAAATACAAGCATAATTATTGTGAAGTAGCTTTTAATTATTACAAATGCAGTTGCTTTTGAGGTCTCATGTTTCTATTTTGTACATTATGACATATCTTCTTTTTGTAGAATTTATATAATGCACACCGTACACGTACTATTTTGATAGTTCCAGTGGAATGTTTGTATATGTGATTTCTATTTTACTATTGTTGTTATTATTAACAACTTGTAAAAAATAGTTTGAGTACAAAATATTTGATTATTCTGACCCTTGTTTAGCATAATGGACTTACAACTTCTGTAGTCTGTCGATTTTATTAATTATATACTCCTTTTTATGTGTAAGCTACCTGGGGAGTTATCCTAAATAAAATGTAGCATTATCATCATAATCTCTGTAATTTAATTGTGCAGTCTTAAAACCAGCTTCAGAACAAGTGGGGCTGATTGATTTTAAGATCTGTTAAACCAATAGTTCACCTTAGGTCAAATATACTCATTAGAATTAATTAAAATATGATAAACAATAACCACAGTCATAAACTCTATATTGCATAGCAGAAATCTTTATTATTTCCTGAGGAAGGTATCTCAAAATCTCTCATCTAGAGGAGATTGTAACAAGGAAATTTGGAGATGAAACACAGAGGAAACTGGAAAAGAAAATATCCCTTGATTCATATAAAAACAGCTGTTTATCATAGTTAGTCCTATTTTATTATCATTTACATTTAATGAAAAGTTTGGGATCTAGCAGCTATAAAAGCCCTCCTGAGTTGTAGAATTGTTTAAAAAGTCTATACTTAGACACCAAGAGATTCTATCAAGGAGAAAATCTACTGTTCTGAATTCCAGCCTACTTTTCCAAAAGGTTCTGTTCTGAGTCATTTATTGAAAACAGACATCCTAGAGAAATTATAGACTTCATAACAGAATATTGATGAAAAGCTTCCTGCACCCTATATACAAAGAATGATCTCAACATTTTTCTGTAAATACAGTTTCTCAGGCATATGAGAGAGGTTGTGCTGCAATCCAGGTTTCAAGGGCAAAATGTGATTCAAAGCATGCATGGCCATGCAGCTGCATCTTTTCCTGTGCTTGTGTGACTACCCACCACATCTGTCATGTAATATTGGTTTAAGGTGTTTCTGACATATGCTGTGTGTGTGCCCACAAATGCTTTGAATCACATTTTGCCATTTGTATCCAGAATTCCGCACCCTCTAGTATGACATACTGTGTAGAAAACCATAGTTAACAAGATATTGTTCCACTGAATTTAGTTGAAGTTATGTGTCTGTGGAGGTCAACTGGGCTTTATTTTGAAAATTCTTCAAATTTTTTAAAATGATCTTAATTTGGGCTCTGAAGTAACGAAACCATATTCAAGTTTACCCACACTATGGAAGCTGATTGTATAACTTTTGATCAGTCACTCTCTTTCAGCCAAAGTGGCAAGATTTTACAAAGTTGTGATTGTTGGGGGGAAATTGGGAAGGATTTTCTAAATCTAACCCTTCAGATTATATAAACATTTCACTAGCATAGAGAAAAATGCAGTAGATCTGAATTAAGACAGCAACACTGGGGAGGCCGGGGCCTATTGTTCCCATGCAATTTAAGCATACCAATACATCTATTAAACTAACTTAAAAAAAAATAGGTAGCTGTTATGGATAAATACTTTCCATCATCAACTATTGTGTATTTTTGCTATTGTAATACTGTAGTTCTATGTATCTCATTGTTTTCTCCCTTTGTACAATTCTGTGTTTATAACATTTCTGGTGTATTTATGAAAACATTGTATTATAATATGTACAGTTTGTCTTCTTAGAGGAAGAGTTTTCCTTAGAGGAATGACCCCTCATGTTGTAACTTCTGTTTCTATTAAAAACTTTTTGTTTGTAAGTAAAATCCATAGATATGATTGATGACAAAGTGGAACATTTTCATATACAATGGTTTATCTTTTCTTAAACATTTCAGTTTCTTATTATTTTACACAGAGCATGTTTAAGATACCTTATAGTATACTATGCCTTGCATTTATTTTATTTATATTTTTGTTATAATTTATTCTGTGTTATGTTTTTTGGTTCTAAAAAGGCCACTATCATGGTGAACAGTCATTGATAGAATAATTCTCATTTATAAAGAGTCTAACATTTTAAACTCACTGTGAATCATACTTTCATTGGTTATTCTATTTATATACCATATTCAACAATATATTAAAATATTGTGCCAAAGGTTTCAGTGTAATTTCTAAAAAGAAAGAAAATATAAGATAAAACACCAGAGTTCAAATGCCAGTGAAACTTTCCTTCTTCGTGCAGAGTACCCTTTAGTGCAGCCAGGGCAAGATGGGAAGGACACAACCCTTCTTTCTTATCTTCTGCAATCCTGCAGATGCTCAAGTGTCCCTGCAGCTGAAGCTGCTTATTCATCTTGAAACATCTTGTTTGACAATAAATTTCAATGAAAAATTAAGAGCCTTATCACAAGGATGTTATCACAAAGTCTTTTGATTTTGCAGCAAGCAAGGTTTCAAGACATAATTCAGTTAGGTTCATGGCTCACACTACCACATTAACCACATAAAAGTGCTGTTACCATTGTAACTTACTATTTTCTTGTCTAATCCATTCTGGAAACCCTCTTTTGCAATGCCCTCTTTTTCTGCATCTGCAGGGAAGACTGTTATATGTCACTAGTAGGGAAATGGGCTCAGTCAATTTTCCTTACACTACTTAAGGTCTTCTCATCTTCACTAGTTGACAGTAATAGACAGGGACTAAAGGGAATCTCTGCCCAAAGCATTAGGATGTGTATATTAATCTAAGTGGCTAACAATGCATATGCTAAGAAACAATTAGCATTAGGACAAATTGGTAGACCAAAACATAGAAAATTGACAGATTCTTACTTCTTTATAGCTTGATTCACATACCATGCTAAACCATAATGTACTTGGATTTGGCTTAGATTGATGTGTTGAATCCATCTATTATGGCTTAGCACATCAATCCACTATGGCTTATTCAAGTAACCATGTCTTAAATTCTTAGGTTAGAGTATTAAGCCACTGTATATTTTTGTCAAAGGCAGGACTACAACCAAGAAATAGTATTCTTCCATCAGAAAAACTTTGATTTTCCATGTGCTGATTTTGGAATTATCCTCTTCAGGATATCCCCTCACACTGAGTGAAATGTGGGAAATCTCTCATCATACCCAACTTTAATGGGCTTTGAAGAGCTTTTGATGTAGGGAAGAATCATATAAAATATATATTTGGAATTCCCCAGATGAAAGAAACAGATGGAAAAGACTGCAGCCAGATAATGTCACATAAATGAGGAAGATTTGGACAGTTCAATAGCAGAGCAGATAAGTTGCATGTAGAAAGTCCCAGATTTCATTCACAATAACTCCAATTAGAAAGATATCAGGTAACATGTATGGGAAAGACCCCTGCCTGAATGTTCTACTTGCCCTTGTAGAAGATACTGAGTCAGGTGGACAACTAGCCTGACCTAATACTAAGTTACAATAACCCAAGTGAACTTGGGAGTGTAGACCATATAGTAACCAATAAAACTATCCTTTGTTGAAAAGCTATCAGTACTTCAAGTGTATCTATATTTTCCTGTATTTAGTCTCAACAACAGACAGACAATGGATAAAAATATAGTCTCTTCAAATGAAGGAATGCTACATAAACCAGCAACCTTGCTTTTCCAAGATTGTTCAAGAATGGAACTGGGAATCCAGGACTATGACACTGGGTGTGACTTGTACTTGATTCATACAACCTCTATCTGAATATATGTGTATGTGTGTGTATATAAACTGTCCAAAATATTGATTGATTTGATTCTGTCACATTAGGACATGAGTTATCCCTGACTTCAGTCAAGTGTGCTTCATAGAATTTTTCTTTTCTGTTTCTGAAGCTTAAGCCATTTAATTGTCTCTTACCAAGGAGGGTTGTTAATCCTAATTTTAAACCTAGGTATGAATGCAGTGTATGTATTAGATGCTGAAAGAACAAGATGGATTCATTTATTCAAACCATAATAACCAGTGGAGAGAGGGGAAGAGAAAGACTTGACCATTTAGTTAGGAACAAAATTCAGACACTAAAGCTGGAGTTTATATAGTGTCAGCGTATGTGTCTCTGTCCTTGAATACTTTCTGCTCAGTATAGATTCAAGGGGAAGGTCAGTAATCATAAATCAGCTACTTTTATAGAGCACTTTTTGAAATTTAAAGATCATTATTTTTGATACAGAGCTCACTGCTGTGTCTTTTTCTATAAGAAAACTTAAATTTATTATTTCTGAATTTTTATTTAGTTAAATACTTTTCATCATTGCTCATTTACATCATCAGCAGAAAATACTGTAGTTAAAATTAAGTCTTCTATTAACTAATCATATAGTTTTTCTCTGATTTTTTTAACTGAATCATTTATTTGGGTTTTAAATTTGCTATGATTTTAGCAAGAAAGAGAACTGATTTAAATAGGCAATCTGAAATCAGATTAAAACAGTAAAAGTTCAGTGAACGGTGAAAATATTTGCAGGAATTACAATATTTCAAAATTGGTAACGAGAATCTAGTTTACATATTTATATTTTATTTAATCTTGTTTATAATTGAGTTGGAAGAATAAAGGCACCAAGTGGGTTGGACTACATAACACAGGTCTGGGTTTCAGGAGAGAGGTTGGGAGAAGAGGTTGTTTATTTCTTAATAGTGATATGCCTATTTTAGGGCTTACAATAATGTGAAACTGCTTTAAATTTTAAAAATTCTGGTCAGAAGGAGCTGCAAAAGGGCCTTTTGCCCTTTTGCCAGAAGTAGTTATAAAAGTTTAGCAAGGCACAAATAGTAAAGTATAAATGTCTAAGCAATGCAGAGTTTCTGGGCCAAAAATGAATCTAATCAAAACAACTAAAGGAAACTGAGCTCATCCTTTTTCTAATATCCATGACAATTAGTACAGAGCACTACTATCCAGGTGGTGCTTTTTTTTCCTGTATTTGTATTTAAATTTACCTCTCTAGAAAAATCTTGGACTGCTGTAACATTTTGGTAATGCCTATTCAAATCTATTCTATTTGAAGATTTTTTTAAAATGATATTACATCATTGGAACACTTAAAATTATCAAAACCAATTTTTTTTCTAATTTGGTTCCTATTTTTTTAATACATTCTGAATTGGAATATTTGGGGGGGGGGAATATAAATAAAGCTATTAGAACAAAACATAGATTGAAAAAAATATGTTTAGTTGTTTTTGTATTATGAGGCTCCATGTTATTTCCATGTAAACAGCAAATCATTCCTGGATATATCTTTACATCTTTGATCTTTATAAAAGTTCCTTCATTTTCTCCACAGAGACTATGTTTACATATTGTATTAAGTCAATACCTGTTTTAGTAATAGTTTGTTGAATAAGTAAGTAATTACTATTAAATAACAGTAATTACTGTTAAGTAATTTCTATTTAGTAAAAGTTTGTTGAATAATATATTCCATTTATATAAGTAATATAAAGCACTATCTGACAAGAGAACTATTTGTCCTTTCATTAAGTCATTCCAGAGTAATTATAGAACAATATTTTGTCTCCTCCAACCTCATTTCATCAGAATCAGATCAGAGACTGTTTTGAACAAGTCAAGCAATTCACATGAACAGCTATGATGTTAGTACTTGTGTGTTGCTGATAGAGAGCAGTTTCATTTGCTTAAAATGTATTGCACATTAAGTATATTGCAAGAAAGTTGCACAAGATTATTTCAGTAGGATAAACACAGCAGGAGAAATGAACAGGAGGCTTCCTTTATGAAAGTGTAAGTAGTTTGTTACTTTCCCTTCAGTATCTCCAACCCAACTCATATTGGGCATTAGCCAGAATAAATATTTGTGTGCATAATTTTCTAAAAGTGCTAGAAAGAAACTAAAAAGAATCTAGTAATGTCTAATTGGTCAGTTATTAATGTTCAAGTGCTATATAGGTGCATGTACATTAGCAAGATATTAAAAGAATACAGTAAGAATGTGCAGGTTATACATCAGATTGAAATACAAACTCTCATACCCAAATTTGGGATGTGACACAATTTCCTATATAGAACTGTGGTCAAAAAATAGTTTCCAAATAAGAATTAATTCTACATCAGATTTATTTTTTAGACATGATGTTATTCTAGATGTCAAAACATATTTCCATAGTTTAATTAACCATTCTTCCATAGAGGGGATCTGAGATCTTTTTGATAAAAAGTATATAAAATTCTTGCAGCTCCTACCATATATAATACCAGCTCAGGAATGTGTGGTTTGGCAAACTTCACCTGTACATTAATAGTGTCTCTGCTCGTAGTGACTGACTAGGAAAGGGATCTTGGAATTACAGTGGATACATCTGTAAAAAGGTCAACCCAATGTGCAGGGTTGGCCATTTTGATGGTTGAAACCTTTACGAAGGGAACTGAAAAAAAATATGGGTATGCAATCTGTTGTAATAGTTGAGGCTGGCAAGGCAAGTTTAAGGGGTTCCCAGATTAGAGATTGTGATTATATAAACTTACTGCAACCATCTGACTTCAAGGCCACCATGCGCCATGCCAAATATCTACTAATTCAGATAATGGGAAGAAGAAACCTTGAGTTTAACCTCCTGAGAATATATAAAAGCCCCTTACATTTTTGTACTTTTTTGCATGGCTTAATTGTTGTCTGCACTAAAGAGTCTAATCTAGCTAAGTTGGGTCTATGAGCCTTCTGCCAAGTCAAGCTGAAATGTTGACTTAAGCCATGAAGTGTTAGGAGAGGTACAATTTCCTGCCTAGTTCTAATCTGGGAAGCCTAACATCTATTTTGAGACCATCCCTGGAATAATGTGAACAGTTCTGGTCACCATACCATAGGAAGGATATTATAGGCTAAAAGAAAATGTAAAGAAGGGCAGGCTATATATATGAGATTGGAATAGCTCTCTTGTGAGGAAAGACTATGACACTTAGAACTTTTTATTTGAAATGAAGGAAAAGTAAGGGAACAGATGATAGATATACACGAACCCATGCATGGCATATATAACATTGAGAGAAAGCTATGCTTTTTTCCTCATGTTAACAATACTAGGTCATTGAGCTCATCTGTTGAAAATAAATGAAGGGAGATTCAGGAAATACTTTTTAACATAGTGTGTAGGAGGACCAGGCTGTCAATAGTTACCAAGGTTGATATCTGTGTATTATCTCTGGAATCATGCATAGCCTTCAATACTGATTACAGGTTACATAGCCTTCAATACTGATTACAGGTTACAGTGGGAGGGGATTATCCTCTCCAGTCCTGGTTTCTGAGCTTCCTAAATGCATCTAGTTGGTCACTATGTGATATATATTGTATTCAATAGGTCTAAGGCTTGATCCAAAAGGATTGCTCTTATGTTCTTATGAACTAGAGCAGGATTTGGAAATTCAATGCTGTATCACCCCCCAAAATAGTATCTGCACCTCCATTAAGTTAAAGTTAAATAAAAGTGGCTGAAATTTCACAGTATCTTCAACTATGACATTTTAGTTATTTGCTCTCACAAGTATCAAAATATCTCCCATGGAACTGAAAAAGGTTTCTGATTTTCACATGAGATCTTGCAAGATCTCAGGGTGGATGGCCAACATCTCATGAAATTTGGTGATTTCATAAGATATGGGATGATTTGGAGAGTAGGGCAATTGTCCTGAAAAGTTTACCATTTCCTGTTCTATACTGCCACAGTGATTGCATAATGAGACTTGCTTTTATGAATTCTGTCTCTAGAATACCAGTGATTCAAATTGTAAAGTATATCAAAGTATATGTCACTTCCCTTTTGGACAGAAAGTAAGTCCCAATACTGTGTAAAAGAAGCTTACGTGGCTTCTGTATCAAATCTTGCCAGCAACAAGCCAATTTCTGTTTGAATCAGAAGATGAAGAAGTAGCCATAATGACCAGAGAGACAAGCACCCAAGGCAAAATATGGCTGGCAGATTGCTATTTGATTCACTAGTGTGCAAGGTATACAACAATAACTCTATCTAAAAAAAAAAGCTATGGAAAATGATTTACTTGATTTCTGATTTTTATGGCCAAACACACATTTTTTTCTAAACTGCAGTTGCTAGGTTTGAAAATGCTTAGGTTCCACTACAATCCTAAATCATTCTTGATTGCACTTTATTCAGTTCTGTTATGAAAAAATTGTAATAGGTGTGGCATGTCCGGCAGTGACTTAGACTTGTGATGGAGCTGTCACAGGGCATGTTCATCATATAATTAATTTAATAAGTAATCAAACTTTCTATCTGCAGTCTACAAAAAATAGAGGAGAAAGGGCAGTATCCCAGGCACATATGTGATTTTACTAACATCCTGACAGCATAGTGTTGGAGGTCCAAATCTGAGTCATCAGTACTCATAACCTACCACCCATAAGAGAACAGTCTGGCGTAGATACTGTAGAGAGTTAGAAATTTATCCCATGTCCCCTGTTTATTTATCACTCTGTCTGATCATGTCTAAGAGATTACTAATCTGCAGTCACTTCTTTCTGCCCCTCTTTCCCAGGCACACATGCATAGAATACATGTTCTTGGACTCTTCTGGTAGAATGTAGCTAGCAAGATGCTAGGCCTTGTCTAACCCTATAGTGTATTTTTTGCAAATATGTCTCCTTTCTGTTGTAATTGCAAACCCTGCTTTGCTAATCATTTCTCAGGTCATATTCCTGCTTTTATGAATAGTCTCTCTCTCTCTCTCTCTCTCTCTCTCACACACACACACACACACACACAGAATGCTTCAGCCTCCAACTATTGTACATCTAGGCTTTGCACCATCACACTAACTGAGCAGTTTAAAAACAGCAAAAACTTTATTTTTGTGTTCTGGTCTTCATTTTGGTAACAATAAAGGAAGGCTGATAGCATCAAAGCAGAAGTTCTGTGTTTTAGATTCATTTGCCATGTAGGTCCCATTTTCTCTCTCACCTGCCACAACCATGGTTTTAGGCTGGCCAAACATTATGACTGTACTGGCTGTTTTTCCATCTGGGATAAATTACAGGATAATGTAGTGTTCATGTAGAAATTGCTTTTGATTTTCCTGCTTCAGATTCAATTCCCTTCCCATTGGCTAAGCAATATATTTGTATTTATTGATGATAATATATCACAGATTTAGTTGACATATCAATATCACACTTCTACAAGTTGTTTATATGTTTTGTGAATAGTAATATTTTCCCACTAATATTTCAGTGCATTAAACAAAAAATGTACAATCAATTCCTTTCAGACACATTTTAATTAGTGAAATGTTATAATTAGATATTCAGATTTTTGTGCATTTTTTAAATAAACAAAGTTCTAAATTTGAAAAACATTTTTCCCCCCAAGAAATATCTCAGGATCACTGTTACAAACTTAGAAGCTTTAAAAGTTATCATGAATTCATTTGAAAAAAAATTGTCCCTTGACCACTTTTTTAGTTCATGGATTTATTCTTACTCTTCCCACTGTCACAGTATCTTAGCTCAGGGTGAGTGGAGGTGAAGAGATGATAATTCATTCTGTCAGCAATCTGGAGGAATGCTATTGCAAACAGTGCTTTATAAATGGGTTACTTATCATTCATTTCATTTTTTCTCCTGAAAATAAAATTTGTGAGAAAATGTAATCCAGTTCATAGATTTAATCTAATATCGTTAATAAATGAATAATGAATTGAAATAACAGGCATGATCTCTTCCCCTTCCTTTCTAATACTCTAGCAGTCGGCTTTTGCCTGCTTAATGAAAGTTTACTCTTTAAGTCAGTGATGGACTTCTCAGCTTGTTCATTTTAGCAGAAAGCTGCTTGTCATTACATGGATGGTTCAGATCTTTAAAATGGTCATCACGTATGACAGAAAATTTAAATGTTATGCCACAGAAAATAAGGCTATTACCACCCTGATGTTTAGGGCACTGGAACTTGAAAGCTTGAGAATTTTCTAAGTATTGAATTTTGTCTTACATTTAGAAATGTTTGTTATAACTAAAATGGTACAAAGGATTGTCCTGATTGGAGAATAAACCACAGCCTTACAGAGCTTCTTTAAAAAGCTGAATATGCATGCTAATCAAGCCTAAGTAATGTGGCACTAGAGGAAGGGAAGCAGAGAGCTAAGCAGAAGGCAGAGGAGTGGTGTCACCATGACAACCTAGCTATAGTCAGGCCTACAGGGTTTTCTTCCAAAGTGAGAAGGATCTGTGTCAGAGTGTGTGGTTTAAGTTCATGCCGTATAACTGCATTATATACTACAACAGGACTTACAGTGAAAGAGAATAGGGCTATAGAGAATAGTATATCCTAATTTCTTTTGATATAAGCCCAACTGACAGTGCTTCGTCGTGTAATGTCATGCTACTTCATGAATAGGATGGGCACCTTCTCCCACCTCCATTCCCCAGGAAGTGTTGTGTGCTCTTTGGCAAAGGGGTATTAATCATTTAATTTTTTGTAAACATGCTAAGGTATAAATGTCTGTGTTTATGTATCTATGCATGTGTTTATATGTATATGAGAGCATATATTGGTTTTGCTGAAATTTCAGCTAAATGGACCTACTTTTCTGAATTTGTGATTTGGAGGATAAAAATAGAATTGATTACTAAACTTGCTAGATGAATAAATTTGAACAGTCTTAATATGTTTAGATTTTAAATTTATCATTGGGTATAAAGCTCTAGAGTGAAATACTATACTATGCAAGGGGTTAACTTCTAGGTATTTTCAACACTATAAAAATAGATGACAATCTGAGATGTAAACTGTAATTTTTAAGTACTGTAGGCTCCAGATACAAGTTTTGGCTTTTGTCACAAGAGGGCAGTATCTGTATTTTAGATACACTTTATGTCATGAATATTATTTTCAATTTGTTAAAATATTTCCTGTGGCTAAAAGAATTAGCCTACTTAATTGATAGCATTCATTATTTTGATGTAATCACCTACAAGATACCATATCTCATCATTATTACATTAATATCAGTATAGTTCTTGGTCTTTGGCTGATGAACATTCAGTAGCTGCAGGATTAGCTTGCAGCTTGTGTGCTACTATAAGTTTTTGTAGAATTTCTTTTTCATCTACTGGTTCAGAGGTTTGAGCTGAGAAAGTAAAGACTACTATAGCATCACGGCTTATCACAGAACAAGACATAAGCAAATGGAAAATAGCAACTGTGGCAAATGGGAGATGGGCCCACTGAGAATATGCTCCTAATGGGCATTTAAATCTACAGCCAGTAATGGGTGATCTAGAAATGAATCTTTTTCCATTTTAATTAATAACAATTTCCTCCAGCTAGTGATCAAAGATATTTACAAAATTAAGTTTAAAATAATAACAAATATTTGATATGTAAGCGTTTAATTTTTCTAGAGTAAGTTGTTCAATTAATATTATTGTTGTTGTTACTTCTTTATTTTAGGTGTCCAACTCCTGGTTGTGATGGCTCTGGACACATTACTGGGAATTATGCTTCACATCGAAGGTATGTACAAAAATGAAAATTTTTGTGATGGCAATTTCCAAGAAAAGGACACTAATAGCAGGTGGTTTCAAATCATCACATGCCTTTCCTACAATTACTGCACTTAAAATAAATTCACAACAGATACAATATAGCAATTAAGGTCATTATAACAATGATTAAATCTCCAAAACAATTCAGCATTCAGTTCCAAACAATTAATTACACTATAAACAATTAAACTCTAATATGATAGCATTAAATCAAAATCACAAATAATTTACCTACCTAGCAAAAATTACTAGCAAAACAAATTAAGATGCCAGTATAATAGGTTCTTAAATGCTACATATTCCCACAGCAATCAGATACAGAAAAAAATAATCAGCAACAGTCAAATTAAAATGCAATATAGATTTTAAAGTGCCTGAGTCAGAAGTAGACGATAAAGGTAAATCTTTCCACCACAGTTCAATATCAATAAATAATCAGCAGCCTGTTCCATAAAAGTACCAAGTATAGAATGTAGCAATCATATTTCATACAAATACCAATATAGAAAAGTATAGGTGAAAGTGTAATTAGAAGTTAATTGAGGGACTACATACATTAAGTCTAGGCTTTTCCAAAAACCAGATTGCTTATTATTAAAAAACAAAGAAAGAATAGGAATATATGGGCAGTTTTCTAAGTAGCAAGAAGTAAGAAATCCTTAAGAATTAGTGTTGGGACAGTGCCTTTTAACTTCTACATGCATTATTTTGACTTAGCAATAAAGAGTGAGATGGCTATATTTGCAGATAATACTAAACAAATTGGGGCAGTGGAAACCAAACATGATTGTGAAGAGCTCCAGAAGGATCTCTTTAAAACTGGGTAAACAGTCAACCAAATGGAAAATGTAGTTCAATATAGACAGACAGACAGACAGATAGATAGGAGAGAGAGAGAGAGAGAGAGATTGGACCCCCTCCCTGCACAAACACATAGTGATGAGGTCTGGAAAAAAATGTTAGGATTATACTGGAAAATCCAGTAAAGATGTTGACTCAGTGTGCAGCAGTGGTAAAAGACAAATTCAGTGCTAGGGATCATTAAGAAAACAGCCTGGAAAAGAAATTGCAAACCTTGTAATGCTCTTATACAAATAAATGTTACATCTGCATCTAGAATACCATGTAAATTCTGGTTGCCACATTTGAAAAGTGCAGAAGGCAAACAGAATGATCAGAGGTCTCAAACACTTGCTTTATGACAAAAGACTAGTGTATTTGGGACTCTATAGTTTAGAAAAAAGGCAACCAAGGATAGATATGATCAAGAACATAGGGGTAGTGGATAGGAAAAAGTTTTGTACTTCCTCAAAACATGAGGAACTTCAGCCATCTGATGAAGCTAACTGGAAGGAGCTTTAGAACAGACAAAATAAAGTGATTTTTCAGGCAGTGCATAATTTACCTGTGAAATTCATAAGAAAAGACGATGGCCACTAACTTGGATTCTTTAAAAGGAGATTGGATAAATCCATTGAGAACAGATCTATCAAGGGCTATAAGCCTTGAGAGCCGTTGTTACCTCTAGGCTGGGGGCAGCATGTCTCCAAACATCAGTTGTAAGAGGACAATGGCAGGAGTAAGGTATATGTCCCTCCCTTGCTTAGGAGCACCCCACAGCTTCAGGTTGGCTACTACAGGAAACAAATGCTGGAGTAAGGTGAGCCTTGGCCTGATCTGGCATTGCTGTTCTTATGTTCTTGTTATTTTTAAAAAATCCAGAGGCCCAATTGATGCACATTCCAAAGACTTTATTAGACTTCATTAGACATATCTGGCTTGCTATTGAGTTTTTCTTGATCCCATTTGTCTGAAGGAGCCAAATAAGAATTTATAGACCTGCCTTATTTATACCTTTCATAAACATAATTTGCTAAAATCATCCATCAGTGCTTAGGAGAGGTTAGGAGAGGCAAACAGTCATTCTGCATACGAATCAGGCCTTTAGGAATTCTGATTCTTTATTATGTCTAAAATCAAGAACCTCTCATAAGCTAACTCTGTACATTTTTATGTATCATGGGGCTACAAGTAAAACAAGTGTTTCTGAGTCAGATAATAGTAAGTATGAAATGTATTTATCTCCATACAGCATCATTTGCTGACCAGGGTGGAATAGCTAATATTGTACAGATGTCACATAAAAGGATTTGCATTCCTAGATATGGAAGAGTTTAACACAGTTGCTGTTTTGGGTAGCAGATTTCTGGTTCACGTCATGTGTGGTTTCTTTCTAAGTTATTGGCTCATTTTATAAACAATAGGCTTTTTATATTATCTTAACCATGTACAAGACATATGTGGAGGGGAACTTAAATAATACTTGCTGTCTCCACTAGATTCTCCACAAAATACATTAACTATGCCTGTAAGCAAAGAGGCTTTCAGGCATATCCTGTAGTTTACATCAATATGGACTATGAGAATATGCATTTTGCTTGGAACTGGATTATACCTACAGGTTCAATACAATTACTCAGGCACAGTCAACATGCAGAGATTGGTTGAAGTGGCATGTTGAAAGGGTTTATTTGGATTGCCATGAAATCCTTGCATCCCTACATATGTGGAAGAGTTTGGCCTAGATGATGCTGGTCCTTGTGTATGAGAAGCCCAATTTAACTTTGATGTAAGAAACAAAAAACAAGTATTAGGAATACATTTTGAATTGACAGCAGTGATGAATATTTACTTAGAAGTAAATTCCTTCTGTGAGGATAGAGGTTGGCGTTAGTAACAGAGTAAGATATTTACAGTGCAATATTTTTTACTTTGTGTTTTTGTTTGGCAAAGGAGGAATTCTTCACAACCCTAGAAAAGTGTGATTAAATTATATTAACTGCAAACTGTACTTAACTTTCTGATTTTCTTGACTCAGAGTCCTCTGGAAATCAGCTTTGTTCTAACTTAAGATTTCATTAAAAAGACTTTTAATGCATAGCTATTCTTTTCTTGTTAGTCTTAGACCTGAGCCTATATTCACATCTAATGAAAGATGGGTTCCCTCTTGTGGTTGATTTGTGCCACTGCTCTTTCATTTAAAACCTTAATAAAAAAAATTGAAATCAAACCCTGCATGTCATTTGTATAGGATGTTCATTTCTTTAGAAAACTGTTGATTATATTTAGAAATAAAGAATTCCATTGGTTTTCCTTACTCAGCCTTTCTGGTTGTCCTCGAGCAAAGAAAAGTGGGATTAGAATAGTACAAAGTAAAGAAGACAAGGAAGATCAAGAGCCAATTAGGTGAGTATGGATCTGTACATGTGATTTAATCAGCTACATCTTCTGTCTCTCTTCTTCTTAAGTAAATAGTTGAATGGTAATGCCCCCTCCCCAGTATGTAAATGTAAATTTTGGTTAAAATTGATTGTTTTTAAGTCTATGTATCTATATCGATATATAGCCCCTCTCCAAGAGTTTTGACCAACTAGCTTATTCAATTTCTTATCAAATAATTCTACCAAATAATAAACAAGAGAATTATCCAGTAAAAGCCAGAATAAACTTGGTTTTTGGTGAAGAAATGTAACCCACTGGAATATTACCCATTAGCACAGTGTACTCACAGATTTTTTCATGCCTGGTCATGGGAGGGAATTTGAGGAAAGTTTTCTCTTGTCATAGGCAATAGCAAGAAGCTATGCTGGATGAAATCCATTTTCTTTTTATGTACAAATATTTGCATACCATTTGTTGTTGTCCCCCCCCCACACACACACACACATCCTTTTTTTGTTTGTTTGTTTGTCCAGGAAGGATTTTTATAAAGCATCAATAAAGGTACAAAAGAACCATTAAAATACAGTGGGAAAGAGAAATATTTGAAACAGAAGGGTGCTTTTTGGTTTTTTTAGTAGAGTTTTTAGGTGGCAGAATACTGAAATTAAAATCATCAATACTGTAGTTCTCAGTGCAATTCTAATTACGAGGGCTATGTTCTGATTCAGAATATAGTGATTTGGGGCATCTTTTTACTTATCTGAAACAAGTCATCTTATACAAATTACTCCACAGAGCATCACATGAATCCAATATGTAGTTCAGGAGCTCAGACTGGAAAATGAAGGATGTCATGTGCACACACAGAAAACAAAAGAAAAAAAGGGGGGGGGGGTAAAATAGACCCTGGTGAAAAAGGGTGACAGGGAAATACTTGGTTCAACTGTTCTACCCTCAAATCAGTGCACCCTTTATGACTGGTTACTCCAGCTCAGCTGTTTTGGAGGGTGGAAAGGGGAATAAATGTGTATATTTACACAGTCATTACTATCAGACTTCATTGCTGTTCAGACATGCTTTTTTAGAATTCCTCATCTCTCCCCATTTTTCCTTGAACCTCATTCAGTCAATTTGTTTATCTCTTTCATTTCTTCTATTTTATTTCAACTAAATTTGAGATGGGTGGTTATATAAATTGAAATAATAAAATAAATAAATAAAATTTCTCAGTTAGTTTAGTTATTCCTTCTCCCTCATTCAGTAATTTATTATGTTATATAAGCTTCTTTTTAATAGTACAAATAAATGTAATGTGTTATTATTTATGTCTCTTCTTTGTGTCTTTTTTCAGTCACTAAGCAATTTTGTCCCACCATCCCATATTTAATAGGGAATGTCACTCCACTCCTTTTTTTTTCAGATGTCTTATACTTTATTTCTGTCCTGCATCATTCATAATACACATGCTAATGTCTTAAGGAAAAAGTGGAAGAGTCATGTCTGATTCTTACTTTAAGGAAAAGTCATGCTCTCTTGTCCATAAAAGCAAATAGCCAGTATTTAGCAATAGTATTGGCTAGGAGTCTAGAAGGTTGCAGTAACAGGAATAATGGTCCTGCCACTATTACCACCCCTAGTCCAACAATGGTTTCAATTGAAGGGGGGAAAGCTCTTCTGTGGCAAGAGTGGAACAAGTAGTGGTTGATGTTTGCAGCAAAAGGGGATTTTCTATATTGAGGATTCTGTCACAATTTCTTGGACCCATATCTAGTGATGCACTTGGTTTTCCTAAAGGTTAACCTCTTACTCTCCAACTTTCCCAATCTTTCACAGTAAGCACCAGCCAACCACTTCTCATGTGTCACTGCCAATGCCTCTTCTGTTTTTCCTACGTTATATTCCTTTCAATTCCTTTTCCTTTTCCTTCTGTTCCATTTTGGTTTATTTTGTCAAGTGCCTACTTTTGCCAAGAGCTAGGCTCTTCTCAGTAGCTGCTGCCTCCTGCCTGCTTTTGCCCAGACCCAGTCTATGTGGCTGCTGTACAACCTGTCACTGTCCCAGTGTCAGCCTATCTCCTCAATGGAATATATCAGAAGTACACTCTGTTCAAGGGAAATTGCTTTTCATTGCTGCTTCACTTTCCCCTGTTTAAAAATTCTCAGCATCTTTGTATGACTTCAGTGCAGTAATATTGGCCAAGCTACAATTATATAATTAATTGATTTATTTATTGAAAAATAAGGGTTTTTTTCCCCCCTTAAAAGTTTCACTGAATTTCTTTGCCTTCTTTCTGCCTACATTTTCTAGTGTGTGTTGCAGGATACTACTTGAAGGTTTTGACTCTCCTACTTCTGATATGGGGATGCAAAACAATGAAATATTCTGAATAAGTAAAGGTATAGCCAGCAGCACTAAGTACCTAGAAAGTTGTGTCACAATGGGACAAGGGAATTGCTGCTGCCTATTTTCCCTCTATTTCTTAGCAGAGTACAACTGGCGAAGCTGAAAGAAAGGAACACACTGTGTCAAAATGCACTTCATAAGTTAAGAAAGAGAAGAATAACAGAAATATGATTATGGCACTTCAACTATATGAGCACTTAGGTGAATGATGCTTTCAGAGTGGAAAGCTACTGCAGTAACATTTTCTTCTCTTATTCAGCTTCCATTCATTTCATTCACTTCTACAGTAGTGTGGTTTCATTTAACACTCCTCCCCTAAAAGCCACTCAGCACCTGATCTCAATAAAGAATAGATGAGGAAAGACATCTGAAAATGTATTAACAGTGCTGCATAGTTTCTGAGCATTGGATCAACACAGTGCTATGATGAAATATCAGTCTAGTTTCTTCCTTCATAATTTCCCCATGGCTTTTGATGTCAGCTACTGATTGGACAATGCAGGGATAAACAGAACAAGGACCATTCTCATTCAGATTATGCAGGCAATGGTTACTGAAAACTCTGGGAACACAGTAGAAGTGCTTTGAACAAGTATTTGAATATTAAAAGTAAAGAAATTAACATGGGGGGTGTGATATCAAAGTTAGGTCAAATTAAGATTGAGTATCTGGCTTTGGAGATCCCTAACACCTAAAGGAGTGGCCAGGAGAGTATCAACAAGGGGCTTTGGGGAAGCATGCCATCTCTTTCACTCTTCTTTCTTCTACAACTAGTCAACCTGTTCCATCTCTCTCTACACACTTGAAGCTTATAGGTTTGCATAATCATGTGCAACTTGATGGAGGCAGGTGGAGTGTGAGGAGCAACATGGTTGTTTTGTCAGTGGGCCAGCCTAACCAGAGTCAGCCATCTACTAGTGGTTTGGTCCAATCACTTTCTCAGGCAAAGGATAGAGGAAAGAAAGAAATGCATTAATAGTAAAAATGAGACTATGGATTTCCCAAATAATTCTCTAGAACTGAATATTTGTTGGACAGACTATCCCAGATTGTCACTGTCTATGCTAAGGATACAGTCTCATAGTGGATTGGGCACTCCTTATACAAGCAAGGAGACCATCCATATTGATGGGGTGCTGATTCATAAATATTTTATTATATTTGTTGTCTGCTTATTTAAAAAAGCAGTTACTACATTTGACATTCCCTATGGAATGCCAATAAATAAATAAAAACGATCTATATTTGCTATAAATTAAAAATCTGGATCTTATTACTAACTACTGTAGCATGTTTACTGTCTATTATCCAAAAAGCAGCAAATCTGCTTCCACAGTAACAGAACTTTTCTAGATTGATGATGTAACATTCCAGTATATGTACATTGCTTTTACCTAGTTTATTAAGGTTATTTCTTAATTCCATAAACATCTTTTACATTTGCGTTGCATTTCTTGGTTGGTGTTCTTATTGTTTTGTTTTGTTTTTAAACCATAAAGCATGATTGTTCTTTTTTTTATGTGAGATTTATTTTGACTTTGTTGTAGAGGCTGCCAGGTATATGATGGCAAGACAGTAAAGTTAATTTCATCTATCTGCTATCCAGATGTCCAGTTCCTGGTTGTGATGGTCAGGGTCATATAACTGGGAAATATGCATCTCATCGTAGTGCATCAGGGTGCCCTCTTGCTACTAAAAGGCAAAAGGATGGGTATCTGAATGGCTCCCAGTTTTCTTGGAAGTCAGTGAAGACGGAAGGTATGTCATGTCCAACTCCAGGATGTGATGGCTCTGGACACGTCAGTGGTAGCTTTCTTACACATAGGAGGTGAGTAATGGCATTATCTATATATATGTATTGTTCCTATGTGTATTTTTTTAAATAAGCATGAATCCTATTGGTTACAGTATGTGTGCATTATAATAATGTTTTAACAGTTGTTATTTTGTGAGGCATAGTTGATCAAGAGTTCTAGATAAGCAGATAAAAATTGCACAACTTCATACTTGTGGCTCAGAATGAGAATGAGAATGAGACACTGAATCTGTCATAATAAAAGCACCCTAACTCTGATACTACTTACATATAACAAATTAACAATGAAGTTCCATATTGTGAACTTTTCATCTGGTATGGCTGTAGAGAGCAGAGGACTCTACTGTGTATTAAGATCCTATTCACTTCAACTGAGGGGCAAATTTATGAACAATAAACTGTTAACATTTTACAGGGGCAAATTTATGAACAATAAACTGTAACATTTTAGGACTTTTAATATCTGTGTTGTTGTTTGTAAAATATTCTTGTTGTTATAGAAAGTTTCAATATAGAAAGATAATTATTACTGCATTCTCCTACTACTAAAAAAAGAATTATTTCATCTCAGTACCTGTTTTCCTGAAGGAAATATTTAAGTTAAGTGGGCATCTTGTCAGTTTATGAATTTATTTTTGAAATGAGTCACATTGTTACAGTGGGAAAATATGGAAAAAAGAAATTGTTAATTCTTTCTGGAGAGGCATAATAAATGATGCTAAATACTTATAATTTGTAATGATTTAATTAAGAATCTACTTAAAGCTAAAAAACTTACTAGTATTCTTATCAATAATTTTTTGTCTATAAAGTATACAAAATTAGCCATAAAATATTATCCAACTTTCTTTATAACTTTCTTGCATTTCTAAATAAATGCAAGTACATGAGAGTTGTATACTGTATTTATTTAAAATATTTTATAATCTTTTCTACCAAAAAAACAATCAAAGCACTTATAATGCACAATGTATTCTTATGCCTTTAGAAATATGATTCTCATAATTGTAAATACTGGTATCTCTCTATAAGGAAAAAAAACTCCAACTCTTCTGAAAATACCCAGATTTTATCTGAAAACATCAAAATCTATTGAGAATTGATGATTTTATAAAATTTTACCACCTTAAAAACTAGTATTTTTAATTTAATTTTGGGAATTAAAATTTAGGGATGTGACAGATGCCCTGTTAAAGGGCATTCAGAGGTGTAATTGCTTCTTTATGGACACAGGCAAAATTAAGTGAATAAAATTCCCTAGAAATTATTCATCCTAACTGTAACGATTTGTTCCCATTTCAATTTTAAATTATTCTGTCCCATAGAAAGTCACACTCAATAATTTTTTTTTCCTCTCTGTCTCATACACACACAGACTTCCTTCATGTAGAAAACAGTTGGTCTAATAGCTCCCTACTATCAGGCTTTAGGTACATTGGTTATTTAAACTTTTAACTATTTCCATGGAACAGTACCTAGGGAGTTGGGTGGCAAAGAGATCTATAGCCATATAACACAGTAAGCAGAAGTATTTTATTAAACTGAGAATTTAATAAAATGCTTCTTTGAAACACAACTACATTGATGTTTTATATATTAATTTTCAGGTCTATACTCCTTATTTTCCCATATATTCTATATGGCATTTGCTGCAAATCGTTAATAGTAGCAGCCAACAGATGCTGCGCATCTTTTCTTCCAGATAATCCCTCTATAGTTTTTACATTCACTTTGGTTACTTTTCCCTTTATATAAGGGAATAGTAATGGCAGTCTTCCAGTTGTCAGGCACAACTGCTGTCATCACATTAAACTAGTCATACAGCCACTCCATAAGCAAATCACCTTATTTTTCCATCTCTACTTGTAACTTTACCATTTTTCAACATTTTACAGCATGTACATCTTCCTTTTCATTATTTTTTCTTGGGCTGTAACATTTTATAGTATTCATTTCATTTCTACTCTTCAATATACCATCATTCTGAAAGGAATCTCTAGAATACTGTATTCCTTCCAGCATTCAGCTTCATTCGAAATAATTTCATCACTTTTATTCTTGGTTCCATTCACTCTACTGGAGGCACCTTTTTTAACTGTTTTCGCCCACTCCACAAACACTATTTAATTTCCATTAAAATTAATCTGTATTTATTCTGCCACTTTTATGTTTAACTGTTGATTACATTCTTTGATTACATTCTTTGCTTTGTCTATACATGTCATACTATACCTTTCTCTTATCTTCATTCTTTGCAGCATTTTTGTATGTGCAATTTTTTTCCTTATCCATAACCTCTTTGACTTCATCGTTACACCAAGCATCTTTTTTCATACGTACCATTTGTTGCAACTCCACATACTTCTGTGGCAGTCTGTAACATAATTCTTAACTCTGTTCCAATATGCTTCCATCCCAGTCTTCCCTGCACCCACTTTCCAGTCATTCAGTCCAGAGATTAATCTAATACTTTTTCATATATAGCTTGTAGCTTTTTTTCTTGCAGTCAATCTACTTTCACCCTTGTTTCTTTCACTTCTCTTTTTCTTCCATCTCTAATTTTAACCAAGATCCACCCTTAAAACTACCAACAAATAATCTGTCTCACATTCAGAACTTCTCATCACATTTGTATCTTCATTAATTCTCTTAATCTTCCATCATAAATAATAAAACCAACCATGCTTTTAGATTCATATGTGCACAGATCTTTTTCTAAGCAAATAGGCATACCAAAGGGTGTTTCATATTCACTCAACAATATACCTTTGTTTACATATTAAATGATCAGCTAATTTCTATTGTATTAGTCCAAAAACTTACTAGACTTTAAGACTTTTTCAGGAATAATCCAGTATCCAAAGCAGTAGACCATATTTATGTGCCTGCATTTAAACCAGTTAATTGGCCTGATAGCATTAAGGGAATGAAATCAACTTAATTCTCAATGGGGGAAAAATAAGTATAAATTATACACATCTCTTCTTTGAAATAAGAATCAAGCTATTAATTCATATTCTTTGGAAATATATGTCTTGGAAACAGTTTCAATAAGCCTACCATTTATTAGTTTTATTGACATGGAAAATATATATATGACCACACCTAGCCTACCTTGACTGATCTTAGAAAAGCTAAGGAGGGTTGCAACCAATTGATACTTGAATGGGAGGCTACAAGGGGAATAAAAAGTAAAAAAAAAAAGCATATATCCCAGAAAACAACAATAGTAAACCACTTCCATGTCATTGTCAAGAAGACCAGGAGTTGAGTGTGATTTCATGGAGTCTTCATGTTTTCATCTTTATTTAGAATAGGTTTATATCATCGCAGAATGTATTTGATGAATCTGGCTGTCATCATAGCATTTCACTGCTTGAAAATAAGTCATTTTTTCCATAATAGTAACTGTTATTCTAAGTACCAGATATATTTCAATGACAAAATTATATCAATACTAATCTTTCAGTTTTAATGTTTTGCTTTGTATATCCTAGAATATCTTTAAGTTACTTCAGTAACAAAAAGCTTCTATCTAGTGAAGAATAGTCAGGCTTTAAGTATAAAATAATGTGTTAGATATTATATGGCAGCATATAAAGGCTCTAAACAATACTAAGCTTTTTTTCTTAGCTACATTTTCCCAGTTTATTTTTATATTATAATGAATGTATATATTGTTTGTGCATGCAAATATGGACTACAGAATATTAAATAAATATAGAAGATGGAACTTGTATGAGAAAAATTCCTTTTCATTTTCAGAAAGCAGCATCTTATTAATGGTAGTTGGGAGAGATTTTCTTCTAGTGCTGTTTCCATGGTAGCTTTAGCTGACAGATTTATAATCAAGGGCCAATTAATAGCTCTTTCCTTGCTTATTGTCTACAGTCTATCAGGATGCCCCAGAGCTACATCAGCAATGAAGAGAGCAAAGCTGTCGGGAGAACAAATGCTTACAATAAAGCAGCGGGCTAGTAATGGTAAATAGCAAATGGTTCTGGATTAAATGACACTGAAACCTTATTTCATGACTATGAGATTAATTTACTCATTATGATAATACTGTATTATGGAGTCCTTTTAACATAGTTTTTGATTCCTTCTCAAGATGTCATCAGAGTACAGTATATGAATCTGCTGCTGCTGTTACAACTTTATCAGCACCAGTCTGTGTTCCTCTTTTGGTCTAGGCTGAAGTAGTAAAGCAAAACTCTTAACTGAAGACCATTCTGGCCACATTTCTTTTCAGAAGCAAATCTCACTATGTTCAAGAAATTGTATAAACGATGCACCTGCATTTCTTTCTAAGTTTGGTAGGCTAGCAGAAGCACCAATTTCATCTCTATCTAGTTTGACAGTGTATTTAATTGCCTTCGCAATTTCATGATGTATGGCCCAATGATTTGGTAGATATAATTTACTGTGTGTGTGTGTGTGTTCCCCGAGAGCCACTTTGAGATAATTTTTATCCTGAAATATTTAAAAGACATCTAAAACAATTTGATAACTTCAACATTTGATAACTTCAACAAAATTTGTTAAAGAAAACAATTTTAGAACAGTTAAAATAATACAGCAATAAGAAATTAAGATTATTCCTATTCTAGCAAGAGTTTCACATTTCAAAAAATGTAATGCAGTTTATAAAATGATTAAGTTTAAAGAAATTGAGGTAGAGACAGAACATTTTATATCTTTACAAACTGGATTGTGAATTCATTAAGAAAGTACTGTATGTATGTATGTAATTGAAAAATCATAACAAGAAAAAAAATGAAGGTTCTAAAAGATATAAAAGGAAGTATTTCCATTAAAAAACCAAGGACCATTTGAGTTCTGTTTTTCCCCCAGTTTCTGTGGTCGCAGAAATGGGTGCAACTGTCTCCCAATACCCCTTTCTCAACTGGATCTCATGTGCAATCATAGGGTGCAAGTCCTAGTTCTTACATGAAGCAATGCACTCTGTCATCAATCTGCCAGATTCATATACAGTAACATTTCCATATTCCCGCACTGCTAACACTCCATGAGGGGTCAGAATTGGTTGGAGGTGGCAGCATGAAAATAAATAAAACAAATAAATCACACCAAGTTTTATGTCATCCTCCAGTTTGGGGCAAACCTACTACATAATTCTTAAGTGTAATGCTTATACTTAGGTGTCAACTCTTCCTGTAGAATTATTATTGTTATTCATACATGAGGATAGAAAAGCCACACTTTTATCTAAACTACTTCTTCAAAAAGAGAGAGAAATACAAGAGGATGACTGAGAGAAAAACAGAGTTCCCTTATCCCTTAAACTCATTGAACAAACAATAGGCCAGGTGAAAATCAGACAACATAGCAGTCTGTGGAGACCCTTAATCTCACCTTAAACTACTCATAGGTGCAAAGAGATCATACAGTCACCAACACCTGTATAGTGCAATCGTCCTGGCACTTTCTCAGTATTCTATGACATTCCAGGTGACAGGGTTTCCCACCACTGTCATTTTTTTTCTTTCCATGTAAAAAGAGAAAGTGATGGAATAGCTACATGGTATATTTTGGTACTTCTACAGGTTGGCCATCCTTAGCTGTTTAATACACATTTATAACTTCTTTCTTTCAATGTCTCCTTTTCCTTGAACAGGAATAGAAAATGACGAAGAAATTAAACAGTTAGATGAAGAAATAAAAGAGCTAAATGAATCCAACTCCCAGATGGAAGCTGATATGATTAAACTTCGAACTCAGGTAACAGTTTTACAAAGCCCTAAATTCAGTGGGTTTCCAAAACAGACAGACAGACAGACAGACAGACAGACAGACAGACAGGATAGATAGATAGATAGATAGATAGATAGATAGATAGATAGATAGATAGATAGATAGATGCACACACACACATACAACAGACACCCACACATACCTCACACACAAGACACATGCATAAATGGGATTTCTCCTCGCCCTGTAGCCCCGTGAAAAGTTTTTCAGAAAGGGAAAATGCTTCTAACCTTACTTGGCACATCACTTCTCCCTCTTTCTTCAGTGGAAGCATTCCTGGGCTTCATTTCTGCCTGTGAAAGAATGGAGCCCGTTACAGCATACTCTGAATATTCACAACCTAATACCATTGACCTAAATTAATTATTCACTTTAAAAATGTTATGTTTTACATTGTGCAATCATATATTCTTTTAGATTACCACAATGGAAAGCAACCTGAAGACAATAGAAGAAGAAAACAAAGTAATTGAACAACAAAATGAGTCTCTCCTTCATGAATTGGCCAATTTGAGCCAATCTTTAATTCATAGTCTAGCTAATATCCAGCTACCGCATATGGTAAGTGATTGAAGGCTCAAATAAGGAATTAGGCAGTCTCCTTCACCTCATACAGTAGATGTCTTTTTGTTTTTATGTTTATGACTCCTCAAGCAGATGGAGGTTTGCGATATCATCCCTGAAACCATAAAGATAAATTTAACTGCTTAAAAAGAAATGGTGGGCCAAATCCGATGTCTCCTGTAAAATTAAGTAAGCTTTGAACTAGGCCTTTTTAATGTATTAAGAAAATGGTGTCAATGTGCTGTGATAGTTTATTTTGCATAAATGAATATACGAAAAAAAAGCAATTAGAAGTTGTATATGAACTACTATTTAATATCTCGTAGGAACCAATCAATGAACAAAATTTTGATGCTTACGTGACCACTTTGACGGACATGTATACAAATCAAGATCGTTATCAGAGTCCAGAAAATAAAGCCCTACTGGAAAATATAAAGCAGGCTGTGAGAGGAATTCAGGTGTGAACAGCTGCTATAGTGGTGAAAAATCTTACCTTTAAAAAAAAAAAAGATGCCTCTTGTTTTTTGCTGCTGTAATTTACCAGAAAGTGTTATATATTTCTTTCTGTTTAAAACAGTGTTATGCTCACAAGACTTCATAATAATTTTATGTCTTGCTTTAAAAATAGTAATTGCAGAATAGTTTTTTGAATACATTCACATTTTGTACGTTTTCATATAAGCTGACATAGTGTGATATGCCATGTAATGTTTATAGCTGCTAATGTATGCACATTTTTGGGGTAAATATATTTCTGAAGAGGTAAGCTGATCAAAATAAAGAGTGTAAATTCTTTTTAATGCTTTAGTGATTAAATGTTTTAGTATTTTGAACTGAAATGGACAAAAAGAAAAAAAGGGGGGAAATGCTTTGAATGACAATGTTGCAGTCTCCAGCCACTTTTTAAACACTCTCATTTTGTCCCATTGCTGGAAGATTTTATGGGATTTAAGAAATACATTTTGTGTGCATATTGTTTCATAGCAAGAATTGGTTGCAAAAATGCTTTATTTTTTAACAATGCCTGAAAATATTGTGTGACTTTTGTTTTCAGAGGATGGTATGTGGTGGGGGCAATAAAAAAATGGGGGGTTTTAGAATTAAAACAAAGGGCATGAATTAGATGTGAAATGTAAAAGGAGCAATTTATTGTAAGACAACATCAAGCCATGGAAATTTGACAGAAGATTCAAAGCAGCTTAAACAGCACTTTTTAATTAACTTCTAAGCATTACTTGGTATGAATATGGGAACTTCCACAATGACAGGAACTCTTATCAGAGGTGGACTACGGGAAGATTTCAACTTTACTTTTCAAATTCACTTTGGAGTCAACATCCTTTATCTCTCCGGAACTCTTAAGAGTGTCCATCTGAGTTATCTGTTAAAGCAATGTAGTTCATCATTTCATAAGTTCAGTCTTTCCTTTTTCAGGCAAAAGGCAATTGTTTAAAAGAAATATTGCCTGTAAAAAAGAAAAGGTTTTCATTTGGGAACTAACTCCCAAACGTTGTCATTATAGCAGTTGCTGACCAGGATTCATTGCTACTTTGCCTAGGAAATGGAATGCAGTTCAGTGAATCTGATCGTTTCACTCTCCTCCCTATTTACTGTTTACGTTCTGCTTTTTTGTTGGAGTACAATCATTCATAACTGTAGCATTTCCATATGCTATCTATTTGTTCTACTGTTACCTATTGCAAAAAAAAGAATGCAATCAAAAAAAATTAATGTAACTAAATATACTTTGGCACTTTTTTGCTTTAAATTGCATCATTTCAAGCTAAAAACGTATTGTACTTTTCAAATTTGATTGTTATTTCTTCAAAATAACTGCACTAAATGTATGCATAAGACCACTTTTCTTGAGACATTTTTGTTTATCATTTAATAGTAGTAATTCAGATGGTGTGTTGTATTTGTCGGATGTTGAATTAATTTCAATTTGATAGCATATCTTTTCCTTCCATGTCTTGATGTTATGCAGAAAAGTACAAAAGTACTTTAAAAAATTTTGTTATGAAAAAAGATGGGTTTTGTAAAAAAAATAATAATAATAAAATAAAATATTTTTAGCAGAACAGGACTTACAGGGTCATTGTCCCCACAATGTGCCAGTTGACTATTTGCACTTACCTTGCCCTATATATCCATACGGAGGTGTGCAATTTCTTGTGTCATTAGCTTTGTGACACTAAATTTGAACAAATTAGAGTGGAAGCCAGTGTGGCTAATCCAATAATATTGCTAAGGGGAGACTACAGGGATCTCACAACAAATATTCTGATACAATACTCAACCTCGGTATATATATATGTATAAATATATGTATATCCCAGCGGCACTTTATACTATTCACTGTACAAAAAGCTTACAGTTTTCCACGAGGACTTTAATACCTAGCTGGGAGAAGATGATGTAATTACTTTGGGGCTCTGCCGTGTCTTCTCTGTACAGTGCCCTCCTTTCTGTTGTGCTATTAGTTGTAGCTGCCATGCTCAGAATTGCCTTTTTGAGAGCTGAAGCAAGGTGCTTGATATTCACCTTCTGCCATATATATTGTACTTTGGCCCTAGCCTCCTTTGAAGGCTCTCATTGTTCATAATGGCATATGCATTTTTCCACTGCATTGTGTCTGCAGCTTCTTTGCCAATATAGTAACGCTTTCCGTAGAGTAATAGATAGTATCAGTTTTGGATTCTTATTGTTATCACCTATGTACAATGGAAAAGGGATTTTAAGCACAAATCCGCGCTCCTCATCTAATGTTGGTACATAATATCAAATCAAAAGTTATCTGTGACTATTATATAGGGATCACAAAAGTGTCACATATTAGAATGCTGACATTTCATCTGAAATTATTGTGAGTCATCAGAGTTTATTTATTCTAACTTATTGTTCAATTTCATTTCTAAGTTTAATTTAAGTGATCATTTATTAAGACAGAATTTTGTATAAACTACTTATTGTGCTCTCTGTGGAACTGAGGTTTGATTTATTTTTGTACTACACGGCATGGGTTTGTTGACATTTTAATTTTGCTATAAATGTGTGAAATCACAAGTTGCTGTGATAACTTCATTTTTAAATTGTGAAATTTGTACAAATTTTGTCATGCTGGATGTGAACACATCTTACTCTAAATAAATAAATAAAAATGTGTTGCCACATTTGTAGCACAGCTGTTCTCTGGTTAATTGTTACTTTTCATATTTTCACTTAAAATAGTAACAGCTTCTGCATGCCATGACCCCTTTTTTCATTTTCATCATTGAAATGGTTTTACATGTTTTCATCGTTGAACCAAATTCTTCTTTGCTTAAGCAGAACTGCTTTTCTTCAAAGCAATTAAAAACCATCCAGTTAGTCAATAAAACCCAAGTTTTCAAAATCCCAGTTGTTTAAATCAGAATTGTTCACGTGTGCAGTTACTTCGTGCCACGCTTCTTTTTAAAATCATTTCCATGATTTATGGGGCTTGAACGATAGTACTCATATTAATTTGCCTTCATGGTCCCTCTCATTCAAAATGACGGAGCAATTCTTAAATCCTCCTATGCATTTGAGTGCACAGGTCTCTCGAGCACTACATCATGGCGATGCTGTTCATAACAGCAACTTGCAGAATACTGCTGATTCATATACGGGTTATTTAATGGTGTCTTTTCATCTTATCTATGGCCTGTTTTGTATAGTGCTAATGGATATTTATTAGTGCTGAATTTCACTGTACATTTTCCAACTTTTCTATTTATTTTATTGAGGTATAACACATCTACCGTATAAAGAATGCAACATATCTGATTTCTCTCAGCCACACCTTGCAGAATATTGAAAATCTGATAACTATTTAAACAGGACCTTGATCCCAACTATTAATACTTCTATATAGATCCTTAACTAGTATAATCTATGCGTAATAGTAATGAAAGCTGTGATTATATCTGTTGTCCCACCTTTTTGGGGTGGTTGCCATTCAGTATTTAAGGCTCAGGATCCTATGGATACCTGAATACACATAGGCTTCATACATTTTCCTAGCGTTTTTCCCACTTGATTACAGGGTCCACCTGTTTTGCACAATATTTGGTCACACAGTAAAGCTATTGCTGCATGATGAGCCAAGGAGCTTGTTTTTCAACCAGCTTATTGTGGAGTGTGACACTGATTATGCCTGAGGGGAAGTGAGCGGACCAAGGTCACACAGCTGGCTAACATACCTAAGGGAACTAGAATCCGAGTCTTCCCGCTGCTAGTCCAGCAGCTTAACCACTAGACCGCACTGGCTCTCATATCATATAGATGCGTATGCAATCTACTCTTCAGAAATGGACACTAAAAATCACCGGACCTCTGATGGTCTTAAAAGGTATGCAGATGGTCTGTGTGAAGTACAAGAAAAAAATATATTTTTAGATGTCCTAAATTTTTGCACCCATTTACAACTTGTAAAATTTAGCAACTGTGCAAGATTTCAGGTTTTTTTTTTAATTGGGTTTTTAAAAAGTAACTTAATTTGGGTGTTCAGCAGACTCTATTGGGGGGTCAGGTATGCCATGGCATTCAGTTAAGGCCAACCTGTAATTTATGTAATGGTTTACAAAACCTTTTAATGATATAGTTATCCACGTAAAGACACTATTTCAGAAACATTAATATGGATAGTATATTGTTGTTGTTCAGTCGTTAAGTCGTGTCCGACTCTTCGTGACCCCATGAACCATATTGCGCCAGGCCTTCCTATCTTTGGATAGTATATAGGGTTCTTTTTTATGTATTGGTTTCAGTGTCAAGTGGTATCACATATATTAGCTGACAAAACCACAATACATCAACATACAGATTGTCCTTGGCACTACCACAGATTGCAAGATGCATCTTGTGAAATCTTCACCATTGTCCTGTGATCTCTTGATGAGTGACTTTCAAGCAATAGTTACAAAATACTGTCAAATAAACATTTTAAATAATTTAAATTAGTAAGCAAACATAATTTGGACATTCTATTTACAAATCCTATCAGAGCTACTAACTAATGTTGGAAGGGGGAAAAAGAAATATTTATAGGAAGTAATTCATTATGATTGTTGATCAATACAGAAGAGAAACAGTAGCAAAGCTTCTGTACCTAGCACAATGTTTTCTACATTCCCCTTTCTGGGTATTGATCAAGAATTACATATAATATTCTCTGATGCTATTGGTGTTTTAACTAAGAGAGGTGTGACATTTCCTAAGGTATATGAGATACTCCTAGGAAATACCAGAACTTTAGGTTAAATTGAGAAAAAGAAAAAGTAGAATAAAGCAATGGCAAACCGCTTCTGGACTGCTTGCAAGAAAACTACATGGTCATGTCCACAGAGTCACCAGGAGTCAAAGTGAACTCGAGGAAGTCTTTACCTTTTATAATATAAGCAGAACAATAGTACATTGATAGTCCAATAGCTCCCATTGTCTCACATGGGCAGGTAGGATCCAAGTATGGTATATTTCAGAACCTACCATCCAACAAGGCTGATGTAAGCGCACTGAAATATGCTCATGCAAACACTCTTTCCTCCCTTCGTACAATAAGATTGATGGAGCTCTCTATGCAGTAATTGCCTTACTTGGATTAAGCACCATACTTCTATTAATTTGTATGAATATTCCTTATGTGCTAGTTACATATTCTAATGGCATCACAGTCTCCAAAAGCGAGTCCATGTTGTCATGTTCTGTCTGTACTGTGGCTTCCTGACCTGTATATAGGTTTCTCATGAAGACAGTGAGATGTTCTAGGATTCTCATTTTGTTAAGCATACCCCACAACTTGATGTGATCGACACAAAGGCCTTTCTATAATCAGTAAAGCACATACTGACATATTTGGGTATTCTTTGGCTTTATCAATTATCCAGCATGCGTCAGCAATAATGTCTCTTGTTTCTTGGCCTTTCCTAAAGCCAGCTTGAACATTGGCATCTCTTTTTCCGTATGGGGCTCTAATCTGTGTTGGATGATCTTAAGTATTATTTTGCTAGTATATGAAATTAAGGATAATGTACAATAGTTTGCCCACTCTATTAAGTCTCCTTTCTTTGGTATTGGTAGGTAGACTGGCCTCTTCCAATCTGTTGGCCACTGGGTCATTCTTCAGATTTTCTGGTTTGAAACTTTACTAATTTTTCTTCTGTTGCTTGCCATATTTCTGGGTATTCCATCAGTTTCTGTAGCCTTCTGACTTGATAATGACTGAAGTGCTGATTTAACTTCATCTTCTAGTACTAGAGGTTCTTGTAAGTAAAGAATATCTTCTAAGGTATCTTGGATGTTGACATCTACTATACAGTATTTCAGTATACTCTTTCCATCTTTGTTTGGTCTTTGAATCAGCTACTATCTGTTCATTCTAACATACCTATTTGAGGTTGGAACCTCCTTCTGAGTTCAGAGAACTTTTGGAAGACTTTCCTTATTTTTCCATGTCTGTTTCCATCTTCTTTACAGATGTTTATTAATTTTATGTTGCTATCCAAACGCACCATTGATCTTGCTGTTCGTCACCGAAGACAAATTCCTTGTATATATTTTATACTTGGTCATTAAAGTATTTGTATTGTATTGTATTGTATGTCTTTACGCATGTCTTTACAGTGTCTTTACAGATGTTGTAATATTGTTTCTTTTCTAACAGCTCTCTGAAACTCTTTCATAAGTTCCTTCCTGATATATTTGTCTTTCTCAGCTTTGGCTTCTCTTCTCTTCTTGGCAATTTGCATGGTTTATTCTGACATCCAGCTGACTTTCTTTGGTGTCTTCATCTTTGGCAATGTCTTTTCACATTCATCCTTAATTACTTCTTTACGTTCATCCCAAAGTTCCTCTGTTTTTTTATCAGTGAGGTTCAGGACTTCAAAGTGATTAGTGATGTTCTCCTTGAAAATCATGGGTATATGCTCAAGATCATACTGTGGAAACTGGTTGGCTTTTGCCTTCTTCTTTAGCTTAATTTGGAAGCTTCACTTGAGCACTTCATGAGCAGTTCCACAGCCAGCACCTGGCTATATCTTTGATGCTATAATTGAGCTTCTCCATTTCATTTTAGCAATAATATAGTAAGTTTGATTTCTATGTACTCCATGTGATGATGTCCATTTATTCCCCAGATTTTTGTGTCCCAGATAATATGGTACGTCTATTTTGCTCCAAGTAGATAATGATTATCCTTTTTTCTTTTTGTAATCATTTTATTAAAGTTTACAAATACAAAAATTAAAGAGTAATACAAAGTAAGAGAAATATAAAAAAATGAGGAAAAGCAAAAGAAAAGTGCAGAGAGAGAAAAAAGAAAGAAGGAAAGAAATATAAAAGTGACTCCCCACTCTCTCTAGACAAGTATAAACAATTCCTGTAACATAACATTTTATCTAGTATTTCAATAATAAAAAAAGATCTCTTCTTTCCATAACTCATCTCTTATCAACAAACAAATTGTAAAAACTCATCATTCAGTTCTTTTTAGCAAAAGTCCATTAAGAGCTACCAGAAATAATAATATCTTGAGGTGGCTTCATTGCTGATCGAATCTCTTGTGTGAGCTTTTTAAAAATCTTTTTTAATATAACTGTTTATTGTTTTATATTTTACTTTGCTGTACACCAACCAGAGTCACTTCTTGTGAGATAGGCGGCCATATAAATTTGATAGATGATAGATAGATAGATAGATAGATAGATAGATAGATAGATAGATAGATAATTTTAACCTTAATGAAATAAATCCATTTTGTGCCCCAACTTATCACTTTCTCTAAAAGATAAAGCAAAGAAATCTCTCCTCAGTTGTAAACAAAACTTTAAAGCATCTAGCTAATGATTATCCTGAACTGTCAAAGGGATCACATCTAGCAGTAATTTGAGCCAGAATTGTAACATCCTGGCCCATGTTCTTGTCGCAGTCATATATGATCAAGTTTCCAATTATCAAGCTATGTTCAGGTCACCTTGTGATACTGCTAAGATCTCTCATACAGGTTTAGATTGCCCCTTTTCTAATGTTTTAAAAATAGAGGCTGAAAAATATGAGACACCACAATTTCTATGATAACCAATATAGTACTGTAATACTAAAAATGTGAAATCTGCATATTTAAAATAAATAAATATTGTTCATTACATAGTTGGGGGCCATAAAGCAGTTTTGCCTGAAAATCCTTTAAAGCCAAAGAAAATAATGGGCTCCCACTGTGCAAAATAATTTAATAATGGCTGATACACCGTTTTGGGCATGCCCAGTAATATCTTCTGAATATGTATGTGCACTCTACTACAGATCTCAAATGGTATTTATTACTGCTTTTCAACTGTATATACTATTGATGGATATATATTCTTATTATTCATTAATTTGAAGACTTTGTGTTTTAGTAGTGCCATCTTTATATGTATGGATATTTGGCAAACTTTTCCTTTTATCTGCATGCATTCTAGCTAATTCATAATTTGTTCATGGTTTTGTTTTTGTTTGTGAACAAAACAATTTATCTTTCTCTCAATCTCACATTCCCTTCTGCCCTCTCTCTCTTTTAGTCTCTCTCTTACACAGTTTCCAATAGAGGCTGAAAAAGACGAAACATGACAATTTCTATGATAACCACTACAGTACTGTAATACTAAAAATGTGAAATTTGCATATTTATAATAAATAAATATTGCATCATATTAATCTTTCAGAATGTTTGGAAGTATGAGCAGTCCCAAGGGAATGATATACAGCCATAACTCATTTAGCAGCTATCTCATTTAGCGACTGTTGGCAAGTATGACTGTAATAATAATAATTATTATTATTATTTTTTATTATTATTATTATTTTAAAAAATCATTTTCTGACCAATGCATGAACTTACCAATTTTTTAAATAATTTTTATTAAAGTTTAAAAATACAGAGATAAAAAACTGATACAAACTAAGAAAAATATAGTAAGAAAAAAAAAGAAAATAAAAAGTGCAAAGGGAAAAAAAGAAAAAAGGGGTGAGGAAAAAGAAATATATAAAGAAATATATATAAAAGAATATATAAAGAAATGGTTTCCCCCTTCATCAAGACAAGTACAAACAATTTCAGTAACTTATCACCGTCTCTAACATTTCAACCAAAGATCTCTTCATCCTGTATTTCATCTTTTATCTATTAGTAAATAATAAAACCTCATCATTCAATCTTAATCAGCAAAAGTCCATTAAGAGTTACCAGAAATAAATAAATAAATAAAACATTAAACAAGTAAATCAATTTCATTTACTTTACTTTACACTGTAACGTATCATTTTCTCTACAAATACAACAGATCTCTTCTTCTCATATTTTATCTTATATCTATAAGCAAACCTATAAATGCCCATTGTTCAGACTTAATAAAAAGAATTCCATTAAGAGCTACCAGAAAATCTTAATCTCTAAACCCTTCAAATAATATCCCACAAATTAATTTCTTATCATTTTCTCTTTGTCTCCTCTCAGAAATTCCTTCACAAATTTAACACTTGCTTTCAATTTTAACAACATAACCTATCACTTTCTCTAATCGTACAACAAAAAAATCTCTTCTCCCCATATCTTATCTAATAGCAAATCTTTAAGGCCTAGTCATTTTGTCCTGGTCAAGAAAAATCCATTAAAAACTACTATAAGAAAAAAATCATATATTTTAACCTTGATTGAATAAACTAACTTTATAATCCTTCTTTTTGGTTTTAAAAGCCTTGATGTTTATTCCTTTTAAGTAATGTCCCAAAAGCTGATTCTTTTCATTCTGGTGGGGCCCACTATTGGCAGGCCTATTTACACATATAAATAATACCTGCCATATCCCAGCCGGGTGGAAGATGGCAACAGTTGTCCCCATATATAAAAAAGGGAATAAAAAGGACCCTAGTAATTACAGGCCCATTAGCTTAATTGATATTGTTGCTAAAATATATGCTAGGTTCCTTTTGAGAAGAGTTGAAAGCTGGGTAGATGAAAAACGCATTCTTGCGGAAGAAGCAGGTTTCAGACAAAGCCGATCTACCATTGATAATTGCTTTGTTTTGAACCATCTGATTGCCAAATTTTTCTGTAAGAGGAGACATTTGTTTGCTGCTTTTATAGAACTTACTGCAGCATTTGACATGGTAAATAGAGAAGTACTATGGAGTAAACTGACAGCTCTTAAAATAGAACTCAGACTGCTGGCTTTGATCAAAGTTCTCTATACAAGTACCTGTTTGAGTGTGCGGTTCAGGGTTAATGGAGCTCTGACAAATAGGATCAACACATACAAAGGGGTAAGACAAGGGTGCATACTAGCACCATTATTAATTTATACATCAATGACTTACCAGGATTAATGAAGGATCCCCCAGTACACATGCCTAGGGTCCTAAATACATATTGCAACATCTTGCTCTATGCTGATGATATGATATTATCATCATACTCGCAAGTAGGACTACGTAGGCTGCTAAGAAGACTTAGCTCCTATTGTCAGGATAACTCTTTAATCATTAATAAGTCAAAATAAAAAATTATTGTGTTTGGAAAACAACATCAGAGACAGATGGCAATTAGATGGTGAACCAACTGAACAGGTTATCACCTTTCTTTACCTAGGCGTAACTTTCTCTGAGACTGGATCTTGGGTTTGTCATCATCAACAGAGGTCACTCAGTGCTCAGGCACATTTGAATCTACCACTTAAATTTAAAAAATCATAGTTACCCAGATTCCCTAGTCCCAATAATCAAAGTATATAAAGCTAAGGTTACTCCTATGCTCTTATATGGAGCAGACGTTTGGGGCTTAGATTCCACTTCATTATTAGAACAAACACAATCCCAGCACCTAAGAAGTATTTTGGGTGTAGATAAAAGGACCCTGCTGCTGCAGTTAGAGCCAAACTGGGAATTTATACAATTGATTCACTGCCTAAAATCAGAGCATATAACTATTGGTGTAAAATTAACGAAATGGAGACTGACAGACTTCCAAAGTTGTGTTTACTAGAGCAGATAAAATCCCAATTACAGACCTCCTGAATTATACAATTGACAAATTATATAAGAAGCTGTGGTCTTCCTGTCTCTTGTGCAACTGGAGAACAAGTCCAAAAGAGAGCTGCTCAAAGAATCTCGGACATACAAGCACAGAAAGACAGAGCCACCCTTAGTAAGGTTGACGATCCGAAATGGCTGAGCCAATATAAACATACTTCTCAAACTGCCAACTATTTAGAGATACAAATGCCAAAACACCTTAGGGAGGTATTTACCCAAGCGAGATTTGACCAGCTTGATACAATAGTTAGATATGGGAGGCTTCATTGTATCCCTTATAACGAACGCATTTGTATCTGTGGAGCATCAGAGATAGAAGACTTAGCACATATATTATTTGATTGTAATTTGTATAAGAAGGAGAGAGAGAGATGTACCTTGGATCATACATTAAACGAATGACCCATTGGTAACCACATATTAAAACAACATATTTTATGTGTGGTCAGAATTTGAAAATAACATATAATACAGCTCGGTATCTGAGTAAAACAGTATGGTTGAGATCTGCATATCTGCGGTTGACTGGGGTAAATTGTAAGAGTGACACAGAAATATGATCTGTACTCTCACTTATGTTGATACTTAATCACTGTATTTTATTTCCATTTTATCTAATTTGTTTTTATATTGGGTTTTATTAACATTTTGTGTTTGAAATTCTGTATTTTGATATGGCCTAAGGGCTAATCAATAAACTTTGATTTGATTTGATTTGATTTTCATTCTCTATCTTTTCTCAGAAATTCCTTCATAAGTGTAACGCATCCCTTTCGTAAGTCCAAAATAAGAAAGTTGTCCAAGTCACTTTTCTGCGTTGAAATCCACACATCCAAGTCACTCTTCTGACTTATGTATGTCCCTTTTAGCTATTAAAACATCAGCTGGTTTCATTTGTAAGTCCTGTGTAGCATCTTTGTCAATATCATTCTTGTATTCTATCATTTTTAAATCCATATCCAAAACAGCCTGATTCTCAGTTGGATCCTCTTCTATCTCCTCTCTAAAACCCATGTTTATAGGATCAGACAATCTTAAGAGAAAGCTCTGGGTACGTCATTGCCAAATATCCTTGAAATCTTCCAGAGTTAAAATACTTTTCTCCATTCTGTATTAGTGAGTCTTCTCCTTTAACTGTAATTTTTAGTTCTTTCTGGTGCCTCTAGTAACCAGCCTTCAAAGTCTCCTTTTATCATGTTTTTCTCTAATCCACACCATTTTCCCATGGAAAAATTTCTTATACATAACTTCAAGATCTACATATATTTTTAATAGAATTTTAAACAAACCACAAGAAGGATTCTTATAGTTCATTCCAAAATCTTATTATCAGTCAGTTGAGCCCCTTAATCCATTTATAACTTTCCAAAATCAATGTTCTAATCACCCTTTTGCTGCTTATTTCCAAATTAAAAAAAAAATCTTTTAAGTTCTTAAACTTACATGAAACTTCTTTCTTTGAGGATTGAAGGAAAATCACCCAGTGAAATAAAACTTGTCTTTTTGAAGGTTCTTAGTATCCAGAAAGCAATTTACAAGCCATTTTCAGAACTGATTAAGAAAGGAAGTGGGTGGACCCAGCATCTCTTTAAAGGCTCCAAACTGTGGCTTGGGCAAGCTGACTCTCCCAGCTCCCATAGCTCTAAAACTCACCAGAGACCAATGTTTTACAGTCTCGTCATGGGGAGCCTCTGTAAGGAGCCCTATGGGTGATCCCAAGTCCTCCCCTTTGTCTGGAGAGGAATTTCAAGACCCTGAACTGTTCAATGGCTCCTTGTTCTGCCGCAGTCGTCAGCTCTGCTGAAAGCAAAGCCATCTTCAGTTCACCATTGCTTCCATTGTCAGGTTTCCAATTGTCACCATTGTCAGGTGCATGAAATTTGCTTACAACCAAATTTCATGCACCTGACAATACATGCTGGAGTGAAAGTAACACTGGTGTTGTTGCAGGAGAGAACTTTATCTGAACGAGATGGCAGCAACTGGTGATCTTTGCAGCATTTCTCTCTCAGTCATGTTTTTGTTTAGAGACCATTTTGCTTCTGATTTAAGGAACGGATTACACTTGCTAAAGTGTAGGAGAGGGTGCAATCTAAACTATATTGATATATCCTTTGGGATATCTCATATGTGCTGATCCTCTAAAGCACTCAGCTGAACGCTGTTTCAGTGATAACAAACAACTATATGATGTATGTGTCAAATATGCTGAATTGGGTATTATAATTATGTAATGCCAGTGTGTCATCACTCCAGGTTTTGGTACTGACCATTACGGACCAAAGAACTTTAGAGTTGAGATCTAGAGGATTTTCTCCTATATGAAGCAGTTCAGAGTCTTAGGCCATCTTCAGAAACCTTTCTTCTGGGCTATGATCAGTTATCCTTTTCTTTAATCTATGCAAGACTATAGGGAAGTGGGTGCTCTGTCCCACCTATAGCACTGATGTATGTCACCTAAGCTATTAGTTTTGTACAGTGTTTTATAGTATGACATACAGTAAAACCACGGCTAAATTCATAACAGCCTGGAAAACTACACCAGTCAATGCTTCCAAATCATCTTCAAGGGCAGCCCCATGAATAGCAAGTTGCAATAGTCCAACCATGAGATAACAAAGGTATGAGTGAGTGTGCACACCGCCTTCTAATCCAGGGAAGGATATGCCTGGTACACTAGAAGTAGTTGTTCAAAGGTTCTCCTGGCCATAGCCTTCTTCCTGTTGTTCAAGCAGGAGCCTTGAGTCCAGGAGACCGCCCCCCCCCCCCCGCAGATTGCAAACCAGTACCCTACAGATAAGTATGCCCCCATTCAATGCTACAGATATCTGTCTTGGTAGGGTTCGGCCTAAGTCTGTTCCACCCCCCACCAGGCCACAGGCCTCAGCATGGCCCTAAACATCTTCAGGCATCAAATCAGGACTTCTGCTGCATCACTTCTCCATCCAGGGTCAGAGATCATTAGATCTCTGTAGATCATTAGCATATTGATGATGCCTCTCTCCATATCTGGCTCCCCCCCGCAAACTGGCACTGAGCACTCAGAAGCAGAAGAATTACCATACAACACTGCCCCAACCACCAACCCTTGCAGCCAGTCCCCTATTCCAGTCTCACCAGAGATGATGTAACAGGGTGACCAATACAGTTTTGGTTCCATGCCCAGGCCTGAATCCTGACTGATAGAAGTCTCTGTAGTTACAAGCCTATCACTTTCTCCACCACCTTCTCTAAAAAGGGAAGACTGGACACTGGACAGTATTGTCTAAAACAGTTGGACTGAGTGATGGCTTCTTACAGAGACACACCACTGCTTCTTTCAAGGTGGAAGGTAAATGCCCTCCTCTCAAGGTTGTATTCACCACTGTTCACACTCAGGATCCTGTCACTGCTCTGGTCACTTTAACCAGACAGGAGGAACAGGGATCTAATCTTCAAGTGCATGGATTTACAGCACAGAACAACTTGTCCATTTCTTCAGGACTTACAGGGTCAAATTGATCCCAAGTAACCATACATTATGATGCAAAGTGTTTTTATATTTATTTAAATATATAAATCAATATTTATTAAATTTAAACAGCCACCCATTTCAGATATGTGACCCAATTAGGGATGTGCAGTCACAGGGATGTGTTTTAATTAGGGATATGAAACAGACTCATTCTGCTTCAGGAGCTTGAACTGTGTCCATGAAATCACTAAGAGTCAAAATTGATTTGAAGAAGATGATTTTTGTTGTTCAATCATTCAGTCATCTCTGACTTTTAATTACTCTGATGAATGCCATTTTGCCAGGATTGTCTGTCAGTAATTGCTTTGACTTCTTATAAGCTCAGCCTTCTGTCATCAGTGATAATTTATAGCCACCTTTCCTTCTATTTGCCTCGTATTTTACTGTTTTTAATTTTTCCAACCATCATGGTCTTCTTCGTAACTTTTGCCTTTGCATTTCATGTCCAAAATACCTAAATTTTAGCTTCATTATTATTCTTGCCAGTCTGGTTTACTTCATCTAGTACTGAATTATTGTTCTTCTTATGATCCAAAGTATTCTCAGGCATTTTCTCCAGCCCCACCTTTTAAAGTCATCATTTTCTTCATTCAGCCTTCCTGATGCTTCAGAGTACATTACAACTAGGAAGTCATGGCCTTGCCAAAGCATCTATGCCACTGGTGTGATGTATCCACACTTTAATGTTATATCTAGATTTGCCGTAGTCTTTCTCTGAAGTAACAGATTTTCTTTATTACTTGAGTATGGTCACCATCCTTGTGAAAATGTATTAACCTTACCAGGAAATAGCCCAATTTGTCAGTGTTTGCATTTGCAGATTTATAAAAACATTTCTAGTTTTTCTTAGTCCGGCACAAGAAAAATACAAATGAGTGTGACCTTTTTATTCTTGAGCAGAATGGAGTGGACTTTTCTGGAAAATAAAAAGTCTATATGGGGATGAAGCCTACATACATAAAACATAAATGTCATGCCAGTCAGTGCAGGAGACCTTGAGCTATCCTCCTTTAAACCCTATTTTTAAATAGTGCCTGTAGCTTGGTTGGTTTGGAAAAGAATCAGATGAGATTTGCAGCAATAATAGCCCTTTCTGAAAATAATATTCTTGCCAGGTTTCGCATGAATACAGGGGCATACAGGGTGGGGAGAGCGCTCATAAGAAATGATTATGCTCCTTCTTGAATGTGATGAAGCTGATGGTCAGGAGTTACTGTGGAAGTATAAGGAAATAGTGTCTCATTGATATTATCCATAAAATAAAGCAGTTACTGCTAGGCTAGATCAGGCCAAGGCAACTCAGAAAATGCTAAGGAGGAGAAGACTTACCACAATGAGGCAACACTGCAATGGTGAAATGGATTTCCCTCCCTTTCTATTACAACCTCTCATCACCATTCAGGACTCTGGCCGTTCTTGGAGGAGGCCAGCCTTGGGCTGACTGCTAGGATGACTATGATTGGAGGGCATATCCGTCAGGCACTAAATGACATATCCCCTCTCCTGATCCTCAGTATTATTGAGCTGGCAATTTTATTTTTCATTCCCTTCTTTCCACATCTGTCCACCATAAGCAGCAGGCCAAAGCTTCAGAGAACTAGACCAAGACAAGGTGCCCTGGTGTAGACTAGTCAGCTCTGCTTCCAAACGAGTCTATTCCAATTTAAGCTACTGTATCTGGAAATGCAGGCTTTCACAAAATATAATTAAGATCCCTTGTTCTAATTTAGTGGATATCCCTGATGTTTCACAGATGAAAATATTCTGTCATAGTTGATAACTCTGACATTTCTTGTCCTCCAATGATTTATATGCCAAGGTAATATGCCAAGAGGAGTTGTTCTTTTGCTTAAAGCATATCTGTATGTATGTATATACACATACGCATACAAACACACCCATTCATTAGCAACACATCTGAAATAGAAAGTAGGATGTGAAATGGAAACCTGTACACTGTGTAGAACCTTAGCAGAACAATCCTTTGGATGATGATGAGGGGAAGATCCATAGTAGATGAACCACTGGACCCAAAGACAAGCTCAGCAATGTGCTGGTAGGTTGGAAAAAAGAAGCGCCATTTTCCCCCAAACTGGTGTGCATTTCCCTTCATTTTGGGGAAATAAGAAAACTTTGGATCCAGTATATTCCAAGCCACCACTTTTCTACTTCTGAAATGCCCACATTTTGTCCTGAGTGACATTTTATCAACCATGGTGGAGGACTGACTGACCTTCCTCTCTACCCGTAGTGAGGGAAATCTGTAAAACCTGGCATCGTCTAGAACACTGTCAGTAACCATTGGATTGTACTCCTATTGTTCATGTAAATGTATGCACAAGAACGTGTACAAAAGAGTAAAGGCATGCAAGTTGGCTGTCCTTTGCTCTGACGAGGTGCTTTGCTCTGTGAAGTTGCCACAATTCTCCTCCTTCAGGCAAGGGGATCACATGATTTGCCCCATACAGAAAAGGCACTTAATGTCACTCTGAGACCTCATCCTGGCAGTTTTATTAGCTTCTGCATGAGTTGGATGAGACTTTAGAGGAGGTGAAGAGGAGCAATGCTGACCAAGCAGGGTTGGATGAGTACTCCAGACCAACTTTATGAAAGCAAAGCCCTTCTTTGAAGCTATGTACAACCCTACAGACTAAACATCACTAGGTTTGTTCAGAGATAAACCCTGAATTCCAGAAGCTCACACCAAGAATGTTAATGACATCCCCAAAGGGCAGAATAGAAATGAATACCAGTATTACTACTAATAATTATGATAACAATCAGAGGGAGGGAATATAACTCGGGGGCATTCCTGTTAAATAGGGCACAAAGGCTAGATTCACACAACATGCTACAATGGGTTAAAGTGAGGTTAGGAAGCTTCTGAGAATTCATACATCACCTTCTTGTCTTTGAAGACTGGTGTTAATGGATAAAATATCCAGTTATTTGTGTTACTGAGTGGATTTTAAAACTCTTTTATAAGAAATATTTTCTCTCAGGAAACATACACTCACACTGAAGTATGCAACCTTCTAGAAACAAATGACCAGTGTACTGGGAAAGAAAATATTCTAATAATTTATAAGAAAAATCAGAAAACTAAGAAAATTTTAAAATGCTTATTAATTTCACTTTGGAACATCTTTAAGGAAATGCAATTTGCTGCCAGGATCAACCTGAAACAAATTTGAAGCCATGTGTTTTATATCTGACAGTCACGCTCTATTTATGTGAAATTAAACTAGGAATATTTCCATAAGCTCCATTTTTATTTATATAAGTGTTTATTGGATAAAGACAAAACCAGCAAGTGGCAGTATTTGACAAAAATCAAATAGTTTTTTATTTGCCAAAAAGGAATACACCTTCACTGATCAGAGGCCTTACATTTGGTTTACTTTACTTATTGTTTTAATTTTTATAATCATGTACTCAGAATCCAAGAGCATCATTAGCATTAATGTGATTCTACTATTTTGTGAGACAAAGTAAGAAACATGTTTCGGTTGAGAAGCAAGGCCTCTGAGGAGCAAAATCTACAGGTCCAGATTCTTCAAGAAATCTTTATTCCATACAATTGATTATAACATAATAATCAAAGATAAATTCTTCTTCCAAATGCTCACATTGCAAAAGATATCACTAGGTGTTCAAATTAAAATTCATCATGTATATACATTTAACATTGCCAACTGATCATCTGCCCTGTTCCTAAGACTGGGTATTTTTTTTATACTTATTGATAGGATCTAAGAATCCTGCTACTCAGAAAAAAATATTGTATTTCTACTCTGTACATCTGATCGACTCTGGCCATGACTTGCCTATGTTTGAAGAGTTGGAAGAGAATAGTGATACTGACTGAAAATGATACTACAAGGATTCTCTGAAAGCAGGAGAATCAACTTTTTCACACTTACTGTCTGCCAAGATCTACCGATGTCTTTGAGTAATATTAATAATCTTTTTGGCCCAAAATATGTCTGCTCCATTTGTTCTACTTCTGGATCTAACTTTAGACAATTGCAACATTAGCTTACAATCTTCTAAAAAGCTTGGACAATGTCTGGAAAACATCCGGTTTTCCTACGTAGAATTAATTCTGCTCCAGAAAACAAACTTATTTTCCTTAAAACTCATTGCTTATTAGAATGCGTCAATAATTAGTACAACTGCAGAGTACAGATAGTCCCTGGGTTAAGAACTCCTGGTTTAAGGACGACCCATAGTTAAGAGCGGAGCCTATTGTAGCAAAATTCAAGTTAAATACACAATGATTCTAGTTAAATACACAATGGCTTGAGTTCATTGCACAATACTACTTATACACTACACAATACTACTGTATACTATTATACAATAATACTGTTCCAGCATACATACAAATTCGACTTAAGGACAGACCTTGGGAACGAACAGAACTCGTTCTTAAACAGGGGACTACCTGTACTTACTCTCCAACATTTCATGATGGCCTCATAATTTTTATTAATACAGGACATCCTGTTTCAGCCTCCAGATAATAAAAATGCAGCCCCAGTTGTAAATTAGGTCCTTCCAGTATTATTATTTAAGATTATACAGTGTAAGTGCCATGTTGCTTCATACTCCCACAGAAAACAGGAGCCAACTTCCCGTTGTCCACTGCTAGCAGATTATGTGTTTAAAGTTAAATGTATAAATACTACATCTGCTCAGATTTTTATCAGTACAGTTATACAAATAGTGCCATTGGCAGCCTTGCATATTGCACAACCATCAGAAGAAAAAGTTCACATTAACCCAGCAACAGTATTACACTTTATGGCATTTGGCTTGTGTGTTTGTAACAACACAGTATTTTCTGGCGTGTGGATGAAATGTCATCTAAGCCAGACAAAGGCATTGTTCAGGAAGTCAAACAGAATTAAAGAGGGGAGCAGCCACAGATACACACATACAAGCACAGCTCTCAACCTCACCGTGTAACTGGCTGCTGTAATCGTAGTGTACTGTAGAGCACTGAATGCCTTTTGTTACAATAGCCTGCTGAACATACGCACAAAGTTTCCTACCACTCTGAATCTTGGTAAGTATTCTTTACTTAACTGAATATTCAAAGATCCATCTTTGTTCTAGGTGATATTTTTGGGTGAGGTTTCCACATTGCCCTTCTCCAGTGTAGCTCTACATGTGGCACATACAACTCCTATGTGGAGCCATGATTGCATTCAGAGAAACACCCCACCCCCATCCCTGAAAAGCAAACATCTTTGCCTCTGGTTGTAAACTCATGCTGTTTCTGAAGGGATACTATGGATCATTTTAAGTCATTAAATGGTTACATAAAGCATGCCACCTCTTTGCTTAGGTTTTCTTCTGCGGACATCCTGAAGATCCTTACTATCTGGATAGTTGGAAGACAAGCTTTGCTACTGCCAGAGGTGGGGGGCAGAAAATTGACCAGAGTTAAATTGTTCTGTTGGGGGGGGGGGAGTCCACTCCAGACAACTTTGACTGTTTCATAGTTGTATGATATTTCTTTTTCAGGTGATTGCTCTAAAAAACTGTGAAATGATAACTGCATGTTATTTTATTGCTGATTGGCCAACATCATTTCCAACATTCCAATAAAAATCATGTTTCTCTATATATCAGAACTTTCAGTTTCTTTGAATGCAATGTCTAAACCTCATAAAATAGATGGTTTTTTTCAGGTTACATAATGTAGTTCAAATACTTGTGCAGACTACGGATTCTGAGTAAAAAATGCTAACTGAATCATATTCATATGCACAGGAAAATTTTCCAATGCAATGTTTTCTTGAAACATCACATCTGTAGCTACTTTAGAATCATAGAATCATAGAATTTTGGAGTTGGAAGGGACCTCATGGATCATCTAGTCCAACCCCCTGCAATATGCAGGAAACCAATTAAACCATCCCCGAGAGGTGACTGTCCAGCCTCTTCTTAAAAACCTCCAGAGATGGAGAACTCACAACCTCCATAGGTAGACTGTTCCACTGGTGTACAGATCTAACCGTCAGGAAGTTTTTCCTTATATTTAAGTGAAATCTAGGTAGCTGCAGTTTGTACCCATTAGTTCTGGTCCTAGTTTCTGTGGCCATGGAAAAGAGTTCCTGACCATCTTCCCTATGGCACCCCTTTATGTACCTGAACACTGCTATCATGTCTCCCCTCAGTCTTCTTTTCTCCAGACTGAACAGCCCCAGTTCCTTCAGCCTGTCCTCATAGGACATGTCCTGAAGTCCCTGTATCATCTTTGTTGCCCTCCTCTGAACCTGTTCTAACCTGTCAATATCCTTCTGGAAATGTGGTGCCCAGAATTGTACACAGTACTCCAGGTATGGTCTCACTAGTGCAGAGTAGAGGGGAATAATGACTTCCTGCGTCATTGATATAATGCTTTTCCTAATGCAGCCCAAAACTGCATTAGCCCTCCTAGCAGCTGTCTCACACTGCTGGCTCATGTTCAGCTTGTTGTCTATGACCACACCCAAGTCTTTCTCCGATGTAGAGCTTCCAAGCCATGAGTCCCCCATCCTGTATGTGTGCCCTACATTTTTCCTCCCCAAATGTACTACCTTACATTTCTCCCTGTTGAAGGACATCTTGTTCCTTTCAGCCCAGTCTTCCAACCTGTCCAGGTTAGATTGCAATGTCATTCTTTCATCCTGGGTGTTTGCCAGACCTCCCAATTTTGTGTCATCTGCAAATTTGATGAGTAGCCCATCAACCCCATTATCCAGATCATTAATAAAAATGTTGAATAATACTGGCCCCAAGACCGATCCCTGTGGGACGCCACTGGTTACTGCTCTCCATGGCACTTTGCCATGCCATGTCCAAGGCCTCAGTCCTGCTCTATATTGGAGTCCCCTTCTTAAGCTGCATGTATGAAGGAAACTTGGCAAATGAATATGCCATGTACCTTGTAACATGTCCTCCTCCCCCGTTCACAGGAATACAGTCATAGCCAGAGCCAGGCTTAAGAAAACCCATCAACTCCAGTTTGTTGCTGTATGAACATTTTTCTTTTGCACCTATGGAATTTGGAAAGCATCAGATGGATGTACTCGGAAAATGACTGCCGTGGGAGTATTTGTCTATTTATTCACAGAATACCTGCAGCTTCAAAACTAGAATGATTTCTACTATTGCAGTGGGATCTAAAGTTCTTTCTGCAAATAAAGGCACTGTTAGAAGCTGATGCTTTGCGTTATTTGGCATATCTCAAGGGGAGCATCTGAGAGTTCATTGGGCCAAGGGCATTAGGCTGCCTACCCCTCACTTAAGGAATCCTGAAGAGGCTCTTCCACAGCTTAGAGGCCTCCATCGCCAACCTTTCCCTCAAATAAGAGCTGAGACACAGGAATCCTTTTATTTATAGTCACGATCCTCCTGATTTTCTTTATAACAAACCTTTGTGGACAAGAAGAGATTTACAATTGTTCAATGATGGAACAAGGAGCTGCAGGGTCCCCATTTGACAAATGGACAAATCCCAGTTTTGCTGTTTGTCAAATGGGGAGTCTTCCGCTCCTTGTTCCATCTCTGAACAACTGTAAAGCTGTTCTTGTCCACAAAGGCTTGGATAAAACATTTTCATTTCAAGAAAGGCCAAACTGCTTTGGGAGCCCATTTCACAATCTCGGCTACAAGATTGGGCATACCAACTGGGAAAATACAGTAATACCTCGGTTCATGAACGCTTCTGTTCACAAAGAATTCGGTTCGCGAACAGTAGCGTTCGCAAAATTTTGCTTCCGTTCATGAACTCCTCATTGGGTGACAAACATGCCCTGTGGCCATCTTCCCTGCTCTGAAACATGGTTGTGGCTTCCTCTAGGCGAGATCGCGGTTGCAGACAGACACTTGCTGTGAAGCTTTTTGGTGTGCTTTTTAGCACATACAGTACATCCAGCATGGCGCCAAAGAAAGTGCAGAGCAAGCATGGTGGTAAAAAGAAAGTGCAGAGCGGTAATGAAGGTGACAAGAATGTGCACAGCAAGAATGGTAAGAAAATAACCATTGAATTGAAGAAGGAAATTGTAGAAAAGCATGAGCGTGGTATTCGTGTGACTGATCTGGCCTCAGAGTACAAGATGGCGAAGTCGACAATCTCGACTATTTTGAAGAATAAAGATGGTTAAAAAAAATACATATGGTTCAGAACGGATTAACCTTATTTACATTGAGCCTTATGGTGAAATTTGATTCAGTTCACAACCAATTTGGTTCATGACCAGAATCGTGGAATGAATTAAGTTTGTGAACCGAGGTACCACTGTAAACACAACCTTGACAGGTAGGCTTGCTTTGGATGTTGAGTGAGCTTTCGAGCAACGGGAGCTGAAAACAAGGTAGGCCTCCTCAAGCTTACTTTGTAAAGCCTACTAAGTCTCATTCGGCATCTGCTTTCCTTCCAGCGCCAAGTTCCAAGAGGAAAGAACTGATAAAAAGGTTCTGGAGGAGAGAAAAATCGTCAGGCTCTGGAGCAGAAGTACAGCAGCCTGCGAGAGCGCGCCTGTCACCGAGGCGCCTAGGGGCATTTTTCGGACGCGAGGCGTCTCTCCTGTGGCACCACCACCAGCGGATCCCGACCGAGGAATTTGCCTTTGCAACGCGAACTGTTACAATGGGGTGGGTGCCCACACCCAACTTCCATTCAGTCAGCAGGTAAAGGACTTTCGCGCGCGCCTTCTCCTCTTCCCGCCCTCATAGCTGTACAAGCAGAAAGCCGGGGAGAGACACCAGCCAGGGGAGAGTGGGCCGGGACAGGAAAGAGCCCGCTCTCTCCCACGGCTCTCCTGGGAACGCTCTCGGCGATTCGTCTGCCTCAGCCTCAGCGGTCTTTCCCTCAGGCGGCGGCGGCGAGTGAAGGGGGGTGGCAGAAGCAGCGCTGCTCGGCGCTCCCTCGCTTCCACTCGGCGCCTGCCCCCCTCGCAGCTGGCGAGAAAGCAGCAGCGGGGTCGGCGGCCGCCGCCTCCGCCGCCGGGCTCGGTCGCCCCTTCCGCGAGGGCGACTCCGGAGGGACAGAGGGATGGGACCGAAAGCAAGGCCAAACTCCGCTCGAGGCGGAGGGACTGAGTGAAATCTGCGGCAGGCTGGCCGGCGGGGCGGTCCCTCCGGCTGCCGCCCCTCTTCCTCCTCCCCCCTCTCCGGGCCGTTCGCTGGGGAGGTGCTCGCTGCGGCAGCCCCCGCCTGTCCGTCCGTCCGCCCGTCGGCACGACCAACGCCGCAAGAGGGGTAGTCGCGGAGAACGAGGTCGGCTGCAGCCCCGCTCGCCCTCGCCCTCGCCCTCGCCCGTTCTCTCTCGAGCTGGTTCCCGGCCCGCGCGGGCGCTCGGCGGCATGGCAGGGCGCAGGGCGGGCGAGCTCTTCCCCGGGCTCTGCTTCGGGGTGCTGCTCTGGAGCGGGAGCCTCTTGCCGCTCGCCTCCCCGCAGCCTCCCCCGTCGCCGCCGCTCCAGCGGGGGAACGTGTGGTGCCCCAGCCGCTGCCTCTGCTTCCGCACCACGGTGCGCTGCATGCACCTCATGCTGGAGAGCGTCCCGGCCGTGGCGCCGCAGACCACCATCCTGTAAGTGGGCGACGGGGAGCCCGCCCGGGACCGGGCCGGCAGGGCAGGGGGGAAGGCGCCGCCGAAGTCGGACTTGTAGCCCGGGCAGTCCTTTGTCTGCAGCCCAAGGGTATCGGGGAGGGGGGGGCGGGGAGGGGAGGGGGGAGGGAGGGCCCTCACTACTAGTAGTAAGTAACTCAGCTGTAGGCTTTCTTTTGTTTGCTCCGCAGCCGCAACTTTCGCGTTTTGTCTGCAAGTTATTTGGCCGCGATCCACGAACTAAATAAGTTGGGAGGCTGGGGGAGATCCACAGCCCAGCGACATTAAATTGCCTTTAAACTGATTTTAGCTGCAGGAAACTCGGAAAGGATTAAGCGGTTGGCGACTTTCCAAACAAATTAGCTTTTAAAAGTTAACTGTATATTTGTAGCTTGCCTTGATTGTTTCCACTGAGTTCAATAATGACTCGGGCCCCAGTTTTAATTCATTGGGGGCTCTCACTATACCAACTTCAATATACTGTAAAAAGCCTTATGTGATTTCATTTTGCATAGTTGTTTGTTTCCATCTTTGCTTGGAGTTCGATCTATAGCTTAAAGATCTGTCTCTTTTTTAGGAACATAACCACTAACATGAGCTTGTGCATCTTTTCCAAAGTCTCCGAACCGTCTTTGTTGTACAGTAGCAGTGCCTTCCCACTTATCCTGAATTCAGAATGTCTGTGGAAAGGTCTTGTGGGATATCCTGAAAATGCAACCACTAGGCACCATTATAATTTTTATATTGTATTTTATTCTCATAATGAGCACGTTGTCTTCGTAGATATTTGGGGCGGAGAGATGGGAGTTTTATATGTGTCTTCCAAGTTTTTGTAAACAAAGCAATGAGACATGAATACTTGTGCATGAATTTCAAAGAAAGTCCCCCCCCCTTTCGCCATTATAACCAGTTATGAGACGCTTTCAGATGAATCTTATTAGTGGTTTTAAGTGTGGCATTTTTCATCAGAGAGGGAAGGATCTTTAGGGGATACTTTCCTCTTTATTTTAATGCATGTAACTATAAAATATACAATATGGAGTCTGTACTGAATTATATCAGAAGAATTACAGCCCTCTGATCTTTCCAAGATTGATACTCTTGCTTGATGTTGCACATTCCAAAAACTCCATTGACGTGACTTTGAGATCTTCTAGTGTGTGTATATATGTGTGTGTGTGTGTGTATATCTACACACACACACACACACAGAGTACATATATTAAAAAGCCTCTACAAGAAACAAGCCCAGTGTGAACCATTAAAAATGGTGTGGAAAGTGCTGTAACATCAGTGCTTCACTTCACTGTTTTGAATAATCACATGCATTTGTATGCAATTATCTGGGAAGTGAGCCTGTGGTCTCAAAATACTGAAATGCATCTGTGTTCATTTTAGAAAAGGGTACATGAGCCACCATCTACTTGTTCATATATTGTATAGATGTGAACAAGATAGTCCCGTGTTTGCTATTGAATTATCTTGCACAGGTCCTAGTTATGTCATGTCCTTAACTTGGCAGCAGTACAAAAATGGTTTGTCTTGCCTTCTTCCAGTCTGTTTTGTTGTTTCCCTGTCTAGCCTCCAGTCCTAGGATTAAAAACTAAGAAAGACAGTTGCTGTCTCATAATTCTAGTAATATTAAGGATGCTTAGAAACCTAGTGGGCCAGCACTCTCAAAGAGAGGCATAACCTAAAGTGGCTTTCCCCAGTTCCAAGTGGGTTGGACTGTAACTCGCAAAATTTCCAGCACCCAGCTATGTTGGCTGGGAAGTTAGAGAGTTGAGTCCCAGCATACTTGGACACCAATGGAGAAGATGTTTGTGTATTCTGTATGGAGAATTACTTCAAATTCAAAGGAGTTAAATCTGTAAGAGCCCATTCTTTGCAGGGCTGTATAAATATTTTAAATTTTCAGGCAGCGAGGTATCAAGGATTTTCCAAGAATTGTCTTTTGGCATTATTTTTTAAAGTGTTTTTCAGTTCTTGCCCTTTTTAAAATGACAACATATGTACAAACCCATTGATCTTTTATTATTTGCAATGTTCATATTCTTGGCCAGTAACAAACTACAAGATTTCAATGTTCCAAGATTCCAGTGACTTTCAGAAATACTCCTGCAAAGCAAGAATTACATTTTCTTTATTTATTCAGAAATAAGTCCCCTAGATGTTTTGAGGTATATTTTCTAGATAAATCTGCTTGAACTGCACTTAATTTATAAGATCAGAATTTAACTATACTGTAACATGTTCTTAGAAATCCTAGTGAAAAAATAGCTTTTGAGTTGTTTAAGTCCCTTTAAGAATATTTTCCTTTGTTTCATAATTCCACAAAACAAAAAGTGCTATTTTGCTATTAACTGAGCCTTTGACCTTTTGGTTCGATGTGATTAATTCTACAAAAGTTGTAAAGAAACTGACTAATGTGGAAAATGGGCGCTTGATGTTTCTTGCCTTGCATTGAAAAACTGCATTGATAGAGCACTTCTGTATTGCTCAAAACATTCTTCACGACATTTCCTGTCATTCCCTTTTGTGAATGATCCTCAATGAAGCTTTATGTTGATCTTTTCTGTCAAGTCAGAAAGTTTAAATAGATGTATGAATAATAGTTGATTGATGAAAGTACTCATACTCTGTGGTCTTCACAGTTAATAGTCATTGTTACATGTTAAAAAGTTGTGACTTGTAAGCTTTCTTTAAAACTTTGATTTTTTAAAAAGTCTTGATGTGAATTATGTGGGGTATCCTGCAGATCAAGAATAGGCAATCTGGTGTTCTCAAGATGCTTTGGACAAAAACTGCCATAATCCTAGATTATTAGTCGTGCTGGCTGGGATTTATGGGAGTTGTAATGCAAAATATTTGGAGGGTACCACATTGTTTACTCCTAGTATAGAAGCACCATTTGTTGCATAGTGAATAAGCTGAATTTGTAGGCACATCTCCCCAATAAATCTGAAACAAAATTACTTTATCTTTTATATTACCCTATCAGAGTGTCTAGGTTTTTAATTATAATATGGACTTCATGATAACATTTGTGTTTTCAATATCAAATTATCACCAGATTTAAAATACATGAATATCATAAACTATGTGTAAAAAAGCAATGTAACCATAAGTTTTCCTCTTGTTTCCATAGAACACAGAACAGAAGAAATGTTTTTTGTTCTGTCTGAAGCTTGCCCATGATATTCAATATAGTTTGAAGGCATATCACCAGAACTGGGATAGGAATTAAGCACTGTAAGCATTCCACCAGGGTGTATTATATGAACAAAACCACTGTGCTTTATCCCACTGGTTTATATCATGTTAGCTCAGCCATTCATGGCTTATTAAACTATGAAAGTGTGATGTGTGGAACCAGTCTTACAAAATAAAAGTAGGAAATTCTTTGTTCTGAGTCTAGATTGGTATAAAATTGTGCTGTCAGCAAAGCATTCTTGCAAATTGAAGGAGTAAAACAGAACTGTGTTCCTCCTCATATTTCTGTACTTTTTGCATTTCATCTGTTTTGAGTGAATTTCATGGTGGTGACATAAGATTCTTCCTCTTTCTACCCCTTTGGTCTCTCTGATTGAGAATCCCCAATCTCCAAAATTCCCAAAAGAAACAGCAAGCGGGGTGGCCGGGTTGAGGTTCTTCAGAATTTTTAGTTCCTTTGCTCTGTGCTGTGTCCCCAGATATCAGTAAAATATGGGCATCTTAACAGGAGCGCATCAAGAAAAACATTGCCAACTTTCCTTTCCCAAAGTTGAATTGAGTTCTGGTTTAGTGAAATCAAAATTTAGCATTTTATTACAATTTTTATCATTCTCATTGAGGACAAAATAATTTTAACTTCATATTTTTGGTCCCTCTGAATATTCTGTGTAAGTCCTTGAATATTATAGGTAAATTAGTCTTTCTAGTATAGGCTGTCCCTTGCTTCTTATTGACAGAGTGCTAGTAGGAACTGTTTTGCAATAAAAATTTGAAGAGAGAGAGAGAAATGAAGAGGACACAAAGGACTTCTTGTATACTTAATTTCATACCACCCCAAAGTTCAGCTTTAGGTTCTAGAATCAGCAGAGCAAAAAAGCTAGTTTATTCACAAGGTTCCCTCTCTGCCCATCTTCAGTTTTTCCCATAGCTGCAAGAGATGATACAGTGCCACATTCCAGAAAATGTTGGGGGGCTGCTTTAGGAAAGCCTCTTGCTGCTCCTTTTTAAAAGGGTGGGTTTTTTTAGATTTAAAACCAAGAAAAATTCCCCACAAACATCTCATCTGAACATGATATATATGCACAATCTGTGTCATTATTAAACATTATCTAGAGTGATGGTTAGTCAGGTAGCTCCTGCAAAACACAGATATGCATGTGAAGTGTCTGCCAGGTGTCTGGTACCTTCATTTTTTTCTTGGTTAAACAACAAAAAAGGAAATAAAACAATGAAATGACAGAATATTGATACTGATTCAGTATCAGTTTAATATTAAAAACATATGGTTCTGACTGATGATGGTGATGATGGGCCATCAAGTCGGCATTGACTCTTAGCGACCACTTAGATTTTCTAGAAAGATATTCTGCAGGAGAGTCTGTCCCTAGCCTGGTTCTTCAGGTCTTCCAGCAGTGCACCTATCACCACTGTAATTGAGTCCATCCATTTTGCTGCTGGTCGTTTTCTTCTCTTTCCTTCCTCCTTTCCCAGTATTATAAACTTCTCCAGAGAGCCAAGTCTTTGCATAATATGTCCAAAGTATGATAAATTGAGCCTGGTGGAACTTGGACAGCAATGGAGAAGATGTTTGTATACTCTGTATGGAGAATTACTTCAAATTCAAAGGAGTTAAATCTGTAAGAGCCAGTTCTTTCTTTCTAGTGCGTCAAGTGAGAACTCTGAATTGATTTGCTTGATGATCGGTTTGTTTGTTTTCTTGGCTATCCATGGTATCCTCAGGAGTTTTCTCCAACAATGATATTCAAAAGTTTCTATCCTGCTTCTTCAAAGTCCAACTTTCACTTCCATAGAATGTCACAGGGAAAACCATTGCCTGCATGAACCTGATCTTTGTAGGTATAAACACATCCTGTCATCTTTTCCAAGGCCTTCGTGGCTAACTCTACTAAGTGCTAGTCTGTGATGTATATCTTGACTGCTTGTTCCTTTACTGTTGATAGTTGATCCTAAAAGGCACATGCTGTCAATCATTTCAGTAACTTCATTGTCAGTTTAAAGGCTGGTTGCTGTACCTATTGTCATTAGTTTGGTCTTCTTTCTATTTAATTTTAGTACAATTTTTTCTACTGTGATTCTTGACTTTTATTAGTTGAGTTTGCAAATGCTTTGCATTTTCCATGAATCCAGCTTCTTTGGAATTGGAATGTAGCCTGATTTCTTCCAATTTATAGCCCACTATGTCTTTTTCCAGATTTGCTAGCATAATTAGGTTAGAATATTTATTCATTCTTCTATTGCTTGCCATTTTTTATCAGTTCTTGTAGTCTTCTGACTTGATAATGATCCGAGTGCTGATCTAACTTAATCTTCTAGTACTAGAAGTTCTTGTAAGTAGGGAACATCTTCTAACATCCTTACTGTACAGTATTTCAGTATATTCCTTCCATCTTTCTTTGATCTTCTTTGAATCCGCTACTGTCTGTCTGTTGGTGTCCTTTAGCATACCAGTTTGAGGTTGGAACCTCCTTATGGGTTCAGAGATCTTTTGGAAGATTTTCCTTTTTTTCTCCTTGTCTGTTTCCATCTTCTATGTCTTTATAGATGTTGTTGCAATACTGCTTTTTGTTTCTTCTCTGAAATTCCTTCCTAAGATCTTTGTATTCCTTGGCTTTGGGTTCTTTATCTTAGCAATTTCAGCTGAAATCCAGTTTGCTTTCTTCCATTTCTTCATCTTTGGCAATGTCTTTTCACATTCATTCTTAACAGCTTCTTTAAGTCCATTTCACAGTTCTTCTGGTTCCTGATCAGTGAAGTTCAGGACTTCAAAATGATTCCTGGTGTTCTTCTTGAAAATGGTAGTTACATGGTTAAGATCATATCACAGAAACTAGTTGGCTTTCTTCTTCCACTTTAGCTTAAATTTGATTTTTGCATACTCCATCTGCTGATGTCATATAGGCATCATTTTGGTTGTTTGGTTATTTTAATTAATAGGATAATGATCTAAGGAGCCTTCAGTAGCATTCACAGTAGTATCCTTCTGGATCATTTCAAGGGTGTGTGAGGCACATTGTTGTGGTTCTCTTTTGCCCAGGGTCACTTCCAGGCTGTATTGGTGCAAGAGGAAAGGTCTAGCCTTATACCTATACTTTGCAAAGTCCCACAGGGTCTATCTTCTCCTCACTCCTATTTAACAGCTATATGAAGCTCCTGAGTGAAAATAATAGAATTAAAATGACTGTGCATTTATATCACAGGAAGAACTAAATTGGTCAAGTCTTCTTCTTTGCTCCTTTGTTGAAAAAGGATTCATTCAAATGTTGACGGAGAGCTCCTTCTGGCAAGCAAACCCAAAGCAACCGAAAAGGAATAGCTTAACTGTTTTTGCTGGGCAGAAAATCTGGGCCTCCTGGCTTCCTTTTCCCTTCTGACAAAGAGAGCTACCTCGTTGCACAGAGGAGGTTGTATGTATAGGTATATGTGAGGAGATATTATATGGGGTAGCATGCCCTGGTTGAGAGAAAGAAGATAGTCCCCCCCCAAAAAAAAAACAATGTTGGAGAAAGAAAATGAGTGCAACTGCAATTGGAGGGGAACAGAATCATGTGGTCCTGATGTAATTGGCTTGGAGCAAGTGTGACCAATGCTTAATTTCTAAAAAGGGAATATTTAGTCTTTAATTTATGTAGGAGCTATGCTTACACTATGTCAAGTATGTATGTCTTTCTAACCTCCAACTTTGTACATGATAAATAAATCCATTTCCACACATTTGTATTATATGAGCCTGCACCATGGATCTTTCCAGTACCTAACAATGCTGCTGCTGGTGGTGCATCTTTCTCTATTCAGTCAAATCCTAGGACCGCTGAGCAAACAGATCTCAGGTATCAAGCTTGTCACATGCTTTGCAAATCTTACTTTTTCTTCGTGTAGTAAAAAAGGACACAGGCTCTTATTTATGTATTGGTTCACTGATACCAGATTTCATGCCAGGCATGGCAGTAAACCTCAAATACTCAGCTGTGCAGGCACTTCATCCTGTATTCTGGAACTTGCTTACAACAGAAATTCACAAGCATGACATGGCTGGGTAAGATGCTTTATTGCCGACAAGATTTAAGCCATAGATATGCAGATCTGCCTACTATAGAAATAGCAATATAAATCTATAGGTTGGTCTCCACTCGAGTTCTAGGACTTTTCATCTCACCTGTTTCAAGAATGTGGCTGTTCTTTTCCTGGTGTTGAGACTGGATGACATCTACTTCAGTTCTTGCAGTAATATAAAGATGAACCTAATGGTATACAGGTAGTCCTTGCTTAACAACCATTCTTTCAGTGATCGTTTGAAATTATGATGGTGCTGAAAAAATGGACTTACAACCTGTGCCCAAAGTTATGGCTGTTGCAGTGCCCCCAAGGTCACATGATCAAACTTTGGGCACTTGGCAGGCCACTTGCACTTATGACTGCAGGGGCACTGCAACTCCCCCCGCCCGCCTATCTCCCCCCATCTATTTTTATTTATTTATATTTATTTATTTATTATTAAATTTATATGCCCTTTTGGCTGCCCTGCACAGTGGCACTTGGCAGCAGCACCGGGGCTGGGGCTGAAGTAGAGGCCTGGGGTCTTCAGCAATCTCAGCCAGCTGCCACCACTCCCCAGGCCTCTACTTCAGCCCCAGTGCCGCTGCTGCCAGTGAGAAATGCTGCCTCAAGCCTCATACCACAGCGAGCCACCCCAGCACCATTGTGCAAAGCCCCAGTTGCCCCTGCTGCCCTGTGCTCTACAGGCTCTGCTACACCCAGCTGGCCTTCGCTGTTGTCCTCCTGCTGCTGATGAGGCACGCCCGGCCTGACCCTACTCTGTGTGGCAGCTGCTGGCCACGTCAGGCCTTCTTCCCAAGGCTGCTGGTGCTGTTCTCCAAGTTGCTCATGCCATTCCTTCTCCAGATCATGCACTCCATTCTCACAATACTTCAGAAACCTAGTCTTCCCCAGGTCTCACAAGAATGGGCGTGCTGTTTGGAGAATGGCAGGAGCTATTTTCAGTGAATTGTCGAAGGCTTTCACGGCTGGAATACGATGGCTGGTGTGGGTCTTCCGGGCTGTGTGGCCGTGTTCTGGAAGTTTTGTTTCCTAACGTTTCGCCAGCATCTGTGACCGGCATCTTCAGAGGGCAGGAGCACAGACAGGAGCAGTTCTCTCTGTGCCCAGGATGATGTGACCCTTTTGTGGGTATTTATGGAGATCTGAAGGGGGGGGTTAGGGGGTGGGTGGGTGGGTTAACGAGTGGCTGCTTGTTTTGGTGTCAGAATATGTATGTATCTTCCTGGGGGTTAGGCAGGGTTTTTTCTTCTATTGAGTTGTTAAGGAATGGCTGCTGAGGGTGATTAGCATGTTCATTGTGTGAACTGTTCATACGTCCTGGTGGTTGAGCTGAGTTCGTTGACCTTTTGCAGGCTGTATTTTTCAGGATTGGTAGCCAGGTTTTGTTGATCCCCCCCCCCAATCCCCCCCTTCAGATCTCCATAAATACCCACAAAAGGGTCACATCATCCTGGGCACAGAGAGAACTGCTCCTGTCTGTGCTCCTGCCCTCTGAAGATGCCGGTCACAGATGCTGGCGAAACATTAGGAAACAAAACTTCCAGAACACGGCCACACAGCCCGGAAGACCCACACCAGCCATTATTTTCAGTGAGTTTCAGATGTACATCTCGTTTAGAAAAGCCTTAACACAGCTCATCTGAAATAAATAATAATGTTCCTTCAAAGCATAATTAACTACTTTGAACACACTGTGGTATTTCACAAGTGCAGCTGAGATACAGCATAAGTTTTCTGCTGGAGAAAGTGGTCAAGAAAAATACATTCTCTGATTACCTTCCTCCTTGCAATCCTTCACTAATATCTCCCATGCTAGTTGCAGGGGTCTCCTTTCCCTTTGTTGATGTTAGGACTTGCAGGTATCAAAGAAAGCTGCTGTCTCATCCCCTTTCTCTTGTGCTGTTGAAAATTCACTGAATGCAAGTTTGGATTCATCATTCTCATCACACAGATACCCATACATATGTATATTGTATGTGTGTGTGGTGACAGTTGCCTTTCCCAGCTTCTCTCTGCCACACAGTATTCTAGACCACCCTTTCTCAACTTTTTTTCCCTGGAGGAACCCTTGAAATAATGTTCAGGTCTCAGGGAACCCCTGCATAAACATTATAATATCTATATCTCATGATAAGTTAGCATGATCAGTAAGCTGAGTCATGGCCTGTAAAAACTCCCACCACTGAGAGCACTAGCATTGCATGGTGCAAAGTTAAACAGTTAAAAAAAGCATTTTTTTTTTTAAAAAACTGTACTATGTTTGTTCGTCCATCTCATGGAACCCCTAGCAACCTCTTGCGGAACCTAGGGTTCCATGGACCCCATTGAGAAAGGCTGCTCTAGACTCACACCAATTACTGACATTCTGAATACACATCTTGGTCTCAAGCTGGAGAAGTGATGTTAAGTGATGTTAATACCAAGGAGGTACCCGCCCCCCCCACACACACACCAGTACTGCCTCTTTGGGGACCAGAAGTTTTTGTTTTAAAATCTAAACCTCAGAGTGAGAGTAAAGAGGCAAGGAAGCAAGACTGAGGAGAGCAACTTCAGAAATTACCTGTTTCAGGCAACAGCTACCTCAGGAAAGATAAGTAAAAAATGTCTAGCTAGCAATATTGCATAAGGTTATTTTTATTCTGGAATGTGTGTTAAGCCTAACGGTCTCTGATATCTGTTGTCTCTAATATTTGCATCTCTGTACATACTCAGTAAACGGTGTAATTTTTATGCATCTTGGCACCCCTTTATATCAGACAAGTTTCTGTATTATTAGCAGATCTATCATCTTCTGTCTGTGAAGAATGTTACCTTCTCCTTTGTACTTTTCTGTGGGAGATTCCATTAAGACTCTGGCTGTGATTTTAGCAGCACTGTACTTTTTACTACTGAATATTTTACCTGTGACTACTTAAAGCTGAAAAGGGATTCCTCTTGTCTTTTCTTTTTTTTTTAATGAAGTAATTTTATTTATTGCTTGTGAGATTGGTCTGTCTCCAAAGGAATGGGGGCTGTTTTCCCCATCATACGCTTCAAAGTTATAAATGCCTGGAGATGGTAGTATAAAATTTATTTCATGTTAATCATCTTTTGGGGGGGGGTACTTGTCAGTAAAGCTATAGGTTATGGACTTCCATCTGACATCCTGGGTTGGGGGAAGGTTCCCAGGTGAAGGCATCCCCTCACAAGATAGGCGATGGCAGCAGTCACCACCAAGCAGATACACCATGGGACAAAGGCAGGGCCAAGGTGTGTAAAACCCAAAGTATTTGGGGGAGAGAAGCGTTGAGACCTACTTTTCACTCTGATTCTGCAAACGTGTATGTATACAAACACAAGCGCACACGCATGCATGTAGGCATATTCACACACACAGTTTCATCACCTTGTATGTTTTCTTTCTCAGATCATTTCTCTGTAGGAGGTGAGGTAGATTGAACATATCTGAGTGAGCATGCGGTGACACTAAAACGTTGTGCCACTCAGTTTGCATAAAAATGTTGCCAGTAGAACTGCTGTAGCAGAGCCCTCCACCCAATAACAAGCCTCCATTACCATGGTTTCAGTTAGACTGTAAGAGAAGGTGGGAATTATCCACTGCTTGGCCACATGTAATGATGGCCATAAATGTCAAGGTGGTGCCAAGCAAATGCAAAACGATTGCTGGCTCAGTTGGAATGGAATGTGTCAGATGGTGGGGGGAAGGAAGCTGCTGCTCCTCATAGGCTACCAGCTTTGGATTCTCGTTGCTCTGAGGCTCTTACTGTTGCTAGGAGCAGCTGATTCCTTTGCAAAGAGAGCTGAGCTGAATGAAGGTCTAAGACCCAACCAGAGAGATGGAAAGAGCCTGCAGACCTCCTTTCATTTGTTCTCTGGACAGCTGCGAGACTACAGTTGTTGCAATCATTTATTATCTTCCTTTTGATGGCCTTATTTCTCACCTCTAACTACTTTTCCAAAATAAATATTTTAAATATTATGAAAATATGGAGATGTCATAAGCATTGCTTCTGGTATGTTTATAATAAGTAAATAACTGAATATACTATCATGGGCTTCCAAAACTTGTTGGGGTTTCAATTCACAAGCATAATTTCTGGAGTCCATTTTTATTTATATACATTTTAATCCACATTCCATGAAAAGTAACTGCACTTTGATCAAGCAGTGCAGGATATAAGCCCTCACTCTCATTATTAGTATCTTTGAATTCAAAAGGGCTGGTTTTTTATTGTTTATTTACTCAGAGAATCCATAGGCCAATTTTTAGAGATGACACTTCCCTAGAACTTAGTGTTGTGAAGAAAGAGGTCTGTTTAAAGGATTGCAGTGATGGACAGTTGCATATTTTGACAGACACAGAGTTTTATGAGGGTGAGAGGCTGCTGCTGAAAGGCCTAACTTTTTTCACAGATAGAAACACAAATAGACCTTCCCAATGATTCCAAAGATTGATGGAAGAAAGACACATCTTCTGGAAACTGAGTGTCAAATCATTTAGGCTTTAAAGAGGAATGCCAGCATTTTAAATTGAAGCCAGAAGGCAACTAGTGTTGGTTGTACAATACAGGTGTTACATGGTCTTCCCATCTGGTCCCTGGTGGTATTTTCACAACTAAATTTTGTACCAGCTGAGGTTTCTGAGCTGTCTTTTAAGGTGTTAAAATAGCATGGCCAACTGCCTGGAACTGTGGTGTTAAAGTCCATACTTCAATAATCTAAAGCCACTTCAGACTATTGAAGTGAGTAGAAACAGCTGCAATGTGTATTATTTCTAAATAGCTTTGAAGGGACTGTTCATCACAGATTCAAGACACTTCGTTGGTTTTGCAGATACGGGTAGTCTCTGGGTTAAGAATGCCCAGTTTAAGGATGACCCATAGTTAAGAACAGAGCCTGTTGTAGGAAAATTTGAGTGCAATACACAATGACTTGAGTTAAATACACAATGGTTTGAATTACTTACACAATACTACTTATACAGTATTATATAATAATACTGTTCCATCTTACTTACAAATTCAACTTAAGGACAGACCTTGGAAATGGAATTTGCTCTTCAACTGGGGACTATCTGTTGTATGATAAAGTTGCTGCTCAGACTACACAGAGCAGTTTTACTTTCTGCCTGGCTTGTCACTCCCCCACCCCCAAAATAATACCTTCTAGAACAAACTGTATATAAAATCTTTCTCCTTTAGTGATTTTTGGGCAACCACAGATCATACTAATGTAGTAGTTCTCACACTTTGGATGGGGCAGGGAGGTGTCTTTATGGGCCATTCCATAAACTTTTTTTTGTTCTAAAACCATGTCCAGAGTTCATAATCTAATAATAATATAGTTCAATAACATTAGTATTGTTTTATTATATCACAGGCCCTATGACAGGCTACTTAGAGGAGTCACTTTACCTGGTAAATTTAAAGGGAACATTACAATATTGCAATGATGCAGTATTATAAATATTATTGATTCTATGCCAGGGACTTTGTTAACCTGTTTGATTATTTAGTCCTGGCCAAAATGGCCTCAGTCTCTGTCCAGAAGAATACATTAAGTCCAGATACACTCTTACCTATTCTACAGGCTTTCTACAACCATTTGACTGGTTTGCGGACCACAGTTTAAGAACTTTTGACATCTAGTCATCTCCAAAAGACTTGCAACTTCAATGCTTAGATTTCTAGGAGCATCCAAACTGGCTGCAAGTTATATATATCTACGAATACCAGTTTGGGAAAGAATAATTTAAAATACAGTGCTGATCAGTCTTTGGTACAAAATAAACAAATGTGCTCTACTTAATCTTGGGCAATTTCCTCTCTGGACTCATAAAATACAACTTTTAAAACATACTATCTACAATAACATTTTTTAATTAGAAAAGAAGTAAAATGACTCTTGCCTTTTCTTTGAAGAATATCTACTAACCTTCTAATTGGAGAGGATGTTGTTTTTCATCATGTAGGGTATATAGCATGTAACTGTAAGTGTACCTAGAATGGAAGAGAACTTTATTGCATTGAAGATAGGAAAGATTTATACTAAAGTATTAAAGGGCCACCTGTATCAGTCTTATATTGAAGAACTACTGTTAAATTTCAGTGCAAAGAAACTATTTAAGTTATTGGGCATGATTCCAATGTTAGAATAGCTTGCTTTGAAATTTCAAGTTGGCAAAAACACAGTCCACTAAAGTCTATCTCTTAACATGTTAGAAATGGTGCTGAAGAAAGGATCACTTACATAAGCCCCACTTCTGCATACAGGTAGTCCTTGACTTGCGACCATTTGTTTAACGACCATTTGAAATTACGACAGCACTGAAAAATAACTTACCACCAGTCCTCACACAACTGCTGCAGTGTCCCCGCAATCACATGATCAAAATTTGGGCACTTGGCAACAGGCGTGTATTTACGATGATTGCAGCATCCAGGGACCACGTGATCACCATTTGCAACCTTCCCAGGGGGCTGCCAACAAGCAAAATCAATGGGGGAAGCCAGATTCACTTAACGACTGTGGCAAAAAAGGTTGTAAAATCAGGCACAACTCATTTAACGACTGCATTGCTTAGCGATGGATGTTCCAGTCCTACGTCAAGGTCTACCTGTATGTAGAACTAGTGATGCTATCAGGACAGAAGTAAGGGGTAGAGATGAGCTTCACTCTGTAGAAGGAGCAGTATGGACTCTGGATATGTCACAGAACACTTATCACATTTTGCAATAATAAATATTACCATCTCAAAAGACTCCCATATGACCATTAAATCTAGAATTAAAGAATATGTAATGGAACTACAGTATGCTACCTACTTGCCTAAATAACATCTGGTCATAGCATTATTTACTAATGAGATCTGTTAATAACCTTCTGTTGCTAGATCTATTAGTTAAGCTTCATAGCTAAAATACAGTGAGTAATACCTTTTGTGGACTCTTTTCTCTTTTGTCTGATCGTTCCCTAGGCAGTATCTATTTCCCCCATCTTCCAAGGCCACCTTCATGTTCCATCACAGCGACCCCCTTCAGCTCTCCCTTCAATTCTCAATTGTGGTCGTTAAGCAAGGACTACCTGTAAATGCAAAATGCAAGCTGAGTTCTCAGGAGAAACCACTTGGAAACCCCGGCTCTCTTAGAAGGTTTTTTCCACATCTATTTTCTCTATGTAGTTCCTCTTTCCCAGCCTTTCAGGATTTGTGGGATTTCCACTCCTGGGGATTCTAGAATTTTATTTGGGAACAGGTATTCCAAGAGGGAAGCTTCTTCCCATCCCTTTCTCCCCTAGTACTTGCTCTTTCCCCAGGCTGCTTTGTTTCAAACCCTTTAGGAAACTAAGCATAAACTGGCTTTCTGTTGTCATTTTGGCTTGGTTCTGTGCTATAAGGCTTTGTTTACTTGTTGCCTTTTTCTTTCATTGAAGAACCCCTGTTGTAGGAAGGATGTCTTTGAAAGACTAATAAATATGGATGTAACAGGAGCACCGAGTTTGGGTACTGGCAGTAAATCAAGCTGTGCAGATATTATAGCTGAACTTTGCATTTCTAACACAGATAGCTGGTGACTCATGCACCTCAAGGACTAAAATGTTTATTATGGGTTCAACTTTTAAGCATCCTGCTCTGCTTTATCAAAGACATGAAGGCTATGTTTGCACAACATGAAAAACCCAGCCATCCCTTTTCCTAGGCAGGAGATTCAGTTTCGTATGCTAGCAGCACGCAACCCAGGATGTTTGGATGTGTCATGTGCTGGTCATTTTTTAAATCTCCCAGACACCCAAAGGAGACTGGAAAACTATCACTTCCTGCTTCCTGTCTTAAATTCAAGACAGGAATTTACAAGACGGAACCTTCACAAGAGAACATAATGTTCAAAGACCATCGTGACACAGTTGGAGATGGCACCACCATCTCAGCTGATACAACCTCTCTGCCTATTTTTCACCACCACCCTGTGTAGCTATGGAGGATGAAAGCTACTTAAGAGACAGAGATAGGAGCTCCTATAGTGGCCTCAGTGGAATATCAGCTCAATCTCAGTTGGTTAGATATCCTGGCCCTGCCAAATTAAGTAACATATTGCATGATAAGAAACATTTTTCAAAGTTTTTCAAAGTTTAAACCTTCAATGATAGAACTATAAGTCTTGATAAACTCACTTCAGCAGTCTCCTATTGAATTCCTTTGTATGAGAACAGTACCTTTGTGTTCAGATGTAAAATGTCCTGGACTAAGGAGTTGAAATGTTTATCTATTTGATGTTTAATATTGCAGTATCTGATGTCTTTTTTTTCTTTCTTTTTTTGTTTTTTGCAAATAGATTGACTTGTTTGTCTTTCATACAATGCAGAAGAGTGTAATTTGAACTGAAGTGAACTGAATTCCTGATGTTTAGATGAATCTCTCTGGTCCTGTAGGTGTTGCTAGAGTAAATAAGGTGTAAGATTTAGTTTCTGTGCCTGTATTCCTGTTATGTGCCCTGTTGCTAGTGAGGGAACTTTTTAATTAGGGACCCGTTTATAAACAGAGGCCTGTCACCCAGAGCTTGAGAGAAAAAATATTCAGGGTTGGTTATAAATAATTGATGACATGTTTGAATGGCTTTAGATGGAAGTATAAATGATATGATTTGACAATTTACATTCTGAGTCAAGTCATGGTAGATTAGTCTGGATAATTGATTTGGCTTCTCCCTACTCACTCTTAGATAGGTACTGAAAAATGACTGATTGAATTATTTTAGTTGTAAATACCTATCTTAGAATTACGGGTAAGGATGTGATTCAGTAAGTAGGTTTCTGGAGAGCCAGTGTGGTGTAGTGGTTAAGGGATTAAACTAGGGCTGTGGTGTTCGTCCATTCTCAGCTATTGAAGCTCCCTGGATGATTTTAAGCCACTCACCTCCTCTCAACCCAACCAACTTCACAGCGTTGTGGGGAAAATTGGAGGTGAGGATGCTGTGTTTGCCAGTTTTAATTCCTGAAGGAAAGATGGGATAGAAATCTAACAACAGATACAGGTAGTCCAATTTATGGAGTCCATTCGAGTCCAAAGTCATACTGTCAACTCTAAACTACCATTACAGACAGCAAGCCATATGCTGATAGCCTTTCTGTGAATTATGTCACTTTTATTGTATTCCTTACATTACTGAAACCAATAAAATCCAGAGAGTTATTTCTTCAGGCCCCTGACTTACACAACTTTTGTTGAGCTACTGCATTTCAGCTACTGGGTCACAGTTTAGAAGTTTTGCACTCCAGTTTTCTTTTTTTTTTTCTTTTTAGCCAGAAACTTTAGTTTATCTTCCTCTTTTCTTTTCATTTTTTTAAAACAACCCTTTGTTAAATCAGTCAGCTCTAAAATTTATGTCTGGTGAAACAGCTGCATCACTGATATATCAAGTATTCTTCTGTTCCACAAGATTAGCAAGTTGCATTTTTGCATTTAGTTCCAATTTTAGAATAGTGAATGTTTATATCTGTTTTTGACATTCTTAATTGTTGCCAGGACATCGGTAGTACTGTTGAGTTGCAAGTTCTAATCATAAGACTGCACTCAGGCACAGTGGATTAATAGGCTCAGGCTGTTAACAAACATATATGAGACTAAGAAAACAGTCTTGGAAATGGCAGACACAGCTGTGGAATTTGCAGGAGTCATATTTTCCCTCTGGCTTTTTCTGGGGGAGAATATTCTGGGCAGATTGAGAAAGTAATGCTAGAGAAGAGGTTTTCTGTAACACTGAGTTGTTCAGTATTCACAGTTCTAATGGGGTGGGGTATTTCAAATGAGAGAGCTCTGATTTATATTCCATCAAAATGCACCAATTAAATGACACTCCAGTCATATGCCTTCTTTTATACTTATATTTACATTAAAATGATTTGAAGCTTTTTCTATAAAGAAATCGTGAGAGTTTTTAATTTTTAAAAAAACTGAGCATTCTCCTTAAATCCTATCTGACTATCACAGAAAAGTATTATCATGGAAATAAGAAAAGGGCTAATGCTGATTTTTTAAAAAAATCTTTATCCATCTCACTACAGGTAGTCCTCAACTTATGACCACAGTTGGGACCAGAATTCCCATCACTAAACAATGTGGTCATAAAGCACGACATCATGTGACCACATTGCTTAGCAACGGCAATCCTGGACCTCCCTATTGCCATCATTAAGCAAATTCCATCAGTTGTTAGCCAAGGACCCACCCAAATCCAAGCCATTCCAGGCTTGGTCCCTCCGAACCTTGAGCCTCAGTAAGATAAGGGACTGCCTCCAACTCCCCCTGCCCACCTATCTCCCCCCCATCTCTGCCCTTTTGGCCACCCTGCACCCTGCCTTGTGGGATGGCAAGCAGCCTCACAACTGCATGGCTCTGGGGCTGCTTGCTACGCTGTGGCTCAGGGGCTTCTTGATCCTCCTTCCCTCTTCGCTCACTTGCATGCATCATGCCCTCCTTCGCTCGCTCACACACATCAGTGCCTTCCTTCACCCCTTGCTCACACACATGCACCACCCTCCTTCCTTCTGCTCACTCGAGGACTCTCCAGGGATGCTTCTGGGTGCTGAAGGAGTGCTCCAGGGGCACTTCCAGACGCTGAAGGACTCTCCAGGGGTGCTTCCAATGTGCGCTGTGTAGCTTACGTTGGAAGCTGCTGGCCATTCATGAGGCTTTCTCCTTCCTACTGCAAAGTCTCAGAGCTGCAGCACAGCGCGAAGGGGGTGCGGTGCATGCGTGTGAGTGAGTGAAGGGGGAAAGGAGGGTGTGGTATGTGCGAATGAAGAAAGGCCAGGGTGGGTAGGGGAGACTTATCTGAGCAACTTGCAACCTCCCCTGCGGCTGCCCCATTGACTTTGCTTGTGGGAAGCTGGCAGGGAAGGTTGGAAATGGCGATCATGTGATCACGGGGTGCTTGGCAACCAGTCATAAGTGTGAATGGATTGCCAGGCACCCAGATTGTGATTTCGTGACCGTGGGGATGCTTCACCGGCTGCAACTTCAGTCGTAAGTACATTTTTCAGCATCGTAACTTCGAACGGTCTCTGAACAAATGGTTGTAACTTGAAGACTACTTATAGAAGGTATAAAGCAAATGCAGTCTCTGGTACTGTTCATTCAACAGAGGGGTCACTATTTTGAATTAAGGCTAAATCTATTCTTTCAGGTAAGAAATTAGTAATTAAATAGTGATATCAAATTAATTTGAGAGTTATTAACATTTCTATAAAGATTTTGATTGGTTTCTTTAAATTATGGAACTAAAATTCCTCACTTTACCTCTTCAAACTGCTGGTGGCTGTTTGCCTTCTAGAGGCCTTATTCCTTAGATGAACTCTCTTGACTCTTATATTTATTTCTGATGATTATCTTTTGATTATCAGGAAAGAAATGATTCATTGGATGAGTAGGTGGATGAATGAATGAATGGATTGATTGATTGATTGATTGATTGATTGATTGATTGCGTGCCAGCAAGTTGCTTTTGACTCCTAGCGACCACATCGATAGATTTCCTCCAAGAAATAAAAATACAAGGGTATTTGTTTGGGAAAGTCCAGTGAAAAAGACAAAGTCAATGTGTTTTCAAATGGCCAGTGCTTTCTGGTTTTCAAGTACTTCATGTGGATTATCTAGCAAAAGCCTGGATTATTATACCATACAGGGTTCTTGGAGGTTAGGATGATCAATTTCTGCTTATCTTACTGCCTGCATTCTGTCTGCAGAATCCAGGATTGCATGCCCGAAATATCAGATAGGAGGAATAATGGAAGATTATCCTCATGTTCTGCAGGGCAACTTCTTAGGTGATTCTGGAGTTCTTATATCAGGCAAAATCAGCACTGAATTCACTGCCCAAAATGTTCATAATAACCACAGACCTTGATGGATCTAAATAGTGAGATTAAACAAATTCATGGAAAATGTAACAACTGGTGACTACTATCTATAATAATTAACAGATGCTGTAAGGTGCAGAGGCAGTATGTTTCTGACTGTCACTTTGCAAAGAATAAATAGTGGTCTTTTGCTCAGTATAAGGCCTCCTGGAAGCATCCTATTAGCCAGAAAAGACAATGCCAAACTAACAGGTGCCAGATTCTTCTTAGCTTGATGAACAGCTGCGAATAGATGTCTCTGATAGATGTTGGCGATTATAATCATTCATGTACTGTGGTATGTGTGTGTGAGAGAGAGACATTATGCATGTTCTTGTGCATGAGAGAGAAAGAGTAATATTACATTGATTGTTTAATGTATTCTCCCTTTGTTTTCCAATTTGAACACAGGAAGGAGATTAAATCTACTTTATTTGATTCTTTCTAGGCTCCAGTGCTTGGTTTGGTTAGATATAATTTATTTTTATCCTTACATCATCCTCTGAATTAGCCATGGACAACAATTGGTGATGACAGAGATTATGAACATTCAAAATATCTGGAGGCACCTAAATTAGGGAAACTTGCTTTGTGTCCTGAGAAACAACACAACTGTTGAACAACAGTAATTGAACAACTTTAGCTGTTTTGTGTTCTGCAGCTTGGGCTCAGTAGAGTTATTATAAGAAGAATAAAAAGTAAAGGCTCCCCCAAACTGAGTTTGATTCCTGGTGACTATATAGAGAGGTTTATAAGATCTTTTTGGCAATGGTATGGAAATGGTTTCTAATTGCCTTCTTCTGAGATGCTTTTCAACTTTGTATGCTTGTCTTTGCAGATTTCCTGGTAGTGCTCCATCTGAGTTGGTCTAATGCTGCTTACTTTGTTTGAAATCAGCCCAGCTAGGTTAGAAGCTGTGACATAATGATCTCGTCTATAATAAGATTCAGTGCTGATTATATACATCTTTCTGTGCTGCCATGGCCCTGCCCTGCTCCAGTGTCTCTTTTATTATCATTTTTTGGACTTATTTAGACATGCATTTGGTCAGACTGTAACAGCCTCATATTTGATTAATTCTACCCCTATCCTGGGTTGAAATAAATACAGTTAGGGACTAGTACAGGTAGTTCTCACTTCACAACCACAGTTGGGACTGGCAAGTCCAAGTGATGTGGTAATTAAGCGAGACATCACATGACCATGACGGACTTACAATCTCACTTCCACCATAGTCATTAAGTGAGTCACTGCAGGTCATTAAGTGAGACATGTGATTGCAACTTGCAGTTTTACTGCCAGTTTCTTAATTGAGTCTGCTTGTCAGAAGCCGGCTGTGAAGTGCACAGATGGCGTTCATGTGAGCGTGGGACACACACCTGCTGGTTCTGAAGCACCCAAATCTCAATCATGTGTCCACGGGGATGCTGCGACGGACTTAAGTGCAAGGACCAGTTGTAAAGTTACTTTTTCAGCACTGTTGTAACTTTGAATGGTTGCTAAACAGGGCAGTCTTTAAGCAAGGACTACCTGTAATAGGGCTTTTGTAGTCATGGTACCTTTAGAAATTATCTGTAATTAACTTGATTCAGCATTCAGAATTTCTTTGATATGCCCAGGTTCTTAGTAGAGTTTAGCATTGATCTGAAGGTTTTGAGTTTTACAGACATGTTCTTTGTTCATTATTCTGTTGACGTTTTATTATTGATGTAAGATATTGCAGAATACAAATGTTTAAAATGAACTAATTAAATTTGCTCCGTATTTCCTTTACTGATGAACTTCTGTGCAATATTTTTAGAAAAGAAAGCTCATGACCATATGAAAGCAAATATAGCTATCCCCTTGGCCATATGGGGTACTCTCCAATATGAATGTTTACATCTGCTTCCTGTCCTGTGATCGGATTCTTCTGGAGTGTATGGGAATAAGGAAAGCGGCTGAGGATGAGAACCCACTGGAAGTCATCTTTGGTGCTTGCTCAGACTTGCTGCCAAAAACACAAGGAGCAAAACCTCCCAGTGTGAGTTTGTAGAACTGGGTAAGAGGTCATAACTGCAGGAGAATAATCTAGACTGGATCTAAATTCTCTTGGCATATGCAGCTGTTGTGCTTATGGGTGTTTGCAGTACTGGCAGTTTTTCTCCTATATACCAAATCTGTGTTGCCTCAGTTTTTAAAGGCCTATATTTGTTTTTTTGCACCTGTGCCCTATTTCCATAACAGTTTAAAAAGGAGACTCTATTGACTTGAATTACACATTCTTTCCCCTTCCCCTGAGCATTTGGTGTGTTGTTGCCCAGAATCCTCTTTTATTTTTGTTAGTCTTATTTTGTTAGATATGTGTCTCAGCAAGATTGCTACGACAATAAAGTGTCACCTAGACTATACAGCTTTTTGTTTATTTTTCTTTTGACGAAGAATAAATTGAAGCATCAATGCTACTGACAGCGGGAACTTTTGTATGTGGAATTCTTATGTTAAAAGAATACCTTATTGTAGCGAAATGTCTACAGCTGAGAAAGTCTAGCATATGATGGATTTATAGAAGTAAAACTGCTCCTTGTTATTGTAAAGGGAAATGTCTCCATAATAGTGAGGCAAAATAAGAGGAAGGACACTTAATATTCTAAATATGAATGTAAGGATTCCAGGCCAGAAAGGAACAGGTGACCTCTTGAAGTCCTAAAATGCCCCTCTCAGAAGAATTCCTACTTTCCATCCACAACCCCTCATTCCTTAAGCACTTTCTCTAGGTGTCCCCTGTCTGCCCAGGATAATCGTGGAACTGCTGTCTTGTGATGCTTTGTAAATATAGTTTGGAATTAGAGAGAATTATTTAGAACAGAAAAGCTAATAGAAGCAGGTGCAAGCTAAAATAAAATTATGCAAACACTTGGTATATTTTAAAGATTTATCTGCCTGAAGTGTTGTACACAGGAAATAATTATGTTTCAGTTTCAGATAAAAGGTAAAGGTACCCTTGAGTCCAGATCCATTCCTGATGGCTGTATCTGTACTCTTTTCTTAGTAGCATTGTAGAAGTGGTATGTTATTGCCATCTTCTGAGATTTATTTATTTATTCATTCATTCATTCCTTTCTGTCCAATAGCCTTGGACAGTCTCCTAGGCAGTCTCCCATCCAACTTTTAACCAGGGCTGACCCTATTTAATGTCTGAAAGCAGCCAAGATTGGTTAAGTGCTGCCATGCCATATGAGCTTCCCTGTTGCTTTATTTGTGTGATGCTACAAAAACTGTAGTCTATAAATTTAACAACATGTTCAGTTGCTGGAAGTATAATACGCAAATAATCTGTACAGTGCATATTGTATGTAATTTCTTGAAGGTAGTAAAGTAACATACTGAAACATACTTTTGAAGGAATATATGAAATGACTGAACAGAGGCTTAGAAACCAGAGTTATGTAAGATGTAGAGAAAGTAGAACTTTCTTGGTGAATATATTGACAATAAACAAAAGTGTATGTATCAGGAATCAGAAATAATGCAATTCAAGAATTGAATGAGTAGTTTACTAAGGTTGGGCAGGTTACTAAAATGGGAAAAACTTGGATATATACGGTAGGCCTAGGAAAAAGGTAAAGCCAAATAGCTGAGCTGGTAGAATACTGGTTGAAATGTATACCGTATTTTTCCGACTATAAGACGATACTTTTTTCTAAAATCCTTACCCTAAAAATTGAAGGGCGTCTTATTCAAGGGAGTCAGCGAGGAGAGAACCGCGCGGTGGCAAAACTGCCCATACTTTGTCTCTGCAGGCAGGCTTCCTCCTATTGCTAGCCTCCAGTCATGAGTGAAATAGCTTGTCTCCCAAACAGACTTCCTCCAATCACGAGCCTGATGTAACTGATGTCAGCTGATGCTGAACAAACTAATTAGAGGAAGTATGCAGAGACGAGCTATCGGCAGTTTCACTCGTGCTTGAATGTAATCAGTTATGCAAGAGAGCATGGAAATAGAACTGCAGAGAGACGGTTTGGACCTCCTCCCACCGAGTGTATCAGGTCAATGTTAACTAATTACTAAATAAAAATGTGTTCTGCACTATCTTTAAAATATTGATTTCTTAATTTGGGGTTGGAAAAATGGGGGGCGTCTTATACATGGGGGTGTCTTATTGACGGAAAAATACGGTAATTCTTTAGACCATCAGAAATGGTTGTCTTTTTTTCAAATACAGAATGCAAGTTCTATGACAATTGGTGATGACAATAGATAATTTAGTTAAACTATAAAGGTATCAAACATCACGTGCGCACACATTACTTAACAATTTATGCTGGCTAATGACCAAAATGAAGATTTGAATTGACATTTAACAAACATTACTTAACTTTCTAAGGATTTATGTTACTGATATTTAAAGTGTGTGTGCGTGTGTTGCAAACTGTAAGTCTTGTTAATTTGATTTAAAACTGTACTTTAACATAAACTTTCAAAGTAGCCTACCAAATCCAGCATTGTATTACTGACATCATGCAGTTGTGCTGACTTAGTTGTATAACTTTCTTTGTCTGGTTTTACATACACTGTTCTAATCTTGTTTTTACTATTCTGATGTCTGTTTTTCATTTCCTGCCTCAATGTCCTTGAATAAAAGAATAAGCATATATAAGCAACGTAGACTTGCTTGCTGGGAGCAGGAGATCTTTTGTCATTTACTGGAGAAACACAGTGAAGAGATTTGGTGTTGATGTTGTTTGTTGGTGAGTACATTGGAAGGAGGAAAAAAACAGTTCTTTTCATATTCACCTTATTTTTAGTTGTTTTTTCCCCTCATTCACTCTCACAAATGGGAGATTATTTAATCTTCCTCCCTATGAAGCCATGCTGTACAATACAGTATCACTATTCAATAGCTCACCCTTGAAATTTACAGCGATAGTATTTTAGTGAGACTATTTTAAATTTTTCCAGCTGAAAGTATTTGTGTGTGTGTGAGAGAGATTTTTTGAGACAACAAGTGGGGAATTGGCATTTTTAACGTAGTTTTGTTTTGATTAAGAGAGAGCGATAGCATCTTCTCACCATCTTGTATAAGAAGAGATTAATTTCAAGAATGCCCCTTCGGTGTAATCTGCAGCACTGCACTGACATCAACTCTACAGTTGTATGGCGTGATTTGAAGGCACTGAACACCAACTATTTTGACTGATGAGTGCCCACTTTAAATTTCATTAAATTTTTCTCTGTTAAACTGGAAGCAAGGGAACAAAGGTTAGAATTGCTAAATTAGACTGTATTAAAGAGTAATTCGGTAGCACAAAAAAAAAAGAGAATAATGAGAATATTGGATGGATGGATATTTTTGGAATTAATTGTGGTACTAATCTGTGCTGCTCTGTAGAGGAATTAATTTGGGAACATTTAAGCAAATAAACATTTGGAGAAAATATTCATGTGTGGGGATTTAAAACTCATGTAAGATTAAATTTATATTAGGAAGAAATTTATTGAAGGGATATTGGCAGTCTTGATATTTGGAATAAGTTAGATCCTGTCTCTGCCTTATACTCAGTGCCTGGTCAGCAGGAGTGTGTTCACATGTCCGCTTCACAGTTATGTAAAACAGAGATTGCAGCAGCAAAGTTCAAAGGATTGTCTAAGTATATGACTTCTATATGTGACCTCCCAGACTTCTGTGTGGGAGATATGCTCCTGGTCTCCATGTATGATGTTGCTCATTTCTGATACTGATAATTGTCAATGCACCCTTAATTAAATGTAATGAAAAGCAAATATTTGATTACATGAACCTTCTTCTGCATATTGCTTGAAAGTTTCTCCCTCTGTTTTGGACTTTGCTGTGAGGAATCCCTAGAGCTGTGAACTCAAGGACACTTCGTGGAGGGGAATTAAGGGGCAGTCAGTCCTGAAAGAGCCCTGTTCCCTTTATTCTTGGAAATAACATTGGTTGTTAGCTGTGAAGTGGGATTGGAGAAGGGCAAAGGCAAAACAAGCAGTTGTGTCCAAATTGGGTTTGTTAACTTTTATGATTTAGCACCTTATATTATATCTTATTATAATGCAGGAATGTGATAATATACTTTATGATCAAAATCTTTGATCTTGTATCGCCCTCACTTGCTTCCATCTCTTTCATTTCACTGTTAAATTCAGCACAGGACACAATAACAACTGTTGAATATGATGCCAGAGCTCTATTCAAGAGCTGTTGCTGGTTTTTTCTTCTCATTGACTCTCCTCACTCCAGTCCTCTTTCCCCTGAACATGTGATGCCATATTTATGGCAGGAAGCAGGAGAAATAGCCCAAGGGGGTACAGCATTGAGAATGGGAGAGAGGGAAAAACAGCTGGCTTTTAAAATAATGCAGAAATAAGAGGTAGGAATTACAATCTTAGTCTTAGCTCTTTTGCATCCTGCAACCGGGAAGGGAGTGTTTTGGTCTGGCTGGCATATAGCAGACATAGCTAGGTACAATCTTTTATGCAGCCTTTCCTAATTTGGACAACCTCCGGATGTGAGGATTTCAACTCTTAGAATTCTCAACAGTGGTCATGTTAGCTGGTGAATTCTGGAAGCAGAAGGCACCAGCTTGAGGAGGGCTGCTCTAATTCAACCACAGTTATTTCTGCAAAGACAAAGGGCATTAGGCAGTAGGGCTCCACGTGCCAGCATTGAGTAATACCTGTCAGCAACTTCTCTAAGAAGCTGTAACTTTTCCTGGGATCACATAAGTGCCTTCTGTGCCTGTAGTGCAATCCTTGGGGTGGGGGGAGGGGGATTGGTTTAAGTAGTTGCCCCCACACTTCCCAAAGCACCTCTTTTCCTTTGCATTAAAATATTGCACAGCCCTATTTTGCAGGTCAGGCAAATATGCTGAGCTGAATATAGCTGCAGTTCTGAAGTATCTTGGAGAGGCATTAGTAAAGCATACACTTCAGGTGCATAAGATCTGAGGTTGAATCCCTGGCATCTTCAGGTAGGGCTGGAGAAATTGCTGCCTGTAACCCTACAGTGCTACAGTTAGTAACTATATCTTTAATATGGTAGATGGACCAAAGATCTGGCTTTGTGTGGCTTTCTGCATTCTTAGTATGTTCTTTGTTTTTAGTATGTATGTGGTAATTTTCTGCCTTGCTATGTTCTTAATAGGTATGCTGCTCCGTTATCATGTGGCATTCTGCCCAACATAGAAGTTCTAGAGGGTTTTGTACATGTGCTACAATTTGTTTTTGATTACAAGCAGGAAGAGAACCAAGAATCTGTATTGCAAAATTCCAGCCTTGTGAGCTATCTGTAAAATTTCCGCTGCATGATTTAATTGATGTGGAGATGGAATTCCTCTGGGAATGAAGATAAATTAAAAGGGTTGAGTTTCCTTTCCCTGGTGATATAATATAAACCTATTTTTAAAAAGGATAAAGTTTGAGAGACATACTCACTGAGTCTCTTCTTCCAAATAGGTTTTGGTCTGACTGTAGAGTTTCATGTAACTAATATGAAAAATAAAGGAGGTTAAAGAGGGAAGAAATGCATTGAGTTTGTAACCAGGATATAACTGGAGTGTAGATTAAACTGGAAAACAAACTAGCCTTTTCTCAAGATCTTTTCTCAACAAGTTTGTTAATATGATAGTAGATTAGATAGGTATCAAGAGCTTATGTTTAAAATGCCATAATGATCTTTCCTTAGTTTCAATTCTGTACAGATATTTTATTTTTCCTTTTGAAGCAAGCTTTCTCCACACTACTGTGATTCTTGACAGAAATAACCTGGTCTCATTCCACTATAAAGTAATATGTGCCACAAAAGTTTGGTCTTAAAATTTGCTCTGTCAGTGAGTAAGGTTAGTAAATTATTGTGGATCGCTTTTGATCTGACCTACCAGGAATAGAAGAATAACTAAAACAAGTGATTATATATCATGTCTGAAACTTGGCATCTCCATGAAGATAAGTTTGTCTTCCAGGCATTTTCTTTAATGGAAGAACAAAGAATGTCCTGAGGAAAAAAATAAGATTCCTGATTTACTCAGTTCCAAGATTTTGGAGATACCATTATCTGGAAAATATGTTGGTGCACTCCAGCTTTCAATGCCAAAAGCAATGTGTGTTTATTCACATTTAGTGTTACTCTTATACTAATAGCAATGTTTAAAAATACTAATTTATTACTTCGTTTCTTCCAGGGTTTGTTTTGCTCTGTTTACCTGAAAACCACATTGTTTCCCATCTACCAAGAGATGATTGCTTTTAGCCAATATGTATGAAATCACTCATTTTAAAACATATTGAGAAACAGCCATATTCAACTCACATTTTAGAACTCCAAACTACATGTATTCACAATATTCAAATGTACTTATTGGTGTGTGTGGGAAAACATGAACGGAATTCCTTGCAAGGTATATTACTATGGGGGTATTACAGTGTAGACATTCATTTTTTTTTCATAAAAGTTGCATGGATGATGAGTAACAAGAATAAATACAAGATAATTAAATCTAAGCAAATCAATTTAAAAAGTTTTTAAAAATCAGTAAATGCAGAGTAAAACGAAGAAAGAAGAAGAAACAAGTACCACCACAAATGTCCATTTCCCACTTCAAGAGCAGAAAGCAATGGAACATGTTACAACACCATGACATAAATCCTGGCCTACTGTATTTGCATTACAGTGTTAGACACGTATGTAAGTTACACGACTTGGATCACAAAATCTGTGAACAGCATCCGCCATCTGAAATTTATTTATTCACTTATTTATCAAAATATGTAATTCAACAGTTAGCTTAAAGTCAGAACCTTGTATGCCTTTGCCTGCTGGCAGAAAAACATGAAGAACAAAATTGATTTAACCTCCCTTGGAAGAGAGCTGTAAACATCCTAGGAGGACACTTTCATGGTTCTGCAGATGGTTTCAGCTGTAAGTGGGACAGAGAGGAAGGCCTTCCTCAAAACATGGGTGTAAGGGTCTTAAGAAAGGATGTGATCTTTCAAATATGCTGGTTCCAAGATGATTAGAATTAATAATGTCATTAACAACACCCTATGTCTAGAAGCTGAGCAGTAGCCAAAAATGTTGGGAAGGTTTTGAGTCGAAATCTCAAAAAAAAAAAAAAAAATTAAACAATGTTTTTCATGGCATCCTTTTGTAGAACACAGTTTTAAGAAAGATAAAGTGTCCCTTGACACTTAGTTCATGTAATTTTGTTGGAATAACATGGCAGTAGTAGTGCAAACATGATGTATTTAATGAGGTGTCATCATGGCCAAGCACGACAATTCTAGGAAAGAGCAAAGCTGAGTTACTAATCTTAGCCGTACAAATGTACTGCAAGGCATACAGATTTAGGACTAGATGGAAGAACACATGCAGCCTGCAAACCTAGGTGTTCATAAGCAGTATAATCCCATCCAAGGCAGGCTGAATTCTGATTCCCTAATCTATCAATTGACACTCAGGAGTACTTTTGTCTTCTCTGCACTGTTTCACTCATCTAGTTTGTTAACAGCATCATACACTGATTTAAACTGGAATATCTTTCTTGGATTTAGATGGAAAGGAGATACAGAGTTAGGTGTCATTAGGCAATATACAAGCCCTAAAACTCCATAGATTTTTTTTCCAACAGTTTTATGTACATGTAGTCCCCAGGTTAAGAACACGTGGTTTAAGGATGACCCATAGTTAAGAACAGAGCCTACTGTAGGAAAATTTGAGTTCAGCACACAATGATTTGAGTTAAATACACAATGGTTCGAGTTTATTACACAATACTATTTATACAGTATTATACAATAATACTGTTCCAGCTTACATACAAATTCGAGTTAAGGACAGACCTTGGGAATGGAACCCATTCTTAAACTGGGGACTACCTTTATATGTTAAGTAGCTTATGCATGATAGAAACTAGGAGATCATCACCTTCTGTGGGTTGGCACTAAAAATCACAAAAACCATTGGACTATCCTCAGAACAGGATATACAGAAGAAGAATGGAATATTCTGGAATTCCACGGAATGTTGTTTTGCGCACCACACTTTGCTTTCTTTGTAGATCATTGCTTTTATTAGAGTGAAATGCCATTGAAAAGTATATAACATTATTAGCAAATGTTTATTTTCATCTTGTTGAAATGTTGGCAGTAAAAGATATATTAATCAAGGACTTTTTTCCCCATTCCCCAACAGAGATCTGCGGTTCAATCGAATAAAAGAAATCCAGCCTGGTGCATTTAGACGGCTTAAAAATCTGAACACATTGTAAGTTTTATTCCTCTTATTTTTCCTTTTGTAAATTGTTAACCATTTTTTATTTGCACTTCCATTTGTATTTAATCTCATTAAGACTAATAAGATTTGTTTCGGTGTACATTAAGTTTTCATTATGTTGATTTCTTACTAGAGCTTTAAAGTTTTTAAATTTAATTAGTATTTTTTGGAATCCACATGAACATAAGTCTACTGTTTATGGGAAAATTAAATTGTTACAGCAAAAGATGGGAAACCATCTGTAATTTTTGTTCATGAGCTCAACTATGTGAAGTTAAGTGCAAACACAATATTTCTTAACACTTATTTTGACTGAATGATCCTAAATTTTGAGCTACCGTTTAATTGACTTCTATATAAGTTTATCTAATCCAGCATTCCTTACAAAATGCACCAGAACTGGTAGCCACTAGATGGTCCACCAGCAAATTTGGTACTGATCCACCATGATCTATCCATCTCCTGTCACTTTTATCTAAAACAAAAAAGGCAATATATTTTTGAAAGTATTAATGCAGTGTTTCCATTTGGAAATACGGCTTTCTAATTATAGCAGAAATAGTTTAGGTTCTCATTCCTCTTGATAGGTCCATGAAGACTTATCAGATACTTGCTCATCTAACTGACAGTATTGATAGATTTTATTTCATCCTTCCCATGTGGTGTCCTCCAGAGTTGTTGGGACAGCAACTCTTAGAGAGCCAAGCCTCCATGTATATCATTCACAGCTATGCTAGGACATGCTAACAGAGATCACAAAAAAACCAAAATGCAAAGCATTCTCAAGTTAAGATAGACCAACCAAAATGTTGCTCAACAATGAGCAAGCTTTTCAGTTTTCCAGAACTCCCATCAGATGATAATAACATTCAGAGAGCAATAGTAGTTACTTTGCCATTGAATGTAAAATATGCTTTGAATGTTGTGCCTGTTCTAGCTGTCTTCCTGAAGAAGAGGCATTAGGGTTGAGATTTTGAAATAGAAGTGTTCCATACTTCTTCCTTTTTCAAGAAATCACTTTAAGAAAACTCTGTCATTGTTATTTGTAATTAATTGTTGCAGTTATTTAGTGGAAAAAAACAAGTACCTCTTTTTGAATTATTTCCTAGACTTCTAAACAATAATCACATTAAAAGAATACCAACTGGAGCATTTGAAGACCTTGAAAATCTAAAATATCTGTAAGTGAAAACTTATTCTCTGAGACATGTTGATATAAAATGTATATTATGTACTAGGCCTATGCAAGTTGACTTCTGTTCACATGATCAAGGACTCTTCTGTCATTTTGAAGCCTTCCTGTTGTCTCTGTCAGTTGCAAAAGCCAGAAGGCTTTCTGGGCATGCAAGGGCTGGAGAATGCAACCTCTTCTTAGCACTCTGAAGTGTTCCACCAAACTGGAGGAGGCTTCTGTGTAAGAGCTGTATACATACGGAAACCACTTGGCTTTTGAAACTATTGGGATGCTGAGGGAGGTGTGCAAATCAGTGCAACAGAGTTGCTTCTCTTCACCCTTAGAAGTAGCATCTACACTGTTTTATGAAGCAGCTTCAAGGCAGAGGTTCACCCAAATTTTCACTAAAGCAAAATACACTTCAAAATTTCCACAGACCAATTATGCAGTGTCAAAACCCCAAAGAGCTTTATATGAAAAAAATGGATAGGATTATAATAGTATCTTCTTAACTTTTCTGCTGATTTTTCCATTTATATGGGATTAGAGTTTAGTATCATTTTTAAGAGCTTAAAAAAACTTTTATCTATAGTATTTTCAAAGCATTGTAAGAGCTTAATTTACACCGTAATAAAAAGTACTTACTAAGTGTATCTATATTTAATGTTAATGTTAATATGACCATCAGAGCATCCCCAAACTATATCATGTTGGTTTCTGTGTTTTTCAGTTTTTCAGTTAGAGTATGAGAGTAGTTCATTCTCCTTCAATGATATCGTTGCAAAGAAGAAAACTAGAAATTGGGTCCATGGCCAGAACGTGTGAAAGAAAACCAGTCTCACGTTTGTTTGAATATAAATAAAATTCTTTACATGATGAGGCACCCTGAGAAAGAAGTAAGCAATAAACTGGATAAAACTTCCCATCAGATCTTCCTGTTCAACCTGGGAGATCTGGGAATGAATTAATTGAATGGGGAGGGGAGGGGAGGGGAGGGGCAGGTAGATTTTTCAAAAATAAAATGCCTGCATAAAAAGGCAACTTTTTATCAGTGATTATGTAAAAGTTAGTAATGCAGCTTTCCAAGCATACAGCAGAAGGAAGGCAGAGCATAGGAAAAGAAGGAGGCCTGTGACTAAAAGAGAAATCCTGTTATTAGTATGATTAATTTACAATCATGGCTGGGCAAAGGAGCTTAGACAATTTGAAGGTTGCTCGGCCACCTCCCAGGGAAGATAGGAATGCTGTCCAGTATACACAGGATGGGATCCAGTGTGCTACTTCTGCTGATGGGATTTCTCTGAGCAGAACCAAGTTAGGAATGTTTCCCTTTCCACTTGGTTGACCCTCTCACAACCTCAATACCTCTGTGGTGTCCTGGGCAAGATTTCCAAGATTTTTCCTCTTAATACTTTCCCTACAATTTTGGTTACTTGTCTATGCCATTTCTCTATGGCTTATCCTTCTATTCTCAATGGAATGTTGTTTAAATAAATGCTGTTTATAAGGCCCTTACACAGCTGCACTGATTTTGTTAGCTGTGTCACATTTTTATTTCTCACTGGAATAGCTCACAGTTCCACATTATAAAGAAACTCCCATCTGTCTTGAACTTCATTCTCCTTGAATACCTATATCTGTTGGGCTTGGGAAACAAATCATTAATTTTTTGGAATGTCTCAGCTTTTCATTTTCTTAATATCCTAAATATTCACTTCCAACCAAAGTCTCCACTAATTTCATCTTTCCAGCCAATTATTTCCTATTGGCGAAGGACACTTTTATAATAGCTGATCTTCTGGTCTATTTGTCTACCTGCAAAAAGATGAAATTGTTAGCAGAGCAAATCAGGAATTTACTAGCTCTTCTATTCTTTGTCGAGTTTGGTTTTCAGCATAGTAATTGAAATCTCCTATGATTATCATGTTTTCCCATTGTAGAAGTTTGGTAATCTGATCTTGAAAAGTATAATCCTAACCTCCTGTCTAGTATGGTGCTGTATGGCAGATGCATGCAATTATATAGCTATTATTATTTCCTTTTATTTTAATACAAATGAGTAAAATTGGTTTGCTCTTCTCTTTGATTTGACTTGCTGGCACTATCATGGATCTAGTTTTGAATATATGTGCATTTAGAAGGTATATAAAAAATGAGTACTTTTTTTCCTTTTCAACCTCTGATTGATTTGGTAAAGGTATATCACATTTTCTGTGCCATCTCTTAGAAGCAGGTGACTATATCTCTTCATGAGGTGCTTCAGGTACATTTCTATAGAATGTTCATTGGAATGAAATGTCCCTTGGAACTGTGCACGGTCCTATTATTTAGTTTATATTTTTGTTGGTAACATTAAGAAGTGAATTATTAATCAATAAAAAGAACTGTATAATGGTCAAATATTGGCTAGATGATACTACTGATAGATGGTTTCACAGTTGGCTCAATAACCTCATCCATGGAGTGCTCAGTAATGGATCAAATGCATCTTGGAGGGAAGTATCAAGTGAAGTACCACATGGCTCTGTCTGGGTGCTGTGCACTTCCACATTTTTATCAATAACTTAGACAATGAGACAGTTGAGGGGCAGTTATCAAATCTGCAGAGTGGATATGCTTCCAAAGCTAGGAGGGGTGGTTAATACTTCAGAGGAGAGTAGATTTAAAAAGATCTAGAGCATTAGGCTGAAAAGAATGTGATTGAATTTAAGAAGGAGAAATGTTAAGTTCTGCACCTGGGTAGGAAAAATGGAAGACGTTAAGTATAGAATGGGGAAGCCAAGGCTTGACAGTACATAGAAGAAGATCTATGTACTGTACTGTCCTTGTAGATTGTCCTTGTAGATGACAAGTTAAATATGAGCCAGTAGTGTGATGCAACTGCCCAAAAGATAATCTATACTTTGAGGTGCATACAGGAGCCTATTGCCCAGATCATAGGAAGTAATTGTTCCACTCAGACCCCACTTGGAATACTGCATCTGGTGGTGGGCATCACATTTCAAAAAGGATAGTGCCAAGTTAGAATGAGTTCAGAGAAGGGCTGTCAAGATAATGAGGGGTTAATGAAGATCAAGGATCTAGATATATTTAGTCTATAGAATATATTATTGGTGGGTGATAGGATAGCAGTCTTCAAATATCTGAAGGGTTGTTGCATTTAAAGTAGAGGAGACTTTGTTCTGTTTCGCCAGAGGGCAGGACCGAAACCAGTGGATTAGCATTACAAGCAAGTAGGCTCTGGCTAGAACTCAGGAATACCTTTCTGGCTGTAAGAGCAGTAAGGATTTAGGAGAAAAGGCAGAATAAATCTAATAAATAAAAGTCACAGCTTGAGATAATCTCATGATTCCATCTTGGCCATTTCATGAATCAGGGAGTATTCCTTCAGTGCATTCTGCCTGTACTGTAAAGCACATGAGAAGAATTAGATTGGGAAAAAAAATGATGCAAGATTAATAGAGGAGTTATGCCACAAAGAAGTTGTTAAGTTGTAGAGAGTTGTAGAGAGCTAAGTTTGTGGTTTCCCCTAATACAGTTAATTCTTTAAAAGTATTTGACGATACTTGATCAATTAATTGGTATTTTTAACAGTTTAAATGCTGAATCTTAGATACAAAATTACAATTAAGTTATCTTAATTAAAGAAATGGCATTGTCTGTTTATTTTTTAAATTGAACCCAGTAAATTTTTCCCTTTAGAATAAGGTTTTTTTTCACAAATTTAAATCTCATTCTGTGGCAATAATATAAACATGTTTTATTCTTGTTTCTAAACTTCCCTCTTCTTCTCTGAAAATCCTTCTACTTCTACAGCACACCTGAGTTTGAGCAAGTTTGCAGAAGGAGATATGAATTAAATTGGTTGAACTGAATGTACCAAAAAAAAAAAACTTTTGATAGTTTAAATGCCAACAAGTGTATTTATAAACTTTCTAGGGTTGTAGCCCATTTCTTCAGAATTTTTATGTGTTAACCTTAGAAAGAAATAGTATTTCAGGTGAAAGATGAGTAAATAATGATATTACAGGGAAACGAGATCCAGAAAGTACATAATGCTAGTGCCACTATCCACTGCAGGGAGGCTAGACCCATTAGATTGGTATGCCCCCAGCAACTGATGGACCCGGATGGGTTTCAGAGGGAGCTGGGAGTTGTTCCTGTTGGTCTGCTGCATGGTCTATCTGAAGCCTTGGTCGCTGCTTGGAATAAGAGAGTGGCTAAGGCATTGGATCGGATCACACCCATGCGACCTCCTCTCTCGGGGACCCCATCACTCCCCGTGGTTCACGGAGGAGCTGAGGAAGATGAAAGAAAAAAGAGACATCTAGAGCATCGCTGGTGCTCAACAATGGGTGAACTCAACTAGATGTGAGTTAGAGCTGCTATTAAGGCCTACCTTGTGGAGGTAAGGGCAACAAAGCATCAATACTTCCCTGCCCTTACTGCATCTGCAGATAGCTGCCCCACAGCTCTGTTTTGGGTGATACAAGCCCTCTTGGGTAAAGAGGGCTCAGGGAGCCTTTTGCAGGAGCGTGCAGAGGAATTTGCTCAGCATCTGTTGGACAAAGTTGCTTGGATTTGCTCGCAGTTGGGCTTGTTGCTGGTCCAGAAGAGATGCCTGGGTAGGAGTCTTGCCTTGTTATCTGGGAATGGTTTGAACCTGTTGGGCCTGAGGAAGTGGACAGAGTCCTTATGACTGTGAGCTCAGCCACCTGCTCTTTAGATCCATGCCCATCCTGGCTTGTTAAAGGAGCGTGGTGGGTGACGTATTGTCAGGTTCAGCCCAAGAACAACAACGAGGCAATCCAGTCCAGTCCAATTCCTTTATTAGCTTGCACCTAATAGACAGAATCTCGCCAGACTAAACCTATGCTAAAGCCACTAGTGGATATATCCCGTGAGACTCTAGGGAGGGGCTAGCTTCATCCTCTTTCTCTTCCAATGTTCCTGCTACAGACTGAGAAAGTGCTTGCTCTGGAATGTCCCCCCCCCCGATAACCTTGATCCTCCATTCCAGTATCTTCCTCGCTCAAGCCTTCCATTACATGTATGTGTGGGTTCTAGCGGTGGTTAATTCTTATTTGAGTGAGGGGGTTGTTTGTTTACCTCTTAAAGAAGACTTGGTTGCCCTCTCCTCAAGAAGCCATCGCTAGACCCCACCATACTGGATGATTTTCATCCAGTATCTAACCTCCCCTTTTTGGGGAAGGTGATTGAGAAGGTGGTTGCATGACAGCTTCGGAGACCTTGGATGAAGTGGATTATTTCGACCCTTTCCAGTCAGGATTCAGACCCAGATATGGGATAGAAACAGCATTGGTCACACTTTTGGATGATCTCTAGCATGAGTGGGATAGGGGTTGTGCATCCATCCTTGCCCTACTTGACCTCTCCACAGCTTTTGATACCATTGACCATGGTATCCTTCTGGATCGGCTCAGAGGATTGGGGGTGGACAACACGGTGTTGTGCTGGCTCACCTCCTTTCTCTTGGGTCAATTCCAGTTGGTGGTGATTGGGGAGGGGAGGTTCCACCCTTGGCCCCTACTGCGTGGGGTGCCGCAGGGGTCAATGCTCTCTCTGTTCATATTAAACATCTACATTAGGCCACTGGGTGAGCTCATCAGTTGCCATGGGTGAGGTATCATCAGTATTCTGATGATACCCAACTATGCATATCTGCCCCTGGTGAATTAAGCAATGCTGTGGATGCCTCATCCTGGTGCCTCGAGGTTGTGAGGATCTGGATGGGGAACAACAGGCTTCAACTGAACCCTGGCAAGACTCAGTGGCTTTGGGTTTTGGAGCCTACTAGTTCTAGGACTATACCATCTTTGGTGCTGGATGGGGTGGCAGTGCACAATCTGGAGGATCTTCCTATACTCACAACTTCTCAAAGAACAGGTGGCAGTCATAGCTAGGAGGGCCTTTTCACAGCTTCATGTTGTGCACCAGTTGCATCTGTTCCTAGGTCGGGAAGCTTTACTTACCATCACTAATTGGTAGTCTAGTCACCTCCAGATTGGACTACTATAATATGCTGTACGTGGGGCTGCCTTTGAAGAGTATCTGGAAGTTTCAACTGGTGCGGAATGCAACAGTGCGGGCAGTTACGTGTTCCCCCAGAACAGCACATACCACACTTCTGCTCTGCAAGCTGCATTGGCTACCAGTTTGTTTCCAGGTCCAGTTCAAGGTGCTGGTTTTGACCTTTAAAGCCCTTCATGGCATGGGATTGGGTTATTTGAGGGACCACCTCTCCCCAAGTACCTCATCCTATCCCATTAAATCCAACAGAGAGGGCGTGCTACAGGTCCCATCTGTGAGGGACCTACGTTTGATGAGTTCCAGGAGGCAGGCCTTCTCTGCCATGGCACCCGCCTTATGGAACAGTCTTCCCCCTGAAGTTAGGTTAGCTCCATTCCTGTTCAGAAAATCCCTCAAGACCTGGTTATGTCACCACCCTTGGGAGTCCCAGGGAACCAGCAACATTTTAAGGTGGCTCCCCTATTGTGGGTGACAGGAGGTTGCTATACTTCTCTCTTCCTTTGTGGTTTGTATATTCTAATTTTTAAATGATTTTAAAAAATTTTAATAATATTTTCTCTATTTTTATAAAGATTGTTTTTATAATGATTGTTTTTATATTGCAGTTTTATTTGATTGTTGTACACCACCCAGAGTCATTTCTGGTGAAATAGGTGGCTATATAAATTTAATACGTAATAAATAAACAAAACAAAACAAATGACAGTGGCTGTTCACAAAACATTAGGTATGACAGTGATGATATTGTATTGGTCAACTGATTAACACATGCACTATGATAAGAATCTCTGTTTAATCTGTTTTATTTTCCAGAAGCTGAACAGATCTTCACCTCCAGCCATTCCTATTGACAGCTACTTTTTTTCTAAATATACCATTAATTTCTAGGATTACATCATCCTATCTATCATTGTCCAAATGTATCTGATGATACTAAACTTCAGGAGTATGCTACAGTCTCTACAGAAGTCATAAAACACTGAAATGAATCTTTAAGATAAATGTATTTTCATAAACTCAGAATTGAGTGCTATAGACAGCAGAACAGCCTCAGTGTGTAATTAACTATTTTGAGATAGAAATATTTTAATATTGTCCCAGTTGTTTAATATGCTATCAGCAGGGCAGAGAAAATTTTACAACTCTGTGCAAAAAACAAACATCATTACAAGCACCTTTTAAAACATTAAAGAAGCAAGACATGAGTAACAAAAAGGAATCTTTCATTTCTGGAAACAACTGTGCTGTTATATCTACTTAGTGTTACTCTTAATTTATCTCTGTAAATTATCTTACTGGTGTAATTGAACAATCAGTCTAGTTCATAAATACGAAAGGTTTGTGATGGTGCCCACCATGAACAGTTTGCACTGCACTTCTTGTGATTTCAATTTATCTTTTATTCATATTCCCATACTTTATATACTGTCAGAGATTTGCATGTACTCCTGTGGTGAAGTTGTAATCTGTTAATGTCAGATTCTTGTACAGTTCCATTTGTTAGCTGACTTCCTAAATTCTCCCTAATAACATTTATTTTGTTCTGTGACTTCTTTAACTTTTAAAATTAAAAGTTAATATTTTGTTAGAACATTATGCTATATATTTGATAAGGTATTTATCTGAACTTTTCAAATTATTAATGTTTGAAGAGAAATATGTAATAATCCATTAGTTGAGGTAAAATTCATTCTCCATATTGAACAGTACTAGAAACTTGATTGCAAGAGATTGACACAAATTATCCCAGTCCTATAAATTTGTATGTGCACTTCTATAATTACATAGATGGTAGCTTTAGTCATCATTATCTTAGTTCTATAGAGGACAAAATTCTCTTTGTACAACCCTTTGAAGGTGAACATGGCAAGATAATCCCCAAGCCTGTTCTGAAGCTGTCTTCTCAAATAGAATTGAAAGCTATCAGGTGACTAAATTTGAAGTCCAGCACAGTTTTCTGTTTGTATCCTCGAGGTTCTGACGGACATTCTCAAGTCAAAAGTGTTCTGTTGTGTATACATGTCTTGTTTTGTTGCTTTCCATGGTGTATTTGAAAAACTGTCCTCATGTGTCAACTTAATTCCTTCACGCATTAATGTAGCTCTTGTTTGTGTATACTAATATTACTGATTATTTCTTGTTTCAGCTATTTGTACAAGAATGAAATCCAGTCAATTGACAGGCAAGCATTTAAAGGACTTGCCTCTCTAGAACAACTGTAAGTGCCTTTTCTCTTCTGTGCTGTCATTTGTTTGGTTGCCTCAGAGGAAAAGTGCACGTTTTTCAGCATTTCTTGCTTGCATGCCTTGCATGATTGCACGGAATGGGTTTCTGGTCCAGCGTGGTTGCAATCACTGGTATGCAGAAAACATATTTGTCAAGTATGTCATTTCTGTGTTCACTTTTTATTTTATATTTATATTTCAAGACGATCAGTTCACCATGTAAGTTTCCAAGGGCAAGCGTGATTTTAGCACCAAACTGAGATGTGCATAAGAATTAGGGATCCCGTTTCTACAAAAGTGTTATACTTTTGATCTACACAGATTAATAAAGTAGAATCCAGATTTTTGGTTGGATTTCTATAATTTTTCAAGAAAAAATACCTCACTATCTACTGCTACATACTCAGCTTATTATGCTGGTCATTCAAATAGCTGAATTGTTTCTGGATATCAAGGGAGCAAGAATTTGCGTTGAAAAGAAAATGATACCCAATTAATTCTTTAATGTTACGAAAGATTCAGTCATAATATTGCAAATATTTTCCTTTGCTTAGGAAAAGAAGCAGGGCAACAGTATTACTTTCCTACCTCAAGACAGTCACAGAAAATAGGAACAACAGTTTGTGTCCATAGTTCTTTAGAGTTCATTAAAAGGAAGTGATTCCAGTTTGCTGATTTTTATCATTTAGTGCCATCCTAATAGAAATGTTCCACCTGATGCTGCTTGTTTGAATGAGCTGCTGTTTGAAGGAAGACTTTGCCTTTGAAGTGTCCACATTAATGGAAATGAGCAAACCTTCATATATTTATTGGCTCTTAATGAAAAAAAGCAAACTTATTATAGGTGTCTGGTAGAAGCCATGATGACATCATGAACATCATAACATTTTTGAACAAATGATGTAATTGATATCATTTAGAAATATAAATTTTAGAGCATGCTGAATATATTGTAGAAAAATAGCTTCATTTTAAAATGGTACCATTTATATTGATTGGAACTTTTAACTCTGATCACTTGGACACAATAAGAGCAATTGCTAGTGGGCATTTGTGTATCGTAAAACTGACCAGAATTCATTCTAATCCACTCCAACCTCTGTGAACGTAAGCAGGCACAACAGAGATAACCTTTTCCATCTACCTTCAATCTTCTGATTACTAAACTGCCAAGAAATAATCAGAGATATTTTGTTCGCAAATTATACTCAAAACCATTTTTCGGGTACATTTTGTTCCATTACTACTATTTCTTAAAACACGTAGAATCTACATTTGCACAAAACATGATTGTTATTATCATCATTGTCATTATCAAAATAGTGTATATACTTCTGACCACTGAAGTATTTCCACGGTTTATATATGCCATATATGCATTTTAATGAAGTCTGTCATGGCGCAGACATCCTATTTCCTCTTGCTTGGATCCTTCCAGTAGCACGATCAGTAAACCAGCCATTGCTTAACAGGTTATCCCAGCTTAGCATCCTGGTAAATTCTCTTTGCCGGCTGGAACCATAGGGTTATCCTTTGCTGACAAAGCCTGGCTTTTGGGGAGCAACAAAGCAGAACTTGGGATGTGTTGATGTGCTAAGCAAGCCATTTCCTTTTCCATTTGCATTCTCAGAAAGAGCCAAGTGGGAATGATTCCTTATAATGCTACATAATTGCAAAAACATCACGCAATATAAAATGAAGGAATATTCCAGCATTAAAGTCTTCCTAAGTTTTGTATAGTTCATTGATAGAAAAATATATTGATAATAATTAACAGATTGGTCATAAATACATTTTTAAGCCTGAATGAATTAACTCCAGTGACATTCCCATGAGATTGATCTGAGATCACCAGCCTCTACTACCAGCCTCTACATGTAGTAGAATCCCAGACATTTAATTCTGGCATAGACTATTTGGTTCCTAGTTTAAAGGAAAGAGCAGCGTATGACTTTCTGCTGCACTTGAATAAATATGCTTGTTACTCTAAGCAAAACCCATCTATTTTCATTTGGTTTTTATTCTGGTTTTGGAAAATAATACCGCAGTCTTTAAATATGCATGATAGTACTTTAAAACTGCATGTAAGATTTTAATAGAAAGTTTCAGAAATAGCATTCAATAGATTCTGACTTTATTCTGCAAAATATTTACTGCACAAGGAATGTTTTGATATTCATTGTTCTCAGTTATAAAACTTCCTTCCTGAGTTTATTCATTATCATGTAGCAATCATGGAATAAATGAGGTAAACTCATAAATGAGGTTGATGGGAAAGGTAAATGGATTAAGTTCTGCATAAATCTTTGTTTTCAAAATATCTGAATACAAGGACTGTTTCACAGAAAGTTGCTGTTTATTTTTACCTCTTCACCTTTCCTCCCCTCCTACAATTTTCAGGAAGATATGGATGAAGAAAACAAGTTCTTTGCATCTGAAATTAATATAATATGCCACTTTTCTTCCCCTCTGTCACAGCATCCTTTATATGGTAACATGGATTGAATAAGATACGTTGAAGCAGAGCATCATCATTTCAGAAATATGGAAATATTTGATTGTTTCCTAAGTTGTACCTCAAGTTGTGGTTTCTGATCTTAGGCTCTGTTTAATAGTAAATCCTCAGTTTGCCATTACATCTTCTACATTTCAGATGGAACTATGATGGGACACAAATAATAAGGAAGCTTGCAAGGAACACCGTAAATGTGAATCTAGGTTGAACTATTTCACAGAGTTAGTATAGAGATGAAAATTTGTTATGTCAGATTGAAGGCTTTGTTATGACTTTTTCCCCCATCTAATTTTTTGTGTACAGATTTTTAATAAAATAGAAGATGGTTCTGTTGTGTGAGCTTTTGCTTGCAGCCTACAGGGATACTGTCTCATTTTTCTGGAGAAGTAGGCTGTGATGTATCCCTTAAAATAGTAAAGACAGGAAACAACAAGTAGGGGAGATCTGGCAGGACAAATGGAAGTAACTTCACCTTTCCACATCTGTTGATTTTATCTTACAAATTCTCCATCAGTAGTAAGCCCTCAAGAAAAATGATTAATGGGTAATACAGAAGTAAAGATTGAATGGAAGTAATTAAGGATCCTTCCCATATTTTGTTTTTGTAAGCATCTCTGAATTCTTGTTATTTCAGCAACATAGATTTGGAAATCGACATTTGCTGAGGATAAGGTTTAGTTCACTCTTTTGTGTATCATTCCTTACTGTTAGCAGATTTTCATTATATTTTTGTACTTTAGATTTATCATTTTTACACTTCTGAGAACAACTGAAAACATTGGTTTTGGTATTGATCTATCAGATTTGCTGCCAACATCATTTAAGTGACAGTACCAGGAAGAGACCCCTAGACTTTTGAAAGTTAAACAGTCCTCCTTTTACCTGTTCACGTGTTCCATAGATATGGTGTGTGCATTTCAGCCTCTTTCCTCAGACTCCTGGACTTCCAGCAGTGAGCAGAGGGATTGGGGTTTTTATTTGTGGTTGCTTAAATGCAAGAGGAATCCTGAGGGGATTCTGATTCCTACTACCAAAGAATCCCTGATTTCTGTGGCAACTTAAGCTAAATGTGAGTGCAGTTGCCTTTCAAACATCAGTGTTCAAGCTGGTGAGATTGGGAACAAGAAAAGCAGAGCCAAAACAATTGGGGGTGGGACAAGTGATTGACCCCTTCTCCTAATGCTTTTTCCACTTATTTTTCTATCCTATTTGGGCATAATGCCTAATATTGTGATAGCCACAGAAACAGGAACACAGCTCTTCGTCCTATAGAACTGAACTGCAAGTCATAGCTTACACTGTATATTATTATTTATTTTCCTATACTTGATTGCTTTTTTGTTGTTTTGAATACTTAAATCTTTCTTACATGTAATTCATGTTCTGTGCAATGATGAATCAGATATATATGTTTTCTATGTGTATATTTAAACTGAAACTTTTGATTAGAGAAGAAATGTACACCTAGTTCACCATGCTAAGCTTAGTTGGTTTTGGATTAGCATGTGTTAGGAACACAGCCAGTTGTCATTTGAAAACCATGGTTTTATGGCTTGGTATGTTGCATTAACTCAACCAATTGGAGTTTATTAATAATTAAGCAAATAATGACTTAGTACAATATGAAATCCCAATCATACAATTAAATTTCTTCCTTTTTTACCCCAACAAGACAGGGTTAGGTGTCTGTTATACTGCATATACAGGTGAAACTCGAAAAATTAGAATATCGTGCAAATGTTCATTTATGTCAGTATGGCAACTCAAAAGGTGAAACTAGAGATATGTCAAGCCTTACTTTGGTATAATTGTGATGATTATGGCGTACAGCTTATGAAAACCCCAAATTCACAATCTCAGAAAATTAGAATAGTGTGAAAAGGTTCAGTATTCTAGGCTCAAAGTGTCCCACTCTAATCAGCTAATGAATCCATAACACCTGCAAAGCGTTCTTGAGCCTTTCAATGGTCTCTCAGGCTGGTTCAGTAGGAATCTCAGGCATGGGAAAGACTGCTGACCTGACAGTTGTGCAGAAAACCATCATTGACACCCTCCATAAGGAGGGAAAGCCCCAAAAGGGAATTGCAAAAGAAGTTGGATGTTCCCAAAGTGCTGTATCAAAGGACATCAATAGAAGGTTATGTGGAAGGGAAAAGTGTGGTAGAAAAAGGTGCACAAGCAGCAGGGATGACCGCAGCCTGGAGAGGATTGTCAGGAAAAGGCCATTCCAAAGTGTTGGGGACTTTCACAAGGAGTGGACTGAGGCTGGAGTTAGTGCATCAAGAGCCACCACACACAGACGGATCCTGGACATGGGCTTCAAATGTCATATTCCTCTTGTCAAGCCGCTCCTGAACAACAAACAACATCAGAAGCGTCTTACCTGGGCTACAGAAAAAAAGAACTGGTCTGTTGCCCAGTGGTCCCAAGTCCTCTTTTCTGATGAGAGCAACTTTTGCATGTCATTTGGGAGCCAAGGACCCAGAGTCTGGAGGAAGAATGGAGAGGCACACAATGCACGATGCTTGAAGTCCAGTGTGAAGTTTCCACAGTCTGTGTTGATCTGGGGAGCCATGTCATCTGCTGGTGTTGGTCCACTGTGCTTCATTAAGTCCAGGGTCAACGCAGCCGTCTACCAGGAGATTTTGGAGCACTTCATGCTTCCTTCCGCAGACAAGCTTTATGGGGATGCTGACTTCATTTTCCAGCAGGACTTGGCACCTGCCCACACTGCCAAAAGTACCAAAACCTGGTTCAATGACCATGGGATTACTGTGCTTGGTTGGCCAGCAAACTCGCCTGACCTGAACCCCATAGAGAATCTATGGGGCATTGCCAAGAGAAAGATGAGGGACATGAGACCGAACAATGCAGCGGAGCTGAAGGCCGCTGTTGAAGCATCCTGGTCTTCCATAACACCTCAGCAGTGCCACAGGCTGATAGCATCCATGCCACGCCGCATTGCGGCAGTCATTGCTGCAAAAGGGGCCCAAACCAAGTACTGAGTACATATGCATGCTTATACTTTGCAGAGGTCCGATCTTGTTCTATTTCCAATCCTTGTGTTATTGATGTCATGTAATATTCTAATTTTCTGAGATTGTGAATTTGGGGTTTTCATAAGCTGTACGCCATAATCATCACAATTATACCAAAGTAAGGCTTGATATGTCTCGCTTTGCATGTAATGCGTCTATCTCATATATTGGTTTCACCTTTTGAGTTGCCATACTGACATAAATGAACATTTGCACGATATTCTAATTTTTCGAGTTTCACCTGTAAATAAGCTGGAGATAGAAATCTCAATGGGCAGAATGTATTTATCAGCCATTAAGATTATTCATACATAATATATGAAGTATTGGTATTATACCTGAATATTTTATTTTACCAATATTTTTAATGTGTAAGCTTAATTTTCAAGCTGTTGGTGATGTTTGTTAATTGTCATATCCAAAAATTTGTGTTGACTGATATAAATGTGAGGTAATTTTTATTTTTATACTATACCACTGATTTTCAGGAAAAGGCTGTGGCTAGGATCTAACTTTATTTGAGCATTAAAAAAAAAGGTTTTAGTTTGCATTATTATTATCATCATCATCATCATGTTATTTTTTTCTATATTCTCTTATTTTTCCTTTATAACTTTTTAACAGATATCTGCACTTTAATCAGATTGAAACATTGGAGCCAGAATCATTCACCCATCTTCCCAAACTTGAAAGACTGTAAGTTTCTTCTTTTTCATTTCCTTTCTCCCAGTTATTAGCTTTATTTTTTTTCTTTTTGCCCATCAGATAAAGGTATTTCCATATACTACTTGGAAGTTGAGAAGCATCATTACAATTTCTTCTCAAACTAGGTCTAGATCTAAGCTTAGTCAAAGTGTAAGTTCTGTGCAGTTCTATTTTTTAATAGTATTCTTTATTAAAGATTATAATTACAACAGTAAAAACTAACACAAACTTTAAAAAATTAGAAGAATAAAAAGAAAGAGAAGAAGGTGCAGAAAAGAAAGACAAAATGGAGAAACAGAAAAGAAAGAAAAAATAAGAATATAGTAAAGAAAAAGAAAATAAATATATAGAAGTGACTTCCCACCTTTATCACAAGTATAAACATTTTTAGTAACTTATCACCTTCTCTTAAAACACAACAAATTATCTCTTTTTCCCATATCCCATCTCTTATGTATAAACAAATCCATAAAGCATCATCATTTCACTCCTTGCATCAGCAAAAGTCCATTAAGGGTAATCAGAGATAACACTGTATCTATTTTAACCTTGATCTTTAGTCCCTTCAAATAATGTCATAGAACTTGGTTTCTTTTCATTTTTTCTTTGTCCCTTCTCACAAAATTCTTCAAAACTTAACAAGCCTCTTTTATACATCCCATATAGGAAAATTATCCAGGTCACTCTCTTGGTTTGCTGTTTGTATATCCCTTTTAATTATTAAGACATCAGCCAGTTTCTTTTGTATGTCCAGTGTAGAATCTTTTTCCATGTCATTCTTGTAGTCTGTCATTTTGAAATTCACTTTCAACTCATTCTCAATCTTGTCAAGTAGAACTTGTTCCTCTTCCATAACAACTTTTAGACATGGTGTATCTATAGAGGCAGACACTCTTAAAACCAACTTCTGGGTCCATTGTTCACAAATATCCTTCAATATGTCCAATGTTAAAATATTTTGCTTCATTCTGTAATTGTAAGTTGAGTTCAAGTGTTCCTCTCCTTTAAATGTAATCTTTAGTTCCCTCTAGTTCCCTTTAGTGTCCAATTATTAAAATCTTATTTTTTTTTAATTAAAACAAAAGCATTTTCCCATGGGAAGGATTCTTTATAATTCCAAAATCTTATTTCAAATTCATCTGAACCCTTAGTCTGTAACTTTATAAAATCAAAGTTTTATCATCCTTTTTCTGTTTATTCCCCCAATTTTTTTTAAGTTCTTAAACTTGTAGTTAAAACTTCTTTCGCTAAAGATTAAAGGAAACTCACCTGGTGCTGTAAAAATTGTTGATCGAAATGTTTCTAATAATTGAAAAGCAGTTAACAAGCAATTTCTGAAAGTGATTAGAAAAGGAAGCATGCGAACTTAGTGCCCTTTCAAAGGCACCGACTGCAGTTTGAGCAAGATGGCTATTCCCTCATCTCCCAGAGCTCTAAACCCAATGGAGACTGCTGTCTTGTGGTCTTCTCGTGAGGAGCAACCGTCTGGAGCACTTGTGGGTGATCTCCCATCCTCTCCTTATCTGGAAAAATTCAAAGTGCTGGTCTACCCACCGATTTGTCATTCTTCACTGCAGTCGCTGGGTCCACTTTTTGTGGAGCTGTCTTCAGTCCACCATTTTACTCCAGAAGTTCGGATCTATATAGATCTAGATCTACGGTTACCTAAGCATAGGAGCTATGGTGTGAACAGCAGAGTTGCACTTAACTCAATACAAAAGATCAGAGTGCTGGTTACTTCTCATGATACCATCTGGATAGGTATATTGTCTGTATTTATTTATGTGTTAATTTATTCAAGCTACACAGTACCCTGTCCACTTCCTCTGATTCCACAAGTTAAAAAAATCTGTAATTATGGCCCAAGACCTACCTTGCTGTCCATAGTAGACTCTGTCCAACTGGTACCCAACCTAGAATGATACAAGCTAAGAAACCCATACATTAATCCTAGCATTTATTTGCATATAAACAATCAATATTCTGATGGACATTTTTGGCTTACAGTTTATGAGATACAGTATATATTAGCGCACACAGTTCATTTTTCCTGACTGCCTTCTTCCAACCAACATGAACAGTTAAATTAATGTGAAACTTAGTATTATTTCCAAATCAATTCAGTAAGTTATATTACAAACCAAGGTTTGTTTGTGGTTTATTGTTTTTTTACACGTAGCCTTAAAATTTTTCTTTCCAGTTGGTAGCTACAGCTGCTCTTGGAGAAATCCCGCCATAGCGATCTGTCTATATGAATATATACGCTAATTTACAATTAGCCAGAACACGCCACAGTTCTAGCTAACTGTTCTCCATGAATGAAAACGGTAATGTAACTTTGTGAATCAGAGAAATTACTTTCTCAGCTAAAGCCCTCTACACACTTATTTGTGGTAAAGCCCACTGAATTTATTGGAATTTAATATAGTAGTAAGCATTCATGAGGTTGGACCAAGCAGCACTTTTATTTTGCATTATTAGCATTCCACCATTCTATATAATGCGATATAATGCAATATATAGATGAGCAGGAATTCTTATTGTTGGCATTAAATTGCAAGCAGGAAGGTAGGTTCCTTATTTATATGGATGTGATAATATATAGCACGAGACATAGTGTTTTTTAGAAAAGAAATAGGAATCACGCTATTATCAGGAGAAGATTGAAGTTTTCATAATAAATGCAATTTTTCAACAGATTTTTACACAACAACAGAATATCTCATTTAATTCCTGGGACATTTAGTCATTTGGAATCCATGAAACGGCTGTGAGTAAAAAAAAAAAAAAATCCCTTTACATTTGCACTTGGTATTTTAGAATTTTGTTTTATGGAATATCACATGCCTTGCTTTCTTTATCATCTATTATCAGTCAAAATTACTGATAATTTTGGGATCAGCAGTGTTTATTTTGTTGCCGCTGAGCAAGTAGCTTCTTCATGATTACATTTATTTGAATTAATTGGATTTAACAGAAGAATCATAGCACATGATTCAACATTTCTTTATGTTATATATGCATATTCTCCTTTTTTGTTTAGAATGGTATGTACACAAATATTCCAACCAACAAGACATTTCCAACCCTGAAACATCTTATTTTGAACTTGCTGGAAGTGTTCCAAAATTGGAAGGAGCATTTCAACTTAATTCCAAAACCTTCTGTTCTGATTTTACCAGAAAACTGTTGTGGTTTTAAAACAGACTATTCTGACTATGAAATGGTGGTAGAAATTGTCATTTGAGTAGTTTGGAATGTTTAAACATCAATATGATTTTCACAGCTCTGGGCATGGGATGTAAATGGTAGGGATGAGATTTTATTTTATTTTAATATTTTTTCTATACGATTGAATTCAATTTAGGTGCTGCCTGACTCCAGACAGACTTTGGGTAGCCCACAATATAATAAAATGAGATAAAATACAACACAAATGGGTAAACAAAATGGGATCTGGCCACTTGGCATAAAAACTTACACATAATACATCCAGCATGAGGGTCTATCCATCCTAACAAAACCTTGGAGAAGAGCCATATCTTCAAAGCCTTCTGGAACGCCATCATGGTGGGAGCCACGTGGATCTCAGGAGGGATCTCATTTCAGAGGGCAGGTGCCACAACAGAGAAGGCACACTTCCTGGGTTGCTAGAACATCTTTGTCTTCTTTATTGAAGTTTAGAAAGTGACTGAAGCTTTGCTCTGAATAATATTTACCATCTACACACATATTACAATATGGCACGTGGTTTGCTTTTTAATATCCTAAATTCTAATTCAGGAAAAAGGTCACAACCAAGGGAGTTGGATTCAGTTTTCACAAGCACCTATTTTGTCATTTGGATTTGACAGCATACAAACCCAATAAATAAATACATTTTGTATATCCTAACTTTGATGTTTCTCTGTTCTCCAATAGCTAGGAGGTACTATGACATGCTAAATAATTGTGACTATATCTCACGGTTTCCTAATATTTTCTAAACGAGTCATGGAATAAGCTTGTGCATTGCTTAGCCTTGTAAGTAGAAATAGTGAGAGTCTCTTGTTTTATCCAGACGTCTGGATTCCAACGCACTTCACTGTGACTGTGAAATATTATGGCTGGCAGAGCTGTTAAAAACATATGCCGAATCTGGTAACGCACAAGCTGCAGCCACGTGTGAATATCCAAGGAGGATCCAGGGAAGGTCTGTGGCCACAATAACACCAGAAGAACTTAACTGTGGTGAGATAGCTTTAAAGCTAAAAATATGCTTTCTCCATATTTTATTAGGGAATTTATATATGTTATAGCCTGTCTTTAGTATAAAATATAAATTATACATGTATAATATGTGCGTGTGAATAAATAAATAAATAAATAAATATAAACATCAAACACTCATTCAGTCTTTTGATGAAAGAAGGGAGGAGACTACTGAATGTCTCCTCCCCCTTGCATCAAAAGGGATACAGATGTTCTTTGCTGGGACTGGCAGCTCTGTCACTAAGCGCCGCGGTTGCTAAGTGGAAAATTGTGACTGTGACAGGCTTACAGTGTCACTTCCTGTTCAGCTGTTAAGCAAATCATCACAGTCATTAAGTGAGACATCACATGACCACAACTTGCGATTTTACTGCCGGCTTCTCCATTGACTCTGCTTGTTGGAAGCTGGTTGTAAAGGATGCAGATGGGGATCATGTGACCATGGGGTGCTGCGACGGCCATAAATGCAAGATTTGGTCACAAAGCTGTTTCCTTTTTTTTTTGGTACTGTTGTAACTTCAAACGGTCACTGAACAAGGCAGTCGGTAAATTAGGACTACCTGTATAGTGGCTACACTGGGCAGGATGGAATTTTTCTAAAGGAGGCTTGCTGATTGGGGAGGGATTTTTTGTTTTGCTCTGTTTATGATAAAATAGCTTCATTTCTGCTTTACAACTATGGTAGTAGTTTTCAGCAGTCATAAAAATTCAGCAGTTCCTGGGGTAGGGGAGATTCCAAGCACTATGTTGTCACTTCTGTGTTAAGTGGTTGATTGTGGGGTTTGGTGGTGGAAGAGTGATCTTTTCTCTTTCTCTTTTTTAACTTCTGAACATTATTTTTCTATTATGAAAATATTCCATTACATGTTGTACAAAAGCTCCTTCTCAGCATTGATATCATTAAAAATAAAACAGCATAATGAAAAATACAGAACTGTTGAGTACTTCTTTTTTTCATTCTATAATACTGAAAAATAAGCATTTTGTTACAATGGGTCATGTGGAGGAGAGGCAAAGAAAGGGATCTTAAAGAAATGTTGGAAGCATTATCATACATAGTTATATAAGCTCCTTTGTTATTATTTTAATCATCAAATTATTATTGATTTTACTTATAATGCGAATTACATATAACAAAGGGCCAGAAGTTCTAATAATCCTCAATGGCAAAGATCTGCAAAAAAACAGAAAACCGGAGAGTGGACAAACACTTTTCTGTGGAATTGTATAGATTTGATGTTTGTACATTTTTAATTACCACACCAATGAGAAACAATTATTTACACCCTATCTTAAAATTAAGAACTAAACTGTTCATAATTTATTTTTAAATTCCAGTTTTATAGAGCTTTCTTTTCATATGCTTTATTGATAATCCAGAGAGGCCAAGAATTACATCAGAGCCTCAGGATGCAGATGTGACCTCAGGGAATACTGTCTACTTCACTTGCAGAGCTGAAGGCAATCCCAAACCAGAAATTATATGGCTTCGTAACAAGTAAGATTTAGATAAGTTGTGTAAACAGTTTCTGATAATGTGTGTGTGCGTGCACATTCTGGACAAAACTGTTTTCCCATTCTTTTCTTAGTTTGAACATATTTGTTACTAAACGGTGGTGCTGCAGATATGTTTCTTTCTCTGTAGTAATGAACTCAGTATGAAAGCAGATTCTCGTTTAAACTTGCTTGATGATGGGACCTTAATGATTCAGAATACTCAAGAGACAGACCAAGGCATTTACCAGTGCATGGCAAAAAACGTAGCAGGAGAAGTGAAAACTCAAGAAGTAACTCTGCGCTATTTTGGTTCACCAGGTAGGAAGATTTAGTGAATGCCAACCATTGTTCATTTTAATTCTGTGCCTCCTAATCAAGAGATCTGTTTACTACTACTGCAGATATTTATTTATTTAGATTTTTCTCCCACCTTTTTTTTTTAATTTTTGGTCAACACAAGGCAGTGTACACAATTTTTCCCACAGCAACAACCCTGGGAGGTGTGTTATGCTGAGAGAGAGAGCGGCTGGCCCAAAGATACCCAAGTGGTTTTCATACCCAGGGGAAGACTAAAACTCAGTCTCCCAGTTTCTAGTCCTAGCACCTTAGCCACTAGATAGAGCTGCCATTGCGTGTGCCAGTATTATGTGCATACAGATGGTTCAAAATACTGTGGCAAAAAAATCTTTATCATAATCTCCTTATGAATCACATAAGCCCTATAAATACTTAGGGCTAATTAAATATGGCTAATTTCTTTGATATAAGATATAAATAGAGACAGATACCTTTGCTTTAATTGTGAGATGAGTTCCCTTTTCTCTTTCTACTGTTATGTTCCTTTTATTAGTGGATTTGAGTGAGTTAGAAAGGAATACTTTTAGAGCAAATTGTAATGGAAGCGAGAGTCCAGCCTGTTTCTTCTGCTCAGCTATGTCACGCTGCTGAGTTCTTTGTGCGTGGTTAGAAATGAACAGCACAGTTAAAATGTGTTCATTCCATTTGTTTTAGCAAATGCAATTGTTATTTAATTTTTGTTGTTGATGTTGTTGCTGCTCCATTTAACGTGACAAAAATAATTGTACTAGTGGAGAGTATGATCGACTTGTCCTGTTTTTAACAGCTCGGCCAAGTTTTGTGATTCATCCACAAAATACAGAGGTGCTGGTTGGAGAAAGCGTCACCCTGGAATGTAGTGCAGCTGGGCACCCCCAACCACGTATCACGTGGACAAAAGGTGACAGAACACCTCTGCCCAACGACCCCCGGATCACCATAACTCCATCAGGAGGGCTTTATATCCAAAACGTGGAGCAGGAAGATGGTGGGGAGTACGCCTGCTTTGCAACCAACAGTCTAGATAGCATCCATGCAACTGCATTCATTATTGTGCAAGGTACGTGGCGCTTTAAAAGGTGGTTTGGGTTTGAAGTTTGTTCCAACCTGCAGATCGCTTTAAATTTTTAAAGGATACAATAGGATTTTCCCCAAATGAAAATTGTATTTCCAATGTAATCTCATATTAATATGCTAATATTTAGAAAGTAAAATTGCATATTGACAGCATTCATAATGCCCTAATGTTTCTTTAAGTGTTTGATATGTATTTCACATATCATTATTGCTTCCTTACAAATATATTTTGTGTATTACCAGCGTGCTGTCAGGCTGGTGGTAATCATATTGTTTTCTTCCGAATACAATTCATAACTTAAAAAAAAAAGGAAAGAAAGCAAGGTCCAAAGTAGTACTCCAAAGAACAGTACTACTCAATTGAATCATTGCTAAGATACATTTACTTCGGATTTTTGTTTTTGTTTATTTTTCATCCAAAGTCCCAAGTGGCCTAATGATCATTGATGGCTGCAAATCTGCATGCATGTAGATGTGTACCAAAGATCTATAACTGAAAGGGTTCTCATTCCATAATGCAAAGAATGCAAAAGAAAATATGTTTCGTGGGATATATATTCTAACTGCTTTAAATATATGTCCCCCTTTTACATAGCTGTACCCCAGTTTACTGTGACTCCTCAAGACAGAATCGTGATTGAAGGACATACTGTTGATTTCCCATGTGAGGCACAAGGATATCCACAACCAGTCATTGCATGGACCAAAGGAGGTCAGAATTTAGCTTAAAATAATACGTAAGGCTTGAAAAATCATACATTTACAAAGTAGTTTATTTCAGCATGGACATTTTGAAATGATTTCTCTAACAGAGCAAAGTTGTGAATATTTATTTTCCTTGTTATTATTGTTACTTTATGTGACTTGATCTAACCAGAATGTTCACTACTGCTATCAGTGAATAAATGAGAGAAAAGTAGGATTGATTGGTAAGGGAGGTTCAGAAGCTCAAATCTCTTTTGAGATAGTTTTTGAAGAGCCCTTGAAGTCCCATGTTTTGCTTGGGAGAATATTGCTGTCCACTGCATTTACTTTCAGAGGTAGACAGGTTTTCTCCAAGATTATTCCACATGTTCTCTTTGCCACACATTTGTTCCTGTCTTCAGGTTAACCATGAAAATTTCTAAAATGAATAGAAAAAATTGGACACATACAGTATACAGTTTTTCGCTTTGCTTCAGTTTTCTAACACTTATATGCTACATTATACTATATATTAGATTTTATTTAATTTATTATGTTCATGGATGCTTACTCTACACAGATTCTTGGCAAAGTGTGTTGCATCCTCCATGTTATTAATTTGATGGCATTTAACTTGCAGCAACCCTGAATTTCATGCTTCCAAGTTGGTAGACTGGAGGAAACCCACCCTTTCATATGCAGATGCTGCTGCCAATGTATCCTAAACTCCAGTCTGGCTCAGATGAACAGTGAAATTTGTCATCCTGTATAACAAGGATGACAACCTTTTGCCCAATTACCATAAAAATCCAAAATCATGGCTTTGGGGTAAAAAGTTGAACAGAAAACCTAGATTTCAGAGGACAGCAAGACTGAGCACCCTTAAATAGCTGGGGTGTGGTTTTTGACACAAAAGGAAGCACATTGTGATTGTACCTCTCAGGCGGCATTATGATCTTCTGCCATTAGACGCTTCTTTTTCTTCAGGGGCAGATAGTTCCTGCCACTCTTTTTAAAGATTTGCATTTGCTTCCAGCTCTAGGCTAGTTAGAATTACTGTGCTACCTTTAGGCATCCCACCCATCCTCCCCACATCTCGCTCTGAGGTGCCTTTCATTGGTCAATGTGATAACCATCACTCTGTATTAGATATGGTGCAAGTGTGTTATTGGAAAAGAATATCAGAGTGTGTGTGTGAGAGGCAGAAATAGTATTGGTACCACCTTCTTCAGAAAGTAATTGAATGTTAATAGAGGAGGGAGATATTCGCTTCTGGGTTATAATTACTTTAGATCTATTGGTGACTTGGAGGGGGTGGGGGAAGAAATACTTAATCTCTTTCCTGTCAGCCTTGAGCTTGCCAATTTTTAGCTGTTTTACAGACTTTCATACTGTCTTTGTCCTTATTACCCTCTTTGATGTTTGAAATTTATAGCATTTTTAGAAGTTCTTCCAGCTCCTGAACATTCTCTGAAGCTTAGGATAAGTCATTGAGATGAACAACAGCTTCTCTCTGCATACATCTCTTCCACTTGACTTAGACAGAGAAGTATGTAGGCCAGTCTTCACAGGCTTCCTACTGATCTCATATGGTGTATGGAGAAGATGCTCGAGTGCTTGGGGCACTGCAGTTGAATTGTGGTTATTTACAAGGTTAGAAGCTCTCCACTGGGGGGCAAGCTTCTCTGTTTGCTCTGTCTTGGAACAGCAGCTGTGAAGGTTGATCTTTAAAAACGCATTAAGAAGTAATAAATTGCCCAAGAAAACTTCCATATGCAGTAGCATTGTTGAGATAAGTTGTCTGAAAGTAAGGAGAATTCTTTTCTGAAGCAGGTGATTAGGAAGCTAAGCTATTGTTCTCAGATCAACAGCCTCCTGTTTAAAATGTAATATGTACCTAGGGAGTTACTTGTCTTCTGCCCAGCCAGTGATCTTTATAGATGGAATTAGGATTGGTTTGCAAATAGACGAGTGGGTTGGATGCATTGTTTATTGTGGCATGGGGATCCAGGACATAATTCCATGTTGATTTCTCCAATGGTAATATTGCTGGCACTTTCCTCAGAAAGTAATTGAATGTTAATAGGGAAGGTGTTTTCCTCCAATATTCCTCCAATATTCCTCCAATATTAGAAAACTTAACCAAGGACTTGGTGGATATTAATACAACTTTTTTCCATCACTTAATTATTTTCTTTCTTTCTCCTTTTTTGTTGTAAACAAAAGAATACAAATACAAGTTTGTCTGTTGCATGTGTGATTCATTATTTCATTTTAAAAATTGTTGTTTCAGGTAGCCAGCTGTCTGTAGATAGAAGACACTTAGTTTTGTCTTCTGGAACTCTGAGGATTTCTACCGTGGCTTTACATGATCAAGGACAGTATGAATGTCAAGCTGTCAACATTGTAGGATCTCAAAGGGTTGCTGTACATCTGAGTGTACAGCCAAGAGGTAGGCTCACATAACCATTTGCATGTGATTCTTTTACATTTTTAAGTTTTTAAATTTTAAAATATTTTTAAATGTTTCTTCTCTTTTGCTAGGGCAGTGATGTAATTCTATTTTGAAAGGTACTTTTAAGCTTTGCTTTCTGTGGCTGGCTTATGTTTGCCATGTTGTAACTATGTTGATTGTATTGTAAGTTCAGTTATATCAAAGATCTATCACATGACTTTGTTAATACAACTAGAGTTTGTTTTCCTACAAACAAAAATAACTGTTCTGTTTACTGAAATGAGTTGACTAAACTAAATATGCTCTAGGAAAGGGTCCCCTGAGATGGATGAGGACAGTTGTGGAGGGAAAACAGAGGGTTAACACCTCTTCCTCATAACTTTCTTATCAGTACTCTGAACTGGGCCAGGTTCCCATGCTTCCTTTTGAATACAGTAATGATATATTTGCTATGTTTAAAGAAAACATAACTGAAATCCAAAATGCAGCTCTTATGGGTAGGTACAGAGCTCAGGAGAGATAAGATTATATGTGAAAGAATAGGAGAACCTGGAACTTCATAGCTGTTAAATCACAATGGTGCATTATAGAAGACCACACTAAGAAAGGAATATTAGCATGAACAGTTGAAAAAAAAAATGGCTAAGAAGCTAAATTAAGAAGTCCCCATCCTGAATCAAGCCTTTGTAATGAGCTCCCTAGATAGCCTAGCCATCTTTCTTCCCCTGTTTTCAGTATGGAGGATTATAATACCAACAATAGGATTAGAAAATATATGTGTAGTGTCTTGAATGCATGAAATTTTTGTGCAGCTATCAAGTATTGCTTCTAATGCAATTAATATATGGATTAATTTTCCATACATCAATAATTATCATTATCAAAATGGATATTCTTAAGCTTTGAAACAAAATAAGAAAATCAGAATCACTTGTTGGGAGAAATTAAAAACTGCATGGAAAGCAATAAGGCATGGGTTGAAACCTCACAGAAAAAAAATGTTAATCAGGAGGTTTTATTGTCATGTTTTATATAATTATAGTTCAGTGAATAGAGCTAGCAGAAATTTATCCAATCCTTAATTTCAGATACTTAATATTTTGCAATATGTATTAATAGTAGTATGTTGTTAGACTGAAAACTAGGTGGTTGGTATGCAATTAATTTGAGTAAAATTGTTTATTTAAAAAGTTTTATCTGCTTGATATTTCCTTCTGGGAATCTTTATTTTAGTAACTCCTGTGTTTGCTAATGTTCCAAGTGATATGACAGTGGAAGTGGGTACAAATGTACAGATTCCATGCAGTTCTCAAGGAGAGCCAGAGCCAGTAATAACATGGAATAAGGTACTGCATGCAAGTTTAATATTTCCTAATTTCTTGACGAGTTCAGTCTGTAAGAAGAACACATTTGCTTCTTCTTTGTGTAATATGTTACCTTTCCTTTGTCTGAAACCATCTATTGTAGAGGCTACTCAAAAGGCAGATGACATTTTAATTAACAGTCTATCTTGATAAGAATTTAAATTCTTAAACTGAAAATCTAATCCCTTCTAATTATACACACATACAGTACATACAATTCATTTCAGTGAAGTATTAGGAAACACTATGTGCATCAACCAGTAGATCTGAAAAAAATGTTCGGATAAATACAACAGTGAATTCTGATTGTTTTTATTCCGTGGTGATTGTGGTTAAAGAAGGCGTTTTTCCTATGCAAAGCGTATGCCTTGAAAATTGCATATCTCAAATAGCCAAAGTATAAATCTGTAAGGCTGAGGTGAACTTGTATTTCTACCCTATGGCAGCAACTTAATCAACTTTCCTAAGGCCAGACCTGCATAACTTAATAACCAGCAAGTCCAATGCAAGTTTTCAGCAACTTATGAGGCTCTTGATAAACTCTCAAAGTTGAATCCAAACATAGTTCTGCCTAGGATAAACTTCTTAAAAGCAAACTGATTCAGTCAGAGATAACTTTGACCATTGATTTAAATGAGTCCCCTCTAAGCATGATTAAATCTGGATCCAAAGCACTGAGCAGAAACCCAGGTTGCAGAAAAAGAGGCCTGGTCATATGATAGTACTTTTTCCTTTCTCTCCTGCCTCCAGCAGCCTCTTGTGTCTTCTAGATCTGCTCCAGAACATTTTCTTTGAGAGGAACATGTTTGGAGGGTGTATTCTGGGGTGCAGGAAGAAGTGAGGGAATCACACTTTTCTCTTCTGCAGGAGAGGTAGTCCCATCAGTGGTGTTTGCTGTTTTCCTGGAAGGCCTTACAACAGTGGTTCTTAAACTGTTTTAACTCAATCCCTTTCTTGGTTTTGAATAATGTTATTGCCCCCACCAAAACAAATAAACAAAGAAACCCCAGATTGTTGTTTTACACAAGCTTCTTAGCAATGGCAGTCCCAAACTGGATCCTAAGCTCATAAGAATTACAAATTGCTCCATTAACCCCAAGATATGCCCAACGCACCCACCCACCCCAGGTTTAAAAACCACTGCCTTTGAACATGGCTAGGCTTTGCAAATACAGATTATATGTATGAATCAAGAATTAGAGTTGCAGACTGAAATTTACATTTTCCTTCTGCCTAATTAAAACAACAATCACCTTCAAAAAAGTCAAGTCTTCTAAAATGTTGTCTAAGTTATGGAATATCTTGGCCTTTTGATTTGCTACAGGATGGTGTTCAGGTGACAGAAAGTGGGAAATTCCATATTAGCTCTGAAGGATTTCTTACTATTCGAGATGTTGGGCCAGCAGATCAAGGCCGTTATGAATGCGTAGCAAGGAATACTATTGGATATTCCTCAGTTAGCATGGTACTAACTGTGAACGGTAAGATTTACACATTAGAATAGACAACTGCAGATTAATTATTGTGTACAATCATTGAATTATTGAAGGTTTTCAGTGTGGTATGTATATATTTTGGGGGAGGGGAAAACGCTTTAATAATCACCTCTTTAATGTCTTCTATTTAATAAAACTCATAAGATGGCACTGAATAACATGTTTGTTTTGTGTGAGTTTAAATCAACGAAAAATAGTCTAATACTTATAAGTTAAATAATTCTTTGATGGAAAATTATTTAATGTTCAGTGCAGTAGTTTATTTCAAAAGCTTTGGGAAGATTATACTTGCCAGTGGACACACAAACACCAAGGGAAGATTCATTGACAGAAAAAGTCTCAGGTTTCTCTCTTTCTCTCTTTTTTTAAAATTTTTTATCTGCCTTTATTATTTTTATAAATAACTCAAGGTGGCAAATGTACCCAATACTCCTTCCTCTTCCTATTTTCCCCACAACAACAACCCTGTGAGGTGGGTTGAGCTGAGAGAGAGCGACTGGCCCAGAGTCACCCAGCCAGCTTTCATGCCTCAGGCGGGAAAAGGAATATTCATCATATTCCTTTATCTTTCTCACTTTTCTTGTGCCTTCTTTTGTCTAGAGCAGGAGTTCTTAACCTCCATGGATCGATTTCATGGGTTCCACGAACATGGATGGGAAAAATATCACAGCTTTACTTTCACTAACCTCTAACTGAAATTTAGCTTGTCCTGTTACTGATTTAAAGGATTTTTTTGAAAAAATACCTACCTATATTACATATTTATTATTTTTATATTTTGATCATTGTATTTAAGCATAATTGGTTTCCTTTGTAGTACAATGTGGTCAAACTATTTTATTTTATGCTTTTGAGTGCACTTTTATTGATAAGGCCTCAGGGCTAATCAATAAACTTTGAACTGAACGGAACGGAATGGAACGGAATGGACTTTTATGAGGAGGGATCTGTAGGTTTCACCAGACATTCAGAGATGTCATGACACAAAAAGCTTTTCTAGAGCATAAAATCTATACGCTCTGGTCATGTTAGGGGTATGATGGGGATGATGGTGGCTGCAGTTATTTATTTATTTTAATAATGGCAGCAAATTATAAAGAGGGAGAAAAAGGATATGCTATTAAATAATATATCTAATAGTATATCAGATAATAATAGTATTGTCCTGCAACAAAAGGTTGTAGTTTAGACTTGTACCTAAAACAAGCGTTCCTGTTCAGTACTGACTAATCATTCCTTTCAAGTAGGACATTCCACTTTTAATTCTCCATGTTGCACATTCTGTACCCACGGAGCATACTCAGTCATCATTTGGATTGTTCTAAGGAATTTTGAAAGTATATTTTTAAATTATGGTTGTGAAAGAATAGTATTTTTCTTCTAGAGAATCTTTTTATGTTTTTATAACATTCCCACCAGATGTGTAATTTTATAGTTGTAAATAAGTAAAAGTTTCAAGAAAGGATTTTTTTTTTTGTTTTTAATACCAAAATAATGTTATGTCTAGACTTCGTTTAACTGAAGAAATGTTTAAATTTCCCCTTTTTCTTTTTAGTTCCTGATGTGAGTCGAAATGGAGATCCATTTGTAGCAAGCTCAATCGTTGAAGCTATTGCTACTGTTGACAGAGCAATAAACTCAACACGCACACATTTGTTTGATAGGTATTGTATAATTGGAAGGATTTGTTTACATCCTAATAATACATTGGTTATCCCTTGTTTACTTGACTATAGGCTCTTGAGGTGGCATGGTAACACCCCAATTCTTATAGTTATTTTAATATTTTTCAGTTTCCCATGTACTTTCACAAGTACACCAGCGCAGTGTTAGTGTAACAGACTAGATGCCAGCTGCCTCTGTTCCCACTGGGTGCTGGAATTTCCCTGGTTTGTGTCTTGTGGGTATTTCTATTAGGTTGTGCTGATTGAAGAGGAGGCCAGTGTAAAGTGAAGGCTGCTAAAACATGTGAAAATGAAAGTTACTGAAACTATTAATGTTATTCCTTAATGATTTCATGAAAGATTCCTCTTAGCAATCGTCAGATGCTAATGTTTTTTAAAATCTTTTTTTTTTTTAATTGGCTTGCAGTACTGGATAATTAATTGAGGTATGTATGTGTAAATTGTTTAGAGATGTTTAATATAAGCGTTATTACTAATCCAGAACTGAATAGCATTAGGATTAAAACTACAGTTACTTTATCTTACACTTCTAGATGTTATGTTTATTTTTTTCTCTCCTTTTCTTGTTAATTTATTAGTCGTCCTCGATCTCCAAATGATTTGCTAGCCCTGTTTCGATACCCAAGAGATCCTTATACTGTTGAGCAAGCAAGAGCTGGAGAAATATTTGAAAGGACGCTACAACTAATTCAAGAACATGTACAAGATGGTTTAATGGTTGACCTTAATGGAACAAGTCAGTGTTTTTCTCTTGCATACTCTAAGAGTGCATGACATGAGGCCACAGTGATATAACCTCATACTACCTCTCCTGTTATCCTGAATTGTGGGTTCTCTGTTATGAATGTATATACAGGGTTTGATTTCTTGTGATTTGAGCCAGATTCCAACTTACTCTGTTGTCCGTCATAGCAATAACAGATCTGAATAGCTGGGTGTGTATGTAATCTTAATGTCTTTTTTTCTCCTCTCTACTGAATGCAGTGGGAGAAATGATCTTTTAACCAGCAGTGCTGTTCACATAAAATTCTGCCATCAGTTGCACAGTCACAAGACCTGAATGGGATATGTGATTTGGCATAAGCCTGCTTTTTCCTTTTCTGTTCTTGTCTCTCCTCATTTTTGTATCTGATGAGATTAATATGTCATCTTTAATTTTTGCTAACATATCCAGTCTCCTCTGTTAGTGTCTGTCGAATAACCATTTTCTGTTTCATGTTCTATGGATCTGCACCATATCTCTTAATGTCAGTCAGCATATCTTGAATATAGAATTGTTCTGTAAAATAAGTAAAAGTCAAAATAGATTTCTAAAAAACTGAGTGAATTATCAATTTTCTGTGATTGAAACCACTGAATAAACTATAAAAAAGAAGAGGCCAGCTGCTTTCAGTTTCCTTAAAAAGGATTTTGGGGATTAAATTATAAGTACCAGTGCAGTCTGAAACACAGGGAAGGGGTGGGGGGACAGCAAGATGAAACTATAGAGGATAAGCAGGAGCAAAGATAGTGGTCTTCAAGATAAGGTTCACACAATTTATATCAAAGTTAATCTCAAATGAAAGAAAAGAAATTGACCTTTTTCCTATCTATTGTGCCATTGTACTGAGAAAGCCCAAACGAAAATAGATACTTTGTTAAGGTATTTATTAAAAGTGATATCAGTTTTGGTCTTGGGGTTATGTACAAACACCCAGTATTTCAGACAACAAGAATTAAGCCTAAACATTTGGTATATGTCAGATAGAATCTATAGGATGAGCTGAATTCAGATTTTTCTGCTTAATTCTAGAAGCAGCAGAAGTTAAAATTCAAAAACAATTATTTAGTAATTCTTCCATTATCTGGCCATTGCCTTTGCTTTTGAGATAAGTTGCAGAATATTTGGAAGTTAGACTAAAATGTTAGAAAAACTAAATGGAAGGGACTTGATAAACAGTCAAGTGCTATAACCAGATTTAGCATGTGAAAGGAAGTATCTTTTGCTTAGCATATTCCTTGTGTTTTGACTATTTCTAATTTTTATTAGAACAGATTTAAAACTTTAACTTCAGATTCTGGGTTATGAAATGTGCAAGATTTGTGAGCATCTGCTTTGTCCATTTGGAACATCACCAGACTGAGTAACATAAACTTCCCAAGGATGTCTACAGCTAAACAGATCATTTATGCAGAGTTATTTATCACATGATTGCATACACAAAATCCAAAATCAAATCAGTCTCAGGGTATATTCGACTTATTGAAACAAAAGAAATGCATCTGTAGCAGCACTATTCAACAGTTTTGAAAAATTATAAAATAATGCAGTTTCTGTATTAAATAATCACTAAGATTATTGATGTTAATGAATATTAAAAGATAATGCACAAGTAATCCTGGCAGAAAATTATTTCAGGTCTAATACTGTTCATTATTATTTCATTACAGCTAGATTTTAAGTTCTTCCTCAATCTTTATCATGCTCACCATGTGTACCCAAGTATAAGGAACCTAATAATGAGGTATATTTGGGGATAGAGCTGTTAGCTCCATGCAGAAATCTTCTACATATAAGTAAAGCTATGTGGATCAATAAAAATCCGGCCCTTTTTTACAGACTGTATACAGGAGTTTTTATATACAGTGTACAGAATCCTGCGTTCTCTCCAGAAGTTTTTACATTTGCAGCATCTCCTAACACACTCTTCCAGTAATTTACTTAGAGGTCAAGAAATTAGTATTCACTACAAAAATATAAGTATCATCTACAAATATTTATTTTGGCAATCCTTCTGAAGTACAGTGAATAGTTAAGAGTTAAGCGCTACAGAGTTCTTGCCAAAGTATATCCCATCACTCATTTGGCTTCCTCTTTTTATGTCCTTGTGCAGTGGGTCAGCACCTTGGGGTCAGAAAACTTTTAACTGATCTTAAATTGCAAAATTCCCATTTTATATATTTTTAAATATATTTTTGTGGTTTAAATTTAACATCTGTTTTATTATTAGAATTATTATTCATTTTATTATTTGAAAACAATGTATTCAGTTTTTTACCCAGCATGACCAAGAGATTCTCAGTTATTACAAAAGTATTACAGAAGGACCTGAAAATATTAATAACAAATTTTGCATGTTCTTCAGTAAATACAAATATCAGCCTGTTGTGTTTTCAAAAACTCATATTAATAAAGGAATTTGGAAATATGAATAATTATGTAAGCATTTAGTTTTAAGAGATTCTTTTAACTTTTCATAAAATACATTCCAGGTTCTCAAGCTATTCAAAATCAACTTTTGAATCACTACTTACGGGCAAATTTTGTTTTAACAGAATAGTAATTTTTTAGAGCACCATTTTTAATTTGACTGTAAGCTAGTTAAAGAATTTTGATTGATCGGTCATAATCTTTGAGCCAATAAATGGATTATATTAAGTAATGCCTTTTGAAATACCATTGGAAGTAGAAATTAAACTTGAGAAGAATTCATACCGGCTTCCATATTTAACTTACATGAGGAAATATTTTTAATTATTCTTTCTCATTCCCTTTTACTCTACAATCTGTAGAACTAAAAGACCCTCAAATACAGTACCCTTGCTCAAAGTGATCCTTAGCCAGTCATTCTATCTACTTATCAAACTGATTACAATAGTGTGCTTTTAGCATTTGAGATTTTTTTCACTACTTCTAGTAGCATTTATTTTTCTCTCTCTCATCTGTTTCAGGCTATCACTATAATGATCTTGTATCTCCACGGTACTTGAATCTGATAGCTAACTTGTCAGGCTGCACTGCACATAGGCATGTGAATAACTGTTCAGATATGTGCTACCATCAGAAATACAGAACGCACGATGGAACATGCAATAATCTGCAGCATCCTATGTGGGGAGCCTCCCTGACAGCCTTTGAACGGATGCTGAAATCAGTCTATGAAAATGGTTTTAATTTGCCAAGGGGTATTGGAGCTAATCGACATTATAATGGATATACACTCCCAATGCCACGTTTGGTCTCGACTACGTTAATAGGGACTGAAACGATAACTCCAGATGACCAGTTCAGTCATATGTTAATGCAGTGGGGCCAATTCCTGGATCATGACCTTGACTCCACAGTTGCTGCCCTAAGCGAAGCCAGGTTTTCAGATGGTCAGCATTGCAGTTCAGTTTGTACCAATGACCCTCCGTGTTTCTCTATCATGATCCCACCCAATGATCCTCGGGTCAGAAATGGAGCACGGTGCATGTTTTTTGTACGTTCCAGTCCAGTGTGTGGAAGTGGCATGACCTCCCTTCTCATGAACTCAGTCTACCCACGAGAACAGATCAATCAGTTGACTTCGTATATTGATGCATCCAATGTATATGGCAGTTCAGAGCATGAAGCACAAGAGATCAGAGACTTGGCAAGTCACAGGGGCCTCCTGAGACAGGGTATTGTGCAGAGATCCGGAAAACCTCTTCTTCCATTTGCTACTGGCCCTCCTACAGAGTGTATGAGGGATGAGAATGAGAGCCCAATTCCCTGCTTCTTAGCTGGAGATCATCGGGCTAATGAGCAGCTGGGGCTCACCAGTATGCATACGCTGTGGTTTCGGGAACATAACAGAATTGCTACTGAATTACTGAAACTGAACCCACACTGGGATGGTGATACAATATATCATGAAACACGTAAAATTGTTGGTGCAGAAATGCAGCATATAACATACAGCCACTGGCTGCCTAAAATCTTGGGAGTGGTAGGCTTGAAGATGCTTGGTGAATATAAAAGTTATGATCCCAATGTTAATTCTGGCATAATGAATGAATTTGCAACTGCAGCTTTTAGATTTGGACACACATTGATCAACCCCATTCTGTATCGGTTGGATGAGAATTTCGAAACTCTTCCACAAGGCCATATACCTCTTCATAAAGCTTTCTTTTCTCCATTCCGGATCGTAAATGAAGGAGGCATTGATCCGCTTCTTAGAGGATTATTTGGTGTGGCTGGTAAGATGCGTGTGACATCTCAGTTGTTGAATACCGAACTGACGGAGAGGCTTTTCTCCATGGCACGAGCAGTAGCTTTAGATTTGGCTGCAATGAATATTCAGAGAGGGAGAGATCATGGAATCCCGCCTTACCATGAATTTAGAGTTTACTGTAACCTTTCTTCAGCACACACATTTGAAGATCTGAAAAATGAAATAAAGAATCCTGAAATCAGAGAAAAACTCAAACGGTAAGCTGCTAATTACAGTGCAGTTTTTGTTGGTATGTCACTGAAGTGTTCTTTCCGAAAGGTGAAGTTGTTCATGCAGAACTTTGTGACATACCTTAAGCTTCCTATATATTGGTTTCCATATTTATTTCAGAAGGGGATCCAGATCCATTTTTTATTATATTGAGTGCAGATTTGAATCTCCTCACATACTGTAAAAGTGAAGGGCTAACACCTCCACTTTGTGAGCTGCATTGGTTACCAGTAAATTTCTGGGTACAATTCAAGGTGCTGGTTATTACCTATAAAACCCTATATTGTTTGGCCTAATTGTTTGAGGGACTGTCTGTTTCCTGTAGTATCTGCCTATCCTGTATAAGACAGAACTGGCTTGCTTCAGGTCCCATTGATTAAATAATGTCATCTAGGGAGCAGGTTTTCTCTATTGCAGTGCCTGTCCTCTGGAACAGCATCCCTCTCCAGAGATTAGTTTGGCCCCCACCCTACCCACCTTCAGGTGAACTCTGAAAACATGCCTCTTCTTTCAGGCCTTGGGGAACATGTCTGGTGGATCCCTCTAGGTTGAGGGGGATGTGGGGGGATTGCTTATTTCATTGTTCCCTTGGGCAACTCTGCTTGTTATACGATGTTGTTTTTCCTGTTTTTGGTTTTGTGAAGCTGCTGAGAGTCATTTTTGGAGTTGGGTGCCTAGAAATTGGACAGATAAATAAGTAAGCCATGAAATTCCTGGAGAGAAGGCTGCATTGCTGGTTCCCTCCCCCACCACCCCTCATGTCCTTGACCTTTTCAAGGGATCCAGGAAATACTAGCATTTGCAGTTGAAAGGCCTATGAATGTAAAGATCTCTGTCTGCAAGGTGTCAGTCTTCTTTCAGAAGGCTGAACACATACATTTAAGTCGCTCAGGAATCCATGAAATTATGTTAAGTAGAATTTATTACTGAAAAGCCAAGAAGTCATGATGACAGAATTCTAATAACTGCTTCATATCAAATGCAAGCTCGGTTCATACAGACAGTGGTCAAATTCCTTGTGCTTGTTTCTCCGGCTCACGCTGTGCATAGGATTATCTAATATTCTGTTCTCTTTTGGAGATGCTGTTCCTTGTTTTGGTAATGGCCACATCTAGCATCAGGTTCTTTACTTTTAAACATGTGAGAACTAAGTTTCACATAAGCTTTCATACTACAAATGTTTATCCTTAATTCATGGTCAAGGGGGGTTGTATATAACCATCAATTGATTCTTAATTGTAGTTCTTTTCTCTAGTTTTCATAATTGTTCCCTGAATTTGAAGGGAGTTGGTTTTTCTGCTAAAGCAGAGTGTTCTTTGTTACTTATGAGTTGTCTTGTACACGAAGACTTCTCATATCCTTATAATATTATAAACTTTAAAAGATTAAAAAATAAAACTATTTCCTGACCTTCTAAATGGTAAATACTATACATTTCACAGTGCATTCATATTAATCTATATTTGGATGACTATATAGTATATAAGTTTTGCATATAGAGAACAGTAGCTCTTCCATATGCACAATTTTTGCCAGATGTTTTCCTAGATGAAGTAAGTTACCTACAGAGAAAGTTGTTCAGTAGTTTCCTTGAACCAACTAAAGTTTAACATGTTGGAGATGATATTCTGTACCAGCAACTCAGGTGTACAGAGCCTTGTTTTGGAAATCAGCTTATACAGGCCCAATGCTTCTTTAGCAACATTTTTAAAAAGCTAGAAAGCATGCTAAATTTTTCCTACCGATATGAAGTTGATCTCTGTCTTTGAAGACAATAGCATTCTATTCAGGTACAAATGTTAGTCTTTCTTTAGTATGTGCAGAAAACAGACTGCTTGTTTTGAACTCAGTAGAAATTTCAGAACTAAATCTAGTGAGCGCTGTTTCAAATTAACACATATTCAGAGTAAAGGTCAAGTAAAGGTCAAATAAAAATTGAGCAAAACAATATAACAAGTCCAGAATAGTATCTTTGTACCTCAACTATATGAGATTCTAGTTGTAGTTTTTAAGATTCAGTATAATGCTGAATTCATATTTTGGGTCATCCACAATAATTTATCTTTCTTGTATAGATTATATGGTTCACCACTGAACATAGATTTATTTCCTGCTCTTATGCTAGAAGATCTAGTTCCTGGAAGCAGGTTGGGACCTACATTGATGTGTCTCTTGAGCACACAGTTTAAACGTCTCCGAGATGGAGACAGGTAAGTTTGGTATAAAACTAACCATTTTACAGTTTGAAGAGTTCCAGTCAGAAGATACAACATAGAACCATACATGCAACAACAGTGAGCAGTCCTTCACTTCTGTAACTCCCCCATCATTAGTGAAAAGCCATTCTTCACAAGTATGCCGCAGAGGTCTGCAGCAGAGAAAGTTTAATGTGTAGAACTATACACTCTGCTGTGTGGAGCAGATCCTAACTCTGCAGGATTTGGGGTTGCAAGGAAGCTTTTGCACATACAGCTCTTCTTGTCAGGGCTTCCTTGTTGCATATCGTTATACCGGACAATGATGCTTTGCTGATTCACAGCATGACTTACAAAGGATCAGCTCACTGCCACTTGCCCAGTGAGTTCTGTGATTTATTTGTACTGCCTAAATAAGGACAGTATAGCAGCTGTGTATCTTCTTCCTCTCTCAATCAGATAGGTTTGGCATAGTGGCTAGAACAGTAGATCAGCATGGAAGCTCACTAGCTAACTTTTGGACAGTTTTTATATAGGTAGTCCTCGCTTAGTGGTCACAACTGGGACTGGCAACTCGGTTGCTAAGCAGAAAGTCATGTGACCGTGACGGGCTTACAACTTTATTTTCCCTTCAGGCATTAAGCAAAGCGCTGCAGTTACTAAGCAAAAAGTCACATGACCACAACTTACAATTTTACTTCAGCCTTCTCTGTTCACTCTGCTTCTCGCATGCCAGTTGCGAAGCATGTGAATGGTGATCATGTGACTGAGGGACACCGCAAGAGTCATAAATACGAGGATTGGTCTCAAAGTTGTTTTTTGAGCACCATCATAACTTTGAACAGTTGCTGCACAAGGCAGTTGGTAAGCAAGGACTACCTGTATCTTAGGCCATCGCAGTGCTTGCTGCGGAGAAGATTGGAGTGGGAAGTGCTGCACACGTGGTTTTGAGCTCACGGAGGAAAGGTGAGCTATAAATCTAATGAAGACGTGGATATTATACTGTAGCAGATTGTGAGGGTTGATGAAGGCTGGACTATAGTATACAGTGGTACCTCAAGATACGAATTTAATCCATTCCGTGACTCTGATCGCAAGTCGAATTGGTTGCATCCTGAAGCAAATTTTCCCATAGGGTTCAATGTAAATACAGTTAATCCGTTCCGCCCTCTGAATTTGGTCGCACCACAGGCAAATTTCCCCATAAGGTTCAATGTAAATACGGCTAATCCGCCCTCCGAATTTGGTCGCATCCTGAAGCAAATTTCCCCATAAGGTTCAATGTGTTGCAGGGCTAGGAAATTCCCCAGGCGCACTTTAGTCAGTTTCACCACTCGAGCCCTAGCGCAGAAAAAGGAAGTGCTAATGAAAGGGCCACCTGGCGCCTCTTCACTAATCTGAGCGCGTGGGGGAAAGGCTTTTGTGGCGCGCACCACGCCAAGGGCTATGGACAAAGTGCGGAGTTGAGGAAGAGGAATCAGTGCGGGGGGGGGAAGCTCCCGCTCCCGGCTGTGCACGCCACAAAAGCCTTTCCCCCACGCGCTGATTGCTTTCACTGGGCTTTTGTTGGTGCACCACGCCAAGGGCTATGGACAAAGGAAAGAGCACGGAGTTGAGGAAGAGGAATCAGCACGGGGGAAAGCTCCTGCTCCCAGCTGTGCGCGTGACAAAAGCCTTTCCCCCACGCACTGATTGCTTTCACTGGGCTTTTGTCGGTGCACCACGCCAAGGGCTATGGACAAAGGAAAGAGCGCAGAGTTGAGGAAGAGGAATCAGTGCGGGGGGGGGAGCTCCCGCTCCCGGCTGTGCGTGCCACAAAAGCCTTTCCCCCTTGGTGCACTGACAAAAGCCCAGTGAAAGCAATCAGCGCGCAGGGGAAAGGCTTTTGTGGTGCGCACAGCCGGGAGCGGGAGCTTCCCCCCCCCCCGCACTGATTCCTCTTCCTCAACTCCGCACTCTTTCCTTTGTCCATAGCCCTTGGCATGGTGCGCACGAGGAAAGCCTTTCCCCCGCGCGCTCAGATTAGTGAAGAGGCGCCAGGTGGCCCTTTCGTTAGCACTTCCTCTTTCTGCGCTAGCTCTTGAGCAGTGAAACTGACTAAAGCGCACCTGGGGAATTTCCTAGCCGTGCAACGCCGGCTGACACATTAAACCTTATGGGGAAATTTGCCTCGTGGAGCAAGCCTCCTTGCTACCACGATCTCGCCCACAGGAAGCCGCGACCACGTGGCAGCAGGGCAAATGGCCGCGGATCCGGTTCATAGCTTGAGGCGGAGTTCGCACGTTGAGGTAAATTTTTGCGGCCGGAGCTGGTGGTATCTCGAAATTTTTGTAAGGTGGGGCGTTCGTATCTTGAGGTACCACTGTACTTGCTTAAAAAGAAGAGTAACTGAAAAAAAGAGATGAGCAAAAAGTTGAGTCCTCATTTGTGTAATTGGACAGAGACAGGCAGAAGATAGATCAGGATGTACTAAACTGATCTGTGGTAAGTCGGCAAAAGTCAGTTTTGTAATAAAAGCAGGAACAAAAAGGTTTTCCACCACCATTCCAGGAAAAGATAAGAGTGCTGAGAGGAAAAAATCTTGGGAGGAAATGCAAAATAGATTCTAGTGAAAAGATTTTAAACTCTCTTATCTCAGAATATGGGGTATAGTGGGTAATTGACACTAGCCACTGAGCCTCCAGTTTGTGCCTGGTTCTTCTCCCCAATAACTAGGTTGTGCCTGGCTCCAGTTGGGTCCATAAAAATGAAGTCAGTCCTGCAGGTCTCCAGTAGATGTATTCTTGATGTGCTTTAACTTGTTTGCCTACCTTCCCCTTTTCCTTTTTTTCTGTAAAATGCTTCTGATGTACGTATATGCACACGGTCATACATACAAGCATGGCAATCTGTTTTCCGTCAGGGAAGATTAATTTTGGGTAGCTAGAGCGTTTTGATGTTGGAGTTCCAGTTTTCATTTAGAGTTCAGCAGCATGTGTCATCACGCAAGGACTTATAGAAGCAAAGAAGACATGCTTAATAAAACACCATAGATAGAATAATCACATTGCCCCTTTTCAGTGGAGATAGTTTCTAATTGCTCATGAATCGTTAGGTGTCCAACTGAAATAAATAGTTAATACACATTAAATGTGTGAATTATCTTTTAAGGTCTTTGTCCATGCCAAAATTTGCCACAAATTTGCCACATAATCTCTTGCAGAAGGCAGTAGTGAGGCCTTGCAACTCATTTTAGTTATCCATGTTGAGTTCAGATTTATTCAGATAATGCCAAGGAGTAAGTATCAACTAGAATTACAGGTGTGTTTGAAAGAGTTTCTTACTAATCTAAAAAAAAAATTCAAGAACTGTCAGGAAAAGTAATCACATAAAGAAAAAGAAAAGTCAATGTAATGACTAATTCTGCCATTAAATATAACAATACTTTAAATATTCTGTTAATATGAATGTATTCCTTATTTTTCTTAGTATTGAATCCTTTTCTGTTACACTGAATGTTGTCTAAGAATTTATTCTTACTTCATGTGAGACTACAGGTTATGGTATGAGAACCCAGGTGTGTTTACTCCAGCTCAATTGACTCAGATCAAACAGTCGTCCCTTGCAAGAGTTCTCTGTGACAATGGTGACAACATAACCAGAGTGCAACGTGATGTTTTTAGAGTGGCTGAGTTCCCACATGGTTATGGAAGCTGTGCTGAAATTCCTAAAGTGGATCTCAGGATGTGGCAAGATTGCTGTGAAGGTATATTTATATGTATTCTCCCACTCCCTCTTTTTCCTACTTTGGAAAAGTAAGGCTTATGGTTTTCAAATAAAATAACACAATGACATACTTTAAAATCCTGAGTAGGCGTGTTGAGTAAAATTAGTTATAAAATTGTTTTTCCATTAACTGTCAGGCTTGTATTCTCTGTGCGCAGATCTAATTAAATGTTCCTGTCTTAGATGAAGGAGACCTCATTTCAGATCTCTGCTTACCCCATTGAAGGTCCCTTGGAGACTTCCTGGATGATGCATTGGAATTCCTTTGTAAACCACTCATTGTGTGATGTAGATGTTTCCTAGGCGTTATGCATGAGCTGCCCATATTTTGAAAACCAACACCATTTTAATTTGAGACAGTATGTTAGTTCCCATTGTCTTGCTCTTCGAGCTTCAGCAAGCTTGCATCACTGAGCTAGAAAGGTCTAGGCCATGTCAGATTATATCAGCCAAACCTAGTAATACATACCTCAGGTAATCAGGCAGGAGTTTGTATTCAGCCATCTTTTCAAATGAAAACTTTAAAAGCCCTTATCTTTAAGAAATTAGACAGCAACCAGCAACCAGTGAGGAGCATTCACTAGGGAACGGAGAGTATACTATGGCTGCTTATTGACAAGACAAATGATGTTCTTGATCCAAAAATGATAGTTAATATGCACAGAAATTGTCCTATTTTCTGCCTCTCCATTTTATGAGATAGAAGGAACTTCAAATTCCATGTGTTTCCACAACAATTACTCCTCAACGTTTCTCAGGAGCCCCATTCCTTAGAAAGGATTGGCCGGTGTTATTGCTTGATTCATCTCTACTAAGCACTCCCCATAATTGGGGGAAGTATGTTTTGATGTTCCTTGGGGGTAAAAAAGGATAAGGGAAATGGAGGAGAACAAGAGCACAAAGACACCCCCCCCCCTTTCAAACCAGGTCTGAATTAGAAGGGGTGTGAACTCAGTTTAAAAAGCAGCCAGATTCCTCGAATGGGGAAAGTTTAGAGTGCTCCCAGTTTTAAATTTGCTAATTAGCTTTTGTCTCTGATGCCTTTGGTTTGTTCTTTAGCAATCAGTAAAAACCATCCACCATTAGGAGATGAAGCACATACAGGTGAAACTTGAAAAATTAGAATATCGTGCAAATGTTCATTTATGTCAGTATGGCAACTCAAAAGGTGAAACCAATATATGAGATAGACGCATTACATGCAAAGCGAGATATGTCAAGCCTTACTTTGGTATAATTGTGATGATTATGGCGTACAGCTTATGAAAACCCCAAATTCACAATGATGTCTATTCAAACATCTATTCAGAACAGTGCTATCAGCAAAGCATTTTGATGAACAAAACTCCCATTAGCAAGAGATACCAGATCTCCTCTCAAAATGCCCTTTCACCCTCAGCTAGGAAATTTAGTATTGGAAACCTCTCAGTTTCCCCGATACGTGGCTGTGAAATCCTGTTTTCAGATGTTTTAACATTATTGAATATACTCATTTACCCCTTCAACTCTGCCCCACCCATACCTTCATAAAATACAATACCTGTAACAGAATGTATTAAGATTAAATTTAGCTTCTGAATTGAGTGAGGATATGGCAGAGAAGGTGGAGAGGAATGCTGTTTTGCCCAGCTTGACAAAGCTTGGGGTGAACAGAGCTTTTGGCAAGTGATCTGAGGCTGCTCAACATCTTTTCCAGCAGCACTTGCCAAAGCAAGCAGACTCCATAATTTCTAGACATGCTTGCATACAGTGCCACTGTCCTGTTAGGTTTCTTGACCTTCATAAGCTTAATAGAAGAGAATATGTGTAGCTCAGGGTTGAACTGTGGAGTCCTTGGGGTTCTCTGAGCTTGATTGTTTTCTTACAAACGCTTCGTTACCCAGCTAGGTAACATCTTCAGTGCACTGAAGATGTTAACTAGCCGGGTAATGAAACGTTTGCAAGAAAACAACTGAGCTCAGAGAACCCCAAGGACTCCACACTTCATGAGCTCCTTGAACTTCATGCAGCCCACCATCATATCCTGGTGCTGGTCCATTGATTTCCCAGCTTCTTGTGACTCAGATGATACCCAACTCTGTGTCTTTGCCCCGTCAGTAAATTGATGAATTTATCCCAAATTTTGTGTGGACCACCCCAGCAGTGTCATGACGATGTTAAACAACACTGGGGACAGAACAGTGTCCTGTGGAACCTTAATTGCAATAGGTTGAAGAAAGTGTCATCCAGTCCTATCTATTGAACACAGTCCCATTGGTAAGAGTTGAGCCATTATAATACAGTGCCTTCAACCTACAAAGCTGCTGCAGAAAGGGCAGCAGTATCAAAAGCCATTTAAGAGAACGTTCCGATTGCCATCTCTCTCTTCCTAAAAACTTCATTGGTCCTAAAGGGCAACCAAAGACGATTCAGTTCCATAACCATGCCTGAGCCCATAGTGGAATGTGTCCAGGTTATCCATTTCTTCCAGTACCTTCCTGAGCATCCTCACCAGAAAGGGACATTAGCAGCTAAATTATGGTTGTTAATATCCAAGGGATCCAGAAAAGATTCCCTACAGAATCATACACCACTGTTTTCTACAAGATGTTTAGCACCTATTCCTCATGCAATAATGCATTTGCCATACTCTGAACCCATCCCAATTAATTTCCTCTGGCTAGATCATAAACAGCAGTGAAGAGCAAGTAGTCTGGTTTGCAGAGTTATAAAAGAAAATGTAATATATATTATCTAAGCTAGGTGATTACATCTGTTAACATGGTAGATTTTCCTTCTCAAAGATGCCTGAGGTTTCACTGAAGAAAATGGAAAGAGTATGTTTCAATTTTCCAATGCAGTAGTTTCTATTCTGGAAGAAACATTATTTGTCCATATTTTTAAAAAGCTGAAGTCTTACAAAACTTGGGATCTTCTATTTAATTTCAGACTGCAGAACCAGAGGACAATTCAATGCATTTTCTTACCACTTCCGAGGAAGGCGCTCTCTTGATTATAGTTTTCAGGAAGATAAGCCTTCAAAGCACCTGAAAATACCAAGAGCATCAAGGTACATATTACAGTTATGTTAACGTGTTACTTTTAACATTTATTGTACTACTTAGGCTTTAGTTGCCTGAAGCACAGATCCCAAAGCATCTCAGCAGGTATTTTTTAATCAGATCTTTTTAATCAGCTTTTATTTTTATTTCAATCAACTTGATTTTTTTTCTTCTTCATGTGAATATTGGGGAAATGCCTATACCTTGCCAAGTAAGAGATCACTTGTTTCATAGGTAAAAAAATAAACAGATTAAAAACAGTCCTTAGTTGGGTACAATATTACAACAAATTTTCAAGATTCCAGTTTAGTTTACACCAGAGATGGGTAACCGTTCCAGCTGTGGGGGTAAATAGGCAGTATCATGCCATTTACATACTACTCACAACATATATAAATTAATACACCAAAGCTAAAAGGTGAATGGATTTATGTTCCTCTCAGCAATCAGGATAATGTTTTCCCTGTTGCAGTGCCTGAAAATAAATATTATTTGCTTTTCTTATTTTCCTCTGCTACTCTAACCCTCCTTGTTTTTAGCACTCATTTGGTTAAAATGTTGATGCTTAATGGGACTGCCAAGTCCCTGAGAATGCTAGCATCCCCTTAAATAGAACTAGGATTGATCAAAGAGACTTCTCAGAATATATTCTTAACAGATAAACAACAGTTTCATCAGCCTCTTTAAGCAAACTCTGATTGAATACAAAAAAAGTCTCACAACACCCACCAAAATTGTCTAGTAACACAGCAGTATCTATGTGAGGTCCTCTAAACTACCTTATTTTAATGATGGCTGTACTCAAAAGTACATACATAAGTAAAAAAAAAAAAACCCCACAGAGAATCTATATACAATATATTAGAAAAAATGCCTTGCCAGAAATGAATTTATTAGGAAATTACCTACAATAATAATTATATCAGGAAAAGCTGCATAGAAGCATGAATAATTGGGAGAAGAAATATGTAGATATTTTTGTGTAGAGTTTAAAATTATAGACTGATATGGAATCTGAATGAAATGTAGTTCACATAGAAAAAAATAAGACACACTGAAACCAAAATTATCATATATTATAGAGCAACAAGTAACTACGAGTTAGTTTCATTGATTATGTTTATTACTAACTTCTTACATTGGTTAACTGCAAATAACCGAAACTATACATACATATGCCCTTCACATTATTCCCTTTGGGGGTAAGCAACATCATGTAAAGCTTAGAAGAAGAGTAAGAAGTAAATGTAGGAGATAAAAGTAAAAGAAATACTAGTATTCAGGAGGAAACACTGTGAGATTTATTGCTGGCAACATATTTTCTAGAATTCATGTCTACGTGCTTTCATAACATTGAAGAGTCATAGTTGTATCTCTACTTTTTGTTTTTTCCTTTTTTCTTGGGTGAGCACCTTCTACATTCTACATTCAGTATATGGAGCCAGAATCAGATTGCATACTGTTTTGCCTGCCAGTATGTTGAAAAAAAAAAACTTTCTCTTGCATGTAACACATAAACTACAGATAAATTATTCTTGTGGTACATGGAAACCATCCTCAGTTATTTCATTAACAAGTACAACTTACTGGTTTTCTAGTACTCTTTCTGGTTGCAGTGATTTAAACTATGCTTCTCTTCAAATTTCCCACGTAGCAAATTGGGTCATCAGGTCATCTCCATGTGCTAGTGATAACTCATTAAGAATAGCCTGCGTGATAACAAACTAGACAGCCAGATTTAAAAAACAAAGAAAGGTGCCTCTTCGGTGCAATATGTAACTTATTTTTCTTCTTGTTACAGTTTTACAAGAGGGAATGCATTCTTTAACAGCACCATTTCATCCTTTGATGAGCACAAGAAAGCCCCCATAATGAATGATTTCAAAGAATTTGTTGGAGATATGCAAAAAACAATTACAGACCTCAGAAAACAGGTGAGCGTGAAAGATTCTTCAAATAATATTAAACACTGAAGATGTTTTTGCAGTCAATGTAAGAGTTGAAGGCATACTTCTGATACCTGCCAGAGTAGGAGGGTGACAATTTTCATTTATTCCCCACACCACCAAAAACCTGCTTTGGGCAGTTGGTGGATTCACTGGGGATCCTGCAAGGTGGTGGCAGGGACTAAAGAATTGAGGAAAATCAGTAGAAATATCTGTCATATCCACTATCTCTTCATGGAGGAATTCCAGTCATATTTTGCATGCTTTAAGAAAATGCATTTGTGTAATATACAATTGCTTAATGTTGACAATATCTTAAGCAAGGTATTATTTTGAGATACACTGAGGTGAAATATTATCCTGGATTAGGTGTTGGATTAGGATTTGAGGTGCAGGTTGGACTAAAAAAGGAGAAGAAAAAAAAATCCAAGGAAGTCTTTTCTCTTCTTCCTCATGTATTGTTCTTTTGTATCCTATTTTCACTTAGGATCAAGATTGATGTATGAGATGCAGAAGTGAATCTGCCAATAGTTCTTATTTGATGAAATGTATCCATGACTGGGTTACCGCTGTGTGTCACCATCACAGCCTCCTAGTCCTTGTCTTACTCTTTGTTTAATTAAAGGAGAAGTAGAAACTCTTCCTAAATCAGCCTGGTTTGGGTCTCTTATCTCTCCTTTTTAAGGATGGAGTGATGGAGCAGGTTTAAATCCTTAAGTACATTTTCCCCCAGGCAAGAAACAGATGGAGGGGGATATTTTAAGGCCCAAAATTGCATTACAAAGTTACAGGTTTTTTTATTCCTATTCTGGCTCCATATACTGAATGTAGACGGTGCTCGCCCAAGCAAAAAAGAAAAAGTAGAGATAGGACTATGATTCTTCAATATTATGAAAGCATGAAATTGCAAAGGGAGCCTGTGACTGTTTAGTTGCTGAATGCTTCCCCTCTCTTATTTAATGTCGTGCAAAGCAACTTTGAATTTATATGTTACTGTCTTAGTACAGAATTTCTCAGTAAAGTGAACGTGATATATTATGAGAATTTTGAAGGGTTGTTCAATGGCTTTGTTGCATTGCACATAAAAGGAAATGGAAATTGTTTTAGCATAGATGGATAAACAAGGTTTCCCCCTGTTCAGATAAAGAAACTTGAGTCACGGCTCAGTAGAACTGAATGCACTGACGAAAATGGCAAATCTTACTCCAGTAATGACACTTGGAAAAAAGACCCCTGCACTACATGTGAATGCAAGGTGGGTTTTCATGCTTTAACATGCTTTTGGGCACACATAGCTGTATGTGTTCTCGCCTGTATGTCTCCCAGCGTTCAGTGAATCTTCCTGATACATTTGAAGAGAGCTGCAACCTTCTCCTGATTTTGCAGTTTATATTCAGAAGCTTCTTTTTGCTTGCATATAAGTTCTCACAGTGTTTGGGCTCTGCTGTTTCACTGCCGAGGAGACAAGCTGCTGCTGTTCAATTGACTGGATTGTCTTTCTGCCAAAGGAATTACTGCCAGAGAATGTGGAATTGGCAAATTAGGCTTCCTGAAAAATCTCAGCTGCTGCTACTTTTTTTTTTCTTAGAAAACTAGAGCAGGTTTCTAGCCCTTTTGGCTATGAAGCTATGAAGCTAATCTTTCAAAAAAAACAAAGGGATAGTTGAGTTCACAGTAGTTCTGGCATGGGGTTACAACACGCTTCAGTGCCTGGATTTGCTCTTGTCCTCTTAGTGATGAGTAAAACCAAAATCAGTGGTGTTGAGTTAGAATAAAGTTGTGCAGTTTACAGAACTTTTATATATTAAATTTAACAAGTCTTCGAGACAAATTAATTCTGAATTAATGCCTCCATATTTTCTGTGCCCACTTGAGTTTGTCTGTTTACTTGAAGGGGAAATCTCTTAGAATGCAGTCCTGTTCAGCACAACTTGGCAGGAAGTCTCATCGAACCTGGTGTGACTCGCTTCTAAGAAGGCCCCCATAAGAATGTACTGTCAGTCTGTTATTGCACAGACATATTTGGAAGTTTGAGATAATCTAGCTGTGGTCTGTGTAAGGCTCCCTTGTGTGTTTAGTGAGGAGGCTTGTGATCTGTTGAAGTTAACATAATATGAAATTTGTTAAGTTTTAAAATGCCCTAAGCCTTGGGGGCAGGATAGTGTGTGTGCTACTGCAAGAAACTAAAATAACTAATCCCTGGAAACTTTCTGTAGCCCTGACAGAAATAACTTCCTAACATAAATAACATTTAATAACATGTCATATGTAGGACTTAATAATGTAAATAATATTTCAACTTAGGGGCCTAATGTTCATTTTGTTCTGGTGGGGAGATGTCATATTACTATATGTAGCTGGGTTCAGAATTTCAATATGTAGCACTTGATGTTTCCGTTCATGGAAATTATTGACCCATGAAAACTTAGAACCTCCTTCTTGGTTCAGGCCAAAAACCCAGGGAGTTTAATATTTTGTCCCACACAGCAGCCTACCAAATGCATTTTAAAAAATTCAAGCATAACAGCATGAAAATCCTCAGACAAAACTGCAAAATATGTTTTTAACAGATTCACGACTTTTATAAAACCATGAAGAACCCAAACCTCTACCAGATTCTCTGCGTGTTTTATCAAGAAATGTCTATATTAGCTAGAGCAGTCATTGAACAAGCCGTGCATATTCATATTTGTTAGTGTTACAGTGTTATCATCATTGTTATTCCAATTTATATCCTACCTTCCTGGATAACGGCATTTAGAGGGCAGAGGTCTCCATGATATAAATGGATTAAGATAAGTGTTTACTCTTTGTCTTTAGAGATTCTGTTTGATCCAAAAATCTATTGTTTCCACAAAAACTGGGAAAACCACATGATGATCCAGTCTAGCTACAAACCGCTATTAGCTGACAAAGATAAATATTTCCCAACTAAACAAGCAGTGTGAAGGTGACCTTTTTTCCCCTTTGTCCATTGATTTGCGCACACATCTTTTCATTCAGAATCCAGCGAGCAACTTAGTCTAGATTGGGCTTAAAATATTTACATAGCCTATACTGTATCAGCAATGCAGGCCTGAACCCCAAATGTACATTGTTCAGTAATGCACGTGTTAATCTTTTCTTTTTTTTAGTAACTAAACTGTCACTCTACCTTTCCAAACACAGGTTGGTCAGGTAACCTGTTACGTGGAGTCGTGTCCACCGCATGATTGTGCTACACCTGTGAAGCTCAAGGGCGTTTGCTGTCCTGTCTGCCTAAAACAAACTGTTAGCAAGGGAAATGCACCCTAAGTCTGCTTTTCAGTTGTCACATATCAAGTCATATTGATATCTGCTGATGGCAAATACAGGTAACAGTAGGCTTTAAACCACAATAGAGAAGATGTAAAAGGAGGATAGCATTCAGATGATGGGGTAACAGTGTAAGAAAATATATTTTACTTCCTTACCCGCTGAAAAACCACAAGGTGAAAAGTATTGAAAGGGAATACACAGTGTTGGTCAAGATAATTTTATGTTGAAACTTCTCAGGTTCAAGAAACTAAAAACTGGTGCTATTTAAAAAAAAAAAAGCATTTGTTAAGTGATTTTAGGCTCCCAGGTTAATTTTTATTTCTTTGTACACTGGTAGGAAGTCAGGTGCCATTGGAGGAAACAAGGTCCACATAACATAAAGCCTGGGTTTACTTATTGTATAATGTGGTTCTGTAAACAATGGCTTAGTGCAAGGTGTACTTACAGCCATTATAGCTTAATCAATGAATGGTAAAATCATGGCTTAGTGCAATATATGAACACAGACATTGCCTGGATTCATACATCATTCCAATCATACTTGACCATGTCTTACTGAATAAACCATAATTGGCTGGGTTCAGACAATGTTAGGTCTGCCATGTCTGGGCTACAAAAACTCTGGAATACCACTAGGTGGCAGCAAAGGATGTATGAAAAACTAATGTCTGGACTTTTGGACCCCAGTTCTGTGGCACTAAACAATATACTAAGCTATAAACAAGGTTTTAAAGACCCCAGTGGCTTGTTTCACACAATTCAATAACCAAAACTAAACAAACCAAAGCAAATGTTTTAGTATGATGCAACCACTAAGTCAGTATCTTTCTGAAAAATACTAATATTTGACTTAGCTTCTGAGACTAGTACTGACTTAGAAAGCTAATCATGCCAGAATGTCATTACCACAGTAATACAACCATACTTTTATCTTGCAGTATTAATTCTAATCAAGGGCAAGAATGAAAAAACGTAATTTTGGCATCTGTTTTTCACACTCCTCTAGTGTTAACTCTTTCCCTATCCAGTGCCTGCAACTTCTGGTGTAATACAATGTTTCCCAAGCTTGCAAATTTCCATATTTATGGACTTCAGTGCCCAGAATTCTTCAGCCAGCTTACCATTTGCTGAACATTCCCGGAGTTGAGGTCCAGACCTATGGAAAACCGTGATAAAATACTCGTAAGTTTGTTTTACCTCAAACTTCTAACTCCCCACCATGCCTTACTAGGATGTAATGTAAGCATAATTGTAATTTAATTCACAAACCTATGTACGCATGAGAAAAAAAGACACTGTTGGAAAATAGAATTCATACCACATTCTCACACTGTTAGCCTTTTGAAAATATGTATTTCTTGGTTTAAAGGGCAATTGCTCAGCTGCTTTACATTTTTCACCTTTGTTACTGATCTCCCTGCTTTTTGTGATTTCTGTCTCAGTTGAGATGTTTAGGTTGTCCATACTTCCATTTCCTATCTAATGAAGTCATGTTTCTTATGTATAACACTGCAAACTTGCTGAAATGGTCCAAGAAAACTGTGCCACATCAGAGCTTAATTTAAAGATGAAATAATCCTAGAATTCAAGTCTGTCTGGGAACCCTAATTCCTATGATGTGGATATTTTCTATATTCATTCAGTGACAATATTTGACCCTGCCCAGGGCCATTATTATCTGATTTCCATCATATCTTCCACGGCTGAGCCTTGCTAGTGAAAAAGGATATGAGGATTGATCCTTGGTGACTCCTGTCATAAATTAATTCTGGCTCTCATAAATATTTAGCACCTGCTGTTTTAGACATCCATTTTTCATTATTCACTTATTAACAAGCATATATGCACTCATATTTTCCTATTTTATGTCTTAGTAATGCCAAATGCCAAATAATCCATGTTTGTGCTGAGAAACCATTATGAAAGATTCCTTTATCACAATTAAACTGTGATATAAACCATATGTACGGAATGGTGGCTGAGGGGGTAAGAGCCTTTATACCTTTCTGGAAAATATGTAGTAATAGAGAAATTAATCAAACAGTTACTAAAACAATAGATGAGTTATAAACCCTCTGAGGAATATTATGTTTGCATACGCCACAATAATTTTTGAAATTTATTATCTGTTCTAGCACCCTTCTGACATGTAATATATTTTAACTGCTGAGTGCAGACATGTTCACTACTTGCATTTTGACCTTCCAGATTCTGTTTTTCCTAATAGATTAGGGCTACCAGATCAACATTTCCTTGCTGCCATCTAGTGGTTGTCTGGATTTTGAAATCCCAGATCTGGTAGCCTTAAATAAGTTCATTTCCTTTTAGAGCAGTGTTTTTCAAACATGGCAACTTTAAGATGTGGGGACTTCAACTCCCAGAATTCTCCAGCCAGCATGAGTTGAAGTCCACACATCGTAAAGTTGCCAAGTTTGAAAACACTGTCTTGGAGCATGCCTTAATCAGTCATTGTTCAAGAATTTATTTAAGTAAAATTGCTACCTTTGTATGGCCTGGATCCTACAGCTTTAACAATTACATATAAAAAATACAGCTTTTTCGGCATGAGGACTGGGAAGGTTTAAACTATGATTCTGCAGTGTGCTTCTCCCCTGATACGCTGACTCAGAAGATACCTTGACAATGTGAACATAAAAACCAATAGCGTTGTGTGGAGATCAGGGTTTGAGGAAAAGATGATTTGCTGTGAATGTGGATACAAGCATCACGCTGGTTGGCACCTTCTTAAATCAAATGTGCAGTTTCCCAGGAAAAGTATCCTCAAAATTACACTTCCCCTTCTGACCTGAATTACTGCGCAGCCGGAAAAGAAATGTCATGCATTCGTCTATATATCAGCCTTTTATGAAAGTGCTGCTAAAGCTTCTCTCAAATACTTTGGGGAGGAATGAGTTGTACTAAAGCAGTGCCCACTAAATAGCACCCAATATCTATTGATCCTAGTTATATTGTTGCATGATTTTTAAATAAAATCTATTCTGGCGCAATATGGTTCATGGGGTCACGAAGAGTCCGACACGACTTAACGACTGAACAACAACAACAAATTAGTATGAAGGAACAAAACATTTCAAGGTCTTAGGTTTACATAGTGTCTATTCTCCCTGCTTTGTACTTGTGTCAAAATTACATTAGTCATTACTATTTGTGAATCTGTATGCCCAGATACTTTTTTTTTTTTGGTCATTATGTCTACATTAATTCACTATTGTTTACTTGTATTTTCAATACTGCCTTTTTTATAACCAGCATGTATTATTACAGTCAGTGAAGGAAAACTCTCATACCTCATTTGATAGATGTGTTTGGCTTCACGACTGGTACTTCAATTCATGAAGCAAATCATTAGTTTGTAGAATTTAACCATCTTCTGAAGTGACATTAATCAGTTTTCAGGAGTGAAAGCAATACCATACAGTATAGTTTCAAAAAGAGAAATTAACCAAGGAACTTGTTTAGTGGGTACACCACCAATATCTGTTAGTGGCTGCTTTAGGAAAATATTTTGGGAATACATAGTAATTGACAAACAAGTTTTTAAAAACTGTTTTAAGAGTACAGTCCTATACATCTTTACTTAAAAGTAAGCCCAAACTCAGTAGGACTTATATCCAGATAAACAGGCACAGGATTGAACTAGAAAGCAATTTCATACATAAAGATTTGCACATGAAGCAAAAGACATACTTTAAGAATCGTATTTAATTTTAAGGATTATCTCTTCGGCCTTTCAGTACCTCAGTAAATTCCGTATTTTAACAGTCCAGATCACATTTTTCCTTTAGAGGTTTTCTCCAGAATTCTTTCACTTGGGCAAATTAGCAAATTATGATAGATAACCCTAACTGAAGCATGTTTCTGCAGATATAAAACCATTTGAAGTCTTAATAAATTACTAATGACCATTTATTTTGGTGCTGCAGCTGCATAAAAAAACAGAAACTCTGCTCAGGTATTTTGAGATACAGGCCTATGCAAATCTATTCAAATTAAGTCATTTTAAATGTGTGTGTGGGAGGGTGTCTGTTCCCAGATAAAATGGTGTAGGATTGCACCATGGCCACTGAAGGGTATCTTTGCCAAGTATCCATAACCAAAGACCACCTCTGGCTTCCTACATTGAAATAAAGCAGATGTTTGATCAGTAGGCTATCAGATCTGGATGCAAAAATCCAATGGGTCACTGAAGAGAGGGTTTGCATCCCACTTCTGTTAACACTATAATCAGTATTGTTCAAATAGTATGTAAAACGATGTAACTTCCAGCATTTATAGCTAAACAAATAGCAGGAAATGTTTGGTGTTAAACCGGATTAGGAAATAGACCTAATTCTATAATTATCAAGTAAATCAAATATTATACAAATGATCTTTTTACATTTTTTGCCAATTAAAAATTCATGTAGCATTTTTGAGACAGTGGCCAATGGCTGAATGATCATTTTCTCAGTATTTTGTTGGTGGCAATTGTTCCATATTTATTTACTTTGTTAAAACTCCTACCGAAAATAAAATTTTACTTACTTTATTGTACTTAATAAATCTACCAAAGAATTGTTTGCACTGTTATGAATGCTTTTCATTTACAATAAACAGGTCACATTTTTTAGCTGGAGTCATGATAAATTATTTCACATGATTTATGGTACTGCTTTGGTGAAATACCGAGACAGAACAATAACAAAGGCATTGTGGGGGAATTCACCAACACTTGCTATCTAACCCAGCCTTTTCCAAGTACCACCCTTGTCTACTGTCTCTAAAAAGAATTGCGCAATATCAAGACAGTGCAGTCTACCAGGTTGAGAAAAGAGAGGTGGATCATTAGGACAAAGAAGGCTTTTCTGAAACTGGAACCAGCTCCAGGAGTTGCCAGCATGGCATCTAACAGCAACTCATTTATCATTGTGGCCAGCAGAGTCTGCAGCAAGCCACAATGACACCAAAGTGACAACCTGGCACGATATCACACAAATGCCACCATTACACACTTGTGTCCTGACATCTGATGTAAATATGTACATTGCAACGGTTGTGTGATGTCACCATGCATGTGTTATTTGCCCTCCCTTCCTCTCCCCAGACACCCATGCTTGTGAGCAGAAGTTGTGATAATTCCATTTTCTAGCTTCAGGATATGCATGTAAATATAGCTTGAGGGACATTTTCCTGATCAGCTGCCAGATCGTGTGAAAGGATAACTCTTTACTCCGTGGGCTCTTCACCATCTTTCTGATTGTGGACTCCTGTTTGGGTTAATGCTGGCTTATGGATGTTCAGGCTGCCTGGATACTTGAATCTTCATTTGTGGATATGCCCATGTTGTTTTTTCACAAGACTTTGCAATTTGCTAAGATTTTTTTTCCTTATATCTTCCCACTCTAGCCTAAGAAGGTCACAGCCTTGATTTTTCCTGGTGGTTTCTCATCCAAGTACTAAGCAGGGCTAGCATTAATATTTGTATTAACTTTGGGAGGATGGGATAGAAAGATTGGGCCAGAGCCAGAGGATTACAATGGGACTGTGGTTTTACAGAGTGCATACTACTAAAAAAAGTTCTTTAAGACCTAACCCTGGTATAATTACTATGGGCATAATCACTCAGCTTCATCTTAATTTAGAATCTATAAAAGCAGATTATCCCTGCTAACTAGTGGCTGTGCAATTTACATATTCCAAATGTTGACTATCTTCCCACTCTTGTATTTTCAAGTAATACTATATATTACAAAGTTCCGGTGAGCTAGTTGTTTTGCAGCATTCTGCAAACCAGAAATTAGGGTTTTTCTGAATTAATGCCTCTTAGATGTTGTTGCTATGGAAGGTCTCCCCCCAAATATCTGTTCTGTTCTGTTTGTATTCTTTAAATACAAAATTAAAATGAGCCAGTCTTTCCCTCCCTTTCTCTCTCTTTCCTTCCTGGTTTCTTAAGAGCTCAAGGCAGTGAACGTGAGGATTTCTCCTGATTTTATCCCCATAACAAACAGTGGGATCACTTGTACTGCAAGCTGATCAGCCAGTGACTTCTATTTTTAAAAAACAGCAGATGGTCTGCAGTATGTGCTGGGATTCCCTATGGACTTGGCAAAAAAGCTTCAAGGCGCTACTTTGGGCTACCTTCAGGACCTGCTGTGACCTTCGGGTATTACTCCTTGCTTTTTTCTTTCTTTTTTTAAGTTCTAAGCTGTTCAGAAAGAGTCTGGTTATCATCATCTACCTCACAGTTCAACATGCTGTTTATTTAAAGGGCCATATGCCTTGAAATTCAAAGGTCTACTTCAAACTCAGAAAGTACCATCAACTAATTTTAAGTATTTGTATGTCATACTTCAAAACAGTTTTCCCAGAGTGGCTTACAAACTTAATTTTTTACCATTAAAACAGCAGTAAAAATAAACAGCAGAATACAAATATATAAGTACCTCATAGTGTCAGTCCTTCTGGGTGGGGCAGACCAGAAGATCAACTCCACAAGGAAGGCTAAAACTACTTTTATTGAGATTGGTTATAACAGAATCTTCAAGTCTGATTTAGTTCAGTGAATTAGGGAGGTGTTTCTGAATGTTCTCTCATTGCTCTGGACTTAAAAAATATTTAAGCCACTTTTTCCTAGGTAACAATTCCTGCATGTCTCTGTCAAGGTCATATTCCTTACTCTCTACGTCATATTATTAACACAATAATACGGCCAAAGGCTTGAGAGAATAAATGTCAGCCCTCCCAGGTAAACCAGACAGAAAACACGACTACAGCTACTCCTGCTTTATGTAAGGCTACATTAACAGCATCTTGCAAGTCTGAAAGTACAGCTCTCCTGCCCTCCCTATTTACCACCTGAGTAGTTAGGGCGGGTCCTTCCTAAGTTGCTTTCTCTGGTGTTATTCTGTGGCAGACTCCTTCCTCTTTTACTTGATTGTTCCCTAAGTGGCATCTCTTCCCCCCGCAACTGTCTTCCAAGGTCACCCTCACACTCCATCACAATAAACATCTATTTGCCCAATGCCACGAAGGGAGTGAAGAAGATGCCAAACTGGCCTCACTGGGGAGGCACTCAGTGAAATAATGTTTCAAGTTGTGGAGGAGGAAATGCAAAGAAAACTGGAAAATTCTTAGTGACCCAGCACTTAAAAAGCATGTAATGTTGCTGGTCTTACCCATTGAACGAAAAGGGGGGAGAAAAAAAAAAGTTACTTCAGAATCAGAAAATTTCATTGGACTAGAAATGTCCAATGAAAACCTATGATGTAATAACCTCAATAAGGCTTAAGAGCAAATATAGCATGCCAATTACATATATAATTAAATCAATAGTTAAGGTACAGCATTTAAACAATACAAGAGGGGACTATTAGGTCATCACACCCAACTTCCTGTTCAATGCATGAAAGTCACAGAGATAGGCACCTGTGGCAGCTCAACAGCATCAAAGTAGGCATGACTGGGCCACAAAGTTCCATGCCTTTTAATGTGCATTGCACAATGTAAAAAGGGATGAGGCTTCAGTAGCCCTAGTTGCACCATCATTTTGATGCTGTTGACCCCACCCCCACCCTGCCCTGCCCTGCCCTGCCCTGCCCTGCCCTGCCCTGCCCTGCCCCCATGCCCCTGGGTAGAGAATCCCAATAGATATCTGTCCAGCCTCTGCTTAAAGATTTCCAACATGGGAGGGCTCATCTTGCTCCACTGTTGAACTGCCTGACCATTCAGAAAGTAGTGCAGTGATTATTTGGAATATCATATGCACACTAGGTATCTCACAATCCTATTTAGATTTTGATTAGGCAGTGCTTGGGGAGAAATATATTAAGGCCAACGCTGCTTGATACATGAAACGATTATTAACATCAGCCTGAAATCCATCCACTGCAGAATGAAGACCTCTTCATTGAAGGTTACAGACCATAGTTTACCCCACTTGTCCAACGTCCTTTGGGGACTGATTATGTGCCACAAAGTTGGTGTTGACTCAGCGACTGCATGCATACACCTTGAGGACGATCTGTACCAACCTGGCCCTTCAAGTCTTCCAGTCGTGCGCCTATCACTGCTGTAATCAAGTCCATCTACCTTGCTGCCTGTCATCCTCTTTCTTTTCGCCTTCCCAGCATTATAGACTTCTCAAGAGAGCTGGGCCATTCCCTAATATGTCCAAAATGTGGTAATTTGTGCCTGGTCATTCGTGCCTTGAGTGGGAACCTTGGATTGATTTGTTTTATGACCTGTTTGTTTGCTTTCTTGGCTGTCCGCAGTATTCTCAGGAGTCCCCTTGAACACCAGAGCGTGAGTACTCTTTCTATCCTGCTTCCTCAAAGTTCAACTTTCAGAAAATGTCACAGGGAAAACTGCCTGCATAATTCTGATCTTGGGAGCATCTGAATATTTTTTCCAAGGCCTTCATTGCTACCCTACCAAGTGTCAGAATCCTCGCAAGATTTTATAATAGATTATTATATGGCTAGTTTAAAAAAAAAAAAAAAATGATTTTTTCTACATGCTGCGGTTCTGCCATTGGAAAAGGGGAGGGGGAGTAGGAAGGAGAGACCGTTTGATGCAGATGGTTTCTTATCACAAGCCCTGGAATGTTCAAGGCCATGCCAGCAAGGGACGAAGTAAGGGGGGGAAAAGAAAGAAAAGCAGTTTTTGGCGCGCTTTTATTCAGTCTCAGCAATGCTTTGGATCTGTACACTTATTCTTAATAAATGAACTTTCTTTTGAATCAATATTGGTTGCAAGGAAAGTTACTGGTTTTAAGATCAACAAGTGGCAGTTCGTTACATTTTGCTGAGACTCCCTGTACAGACTTCTACCAGGGAGATTACCCTGAGGGGAGTCACAAGCCTCACGTTAACCGGGACCAACCGAGCAACGGGATGGCTGATGATGTTATTGAGGAAGAAGAAGAAAGAAAAGTCCCTCCTCCCTTGGAAGTAAAGGTGATAACCCAGGGGGAGCCGGCGCAATCATCACGCCCAGACCGGACGGGGATGAAAGCAACGGGGACGAAAGGACGGGCTCCTTCGTTGAAAGATCGCTTGGGGAAATTGGAAGGGCAGATGGGGTCCATATCCGATGATATGCGAGCTATAAAGGCAGCGATGGACCAACTGCTTGGAAGGGGATCTACACCTCCCGCACGAGAAGCGGCCGCCACACCAGGAGGCACGGAGGTGGCAGAGCTGTTAGCCGAAGATGAGACTTCCAGCGAGGAGGGGGAGGATATCACACCTAGCAGAGCCAAGAAGAGCCCGATGCAGCAGCGGGGCATCTCCATGAAATTCGGGGGAGATGCTGAGCAGCTGGCTTGCTTTATCACCCAGGTCCGGATCTACATGGAGGGCTACGGGGGTCTGTTCCGCAGCGAGGAGGAGAAGGTTTCCTATGTGTCCAGTTTTTTTGAAGGTATGGCTGCGGAATGGGTGGTTGGCCTGCATAGGGCGAAGGACCGGGCTTTAAGGAAATTGGAGGATTTCATGGCGGCTCTCTGCGCGCGCTTTGAAGACCCGTGTGTGGCGCTCAAAGCACGACGCGACCTGGAAAGGCTGAAGCAGGGGTCCAAGTCGGTATCAGAGTACGCCTATGAATTTCGGGGCTTGGCTCAAAGGCTGCCTCACGTGCCGGAGGAGCTGCTGATTGAGTTTTTCCAGAGAGGCTTGCAACCCGAATTGCTGCAGCGTGTGCTGTGCCGGGGTTTCCCGAAAACCTTTAATGAATGGGTCGCTATGGCCGGCGAAGTGGAGGAGCAATGGCGTACCATTGAAGCAAGAACCCGACTTCCGCCCTTACCCGGTGCAAAGAAGGCGGCGCCCAAGGCGAAGACCAGCGCTCCGAAAAGTAGCGGGGGCCGGCGCGTCTGTTTCAACTGCGGGGAGCCGGGGCATTTTGCCGCTGCGTGCCCTAAAGCGAAGACGGAGCAGGGAGGCAAGAAGACGGAACGGAAGGGGCCGAAGTCTTTAAAGCCCGGCAGGAAGGAATCAGCGGCAGCAGGCAGCGAGACGGGAGCTAGAGCGGCAACACGAGGCGGTGGCAAAACCCGGAAGTTGTCAGCTCCGCTCTCTCTCCGACAGGCGGCTGCTCTTCCAGAGAAAGAAAGCAGCTCACGGGAGGAATCGGACAGCGAAGAGATGGGGGTGAGTCCCATTAAGATTTGGGTGGAACTAAGGGTGGTGAGGACTAATCGGAGGGCAGAGATACGGGCGCTGATAGACTCTGGCTGCTCCCGAAATCTGATTAACCCCGCCCTTGCCCGGGGCTTGGGACTGCGCTTAAAGAGACTCAAAACCCCTGTGATTTTTACCCAGCTGGACGGATCCCCGGCGGGGGGAGGGCCGGTGGAGTATCGTACAGAAGAGCTTGAGCTAACTATGGGGGACCATAGAGAGACTATTAAATTCCTAGTGACTCCCATGGCATGCAACCCAGTGCTTCTGGGCATGAACTGGTTAAAAAGGAAAAACCCAGAAGTGAACTGGGAGGAGAAGATCTTGCGTTTCCCGAAGGAGGGGGGAGTGGAAGTTGAAGGAATTACCGAAACGTTGTCAGATGAAGAGATGGGTGCTGTGAGTGGGGAAAAGGCAGTGGAAGCTGCAATCCAGATTCCCAAGGAATACCGCGACCTGCAGGAGGTGTTTAGCGAAAGGGAGTCAGATCAGCTACCCCCCCATCGTGCCAGTGACTGTGCCATAGAGATTGAGCCGGGGGCTAAATTTCCAAGGAAGAAAATGTATCCAATGACACCCAAAGAGTTGGAAGCATTGCGGGAGTTCATTGACAAGAATCTAAAGAGGGGCTTTATTGTACCTACGCATTCTCAAATTGCTGCACCGGTGCTATTTAGGGAAAAGAAGGATGGCTCCCTACGTTTGTGCACGGATTATAGAGGGCTAAATGCCATTTCTGCTGACAACAGGTACCCACTCCCCTTAATGAAAGACCTGTTGGCACATTTATCCAAAGGGAAAATTTTCACGAAGCTGGATTTAAGGGAGGCGTACTTCAGGGTACGAATACGTGAAGGAGACCAATGGAAGTCCGCCTTTAACACGCCTCTGGGGTGCTTCCGTTATGAAATAATGCCGTTCGGATTAAAAGGAGCGGCGGGGGTATTCATGCAACTTATAAATGAGGTGTTACAAGAGTATTTATACCAGGGGGTGTTGGTTTATCTGGACGATATCCTGATTTACACTGAAACCATGGAGCAACATGTGCAATTAGTCAGGAAGGTGCTAAAAAAGCTACTGGAAGCTCAGTTGTATGCCAAGCTCTCCAAATGTGAATTTCATAAACAGCAAATTGACTATTTAGGATATAGAATTTCGCATCAGGGAATTGAAATGGACCCAGCAAAGGTGAGGGACGTTACAGGTTGGGAGGCTCCCAAAACCAGGCGTCAGCTTCAAAGTTTCCTGGGCTTTGCTAACTTCTATCGGCAGTTTATACCCAACTTTGCCCAAGTAGCACTCCCACTCACCGATTTGTTGAAAACCAAGGGCAAGGACAAGGCGAAGGCATCAAAACCTGGAGCCCCCTTAGCCTGGACTAAGGAGTGCCAGGAGGCGTTTCAAAGTTTAAAGCGTCTGTTTACGGCTGAACCAATCTTAAAACACCCTGATCCAGAACAGCCATTTGTCATACAGGCAGATGCTTCGGATGTAGCAGTGGGAGCTGTGTTGTTGCAGAAGGGGGCAGGGGGGGAACTGTTTCCTTGTGCATACATATCCCGGAAATTTTCAGAGACTGAGAGACGCTGGTTGGTGTGGGAAAAGGAAGCGTTCGCAGTACGCTGGGCGTTAGTTTGTTGGAGGCATTTGTTAGAGGGGTCACCCCATCCATTTGAAATTTGGACTGATCACAAGAATCTAGAGGCTTTGACTGCACCGAGGAAGCTGTCACCAAAGCAAATGAGATGGGCACAATATTTTCATCGATTTAATTTCTCCCTGAAGTATATTCCTGGGGGAAAAAATTTTCTGGCAGATGCTCTGTCTCGATTGCCTCAACACAATAGCAAACGGCAGGAAGTAGTCGCTCCAGTAATTCCATGTACCCAAGCAGCCCTAAGAGTGGTCACTAGAGCTCAGAAAAAAAAGGGTGAAGGACAACCAGAAGGAGAGTTATTGGTAAAATTAAATGCCCAGATTGCTCAGGATGAGTGGTTCAAAAGCAACAGCCAGTTGCTAGTAAACAAACAAGGGGCATGGTGGTGGCAAGACAAGCTATATGTCCCTGCAGATGCTAGAAAGTGGGTTTTGCAAAGAAGTCACGACAGCAAAACAGCTGGGCACTTTGGTTTTGTGAAAACATTACATCTGATCAGACGTCAATTTTGGTGGCCAACAATGAGAAAAGATGTAGGGGAATATGTAGCCACATGCCCCACGTGTGCTATGGCCAAAAAGAGAGGGGGCAAACCAATGGGGCTTCTACAGACAGTAGCAAACCCTGTAGCTCCTTGGAAGCAAATAAGCATGGATTTTATTGTAGACCTGCCTGAAAGCAACAAAAAGACTGTTATTTGGGTAGTTACAGACCTTTTTTCCAAACAAGCACATTTTGTGGCATGCCAAGCCATTCCATCAGCACCCAAATTGGCTAAATTATTCATACAACATGTCTACCGAGCTCATGGGGTCCCAGAACGGATAATTTCGGATCGCGGGGTCCAGTTTACTGCCAAATTCTGGAGAGCGTTCCTAAAACTACTGGGGGCATCGCAAGGCTTGAGTTCGGGTTACCACCCCCAGACAGCGGGATCATGTGAACGTCTGAACTCAGTATTGGAACAATATTTGAGATGTTTCATTAACTACCAACAAGACAATTGGGATGAACTGTTACCATTCGCTGAAGTAGCTTATAATAATGCAGTGCACCAAAGCACTGGTCTCACCCCTTTTAAAATAGCTACAGGACAAGACTTTGTACCCATCCCAGAACTGCCTAAGCAGACCACTCAAGTCGCTTCGGTTGATGAGTGGATCCAGCAGATGACACAAGTGTGGCCTCAGATTGCTGCCTCGTTGCAGGAGGCCAGAGCTACATACAAGAAATTTGCAGATGCTAAGAGAACACCAGAAAAAGACTGGAAAGTAGGAGATAAGGTTCTTTTATCTACTAAACATCTTAAATCATTACAACCTTCCAGAAAGCTCGCTCCAAGATTCATAGGGCCTTTTGTCATCGATAAAGTAATTAATCCAGTTTCACTACGATTACAGATGCCTGCCACCTTTAAAAAAATCCATCCAGTATTCCACTGCGACCTGCTGAAACCATATAAGGAGTCTTCTCAGTGGCATCCCTCTCCAGTACCTCCTAAACCATTGATGGTTGAAGGAGAACAACATTTTGAAGTTAAAGAAATACTGGACAGCAGAAAGCACAGGGGGGGGGTTCAATTTTTAATTCAGTGGAAACATTTTCCCAAGTCAATGGCTGAATGGGTTGACAAGAAACATGTAAAGGCCCCACGTTTAGTTAAAAAATTTTATGATGCTTATCCTACAAAGCCTTAACAATTAGATTGGTTATTGTATTATGTGTATATTTGCTTTTCCTTTTAGAGTGAAGAAGAGGAATCATCTGACTGACATCCTTTTCTGTGGAGGGGCAGTATGTCAGAATCCTCGCAAGATTTTATAATAGATTATTATATGGCTAGTTTAAAAAAAAAAAAAAATGATTTTTTCTACATGCTGCGGTTCTGCCATTGGAAAAGGGGAGGGGGAGTAGGAAGGAGAGACCGTTTGATGCAGATGGTTTCTTATCACAAGCCCTGGAATGTTCAAGGCCATGCCAGCAAGGGACGAAGTAAGGGGGGGAAAAGAAAGAAAAGCAGTTTTTGGCGCGCTTTTATTCAGTCTCAGCAATGCTTTGGATCTGTACACTTATTCTTAATAAATGAACTTTCTTTTGAATCAATATTGGTTGCAAGGAAAGTTACTGGTTTTAAGATCAACAAGTGGCAGTTCGTTACACCAAGCACTAGTTTGGGGTGGGAGGAGCTGTTGGTGCGTGGATGTTTTGCAATTTCCAAGTGATTGGCCCAAGGTTACCCAGCTGACTTCCGTGCCTAAGGAAGGAATAGAACCACTACATCCAATTGGATCTCAATATGTGGCCCACAGCTATGTATCTTGTAATGAGGTGGAAACAGGTGGTGGGAATTTTCTATTAAAGCAGCCTAACTGCCAAGATGCAGTTCACTCCAGGAATGTTGGGAGGCAGGGAAGGTAAGGCATAAGATTTGCTTGCGCTGAATCTCTAACACACACAGACACACACCCCTCAGAAACACTACGGCTGTTAATCAGTCAAAAACAATCCTATTTCACTGTGTGGTACTTATCAAGGGAACATTTAATTTGGCCCCGAGATATGACAAACGTGCGCATTTCCCCATGTTTACTTTTACTGCTGTTGAATAAAATGGCTCTTCCATTAACGTGTCTAAATCTACCCCCTTTTGCTCTCATTCCCTTTGTGTTCCTTGGCTGCCTTTCTACATGTCCCTGATGATAACTTCAGCCTCCTTTGCTGCTGTTAAGTTTCAGAGATCCTTTTCCTCTGCCTTCCTGTGGAATGTCTGGTTTCCTCATAGCATAATTTCCACTTGTCTAAAAACAGCTTTTTGCGTCAGCTGTTGCCATGGGGATATTACTATGTCTTCAGGTTCTCTATAACCTCTGAAAGGAAGTGTATTGTTCAAGGTGTTATCTCTGGTGCACATTTGGACACTCTGCCAAATTTGACAAATGGTGGACATCCCTTCACTGGCTTGTACTTTCCAGACTCGGTTGAGGTGCTCTGAAGAAATACAGCTGTGGTGTTGTTCCTCCTCCTGCAGATCTGGAAGGAGACTCCCAAAAGGAGAATTCGTCTTGTTAGCTTTGTCTCTCATGCTGAGCTTCCTCAGATCTACCAGATGTATTCCATTTTAATGCAAGTCAAACCATAACACTACTCATTTGGGTATCTGGGGGGAAAATGCTAGCGTAAAGCCATTAAATCAAAGTTATAGAATTGGAGAGCACAAACACGCTCATGGTTTATGCTCACCTTTCAGCTGGATTATTATCTTAAGCAGAACCACATTTTCAAATAGGAGTCCAGTTTGAATGAATTTATGCATTCTGAGCATTTTGTCAAGTGACCAAAAAATCATGCCTGTCATAATCCTTTGATGCTTAACTCCCAAAAGATCGACTGATTCCAAGCACGGTACGTTATTGTTTGAAATGGTTGTGTTCGGAAAAAAAGAAAAGAGAATTTTTGTTTTAAAGCACTGGACATGCAGTGGCAGGTGAAGATAGTTTATTTACTTGTGAGGAAGTAAGAAAAGGCTTTCTTCTCCTCCTTACTTAAAACAGCACAGAGTTTGAAGGTTATGTATGTATGTATGTACGTTTCTTGGACAAACAGATGTAATTGAATCACAGTTAGAAAAGGAATGAGCCAAACTAGAAAGTACGAAGCAGAAAACAAAGGAGGGCTGAAAGAATGAGGATGTTTCACTCACAGCCTGGAGGTGCTTAGAAGTGCGATGGAGGCATTGTTGCAGTGAGAGAAAGGTCAAGCAAGTTTAGGCAAAAGAAAGAAAATGAGCAGAAATGGGGCTTTTTAGGAAAACAAAAGAAGAATTCATTTTAAAAATTCCCACACAGTGGCTTGTTTTTTAACATTGGGAGGTTCATATTATCTGGATTAATACACCACCATTTATCCACATTTCTTTTCCTGCTAATGTAACAGAATAGGGTTTTTTTTTCCCCTTCCAGAATTGGGGGAAGGTGTCAATAGTTACTAAGAGGAGAAGGAAGAGGAGGAGATTGGCTAATTGACCCATGCTGGTACTATAATAGTTATTGGCAAATACCAAAAAAGTGATAATCAGCAAAATACAATATCATTTACTTATTTATGATACTTGTAGACCACCCCAATAGCCTGGCTGCCACTTTCTGTCCCATTTGTCACCTTTGAGTCATCTCCAAAGGCGACCTCATGTGTCAAACTGTGGAGATTAAGGAATAAGTTACCATTGCTGAGGCATCTTGGTCTAGGAAAGATCGCAACTGCTGCACCAGCTGGAGCTTAACAGAGCCCCCATCCACCCAATCCTTCCCCATGGCTTCCACTGGCTGTTTAACTCTTCCTCCCCAACTTTGGCATTGCATCTGAAGCCAGAATGGGCTCATCTGATTTTTTCCTTCCACCGCTCTGCACAATTCCTACAAGCTTCTTATCTCCAGTCCACCTAAGCATTCAGGCCACGCACCCACATTCATGCAAACATAAGCAGATCAACCCCCTTCACTGTTTATTTGGATTGGAAATTTAGGCATGAGCTTATGACAGACTGAAAGGAAAAAATTCTCATCCCAGCCATTTAGACCCATCATATATTTTACTGAGCTGGAAGCCTGAGGAAAGTAAGCTCAAAAAGGCCCACACTTCCAGTTTTGCTGCCACCAAAGGTGCACAGGGCTGTTATCTAACTTAGGTAACAACCAGATTGGCTGCACCCCTCAAACTTCTTAGCATCTTCCTACTGCAGCTAATTTTATCACAGCCCCCCATCCTCAACCTTCCTAGCATCCTTCTATTGGTTTATCTATCTCTCAATCTTCCTAGCATCTTCCTGCTGCTGCTGATCTTCTGGTCAACCTGATTTTCCTCTTCCACTATATGTTTTACTGAATTTAGGAAAGAATGACAGAAGCTGCCATGTAATGTACAATCATCCTGATCATCATCTTCATCATTATTTCATGAGAACTGGACCAAATTGGTTCCATAACCCCTCTGGGTATACCGTGGCTGACCACTGACCTGGTCCTGTATCTCCCTATGTTGCTTTCTCCACTTTTGCTTCCCATCTCTCCATAGTCGACAACTGATCAATTCTTGCTACTTGAGAAGAAGAGAGGTGATTTCCAGAAAACATATGCATGAATAGATTGCGTTCTGTACACATTGAGACTTTGACAGTCATCTCTAAATAAAATCTAATTGGTTCCAAGTGACTGAATTTTTCCTTCCCTACAAAATCATTGTACATTACTGTTGAACAATAACCAGGGGCCTCTTTGTGTGTTTGTGTGTGTGTGTGTTTAATTTGTATTGATGTATAACTGCTATGTAGTTGCTAGATATACTTTTGGGGAAAAATAAAGCAACAGAACACTCATTCTTTTTCTCTGAAGCAGACAGTTCCATTCTTTCTATCCAAAAGTAGTGTACAACCTAGAATTATGGTAAGATCCTAAAAGAAGTCTACTGGTTTGTCTACTGCTTGCATGTGCTTTGCAAAAAGGTGATGCCACACTTGGAGCAGACCGAATTGCCAAAAAGCTGAAATGCACTACACCTTAGTTAAATCTCCATGGAAGAATATAAAGGACACCCACAACTTTATTTTTAGATCAAATCAGAACTCATATGTAATATCTGAATGGAAAAAAGGCTTATGGCATTATTGTCCTTATTCTATAAGTTCTTCAAAATATCTTAGGGTATTTTTGTTGGTTTCTATTTTTAGATGCTTCTAAAATATAGCACTGGATTGTGCACAGGTAAATTACAGAAAAACTAACTTGGAGTCTTTGAAAAATACATAGCATAGCTATAAACATGAAAATCAGATCTTCCACCTACGCCTGCTGTGGTATTTACACATATGATTGCCAGCTATTGGTAGTATTAGTAATTGTGTGTTTGTTTTAACTATATAGAATCCAAGGGTTGAAATAGTTCACTTAATTAAGCCCAATTCTTTGCCCTGTGCAAGAATGCAAATTAAGGCATCCCTAGTAGGTGGACGTCCAGCCTCCACTTGAAGAGCAGCCCACCCGCTATTCTTTGAAGGGTTCATGGCAACCTTAGAGGATGAAAACTTTATTCTTTCTTATATTGTGCTACCTCTAATCCAATCCAAATAACACACTATGTTTCAGCCTGTGAAAGGACATCCATTATATGCATAACTAAACAATACAACCTTCCTGGTTATTCCCAGTAGCAGGGATAATTTATTACAGCTCTGAGATAAAGGTAATGAAAATGTCCATTTTATAGCTATAGATTGGTGAAAGGCAAGCCTTTGACTATTATGGGGAAATACATTTGGGGAACAGAGCGTTAAGGGTTACAGTGCTGGAGTGATGGCATAATGTGAGGGTTTTTGCTTTCCAAGGCCTGGACACACCCCAGCGTAGCAGATCTGTGCACGATGCTTTATTGCAGCACCCACCTTCCCCAACAACAACTATTGCTCTCCACCCATCTAGGACTTTCAAGGTGATGTTGGCATGTAAATTTGTCTTTAATACTCAGTCCTTTAATACTTAGTTCAAGTAAAGTGGCATGCAACCTTCGCCTCCTTCCAAACGGTCTTACTCTAGTTGGGATGAGCTGCTGCTTCAGTGTGGTGGTTCTTCTAGCTGCTACTGAGCTCCCGGCAAAGCTCCACATTCCAGGCAGGACTCCCACCGGGAAATGCTGCTCACTGTAACTTGCGGTCCTGGCAGTTGAATGATAGTCCTCTTGTCTGCTTGTAATAGCTACCAATTTCCAGACGTGGCCTCCGCTTCCCCGTCTGTAGGCCATTTGCTTATCACCTGTCCTCCTACGCACATCTCCTCCTCACTCTGTCTTAGCATTGGCTTTTCTAAGCTAAGAGCCTGGGTGGGGTTCTGGACATTGGCATGTCCTTGAAAATGCCAGGGTGTGGCTCAATTATCATAGGCAGCTGGAATGCCAGCTTGTGAGTAAAGTTTGAGTTAATGAATGAACGTATGAGGGACATGGGGTGAGAAGCATTTCTGCCTGGCTGCAGCTACTTTTCCCAACTTCACTCCTTCACAATCAGGTCTGTTAAATTGGATTGTCAACTAATAATCACCCATCAAATCATGTGTCCAGTTACTGACAATTTGCTTCTGAAATTTAGCCGTACAATTTCGGGTAAGAAATGTGGGAGAGAAGCAGAAGTGGTTCAGATCCCAGATTCTATCTTTGGCAGGTATGGATAGGAGAGACTATTGTCTAAAGCAAGGCTGGCTGGGGAATTCTGGGAGTTGAAGTCTACCCATCTTAAAGTTGCCAAGGTTGAGGATCCCTGGTCTAAAGGGCCTTGCTGCTGAAGTACAGAATACAGCCACTGCATTTAGAGGTTTTTGGAAATGCTTCATGAGCAGACTTACTGTAAGTGTGGCTAGCCTCTACGAAAGCAAGATCTCCACTTCCCCCATACCACGCAGCTCACACCAACATGCTGCCAATATTTCCTGCTTCTTTTTCTTAGTGGATCCTTTAATCTCCCAATCTTTCCCTCCTCAGCTCTAGAAACACTCAGTACCATTGATCCATCTTGCTAAGCCTTGTTTAACTGATGGATAGCAGTTTTCTAGATAGGACTCGACTTCTTGTTCCCATAGTTGTTCTCTTCATTGTGCTGAGTAAGCAGAATTATACCTGACGTGTGCAGAATCAAAATGAACATCTGGGAAGGGCATAAAGAATATTCACAGCTGCATGATTTTCTTTTCCCTTTTAAAAAATCTATACCTGGATAACACTTTTATTCAGGATCAATTAAATGGCACAAGAACATGGAACTTCTCTAAAATTCTTCATTAAGGAAGGTGTAATAAAAAGCAGGAGGTGAGGAAAAGTTCCCAAATCAGGCCAGATGTTCTCAGAACAAATGCTGACAATAATATGCTTACACTCCACAGTCATCTCTTGATGTCCCTTTTTTAAAAACCTTCAACTGACTCCAGTGCTGGTGATTATCTTGCATAATTTTATCAAGTGTATGCATGAGGATGGTGGTTTGGCACAAAATAAATGATTCATTACAAATTCACTTAATTGCTACTGAAGGATTGAAAAAGAGAAATGTAAAGCACTGCTAGCTTGCTTTTTTTTTTTTTTTTACAAAAATTATGGGCAGCTTTCTGAAACCTAGAACAACTTTTGTTCTCAGGTTTCCTGCTGAAGATTTATAAAGGGGAATTCCAACCTTAGTCCTCTTGAGGACTTTCTGGAAACATCAAGGAGAGATCGTAACTGCATTCATGTTTATGGAAACCAAAGATTGCCAGGATAAATACCTTTGAAGATATGAAAATAATTGTGTGGGAAATACACGTGGCATTTGGGAAGTGTGGTGGTTAGGCTAGAGCAGTGTTGTCCAAACTTGGCCACTTTAAGATGAGTGGACTTCAACTCCCAGAATTCCCCAGACAGCCATGCTGTCTGGGGAATTCTGGGAGTTGAAGTCCACTCATCATAAAGTGGCCAAGTTTGGACAACACTGGGCTAGAGTCTTTGCTCCAGCTACCCCACATTCAATGTCTGAACAGTTGTCACTTAAGAATACACACACACACATATAGTCACTTTGTAAAGAAGACTTTTATAGATTTTGCCTACTGTACTGTAAAGCTAATCCAGATGGTCAAAGGCAGGCAAGGGGGTGGATCGTTTGTATGTTTTTGTCAATAAATGTGAGAACAGAACCAAGAGAGAGAATATCATATATTCTATTCTGGAAATGCATGAGCTCTTTTCCTCCAACTACAATATAACACCACACAATTTCTCTTCACTTTATAATTTTTTCTGCTAGCATCTCTGTTTTTTTCAGTTATAAAGATTAACATTTTCCTGTTACCTCTGTGCTTACCTAAGAAGAGTATGAGGAGTCACATCTTCAGAAATGGGGACCACTGTTGTCTCAAAATCCTAAATATGATTTGACACAATCTGCTTTAGGCAGTAGAAAGGTGAATACAACTCAGCTCCAGAAGTAATGATGAGCAACCCCTTCCCTCTGTAAGTTCTGATTGACATCAGAGAAGGTAGAGCATCACTGTCTGCGGTGGAAGTCTTTACCATTAGGACTGCTCCATGTGAGCTGGAATCCTGTACAGGGTTTGGGATTGGGTGGAAGCCTTCAGGCATACAGATGTCACTGTAAACTGATCCGGGGAGGGGTTGTTCACACTATTCATATGGTGTATATACCATGAAGAGAGCCAGTTTGGTGTAGTGGTTAAGGCCCCAGGCTAGAAACTGGGAGACTGTGAGTTCTAGTCCTGCCTTAGGCACAAAGCCAGCTGGAGGACCTTGGGCCAGTCCCTCTCTCTCAGCCCTAGGAAAGAGACAATGGCAAACCACTTCAGAAAAGCCTTGCCAAGAAAACTACAGGGACTAGTCCAAGCAGTCACCAGGAGTCAAAAACTGACTCGAAAGCACAAATATTACACACGCACACGCACACACACACACACACACACACACACAGCGTGAAATGACTGGACCGTGTTTTGGTAATGACTCATTCATTTTCCAATCTCTTGTCTTTGACCTTTAAGCAACATAATATTGAAAGTCAAATATATGGTACTGAACAAAACCTAAACATTAATTATATTAAATTTAAGTAGTTTATAATTATTCATCATGTATGTTATAATTTTCCCATTCTGTAAAAATAAACATCACAGTTGTGTAACAATTTTTGGAGGAGCTCTTGGGACAAGATTGTTGGGCTTTACAGAACTGGATACTACCCCACGGCTTTCAATTATGACTCCTCATAATTAGGGGATTGCCCCACTGGATTACTGGATTTTGGATTCTTCTTTCCCCTCACAGATCACTGCAGCTTCTTTACTTTGTATTACACTAAAGTATTGGAGTCATCCCAAAATGTTGTTCTGAGTCTGGGGAAAGAAATTATTCTAGATTTAGCCAGAGTTTACATGTAGCCACCTGACTGGTCATAGATGGGATCCAAAAGAAGTGAACAAAGAACAGAAGGGCCAGAGAATGAAAAATTATGAGCTCTGCCTCAGTAAAACAATACCTCCAGAATGGCCAATAGAGAAATGCCAGGGAGCTATACTGGCTAAACATTTATTTATAGTATGAATCTACATGACAAATTTTAAAGGGAGGAAATGTAGTGATTATTTGTGAAATCACAGGACGGTCAACAATATTTAGAAAATAGGAACTTGTGGATGTGGAGGAGTGTGCCAGATTTCTTCTCCCCTTCCTGATTAGTGTCAGTGTATGGAGCTTCCTTTCTCCATGCAGATGAAAACACAGAGCCATTGCTCCTAAGCTGCTTCTACAGAGAGACCCCTTTTTCAATGCTGAACAGAAAAGGGGGGGGGGGGGGACTTGCCAGCAATCAGCTGATGATTAGAGCCATTTATGGACTCTCAAACATTAGCATTACACGTCTGTTTTCATCTACTTCTGTGGGCCCTATGAAACATTAGTAGCTGCTCTTAATTGTGCAACAAGATCAGAGTCCAAAGAGTGCAGATCTGCTGAGATAGCCCACTTGAACCTGTCGTAGATTCAGATAGGCCTGGGAGCTTTTGTGTTTGCAGTGGATGTAGCAGTCCTTTAGAGAAGTGCTGAGTATTTTGTGTAAATGCTATCCAGAAAGTCACCTCTAGTATTATTTCTCTAGAAGAAGATCAGAGATGTTTAGGAAGGAACTGACAGCTTTTTACATTACTCTGGTCTGCAACTGCAAGGGGATTTTATCTAAAGCATGCCGTTAAAGCACAATCATTCATTCTGGCCTGTTGCTTCCCATTCTTCTCTTAGCAGCAGCTGGCCACTGCCTCAGGACTACCACGTCAGACTTTGCACATCACTGACCTCCTCCCTTCCGAAATCAGGTGAGGGAGAGAGGGACAGATGTGCAGCATGAAAAAAAAATGTTGTATTTGTTCTCCTTCTCTTGAGCAGTGCATGGAGTTAGCAGCAATAGTTGGCTGGCTCCCCAGCTGAGACTGAGAAAAGAGGCAACAGTTCCAAAGGATTGAGTGTCAAGACTCTTGTATGTAGCCTCTGATACTGAGGGCCAGGTAATCAAAGAGCAAAAATGGGTTTTTGAGTAATGGCCTCTAGGTAGTAAAAGTTGGAAATTAGCCTTCAAGTAATTTAGCCTTCCAGTAATAAAAGTTCACCTCTGACACAGAGGAAATAGATTGCCTTGGTACAAACAGTTCTCACAGGAAACTGCTAGATAAGGGCTCACCATCTGAAGGACCAGACATCTGAACCAGATCCAACCGGATAATGAGGGACAGGAGGAGGGGGTCCTTGGCAAGAGATGAACTGTTGGCACCCTTGCTTAATTATAATAGTAAAATCTCCACCCAGAGGAGGAGAACTTATAGTATAGTAAAGTAAAAATAATTAAATAAATGCTTATTATGGGATGTTGGGCTAACACATGCCTAATGATATGCAGATTGTTAACCAGTTGTAGTAAACCTCTTTGTTAGCTGAACTGAATAAATGGATGGTGTTTGATTCAATCAGGGCCGCTCGATTTGGACTTGAGTCCTGAGCAAACCTCTTTGCTTTTTGCTCCTGCGCAGGAATAAAGTGTTTTTAGATTCTGGTTTCCTTGACTCTGTGTGATTAATTGGCTCAGTCGTGCCAGGTGAAAGCAAACCTAGTGTTGGGCTAGGCCAAAACATACATATTTTCAATGTAGTCACTCCTGTAAGTCTCTTATATTCCAATTTAAACAAGTAATCCACATCCCTCTTTTGGTATATTATGTGTATATATTTTTTAATTTTCAAATGATCATCCAATTCCATTTGTAAATCCAATATTTCCATCTTTTTTTAATAGGTTATAATGTTTAAGTCCACCTTAAAATCCATTTCAGTTGTTTTCCAAGGAACTTGATTCTCTTCAGTAGCAACTTTTGGTTCCAGTGTGGGGTTAAATATTCCTAGGATTTCTTGAGCCAATTTAAAATGTTTCCTTTAAGGTGGCCATCTGGTGCTCTCTAGTGATTAACCTTCAAGGCTTTGTTATCAAGTCGAAATTTAAACATAAATTTCTTTCCCACATGAGAGGATCTTTTTAATTAACTTCCAAGTTTTTCTTTAAATCAATTTCATCCAAATCCTTAGCATTTAAAAACTTTCCAAAGAACAACCGTATAATATATTGTTATATGTTACAAAAAATGAAGATCTTACAAAGCTGGAAACACATAATTTTTTTTCTTTTTAAACAGATTGAACGGAACTCACTCAGCGAACGTCCAACTTGCAGCTCTGAAAGTTTTTCAATCGTAATGAAACAGTAAGAAAAAAATTAAACTCCAAGGTGATTAAAAAGGTGAAGTTTGGACAAACTTTAAGTCCTTAAAAAGGCTACATTAACAGCTACATAAAGAGCATGATAAAACCCACGACTCCCAGCTGATTGCAAGCGGCTGCAAAAACAACAATTTCTGCTGCTGAAGCAAAAAAAATAAAATAAAAAACCAACTGTCCAGAACGCATGAGGGTAATCTCAAGATCTCTCTTTTATCCAGAGGGAATTATGGGCAGTCTGGATCCTGCATTCAGCTGCCTTTCGGCCATAATGTCTCCTGCAAAGCGCAGGCGTCAGTTTGCCAGCCTCATCGGAAGCAGACTCCCAAAGAATTGCTTATACTTATGGAAGTTAAACAGTGTCCACACAATCCATTTATATTGTTATATTATCTCTATAACATTTATCCAGTTATAGAGAGGGACAGTCTCATACATTCTGTTCTCATATGTCTGTTCTCCTGACTTTAGTGTTCACGTGCATATGTAGGTACTCATTAGTGATGTGATATTTCCATAAAGATTAGCCTTCCAGAGGCCCTGATGAGAAAATTGAACTCTAAAGAATTGCAAACAAGATATCCAAGAATGGCAAAAATAGCCAGTGAAACATCCCATTAAAAAGAAATTGTATGCAATGAAATCGTAGTCTGGGCCCAGACTGTGATCGGTGTGTTCTGACTAGTGGTCCTTTGTAATGATCCTTTCCCCACTCTTCATCCTGCCTTTTGCAGCTGTCTCTTTTCTCCTTGTTCCATAGCCTTTGCTGCTGATGCCTAGAGCAAATGTCATGATAGAAGCGTATTGAATTGCACATCCTTTGGAGAAAAGGGACAGGAAGACATTCCCCATTCTCATAATACTACATTCCGCAATTGTAAGTGAAGGAACAAGGGGATTCAGAACAGGTGAGTGGAAGCATTTCTTCACTCCCTGTGTAGCTTAAACTATGGAATGTATTCCTCAAGATGTAGAGATAACTACTGGCTTGGATGGCTTTTAAATACATATTCACAGAGCATAAGACTGTCACTGATCAGGAATCATGATGGATATTTACTGATGTATTCATTCATTTAAAGCATTTATATCCCATGCTGCAGCCTGAAAGACTCTTAAGATGGCATACAGATTAATAATAACCAGACATTCTGTACTTCTGGGCTTACAAGCTAAAAAGATGTACCAAATAAAGAAATGAGGATGGGGAAAGAGAAGGAACATATTATCCCAGTTTAAGAGACCACCGTCTTCTCTTTCTGGATATCCACATCAGCAGAGGGAACAATGGCAAATTAGAAATGCAAATCTGTTGAAAAATAACCCACACTAACCAAATGCTCCATTACCGAAGTAACAGCCCAGCCTCCCGCAAGAGGAGCTGTGTAAGAACATTATTCAAATGAGCACAAATGCACTGCAGCAACCCAGAACACCAGAAAAAGGAAACAGACTGCCTGTACAACTTCTTCCAACAACATGGATACCCCTGCAACTTTATCAAAAAGTGCCTGACCACTGAACCCACTACAGCAGAACCAACACAAGCGATGAAAAGGATAACACTGCCATACATCAGAAACAGCTCAGAAACAACAACAGACTGTTACAACCACACAGCATCACTGAAGCACACAAACCAATTAAAGCCTTCCAAAACATCATAAGTAAATCAAAAAACCCAGTAACCCAAGAAGAAAAAACAGGAGTCATCTACAACATATAGTGTAAGGACTGTAACAGCCACTACATAGGACAGATACAGTAGGCAGAAGACTAGCAGAGCGCATCCATGAACACCAACTAGCACTCAGAAGACACAATGAAAACTCCTTGATCTCACAACACATGGACAAACTCAACCATAGTTTCAACTGGGAAACTCTGAGCATCCTAGACCAAAGTAAACCCAAAAACACTAGGGAATTCCTGGAAGCTTGGCATTCAGACAAGTCAGCCATCAATAGACACATAGAGATAAATCACATTTATACACCATTTAAAAGAGACAATAAAAAAACTAAGAAGGAAACAAAAAGACCAGAACACATTCTCTCCTGCAACCAACACCTAAATAAGCAGGGATTAACACCAGACAAACAATCAAGCAGAGAACAATACCCTAATCAAGGAACTACCTAGGAGAAAAACCACACCCCCACCAACACTGGCAGGGAAAGCTGCTGTATATAAACAGGGAGCAAACTCCACACTCACTAGCACTGATGATGTCACCTAGTCAGATGATGAAATTTCTCAAGCAAACAACCAAGCTCAGAGAGCACTAAGGACTCCACAGTTCAACCCTGAGCTACATATACTCTTCTACTGAAAGATTTATTCTGTTTAGATGGGGAAGATATGATGGAATGCTATGAGTCAGTGCTACTCTTAAACAAATGTGCCCTCCAGGAAACACCTTGTTTCTTACACAATGAGAACCTTTGCAGATAATAGCAATTAAGGGTTTGGATAAGACTAGGCCACTGGAACAGATCATGCAGTGCTTTAAAAGTGCACCTAAAAGACGCTGCCTCTTTCTCTTTGTAAAAATGCATTAAACAAGAAAAATGGGCACTACAAACTAGAACAATGGGCATTAAAGTGGGATGCATCTTCTGTGATTGCAACATATTGATTTAAAATGGCATAAAGTAAGCTAAATTAATAGATACAGTATGATTTCATTACCACAAAAAACAGTCAATGAGTGGATAACATGTTTCCCCATCTATGTTACAAGTCCTGAGTACATCTGGATTTCTGTGTCCATAAAGGTGCAGACAAAACTAGTGTGTGTCCAGCTGGAACTCAATGCTATGAAGAACTATTAAACCTTAGAGGAACATTGTGAGCAATTTTCAAATTCCAGGGTTGGGGCAGGTACTAGGAGCTAATTTTGGGAAGTCCTCCTGTTCATATGAATTCTTTCCAGCTTTTGAGGATGTGAACAAGATACTGTATGTGGAAAGATGTGGATCACCAGTTGCTTACATGACCCTTACCCCTTCTGGCTGATTAAATTGACCATATCAGTACTGACCCCATGAGTTTAATGCCATCTTGCATGAGGATGTGTTTCCAATTGCTTAAATAAGGTAGTCATGTGAACTTCATAGTAAAAGCCCTCTCTGGCCCCAGAAGATATGTGTAATCTCTATTTACTAAACTTCAATCTCTGGGTAAAGTGATTGAGAAGGTGATAGCCTCCAGATGTTTCTGGGTTATCTAGACTGAGACTCATTTCACGGGATATGGTACTAGGAGTGCTTTGATCACCCTGGTGGATGGCCTACACCAGATATTAGGGCAAAGTGTGACCTTGTTAATTCTCCTGAATCCATTGGTGGCTTTCAGTTCCATTGACCTCAGCATCCTTCTGGGCTATATGAAAGGGTGGACCTTGGGTAAATCAGTCCCTTCCTGTTGGTATGAATCCATAAGGTAGTGTTGAGGGACCATCTTGACCCCTTGATCGTTGATCGAGTGTCCAACATGGCTTTATTTTGTGCTGTTCAACATCTACACAAAACTGCTGGATATTGTCATTTGGAGCCCCATTGCTCCTTACTATATAATTTCAAGAAGGCAATCAATACCCTTGAATGTTGCTTAAACTTGATAATGTGCTGGAGGAGAGTAAACTGAAATTAAATGTGGACAAAACAGAGATGTGTTCAGAAGGAAAAGTCTGAACTTGGAGACTGAAGTGAAGCCTGTTGTTTGAAGGGGGATACACTCCCCAGAAAGAGCAAGTTCACTATCTGGGAGTGCTTCTTGACTCACCACTGCCACTTGATTTACAGGTGATGGCTGAGGTGAAGAGCTTCCTTGTACAACAATGCTAGAGGGCCAGTTGTGACCCATCCTGAGCCAGTTGAACTTAGTGACAGTTACCAACATCTTGATTACATTTCACTTTATCTACTGCAATGTACTTTATGTAAGGCTGCTCTTGAAAAGTATCTGGAAATTGCAATTGGTACAAATGAGGCAGCTAGTTTGCTAACTGGTATAAGATACATGGATCATATGAAAGATCTGCATTGGTTGCCAATTGCCTACTGGGTACAATTTAGGGTGCTGGGAATTGACCCTTAAAGCCTAAATGGCTTATGGCTTGATGATCTGAGGGACCACCTCATTTGCTAGGAAACTACCCAATTACTTAGATTAGTAGGAAGGGACCTTCTGGTTTTGAAGACGCACAGTGCCCTCTCCTGAGTGTCTCCTCCCAAACCCAAGCTATGAAAAACTTTCCTCAAGGAAATGTATTTGCCCCCCTCCCAATACTGGGAACATGGTGAAAGTCATTCTCTTTCCCCAAGCTTTTGTTAGGTAAATTGGTTTTGATGTTCACAATATTGATTCAAATTTTGCTTTTATTATTTTTATTATTTATTCTTATAATCAGCATTTTTAATTGCTGTAAGCTACCTTGAATATTGAGAAACCATAAAGCTGGGACACAAGTAAAATCCATCCATTACTAGTCAATAGCTTACCTAGAGAGAAAAGATTAAAGAAATGCTGATAATTATGCTCAAATATTTTAAGCGCTACCATCCAGAAGGGGAGAGACTTATTTCTCTTGCTCCAAAAGTCTAGAAGCAGATGAGAACGGCATTGCACCAGGTTCAGACAGCATGCTGGCTGAGGAATTCTAGGAGTCCTGGTTTCAACCCATCTGGAGAACAACAGGTTTGGGAAGTTTAGTTTAGATCCTGCATAGAGAAGAGGGTTGAAATAACTAAATTCCAAGATCCATCCTGATTCAGTCTTAAGATTTTGCAGAATGTTATCTTTGGGGTAGCCCACACAAAAGTTTTGGCATGTAATGAAGATTGTATGCCAACTTATACACATTCATATCATATCATGCTATTTTTCACTGCCATGCAATTAATTAGCTGCGGATAGGGATCTGAGAAGCCTCAATGGTGGACAAAGCAATGTTTCCCTTTGAAGCATCAGTTCACAGTGATTGCAATGCTTTGACCCAAACTCTGAAAGTGGCTTCGGCACATGCACTTTATATTCTACTGGAGTGAAGCACCTGGCTGAACAGTCACTTCCAACTGAGCCATCAGTGGAGCAACTCAACTTGCTAAGTCAAAGTGCCTTGAATTAGCTTACTGCAATGGACTGGGTTTAAGCAGTGCCTTGATGCGGAACAGCGCCCTTTCTGCACCCTTGACCAGCTTCTTTAAACACTGAAGAATGATGCAATTTGTTCCTTTAGAACCACAGTCAAACACAAGGTTGTTTGGGCTTACATTTCCGTCTAGCGATGCCTGCTTTGTGTCAGATGATGACCAACGGATTTCAAAGGAAAAACAAACTTTGTATGAGTTGGTGAGACCTGCAAACTAAGTCTGCCGATGGTTCTTCCTTTCATTATTGTTATATTTCTATCACACACTCTCTTTGGGAGCTCTAGCTGGTGCATGTGAAGGGCTCTCTAGGGCTACCATTTCTAGCCTGAGGACATTCAGAGCACCTCTAATTGCAGCAAAGAGATAAGGAACATCTAACTCTTTGCTGCCATCTTGATTTTTGCAAGCTAGATCTGGTAATCCCAGATCTCCCCTCATTTTACCCTCTAAACTATAAATATGAGCCATTGGCTCAGCATCACCCAATGAGCTCCATCCACACAGAGGAGACTTGAATCCGGTTCACCCTAACCACTTCCCAACACCTTAACCATTAAGTTACATTACACTGGCTTGCAGGCAATGCAAACTCAGGGTCAATTGAATGAACCTAATTTTGGGGATTAATTCAACCCACTGAAACATAATAAATGAACTGCAGAGGCTGGTTTTGCATTATATAGTAGATTAAAATGTGGCTTGTAGTTTGTGGTTAGGTGTGTCCTATGATTACAGCTGGCAATCTCTTCCCACACCTTGCAAAGGAGATTACTGGCTACAGGTTTAATGTGGAACAGTTCTGGAGAATTCTCAGCATGGGAATCTATTGGAATTGAGATGACAGGAATCCTGAAGCTCTAAACTCTGAAAGGAATTTCAAGATGCTTCTCCTAGGACCTGATGTGAGGCACCAAACTTGCTGCTAGCAGGAGTGTTGTACTTCATGACTGAAAAATATGAAAACCAACTCATATATTACAACATGCCAAATATCGCTTATGGACCCTTTCTTCAAAGGTAACCAGAGCCAAGTATGTGTTATGGGTAGAATTTCTTGCTCAAGGGAATTGCATCTTATTCAAGGAACCTTTTATACCCGCAACAGCATAATGTGATATATATGTCAGAGGAGGGATCTGAATGTGAAGGTGAGTGACATGTTGAAAGTAAGTACATGGCTGATGTTAGACTGAGCTTATCAGGTCCCATTTCAGCCATTAACTCAATGCAACAGCTGTGCTGAAGCTGCAGTTATGTATTAGGAAGACTGTCTTGAATGAGATGGTTAATTCAGTATTCTTTCGAAAGCCTCTAATGCTTCATTTCTGTTTCCAAATGCTCATCACTGAGAGTTGCTTTTCTCTTCTGAATCCAGGGCAGGCTAAATCAGAATTCCTATTCATGCTCTTGGCAATCCATTTCCAGCTGGTTACCCTTGTGGGGGATGAAACAATAGGAAATACTCTTCCCCTTGGGTGACTTATTCCTGCTCAAATGTCTAAGAATAAATTTCTGCAATCTCTCTCTTCCAGATGAATGCCAATAATTCCAGAAACAACCCTCCAAACAAAACTGGTAGATGTGCTAAATTGTTATCGTAAAAACTGCAAATTATCGTAAAATTTAACTGATTTAGCATGGTATGAACTTTTATGGAATGCAACCCCTTTGTTGGTGGTCTAAATTAGCATATACACATATGCCTTCACTTTTGCATACCAGGACAGCAGCACTGTACCCACAGATGCAAGGTGTTCTACAACACCCCTAATTATGTTGGTATTGCTTCCCAATCTAAAAATAGCAAAAAATAATAAAAATAATGACATAGGAAAAATGGCTAATATCTCATGAAGTCACCAAATCTTTCACATTCTTCTTGACTTTAGCACTCTCGTATGAGATTGCGGATTTCAGTATTCTCACATGGCATCTCAGGCAATTCATCCTAGAGAAGGTTTATCTGCATGGTTGCTAAGAGCTGACACAAACCCGAGGGCACATAATTATTCAATATCGGGGGGGGGGGGAGATGCCCAAGGTCTCCCAAGGACCCCACTCACATAAATTTCTTAAGGCTACCAGATCATGGCTGCAAAAGTCCAGTTAGAAGTTTCTGAATTACTTTGCTCTAGATTAATTACCTCTACTCTGGATCATTGCACCACACACATATGGAAGCCATTACATATATCCATAAGTCCAATTACATATATATTGGGGATAGGAAAAGAGTTGTTTCAAACCCCAAACCATCACATTTTGGAGTTTCTGGTGAAATGTTTCAGCCAAGGTTTGGCAAAACCAAATCCTAGAAATTGTTGCTTGTTCCAGATCCTAGATGAAACAAAATCTGGGCAGGACAAGTAGGACAAGGTTGGTAGGTGTCTCTTCTTTCTCTACCCTGCAACTCCCAGTGTGGTATATCCCCACCAGCTGTCCAACCCTATCATAAAACTTCCTTCCTTCCTTCCTTCCTTCCTTCCTTCCTTCCTTCCTTCCTTCCTTCCTCCCTCCCTCCCTCCCTCCCTCCCTCCCTCCCTCCCTCCCATACCACTCCTGCCCCAAAACTATATATCTCACTGGTTCCAATATTTTGTTTGTTTCTTCTGTTTAGTAGAGAACTGAGAACTGTTTCTTCTCTCCCTCTTTTGCCTCCCCCAGAAACAAATGTCCTTGGTTTTTGCTTTGTTTTTTCCTGCTCTCCAGCCCAGCACTTCTTCTTGGAACAAAGCAGCCCTGTTTTATTCTGTCCGTGGATCGAAACAAGAGAAACGGGTGTGTGTTTTGGTTTGGGCATGGACCACCAGAAAACAGCATAATCCACATGCTATACATCTGGGAGAGAGAGACAGGATACGAGATTGTGCAGGAAAGTGGGTACACTTAGCCATGTTAGCCAGGGGGCTAGCGCAGGCAGCAACCTTATTTTCATGGGAGAAAAAGTACTAAGAGTAAATTACAAACTATGTTTGAGGATACATTTGGAAATTATGACCTGCCCACAAGAGTCTCAACTGTGAGATTTCCTGGAGTCAAGCAGAAACAACATCATCAAAAAAATCATCATCAAAAAATTCATCAGTGGCTAGGCAGCCTAAGCGCCTTCTTTAGACAGAACGTTCCTGTGCAATAAACCCTACATTTTCTTATCTCAGAGACATTTATGCTTCCCCACATGACGTGTTATCTCAGGAACAAAACGTTCCAGTGTCCCTTGTAACTGTGGAGAGAGGAGAGGGGCAGAAAGCTGGATGAATCCCTGATCTCAGGAACAGTAGAAGCAAAAGCTGCTCAGAACTTCTCTATCACTCATAGTATCAGGGAATAAATACAATTCAGGCTGGCAAAAGCTCAAGGAGGCAAAACAAAAGGTACCAGAGGTGTGCAGTATTTGAATCTGAATGACAAAGGTACTTCAGATCTGGCACAGGCGTGCTTGCTGTACCTGTCAGGGGCTCCACAAAAAAGTCTCTTTAAGTCAAATGCATCTAGAACTTCTCCTTAAGTCAAATGTGCCTTTTCCTGGCACTGCTCAGCCACCGTGTGAACTGAGGAAAAGGGACGGCTTCTTTAAGGGGTTGCAGACAGGTACAGCAAAGGGCCCCATTCCTGGTCTGAAACACCTTTCCCACTTCAGATTCAAACACTGCACACTTCTGAAAGGAAGCTACTATTTTTCATATCAGACAATGACTTTTTTGCAGGCTGATTTAGGCAATATGGAAATAGTAGTAGGACAAAAGGAAATGATTTTAATATATTATTTCTGGCAATGGCTATCGATGATGAAAAATACTGCCAGATATATCATATGACGCTAATGTTTTCCAAACATAGTCAAGTGATGGCTGGTGTGGGTCTTCCGGGCTGTGTGGCCATGTTCTGGAAGTTTTGTTTCCTAACGTTTCGCCAGCATCTGTGACCGGCATCTTCAGAGGGCAGGAGCACAGACAGGAGCAGTTCTCTCTGTGCCCAGGATGATGTGACCCTTTTGTGGGTATTTATAGAGATCAGCGAGGGTGCCTGAAGGGGTGGGGGATGGGGGGGGTTAGGGGGGTTTGGGTTAATGAGTGTTCTTTTATCCTGGTACATGAAAGACACTGCAGACTACAGCAACCAGAAAAATCTGCAATAGCTGAACATGCTCTCAAGCACACTGGACACAACATCCTATTTGAAAGCACAGAGATACTGGACAACACCAACAGCCACTATACCAGGCTATACCAGGAAGCCATTGAGATTCACAAACATCAGCACAGTTTCAATAAAAAAGAGGAGAGTCTAAAAATCAACAAAACTCAGCTCAACCACCAGGACGTGTGAACAGTTCACACAATGAACATGCTAATCACCCTCAGCAGCCACTCGTTAACAACTCAATAGAAGAAAAAACCCTGCCTAACCCCCAGGAAGATACACACATATTCTGACACCAAATCAAGCAGCCACTCGTTAACCCAACCCCCCAACCTCCCTAACCCCCCACCCCCCCAATCCCCCACCCCCCCAATCCTCCACCCCTTCAGGCACCCTCGCTGATCTCTATAAATACCCACAAAAGGGTCACATCATCCTGGGCACAGAGAGAACTGCTCCTGTCTGTGCTCCTGCCCTCTGAAGATGCCGGTCACAGATGCTGGCGAAACGTTAGGAAACAAAACTTCCAGAACACGGCCACACAGCCCGGAAGACCCACACCAGCCATCGTATTCCGGCTGTGAAAGCCTTCGACAATACATAGTCAAGTGATATCATCACCACTGCCACCACAATATAGTCAAAAGATGCTTTGGCGGGGGGGTGGGGGAACAAAACAAAACAAAACAGGAGGTCATAGTGCTATACTACATTATTTATTTATTTGCCTTGATTTAACGAATGTCCAACTCAAAACGACTCTGAGCGCCTTACATAAAGCAATATGTCATTCATGCTTTCTCAAAGTCTGAGGCTTCTGCCCAAACTGATAACAGATTTTAGCTAATGTAAATTGTCCTATCTGGCATTTGAAGAAATTCAGAAGCTAGCAAAATCCATTCCAAAAGATGTTGCTGGGCGTAGGCTTCTGGAATTTCTTTTTAAAATATAAGGCTTCCAATGTGGAACAGTTACTTGTATAGGGCCTATCAGTCAAGCTCTGTATTGTTTTTCGCACTGGTTATTTTATGAAGGGAGACAAAAGTGGGGCAGTGTGCGGCAAAAAATAAAGGGTACACAGAAGTCGTGCAAAAAGATGGCATAAACTATATAACAGACCTCCTGAATAGATAACATTGGCTACTGCCAGTGGACATGGAGGGTACAGTGAGGTTCAAAATCAAATAATAATAGAGGAAGCAGGAAGAATGTATGCATCAGTTCCCAAGGTGTGGAACATCATTTCTGGAGTCTTGGATTTACCAACCAGGCCTCCTTCCCAAAGGCAGAGCATACATGACCAGCTGGATCTAAAGGGTAAGTTGGCATCACACAGTGAGTTGTGGAACTGCTATCAGAGTCCATGTGGTGTCCTTGGCAGTGGCACAGAATAGTTGTGCTGATCTCCCTGGCACTGGGGGAGGTGATTAAAAGTTTGTACTAGGCTGAAAAAACCATGGTTGGGCCCTCAAGGCAGAGAGACAGGGTCGTGGGGAGGTTTTTCAGGAGAAGAAACTGTATACAGTGGACAGAACTGTGGTACTGCTATTCAGAGCGCTGTATTGGCTCTAGGGTGGATTAGGAACAGTCTGAATAGGTAACAGGCCCAGATGCTATGATCCATGAACATATGAGATTATTCCAAAGGAAACTATCTGTTCACTGAAGTACAAAGACTAAATCTTGCCCCAGTTAGAGAAGGGCCCTTTATTGGCCCTTCTGTCCTGGGGATGACAAGATTTATACATTTTTAATAGAAGCCCTGTTCTGAAAGACTGACACAGCAGCCAGCTGTCCAGATGGAAGCAGAGTGGCTGCGTTCTAATAGAGCTAACCTGCCATATCATTCTCTGGAAAAATGCAGGCCCTTATTCAGGCTCAGAGCAGAGAACAATGAAATGCCCAGTGCCAAAACCTAGTTACTAATCAGGAATCTGGACTAATGCTACCAGAGTAGCCGAATAAGCAAATTAAATCCTGTGGTTTGAGAATTTGACCATTTCTGTTAGCTCAGAAGCAAAATATTCCTGACAGCAGCAAGACCAGCTATGTTTGCACAGCATATTGAACCACAAAGAAATCAACTATATTTTAGCCTAGCATGTTGTGTGAACCCATCCTGCGTGGTGAGTTTATGGTTCATTGCATTGTGCAACTTCCCCCCCCCTCCCCTCCCCAGACTGGCTCAACTGAGACATCTGTGGTTAAGTTACTAAGAGCGATGTGGTGTGAACACAGCCCCTTGATGCAACACAACATACACAACACAGATCCTTTAGGAAGCTGGCAGCTCCTGCAGTTGCTAAGCAACATCCAAGCAGACTCCACTTTGCTCTGTCTCTGGTTGATCCAGATAATACATTTTTAAGGAGGAAGGAAAGTCAATCATTTAGCTTGGACTCTGTTAATATCTAGCACCTCTGCGATCCCAGTACGCCTCTCCAAGCTCTGACTTTTTCATCAGCCCTTTGAGGTCTGAGGAATTAGTTGTATTTGTCATTCCTTCTTAGTAGACAAATGTTGATACCTGCGGGTTAATCTTGGGTGTTGGGGATTTTGTTAATGCTATTAAGATGTTGGTGTATTGTTTTAATCTTAGTGCTGGTTATAGGCGTGTGAGCTGCGTAACTGAAAGAACATATAAGTCAGTGGGGAAGAGAGAGAGAAAGAGCAGAGATAGTAACAGTGCATTCAGACCCCAAAGCTCTGTTGAGTCCCTTCTTCTCCAAGGCATGGGATGCCAGTGATGACTACTAGATGGCAGCAAAGAGCTAAAGAGAAGTCTAAAGCTTTCCTGCCCTCTAGTGATTATTTAGAGTTATGCAGCTGAGATCAAGTTGCTCTGTCCAAAACCGAAAAAACAAAAACAGCCCAATGGAAAAAAAAAATAACGTGAGTGCAGTCCCTTCTCAGTGTGTGCATAAACATGAATGCATATTAATATACAGTTGCTCGTAGACTGAAAACATCTATAGCATGTAGTTTATTTGCTACAGAGTTTTAAAAAGTACCCACGAGAAAAGTGAAAATAACAGAGAAGAGACCGGCTGATCATGCGGATGTTAATGTTGCACGGGGGACAATGGCTTTCGTCATTTCCAGATCCTGGGCGCCTGCAATGCATCGATGCGCCTGCCCAAGCTGCAGCTCTCAGCCTTTGTCCACGCAGAAATTCAGCTTCAGGGCTTATTCTGGTCATTGTAGTGCTGGGTCATTTGGATGTGTATTGTTCTGTATTTGTTTTGCTGTTTGAGGCTGCAATCCAATACTGATCTGAAGAGCATGGCTTGTTCTGTTTAATGGGCCTTTGGGGCCTGCTTAAACAACTTTATCCAAAGCATTTCCATCCTTTCTCAATTCTTGAAATCAACAAGAATACTTGATAATAATCATTACGGAGCATTGCAACAATGCCCCGTCCCTACCTGCCTGATGAAGAGTTCTTGAAACTTGAAAGCTTGTAGTGACTTTGCCAATTTCAGGAGGCCTCATAAATGTTTATTGTGTCTCTATAGATTTGGGATTTTTTTTCCCTCATGATCAACACAATTACTATTGGTTTTTGGGGGGGGGAGGACTTATAAAACAACAAAGTCAGTCTTTCTACTGTAAAGTTCTTCACAGGAGAAGGAAGACATTATATTAGCTATTACTTGAGAGTCCATTCCTAGCCCTTGGCAAGTAAATGTAAAGCCTCCTTCAAGTTGAGCTTGACTCCTTGTGACTTCATGAACAGGTCCACGCCATTTTCTTGACCATTGCCTTACATGATGTTTTTTGGACTTCCCAGACAAAACTACAAATGAGTTTTCCTAGAAAGAAAAAATCAGAAATCCCACCCAAATAGCAACCTTTCTAAAAAATTAGAAATCCTACCCAACTACTAACCAAGCCTGAAGCTGCTTAGCTTTTGATTCAAAGCAAAGCCTACCATGTGCTGCTGTTTGACTGATTGACTTCTACTACCTAGATGAATAGCTCAGAAGCTTTCAGGCTTTGGTGAGATTCAAGACTACAGCGGATTTTTCCGTTCCATGAGCCAAGTAATCTGATTACCTTGATAGGTAAGAAATAGTTTCAACATTATCAACTGGATTTTTTATATTTTTAACAATATAGACATAAACATTTGCTTGTTTATATATCTGAAAGCTTCTCTATTACACTGTGTAGCCAAGTAGAGTGGTTCAGGGATAGCTCTAAGATCAGCCATAGGATACTCTTCACCGTTCTTTTTTCTCCAGTCAGCTGGACTATGATGAGTTTTTGAAACTCAGTTGTGCAATGAGTTTGCAGAAGGTCAGGTAGCACATTAAAAGTATTGCCTTTATGGATTTTTGGATTATTTTCTCAAACTCAACAAAGCTACTATTACTCTTATACTGTTGCTAAATTTATATGTTTAGGATAAATTCCTTTGTTGGAAAAGTATAGATTCCAGAAATTTGAGAGAATTCCAAGCTGTCTCCAGAACAGACTCATGCAGGTTTATCTCCAAGGAAAAAGACCAAACCTTATATAAATCGATATATGTATGCTCTTTCTACTTATTTTAAACGATGATGTTCCCATGTAGTCATAGTTACAAAAGTAATGCAAAGAGAAATTGCAGTGATTCTTATTGGTTAGCTTATTCTGAATTAGCTCTACTGATAGGCAGATGAGGCAGCTGTGCACCAGGTAGTCAATGCTGTGTCCTGGAGTCTGCCAGGCCTCCCTACACAAGCCTGTTCCATCATTGCCAAAGCTGAACTAGGACCAGATGGCCAATTCAATCACCTTCTATAAAAGGAATAAAAGGCGGTCCCAACTTATCCTTGACTTTAGGCAGCCAAAAACCTTGGGCCTAGTCTGACCTTAGAAATATACTCTTTGCTTTTTATAAAGAGTGATGTGATTTTATGAAGCATGTATTTGACAGTATTAAGTAGCCCAAACAGTCTTTCCAGCAGGAAATAGAGCTGTTGCTTGAACATGGTTTTGACTTCAGTTTGGCCCTTACAGGCATAGTTTTAAGGCATCACTTCTGAAAGCGCAGGCTGGTCCAGTTGCAAATTTTGTTTTTATGGTTGTAATAAAACATTCCTCATGAAGATTCCCTTACCTTCCCTGACCTTCCCTCCAGATCCCGTTTGGATAAGCGGATATCTTCTGTTTACTATTTCCCTGTGACTTTGAACTATGAATGTATTATTTCCAGACAGACAGGCAGGCAGTGGTTTTACTAACATCATGTCGAAATCTTACTAATTGTCTGAGAAGCTGACAGGGAATGAGTCTATCTTTTCCCCAATATAGTTTTGAGAGTCTTTAATTGTCTCAGATATCCATGAAGTAGAAGAAAAAGCAAGCATATGAGTTGTTATTATTTATTTAGTACATTTATACCTTTTGCCTAAAGAGCTCAAGGCTTACGAATGGGGCACGTCTCATTTTATCCATGGAACAATCCCGTGAAATAAATTAGGCTTAAAAACAGCACCTAAATCTCTTTAGAAACTGGCAAGAGCATTACAAAACCCAGTTCCACCAAAGTTATATCCTTTTATGCCTGGTTGAAAACAAAAGGAGACCTTTATTGATTTGATTTCTACCGTGCTTTTGAACCCAAGGATCCTCAAAACTGCATATTTAACATTTTACAAAACAATTGAAGATGATGACGATGATGGCTGCCGATGATTTATTGATAGCTCTAAGGTACGACATGTCTACATCATCGTCCAAGTCTCTTTATTACTCAAGACAGTCTGGGAGGAGACTTAAGACTCAGGAAAATTGCTTAAATGACAGCCGCTCCACCTCTGTTGTTTGCCTTTTGTTCAGCTTAGTTCGATGCTCCTTTCTCTCATTCAGGGGCGGGGCCAAAAAAATTTGCGAGATGGTAGACATGTCATGATTCAAGCCACACCCCTTTGTACATGCATGGAACTTTGATATATGTACAAAAGGGGCAGTCCTGGGACCACGTTGCTGTGCCCACCATTGCATGTTTTTGACACCCCCGTTCCCCCTCCCGGATGCCACTGCTCTCATTTATCCAGGAAGATCACCTAAAAATGCCTAAGTTTTGTTTTCTGAACTGTGCCTTAAGCAACATAAGATCTCCTTCAAGCGAAATTCAACTCCAGGAGGCTTACCCAGACATGGCTATGAAATTTTCTTGGCAACTGTCCAGAGAGGCTGCATTGTCTCCTTCCAGAATGTTTTGTCAACTTTGCAGTGTGGTCTATAGCCTTGGGATCCAGCAGCGGTCTCCTAATAATCTGCTAATGAATCATACGATTGCTTAGCTTTTTAAATTAGACAAGGCTGACTGGGTGCTTTCCTAGGACTGTGGAGGTAGGCCATAACTGCATCAACTTAAAATACAATCTCCAGTGCAACAAATAATTATAATTACATGGAGGCATTCTGATTTGTGCTTAGCCATATTGAGAAACCAATCTATTCCATCCATATGTGAATTTTGAAGCAATTGCATTATTACTAATATGTTGCATATGACATATCTAACACCACACAACAAAAGGAACAAAATTAGAATTCAAGGGAAGTGCAGAAATAGTTCAGATACAATGTACATGACAGATTTAAACTGCCTTTATTGTCCTATTGTCGTCTTTTCCTTGGCATAGGGCCTGGTTACTAAGGGACCACCCCTCTCCCATAGTATCTGCCTGGCCAATTCGATCTGGCACTGTTGGCATGTCCTGGATTCCTTTGACTAAACAATCCTATCTGTCAGGTTCCTGGAAGCTCATCTTCCCTGCTCCAGAACCCTGTTCCTCCCTGGAATGAGGTTCCCCCTGAAATCTGGATGGCTTCCACCCTGCTGTTGCTTAGAAGGGCCTCAAAGACTTGGGTGTTTGTCCAGGCCTTGGTGAGGGTGATTGAAGGCTCCTTTAGGTGGTGTAGGTTTGGTTTTGCTCCTGTCTGCTTGCTCTCTTTTATTCCTTGTTCTTGTCAACTATTATATTATTTTATTCCTTTTAAGGTTGTTTACTTGTGAACCACCCAGAATTGTTGGGAGATGGGCAGTTTACAAATTTAATAAATAAATCATTATTGTTATTTTGAAAACAGAGATCTTTAAGGAGCCCTTAATTTGCAGTACATTAAATCAGGAGCTTTAATTGAAAACTGCAGGGATTAGTCCAGGCGGTTACCAGGTATCAACACTGATTTGAAGGCACCAGCAAAATAAACAAACAAATCAGGAGATAGAGAATAATTTACACAAGACTCCAATAAGCTCTGCAGCCTTTCCTGTAGTATAAAAATATTCCTTTAGCCCAAAAATAAAAAAGCAAAGCATTTTTCTACGTTCCAATGAATGTTGGGTTGATTGGACTAAGCAGCTTTTACTTTTTAAGAAATCATCATCATCACTATCATCATAATAAAAAATAAGGTCCTTGGGAAGGACTCGATAGGTGGATAAAAATGCCAAATCCAGTCTAAACGTTTGGCTGACGGTGCGACCCACAATAATTTATTAAACTTGTATGCTGCCCGACTCTCAATGATTCTGGGTGGCTCACAACAATCAAACAAAGAAATTGCAATAGAACTTAAAAAATAAAGAAAAAAAGAACTAGAAAGTCCGTGTGATTTACTTCTAAGTTATAGATTATATACATATATCTATATATCTATATATCTATATCTGTTTTATATGTATGTGTGTGTGTGTGTGTGTGTGTATATATATATATATATATAGGTTGTATGTATGTATCTATATCTATATCTATATATATCTCTCACCTATATATATAGGCTTTCAAAGAAGTCTAAACTAATTTTACCAACATCTGCTGTTGGAGTGAAGTTAAACAGTGATATGCTAAAGGCATTCCTAAAATTCTGCTTAACAAATGACCTTAATCATGACAGTTTTTTGCCTTTTCATGAACTTCCTGTGTTTTCTTGCAACTCACATTCAGTACTACTAGCATAGGGCAGGGTTATCTGTGCATTGAATTGGTTTCTGTGGGGACAGGATACTTTCATGTATTATGACCTTCTAATGTCTTGTGAAAACCTAGCAATTCTGGAAGGCCTTCGGGGACTGACGGATGTCAGCACTGAATTTATTTTAGTTTTATGTAAAATTGTTATTTCTAATATCTGTAGTTATATTATGCACTGATTGAGCATATTCTTGTTCTAATTGTACACTACTTAAGAGTCATTCTGACTGAAGCAGTGTATAATTCTTAATAATAACAACAACAAGAACAAGTATTTTTGCAACATAGCACTGTGGGGCAATTACTGTAAATGTTGGGGAAGAATCACATACCAGTTTCCTTTATCTCTAAAGGATGGGGTTAGAGGAAAGATAGATAATTTACAGATCTCCAAATATTGCTGGATTACAAGGCTCAACATTCTTTATCTGTGTATATACCAAGTGGCAACTGAAGTCTGAGAGGCAGTTTGGTGCAGTGGTTAAGGCACCAGGCTAGAAACTGGGAGATGGTGAGTGATAGTCCTGCCTTAGGAAGGACTGAAAACCAGCTGGGTGACTGTGGGCCAGTCACACTCTCTCCGCCCTGGGAAGGAGGCAAGGGCAAGCCACCACTGAAAATGTTGCCCCTAAAACTGCACAGACTTGTCCAGGCAGTCGCCAGCAGTCAAGAGCAACTTGAAGGTCCCCCCACACACACAGACAAGTTTAGCAGCACTCTGTTCTTTACAGATAAAAAATAACACTTTCTTTTCCCATGAAAATGACCGTGAGATACTTTAGTAAATTAATTGCTGCTTGTACTCAGCTTATCGGTATTTCTTTAAGTATGTAACTCAGCTTCATTTTCATTTCCAGTTCATTTCATAAACTGTCACTAACTATTCCTCCCACCCTCCCACCCAAGTATTTGGATTCACCTTAATCATGAAATAACTGCAATTAGAATAGTTATTTTCCATGTTTCAAAAAAATCCGATGGTAAAAGGAATCACAATTATACTCCCTAAATTAAGTGCAATCCCAAAGAACAGAGGGGGAATTGTTTTCGGACTTCAAATGGAGTAGGGATGACTCACCTGAATTTAGTGGACTGCTTTTGTGAAAACACTCAACCTGCCAAGAAGTTACACTATACTTTTTAAAAACAGTGCCTGGTTCCATTCTTCACAAAACAGCTTGCATAGATATGTCTGGGAGCTGAATGAAAAATGATGCTCTGCTCTATACCTTTGGTTTAAACAGAGATATTTTAATACATGAGATAGGAAAATAATCATTGAAACATTTGTTACCTGTATTTACTTCTCCACATAATCACCACCATTTGCTACATGCTTCTGCCAATAATATACAAGCTTCTTAAAGCAATTTCGAAAGAAATCCAAACTCCATTTGAGTCAAACAAATGCCCATAAACGTATTCCTTCAATTTTGGGAAAAAGTGGAAGTCACATGCTGCCACCGTTGGGCTGTGTGGTGGATTGGCACAATGGTGAGAGGGAACTTTGCAGTTGTCTCTGGGCCATCTTGTGAGGTGTGGGATCTAACATCACACGGTAGCAGAATTTCTTTCTTGTGCTCCTGAACTCTGCTTAATTATTGCTTTAAAGGTTTGAGCACTGAGGTGAAAGTGCTACCATGTGAATAACGCCACCTGCATCCCCAGAAACTGTAATCCTGAGTTTTCCTGCAGAAGCCTGTTTTCTGTTTCGTTTGTTTATTAGTTTTCTGCAGGTGAGACTTCGTGAAGATGTTCCCTGGACCAGCACTTCTTTCTGGGTCATAATCACCACCCCATGTTTCACTGATTGTCACAACAGTGAAGAAATTCCTTATCCTTATACTGATAGCCTGACAAAATAGTGCGGAGACCATTTTGCACAAACCTCCCAATATTGAAGAACATCAAAAATGTGACCCACACATTCCTGTGAAACGCCAAGCTTGACAACAGTTTCTCTGTGAATGATCTGCCAATTGTCCTTAATCCTCAGCCCTTCTCATGTGAAACTTGTTGTTCCAATGCACAGCGCTCATGTAAACACAATTAGTACCATAAAATTCAGTGGTGAATTTCAATCAGAGAGACCTCCCCAGCGGTCAAAAATTCAATCACAGCATGTTGTTTAAGGCACACGGAGAAGTACTCACTCCAAACTTCAATTTCACAAACAGTAGCAACACAATCTTTTCCCACAGCAACTTCCTGCCAACTGAAGTGAAAGAACAGGGACGGAAGAACACATCAGAGCTTTTAGCGCATCAGTATTGCCATTTGTTGGGGACTTATAACATTGGATGCATTCGTTTAGCGCTTGAGATGTTGATGGACTCAGGAAGTTGATTCAAATTAAGCTTTGAAATAATGCTTGAAATTATTCTTTAATGTTAGGGAAAAGAAACTGTTGGCTCTGGGGTTTAATTTCATATGGCTCAGGGTTTAATTCCAGAAGTTCTCTGGGGTGAGAATAACCTTGGGAGACAGGTGGAAGAGCTGCAGCCAGGGCAACGGTCAGATAAGAGATATCTCAGCCCAGAGCAGGAATGGGAGTGGAGAAAGCACTTCAGAAGGGATCCTGCCTAGTTCTACAGAAAGTAAGGCAAGGGAGGGGGGAAAATGCTTTCAGACTTGCAAGACTCTGCTATTATAACCTTACGATAAAGGTAGCATTAGCAATCATGGCTTTGGTTTCCTGCCTGGACTACCTCAAAGGGCTAACATCTACAAGCAAGTGGTTCAGAGTTCTTGTCAATCATGTTCCTTTCCTAATACTTGGGAGACAAAGAGAAAGTCAGAAGTTTGTAAAAGTTTTAGCATCTTCATTTTATTCAGTTCAAAATATATATTCTGCATTCTTTATTACAGCATTATTGGTACTCTATTTTGAAACTAGAATTTGATGCAAAAATCCATATTTGATGTAGCGGCTAAGGCACTGGAATAGAAACAAGGAGACTGTGAGTTCTAGTCCTCCCTTGGGCATGAAAACTGGCTGGGTGACTGAGCCAGCCATTCTGTCTCAGCCCAATCTACTTCACAGGGTTGTTGCTATGGGGAAAATAGGAGGCAGGAGCATTATGAACAATGCCTTGAGGTGGACAAAATCAAGGTAGTATATAAATCTAATAAATAAATAAACTTGTTATAGATGATATCTAGCATATACAGGATGCCCTATAGGTTACAGAAAAATAGGCTCTCAGTTTCTTTCCACATGATTCCAGAGAAGAGTCACCGATAGCATAACAAATGTATCTCAAGAGAAAACAAATCTAATTCATCTCCTTGAAATATTGTGTATGTACTGTCAGTACTTTTGTCGTAAAGAAATTCAGGACATGTGTTGTGTTTGCAATATTTCTCCATCTCTCCTGAAAGCAAGAATTATAACCAATGAGTTGTAGCTCAGAGGGAACTGAAATTGTTTCCCAGATGTTGTAAAGTAAAAATATCTAGAGAGACTATTACAGAAAGCTAATCTGGTCTGGAAATAATCTTCTGCACATTAAGAGCCTATTCTAACTTATTGTGAAGTGCCCATTGAGGGTGCATTCAGCCAAGGGTTAATGATGTTCCTTGACTTAGAACAAATAGTTCAGATCTTGCTTGCATAACAGCACAAAATGGAATTGAGGGAATTACATAAAGATCATGTATGTTAGGGCAGTTTTGAACCAAAGAACTTCCAACAGTTTCAGGGGAATTTTGCCCAGGACAAAAGGAAAAAAACTCTGCTGCAGCTGTGCTTCGTTTAGTTTGAAGAATGTAAGAATTAGGGACGTGCAGAGTTCAGTTTAAATCCAATTCAAGTGTGCTTTACAGGTTTTTGTCTTTGATTCAGTTCTATCAGTTATTCTGCAGTTTTCTTAATCCCGATTGCTGTCCTACACAATGATTTCTAATAAAGGGAGCTTAAAGCTTTCCACATAACTTTTTTAGTATAACTTGAGAACGTGAAGCTACCTGAAGGTGTTTTTTTTTTTTTAAAAAAAACAGTTATCCCAATCTTTTTTTTAATGGTTCCAAGTCACATTTAATAGAATGCTGTTTATCCAGCAACGCTCTTCCACATAGCCAAGGAACCTCTCTAATAAACAATACATATTTGTAAGACAGGAAATCATCCTTGCCATACACTTGGCAAAGATCATATCATGTATTACAAACATATGTCCTGTTTTAGTAAGAGAGGGAGAATGAGCTGAATTAGCGTCTTGAGTACAGAGACCACAAGACACCTCTCAAACAGTCTGATGGTGCAATTCCCATAGCACAACAAACTTACATGAGCAGATATTTACTATGCAAGCTCCATGTTGACTATCAAACTATATTTGTGATCTTTTGGGCATCTGTACCACACTTTCCTATCCCTGGTTTCTGGAGAGTGTAATCAGCCCTGTATCATTGCAAGAGAATTGTGCCATTGTCATCATCATCTGCCACTAATAGCAATATCAATAAAATAAGAAGATATATTACATTTGCCAGATGTATGGGGGATGTCAGTATGGTTGTAGACCCTAATGGTTAATTACTTTCCATCTCTGCTGCAACAGACTCAAATTTGTCAGATCACTGTATTTCAGTCTGAGTAAAATCTGTAGCAGGTTTCTTTTACAACCCTAGGAAGGGTTGAAGTTTTTAGGTAGAAAAGTCAAAATATTATCAGCAAATCCTACTGAGTTCAATGGAACCAATTCCCACATAAATGTTGTCCTTTGATGTGCTGCCATAGATGCATTATACAGCCTTGGCTTAGAAATGTAAACCCAGAATTGGAGGACACCAAGTTATCTCCTGCTTCACCTCCTTACTGAGTTATTGGGAAAACTGACATGAAGACTTGGGGATGTTCAACTCTTCGTTAGAGTTCTTAAAGGGAGCCTAAGACCTTAAAGAGGCAATGAAGTTTTGAGCCTTAAATAGGGTCCATTTTCCGTGGAATTGGATCCAGCATAAATACTGTATCACAGCTAATTGGAATGTCCACTGGGATCTTCAGATACAGGACATCTGCTGCGTGGGTCCAGCTGAGGGTTTGTTTCACAGGGGCCTTTCTGTAAATATTCTACCGAAGTTTGGCATTAGTTTGCAGTTTCTCTCTCTCTTTCTCACCAGATTCAGTTTCTTTTTCTCTGGGAGCTACTGTGCCTTTATGTGAGTAGAAGAACAACATCTCTTTGTTTGTGCTGTCAGACTAAATAGCATCTGGCTGTGCTATTATTTAATCTCAAGAGAAACTCTTCTGCTAGATATGGAAAGCTTCTTAGGATAAACAGGCAAAATAAATATCTTCATTTAGCAAAGCAGGCACTGAAGTCCCAAGCAAAGCATGCAGGAGAGCCAAAAATTTACCCTTAAGGTTAATATCATAGTTTTAATGCTGTTCTCCTAATATCTGTTACTGTCAGCCAGCATTACCAAACTTCTGCCTTTATGGCAGTGTTGTCCAAACGTGGCCATTTAAGATGAGTGGATTTCAACTCCCAGAATTCCCCAGCCAGCATGGCTGGCTGGGGAATTCTGGGAGTTGAAGTCCACTCATCTTAAAGTGGCCACGTTTGGACAACACTGCTTTATGGGATGTTAGACAGAATATTCCTACCTGACTCCTGAAGTTCTACTACCAAAGTTGTTTTCTAGTAATGATTAGCATGCTCCAATTCCAGATTCCAGTGGGAGTCTGAGTTTTGTACAATTGATCTTTGTCAAATGTTAGGGATGGCAGGTGTGGGCTGCAAAAATTTGGATGACCACTAGATACCAACAACAATTTATTTCTCCTATATATCTTTGCTGCCATTTAGTTGTTGTTTGGCTTTGTGGGACTCAGATATGGTAGCTCTTTTATCTTCATAATCATAAGGATGTGTACTGGATAGGAGCAGAAGGGAATGGGGTGGGACTGCAATGATAGATTTTAAAGTCCCTTGACCTTGTATATTGAGGTCTTGGTAGCAATTCATTGTGACAAACACCATATGCATGCTACTTCAGTAACATTTTATTGTTTTTTTATACTACCCAATAACAGGGGTCAGCCATCAGTTTCAGGGTAGGAAAGACAAAACCTGCACAAGTCATGTTATCTTTTGATTTTACATTATGAAGCCACTGTTATGTGCTACTGTTGGTTTGCATCCTTTCCTTTCCTTTTACATGCATTTCCTCCTACCCGTTTGACATTCCAGGCCTGGGGATAGAATGATGGTTGAACCCCTTTGGGTGTTTTGGTTTTATCTTCTGGTCAGTTGTATTCTTGTTCTCTGATCTATGTTGATTTCTTTTATATTTTTAATTGTAAACCACGCAGAGTCACTGTGGAGTTGGGGGGCCTCAAAATTGAAAAAAGAAATAGAAATAATAAGCAAATAATGAAATTTGTACGCTGTGTATTATAACAATTCTAGGCAGCTTGCACGAGACCCAAATGTAGATGCTGAATGGAAAGCATCAACTGCGTATATTGCAAATTTAGGCATGGATTTCGCTCAAGAAATGGAATTAAGTGATCTGATCTCTTGACTACAGTGACCACACATGGGGCCCCTCAGATTGTCCAGAGATACAAGCATCTTCATTTAATCTGCCTGACACACCAAGCTTCCAGAAGTTATACTTTTCATAGATGCTGTTGGTTGACCTTCAGAATGTATTAGTGTTGCCTTTGTCATTTCACTCTTCCTATTAAGATTAACATTGTGAGAAAATGGGACTATGAGCATGTTTGGAAAACATGGTAAACCATTCTTCTTGGTTAACAAGAATGTGCCCAGCCCCATCTTACCTTCTCTCACCACCATTCACACACCTCCTGAACCAAATTCTGCAGCTGTCTGCAGCTAAGCTTGCCATCCAAACCCAAAGTAACTGCCATTTCTGATTAGCAGACATCAGAATTTGAAATTCAATTTCAAATTTTGGTTTGTGCTAATTGAAAATGGCAGCCACTCTGGAATCGGGGGATAGATTTAGCTGCAGAAAATCCTGGGCCATGGCTAAATGATAGGGCTGTGCAGATTGGCACTTGGATCCAAGCTCCCCTGTGAAGTGGAGGAGTACCCCACTTTTAATTGGAGCAGCTGCACCATTTTGGTCTGATGCAATCAAAGTGTATGGAATCAAAATGGATAACTGAGGCAGAACAGGTCACCTCTGCAAAGCACTTGGGCAAACTGGAATTGAATAATTTGCTAGCAAGAGGTAAAACCCCTCTTCATAGAGGGCTGCAGCTGATTCACAGGGGCTGATTACCTTCTACTACTTGGATTGTTGTCTCTACTTTGCCTTACAAAGTGGGCTGGCTTATCCCTAGCAGGGATAGCTTCCTGACAATTTAACTGATTTGATTAAGTTCATCTAACAGTCTGAAGAGCATCTTTGTATGTGTGTGATTCTTATGTATATAAGAATTAAAGCAGAATTTCTCTTACACTAAATGAAAAAGACTTCTGAACTAGTTACTTTAGCACAATGTTTCTCAACCTTGGCAACTGAAGATGTCTGGACTTCAACTCCCAGAATTCCCCAGCCAGCACTTGGCAACATCTTCAGTTGCCAAGGTTGAGAAACACTGGTTTAGGGGAAGACTATTATGTCTAGTTCTAAAATAATACATGGCAGATATTTGGTACATAATGCTGAAAACTGACTCATGACTGAGTATAATTTCCTTTGCAGCTCATTTATTTTTTTAATTAATACTTCTAATTTATTCAGCTCAGTTTGCTGACTTCCAACAGTAGGCCCATTTAGACCACATTATCTGGCAGTTTATTTTGGATGGAGAGAGCACCAAAACTCTCAAACACATTTGGGAGGGGGACATTGCCAAAAGCCTGTTCATCTAATGTGTCCTGCTGGCATTTATCCTGCTTTACCAGGATGTCATGAATTTCTTTGGGTCTAATTTTTTTTTTTTTTACTGGTTTGTGCTATGTCTTTGATGAGAGACAGATGGAAGCTATTCCATTAATGTAGTAATGTCTCCGTAGGTTTAGTGCTATTGTTATTTTGGGATGCCTTTGAGTTGTAAATCCAGCCTAGATAGCGCCATGCTAGAATATCCTAGATATCAATTTATTTTACACTATTATATTTTTTATTAAATTTATAATGCTGCCAAGTTGTTGTCTATAGTAGCAGCATAACAGACATGATAAAAACATTACATATCCGTGGTAAACATATTCACAATACCTTCTATATAACATCCAGCACTGAAGCATCCACAGTAAGAAGAAAAGACAGCCACATTAATTTTAGAAATAATGTAACTGAATAATAATCTCAGCCACTCCTAAAATTTGTCTCGGTCATCCCACCTAAGATTGCAAAGGGCCTCTAGCAGAGCCCCTCTGCAGGACAGCCAAGAACCTCTCCCTGCTGCAATAGACTAGATGGGCTGATTCTGACTGGAGAAGGCAGTCTTGACGGTTCTTTGGTGCCAAGCCATTGAGGGCTGGGTAACTAAAAAACAATACTTTGACTTGCATCCAGAAGCCTATTGGTAACCAGTAGAGGTCTTACGCATGAGCGTAGTGTGCTCCCAGTAGTCAATACCTTCCGGTAAGTAGGCCACAGCATTTTGCATCAATTACAGCTTTCGTGTGGTCTTCTAAGACAAGCCCACACAGAGTGCATCACAGTAGTCCAGAAGCATGTGATAAGAGTAGGAGTTACTGGAAGGGCTGCCATTGGTGCAACAACCAAAGCTGGCAAAGAGCCCACTCTGGCCTCCACCTGTCCTTCCATCAGGAGCCATGAGTGCAGAAGGAACCCCAAGTTGCAGACCTGCCCTTTCAGGAATAGTGTTTCCCCTTTGAGAGACAACATTAGAGCTGGCTAATGTAGGGCCAAATCTGACCACCTCAGTGGCAATCTGCAGCTCTTCCAGGATATTTTGCTGTTGTCTTTTCCTTCTTTTCTTTCCCTCAACGTTTCTAAGCATTGTTATTTTTTCTAGTCCAACATTTGTTAATGTCATGTGTTAGTTTCTGTTTGCTAATAATTTCATTTCATGTAATTTATTTGATTTAATATGGCCACCCACTCTGGAAGACCCTGGCAGCTTACAGAATCTCTCACTCCTTCTCGGTGTCCAGCTTTCACAGCTGGACTTGAAAGATTGTTGCTTTAACTATTCAAATCTTTGTTTTCATAGAAATATTCTTATCTTTCATGATTTGTCATTGCCTTCCTCCTTAGGGTTAATCTCTGCTTCTCACACCCTGGCCCTCCTTAGACATTCTTGAGCCCAAGAAAACAAATTTGTCTACTGCCTTCACTTATTCACCTTAATCTCCAATGGTATTTTAAATGGAAACTTGTTCTTGATACATTGTCAGTAACAGAAATTTGTTTTCTTCTGCTTACAAACCAAAACAATCCTGTTTGAAAAGATATAAGCAGATATTTTGGCATACACCATAGGAGCTGTTTAGAAACCTAATGCTGTAAAAATGTATTAAGCATTCTCACTTTGAGGAGAACTTTTCCAAAAGTTAATACTTAGAACATACATTTCCCTCCTAATTAAATGTTTTCTTTGCTTAAGTTTTAATTAGTCCCAGCCCCTCTGAATGTGGTGTTTTGACAAGTACCTAATATTGCATTGATTAGAGAAGAAAGCCTCCAAACTCTAAAAACAGCATGGGAAATATGCTTCTGTAACCTCATCATGCACTTACGACAGTCAGCCAAATTCACTCATTCATAGGGTTTTTCCCCCCCTCGAGGCCTCTGAATTTTCCTCCATCTTGTCACTCCCATAAAAATTGGTAGCAGATTTACAGTGGAGAAGGCACTATTTCATTGTCAGTGATTAAAGGCAACATGGGTTGAGCTGAGCCAACGGGAAGAATTAAATCCCAGAGCCTGCCACTCACATGATCTTTAAAGCTTCTTAGGAAAGCTTTTATTTTCTGTCTGAGGATACAAAGGAGTCATGGATTTGAGTCATTCAGCAGTCTGAAAGGAAGAAAATCCCTAGAAGAATCAAATGTTATGTTTATATATCAGACAAAGGAGGAAATCTGTGGACTGTCTTAGAAGGTGAAAGGATAAACTGGTTGCTGAACCTCAACCTATCCTGCCTGCTAACTTGAGAAAAAGAAAAAGTTAATCTAAGGAACATGCAGTTTGTAAAGTGGCATCACAAAATGTAGCATTCAAATGAGGAACATCTGTAAATACTTCCTTCCACAAATGAAAGCTCAGTGGAATAAATGATTTGGGTACATCCATTCACAACTTTCTGTAGCAGCCCTGAGAGCACCTCCAGACTGCAGCATTTAAATCTGTTGGTGTTATCATTTGCCATTTCCCCCAAAATAAGGGACATTTATCCTCTTAAAACACTGTAAAAAGGCCAACCATTTCAGTCTCCCCCTAGCATCATTGGCCATTGGCCACAGCACCTATAGCCCCCAAAATAAAATTATTCCAAATAAATAAATTTATTCCAGAAATAAGTGAAAGTTACCATAAAAAGGTTGCCTACCCCTGTTGTGTGTGTGTGTGTGTTATATAGAATTATGGGAACTTCTTCCCAAAATTGTTTGAGAAATACTGAAAGCAACATTGGCCTTTTCTACCTAACTGTCAATCAGGGTGGTGAAAGGAGTCAGTGGCAAAATGGCAAAATGAGCAGTAAAGATCATGACCTCAGCGTAAGACACATCTGAAATACTACCACGCAGCATTAGAAGATGTAATTTATAAAGCCCAGTTAGTTTGCATTACCACCCTGCCGGACCATCAAGTCTTCTAGCAGAGGAGTCCAAGCTGTGGTTCTCCACTCCTAGCTGAAACTGTTGGAAGTTGAAGATCAACAAAATTTGGAGGGACATACATTCTTTACCTCTGTGTTAGATCTTAGACTCTAACAAAGCAGTGTGTGTGTATGTGTGTGTAAATGTGTAAGTCACCTCTGCAAACCTCCTGTTCCCTTACAGTATGTCTTGATATCTGCCTGGGATCTCTTTCTGATCCCAGACAATGACTTGTTTATTGTGCCCTGAGAGGCCTATTCAGGTGGATGCAGACAGATGCCACATGACCAAGGGTAGGCCACGCCAGATGTTCCTAAATTACAACTCCTGCATGCATCATAATTGACCATGCTTCCCAGGGACGCAAAAGTTGTAATTCAGGAACATCTGGACAGTTGCAGTTTGCCTGCCTTCACCTATGATGCTATCAGCATGCATATCGTTCATACAGAATGGTTACCTATGAGAAATGTATTTCTATTTGTAGAGATTGCTAGCTGAAGAAACCATTGCCTATAAGTGCAATAGAAAAGAAAATAGAAGAAAATAAAAAAGAGAAGGATATAAAGAAAGATATAAAGAAGTAGCTTCTGATAGCACTTTCAGCTTTTTCTGTTATTTCTCTTTCATTTTCATTTTTTCTGTTCTAGTTTAGTTTGCATTAGTTCTTATTATTGCTGTTAAAACTTTTAATTATACACACACACACACACACACACACACATATATATATATATACACGTGTGTGTGTGTATGTGTGTGTGTAAGAAACCATCGCCTATCATAGTCAAACATTTTCTTCCCTAAGCTTTAACTTCTTAATCAAAGAAGTAACTCTGACAGCAACTTTCATTCACTGTTCAACAGGCATGACAGGCAGTGGCAGCAGAAGGCAGGAACGTATCTGGAAAGGCAATAAATAGAAACAGTGTGGGAAATATTGTGATCCTTCATGCAGAGATAAAGCAAGCAGCAGATTGTGCATGCTCAAAGAAATACCTATAAAATCTTAAACAGGTTTTACAGCCACAGCTATCTGTGCTGTACAATATGACTTTTTAATTGAAAGCTAAGGGAGTGTCTGATTATAACGTTTTGTAGGTGCCCACCCTGTACATGCAAGGCAATCTGGTAATCTGTGAATATCATCATTCCCAGCTCTTCTGGAGAACTTCATAGGGCACCTCTGCAAAGGCCTTAAATTCATTTGGAAGCCTAGATAAAGCAATGGTCCTGGTGAGAGAGTTGTAAAACATTTAATGTATGTTCTCTCTCTCTCTCTCTCTCGCTCACACAGATACCTAGCATTAAATGGCCAGGCATCTGGATGCAGTTTGTGAGCACACTTATGCTCTATTTATATATGTCTGTAGAGGTGGCATCTCCCTCCACCCCGGTATCCCCACGTGAATGAAAATCTGGAGAACCTGCAGCCATATTCTGCTTCCTGTGTTTGCACAGAGTTTCTGCCACTAAGTTCAGCCTACCAGAGCAAGGAATCCAGATGGACTTCCCCAGGTCCAGCTACTTCCTCTGTGCCTACAGTTGCCCCTGGGGCTTGCATGGGGGGGTTGCCATTCCACGGTGCCATTGTAGCTTTGTTCATGTTTCTCATATAATGAAGTGTTGCTAGGAGGAGACTATTTTGGTTAGTAAAATAGTTGACCCTGTGATTTGGTTAGTTTTTGTGATGCCCTTGACTTATTTTGGCTTATTGATGCAAGTGTCAGGGAAGAGGGAGGATTACGTTCGTGGCAGCAGCAGTTTAGGTGTGGGCAGTGAATGAAAATGGACATTTTTTTTAATGAGCACAGAATGCAAGAACTCTACTGCATCAGTCCAGTGGCCCATCAGGTCCCGTCTTCATGACCACAGTGGCCAACCTGTGGGGAGTCCATAGTGGGCATCAGTGAAATGCCACTTACTTATTTGGGTTTTTCAGTAATTGGTCTTCAGAGGAAATAGCCAAGTGTAGCATATGTGTGTGACTGTAGCTCACTGTGGTTTATGACTCAATAGATAATGCAAACATTTATCAGATCATCAAGGTAGACATGGATGCAGTGTGTGTGTGTGTGTGTAACTTAACTATATGGAGTAAGACGCTATTTTGACAATTTCACTTGGAGAAAGTTATGTTCATGCTTAATTCCACATTTTTTAGGTATTAAAGTAGTATTTTTGGGGTTACCTTCTTGTGTTGGACTACAATTCCCAGAATTCCAGGTTAGCTCAGACTTTAATTCTGGAAGGAATCAGAGTAGGGAAGGGTGTATTAAGTAAATCAGACCACTGAAACATCATAGTGAAGCCACATCATGCTATGACTGGTAGCATGCTTGTGCCTCCTACTCTTCACCAGGTGGTGCTGTTTGACAAAGAATGTGCACATGTGCCTCACACAATGATAGGTGTACCAGAAATCATGGTCGGTGTGCACGGATTGAGATCAAGGAGCAGCATAGAAAACACACTCATGGAAGAGAAATAAAATTGCTACCTTCTAGCTATAATGATTTAACTGCCAAATAATTTATGAGTTAGTTCCATTAGGTAGGTAAGCAGGTAGATAGGTAAGTAAACAGGTTTGTGTGTATGCCTATTAGTGAGAGAGAGACTCTGAAGTCAGTTTCTGGCAACTTAACTGCCTCTAATTGACAATTATCACCTATTAGTGACAGCATGATCTCTCTCACCCTTCCCTCTCTGACAGAATTATTGGAGAGAGGCTGTCCTATTAACGGACGACTTTGCAGTCCCAGTTGCCAAGTCTGCCACTGTTAGCATTCTTTTTTCTTTTCTTATCGTTTTCCTTTTTAAAAGTTCCTGAACAGAAAGGTAAAGTTTCCCAAATAAAGCCCCAGGGCCATCAAAGGCATCCAAGATGGCTGAACAGCATTTGAGATTTGTATTGAAGCCTGCATTTAGCACCCTTGCCAGGACAAGGAAAGACCCTAAGCATTTTGCTATGCTTCTAATTCTTTTAGAAACTGAACTGTTTGATTTCTTTGCTTTTGAAATAATTGGCGCCAGAACTGATTTTACATATTTATAAACCGTCTATGGTATTAGGCACAACATGCTGGCATTAAGAAAAAAGATGAATGAAAATATTGTTAATCCAGTACGCTGTTTACTGGTTTAACATGCTGTTCCTCCCTTCTCCCCTTTTTTTATTCTTTCCAATCCAATAGAATGTCGGAAAGAAATTATGCAAAGGGGGTTGGGACTTTGTGTGTCTATCCACAAGATGACATTCCAAAAATCAAGCAGAGCTGAACCAAATTTGAAGTGACAGGAAAAGCTGGTATAAGAGCTTTGAGTATGAAAATAGGCTGGATCCAGTCAGGGGCTGAAGTTAAAAAAAAATCCACACAAATCAAAAATGTGTTAAAAACGTTTTAAAAAATCAAAAGAAATTAAAAATGTGGAGCCCAATTCAAGGAGTGATTTAAAGCCCTAAAAAGTGCAGCACCAAGATATTTCAGGCAGCGCCTTGCCAGAATTGAATCTGCCCATCCAGTCTGTTCATCAAGAGAGGGCCTACTGAAAGTTCCCTCCCCTCATGAGGTCCATGGGAGATGAGTGAGAAGTAATAGCCCCTACCTTATGGAATCCTCTCCCCCAGAACTATGTGCTGACCCCACCTTGCTGCAATTCCATACACCAGTTAAAGCTGTTTTATTTCAATGTGCTTTTGGTCCCAGCTGAGTGACTGTGGGCTTTATTGAGGGGATTGTCTTTGCTTTCTGGGCCTACTTTTAATTTTTATATGGTTCTGGATTTAGTTACTTATTATTATGGGGTTTTGTTTGTTTTAAATTGTACACCACCCAGACTCTTTTGGGATTGGGTGGCTGATTTGGGATTGAGTGATTAAGTGATTGATAAAGTACTGTCAAATTGGTGTCAGCTGTTAGCACCCACACAGATAGACTTTCTTCAGGATGACCTGCCCCCACCTGGCCTTTTAGTTGAAATCTTCACCAATATCAGAGTTCAAAAGTGTCAATACTCTTCCTATCCTGCTTCTTCGAACGTCCAGCTTTTGGCTGGTGTGGGTCTTCTGGGCTGTGTGGCCGTATTCTGGAAGTTTTGTTTCCTAACGTTTCACCAGCATCTGTGACCGACATCTTCAGAGGGCAGGAGCACAGACAGGAGCAGTTCTCTCTGTGCCCAGCTTTTGCTTCCATAGAATGTCAAAGGGAAAACCATTGCCTTCATAATTCTGATCTTTGTAGATATGGACATATTGTGGCATCTGAATATCTTTTCAGATGCCTTCATGGATATTCTACCCAGTACTAGTCTGTGGTGCATTTCTTGATTGCTGGTTCCTTTACTGTTGGTGATTGATCATAAAAGGCAGAAGCTATCCACCACTTTGATATCTTCATTGTCAATTCTAAGGATGGTTACTATATTTGTTGTTGCTACTTTGGTCCTCTTTATATTTAATCATAGTCCCATTTTTTTTCCACTGCATTCCTTGACTTTCATTACAAGAACTTGCAGATCATTTGCATTTTCAGCTATTAGTGTTATCAGCATAGCAGAGTTTATTGATGTTTCTTCCTCTAATCTTAAAATGACACCCATCTTCTTCCAATTCAGCTTCCCTTAGTATATATTCAGCGTACAGGTTGAATAAATAAGGAGAGATTGTACAGCCTTGTTGCACTCCTTTGCCAACCTGGAGCCAGTCTGTTTTACCATGTTCTGTCCAGACTGTGGCTTCCTATTGTGGGTTTCACATGAGGACAATGAGTGTTCTGAGATTAGCATTTTCCTAAATACATTCCACAGTTACATGGCCGACACAACCAAAAGCCTTTCTATAATCACTGAGCACATAGTGACTTCTTTGGGGTATTCGTTGGCTTTCTTGATTATCGGTTGGGTGCACATCGGTAGGAACATCGGATGCATGGAATGCTGTTGACTGCTCCATTCTTGAGGTCCCCCTCCCTCCTGGTCATGTGACAGAGAAGGGAGCTATTATTAAGAATTCTAAGAAGCTGTGTTTTCCTTACCCTGTTAATGCAAGTTTTATTGAATATCGCTTTGGTGTTGTTTTTATTGCAAATTGCTTCATGGTGCTTTGGCATATGAAGATAGATAGATAGATAGATAGATAGATAGATAGATAGATAGAGACAGACAGACAGACAGACAGACAGACAGACAGACAGACAGACAGACAGAATAAACAAAAAAGGAATCATTCTATTGCTTTACAAAAACATGGCAGATCTTATGTAGAATTATACTGCATTATTAAGCCAGTGTATGTTTTGCCTTACAGAATAATATATTCATGTCAATCGTCATTTTTCCATAGAAGTACAATGTTCTATTTCTACCAAATGTTCAGTTAAAATAAACATCAATGTCTGAATGAGGTTATGTGAGACAAGTATCTTCTAGATATGTCTTGGGATTAAGAAAGCAATGAGAAAACTTACCCTTATGTCTTGGTTTGGCTTTACATATGTAGCACACTGATGTCCAAATTCTAGGGTACCCATGAACATGCTACCTTATGGAATTTGGACTTGTCTCAGAAATGTGTCTTCTGAACTCACCTTCTCAGATCAGGTGCTCTCCAGATATAATGGGCTGTTGCTTCTATCATCCCTTACCAGCAAATGAGGATAACTGAACCAGGGAGGATTGTACTAAACTGACTGATAAGCTTTTGGAGCAGTTCTTTTCCAATTGCTATGGAAAGGAAAAAGTGTGAAGAAGTACTTTCTAAACAATGGGAGACTTGCTCAAGGTTTGTTTAATTAAGAAAGAATGTGTATTTATAAGCTCAATTATGCATAAAATATTCCCATGGATTATGCATTTACTAGCTCCAAATGTTCAAGCCTTGACTGAATGTATGTTCCTAGAGGTTGGCTTTCAGCTTTGCATGTGCTGGATTTCTGCCCCTAGAAGTCTACTGACCATAGAGGGATCCTGGCCCTGTATCTCCTTTCCTTGCCTAAAAGACTTATTTGCATGTCTTTATATAACGAGTCTCCGAATAGTTAGGCTGGTATTCCCAGGGCTTTCGTCACTTCCTTCCACTCTCAGTCCCCCTTCATCTTCTTGTCTGATTCTGACTTGTACAGTTTGAAGACTGGCCTGAATTGCTCTCTCCCCATAATGGAGGAGAGGCCACAAAAGGCGCTTCACTAGATCAAATTCAGGAAATCAGGCTTTCCTACAAAAAGGTTCTTTCCTATATAAAGCCTTTTTTCCCCACATACAAGAACCAGCTCAAAAATACCTTCTCATAAAAGTTGTACTCCTAACTTATTTTTTATTAATCTTTTAATTACAAAAAGGAAAAAATACATAAAAGTACTTTAACATAAAAGTGAAAAAATACAACAAAAAGTTAATATATCATTATAATAGTGCACCGTTTCAATTTTAATACAAATATTATTCAAATACATATATATTCTAATAGAGGTATATGACTATCCTGTTTTTGTTTTTTTAACCTAGTGTATTTTGTATAAATGAGTCCCATATTTCATTTTACTTTCCATACAAAGTCTACGTCTATAGGCAATCTGCTCGTAAGTGGCAAGTGCAATCAGGTCTTCAACCCATTGAATAAATGGCGCCATACGTTTATCTTTCCAATGCTGCAATATCAGTCTTTTGGCCATAGTAAGGGCATGGAGAATCCATTTACGTTGTCTGGTTGTCAAGTTCCATGTACTAGGTATATAGTTCAAAAGAATATTATCCTCTGAAAATTTTAGCTTTTGCCACAGAATCATATTTATATAGTCCAGTACTTTCTCCCAAAACTTAATAAGTATAGGACATTGTAAAAGCATATGTTTTAAAGAAGCATTGTCCTCCAACATAATGCTGATTTGACAATCTTTTTCTACACAGACATAGTGGAGTCCAAAAAATTCTAAATATTATTTCTTGTTGTATAAGTCGTAATTTACGGTCCATTGATACTCTTGATATAGAAGTTAAGACACTCTCCCATTATCTAAGCAATATAGAAACCTCTAATTCTTTATTCCACTCATCCTTTAGCATCTGCATATCAAATTGATTTATTGATAACAAATATCTATACAAACTAATAGTAGGTTTTTTAGTTTTAAAGGATTTAACAAGTTGTTCTAATATCTCAGGTGTCTCAGAAGCTGAAAATGCTGCTGGTCCCAAAAATGTTGTTAACAAATGTTGTAATTGTAAATATTGCCATTGGGTTACATCTGATAGATGATATTTATCTCTTAACCCAGCATACGTTAAAAATTCATCTTCATCATCTATCAGTTGGTCCAGAGTCAATATCCCTGCTTCCATCCCATTTTTCCATATCACCATCTTTTCCCCAATGTTTAAAGTTGGTTTCCCTATAAAGTCAGTTTGGCATGGGAAAAAGGGTCAAATCTTTTTTTTAATTAGACATTATATTCCATAGCTTTCTAGCTGATGAAATCATTTCCAGAGATATTAGAGTTTTAGTGTGTATCAATCCTAATACTGTCCATCCAACCAAAGGTGTTATACAGTATATGTATATTCCAAAGTTGCCCAAATCAGAAAATTAACACCACTTGTTGGCTTCCAATATTTAATACTTGACAATAAGTAGGCTTGATGATATAGCTCCAAATATGGAAGATCAAACCCTCCCTCATTAATTGATAATTGCATTTTCTGTAAAGATATTCTTGGAATTGAAGAACCCCATAGAAATTTTCCAAACAAAGTATTTATTTTCTGAAAATATTTTCCAGATATAAAAACTGGAATTCCTCTCAGAATATAAATAAATCTGAGAATAATATTCATTTTGAGAGTGTTTACCTTTCCCCAAAGGGTCAGGTTTAATTACTCCCATCTATTGATATCTGAAGAAACATCTCTATATATTTTATTTATATTACCTGGTACTGAGTTATATCCTTTGGTATAGACATACCTAAGTATTTGATAGATTCAGTACAAATACAGAATTGATATTCCTTAAATGAATGGGTAACCAGGTTTTCGCCTATTGGCATCTATTCCGATTTGGACCAGTTAACAAAGCATCCCACTATTTTACTAAAGGCATCTATCATTTGCATCAACACTGGAATAGCAGTATGAGGTTTAGAAATAAACAAAAGAATGTCTATCTGCAAATAAAACCAATTCATGTTCAACTGAATTATGTACTACTCTGTAGATCTCCCCGTGTTGTCTAACAGCTTTAGCCAAGGGTTCCGCGCAAATGTTAAAGAGCAGGGGTGAAAGTGGACATCTTTGTCTAGTTCTTCTAAATAGTGGGAAAATAGGAGAAAACATATCATTAACCTCTGCTTTGGATGTGGGTGACTCATATCTTAATCCATTTTATAAATTCCAAAGGAAATCCAAATCTATTCAATATGGCAAACATATACTGCTTGTGTATTTTGTCAAAAGCTTTTTCAGCATCTAATGATAAAATTACAAATTGATCTTTGTTTTTATTCAAGTCTATTAAATCTACAACTAACCTAATTTTGTCTGCTGCTTGCCTTGTTTTTATAAACCCTGCTTGATCATTCTGAATAACAAACGGCATCACTTGCTGTAATCTATTTGCTAACGCTGCTGTTAAAATCTTTGCGTCGACATTAATCAATGAGATTGGATGATTGTTAGCACGCCGAGGATGATCTTTGCCTGCTTTTGGTATAACTGTAATATAAGCCTGATTAAATGCCGGTGATAAAAGGTGATATTATAGTAGTTAATTCGTATTTCTTCTTCTGTATTTCTCTGTACAAAGCTGTAGATGAGTACCTAGCCATCTGTGGCCATAGATGTTTCAATTCATCCTTTATCTTTTTGTGCCAATGTATTTCTATCAAGCTCAGGATTCAATATTTCATTAAAATCTCCTCCTATTATCAGTTTATCACACTCATAAATACACTCATTCAAGTGTTGAAAACATTCATAAAACATAACCTAAATTTGGTCACAAACATTAACCATGGCTATTGCAGTCTTAGCTATATTGGCACAGAAAATTAAATAATGTCCATTTACATCAGTAATAACTTGGTGTACATCCCTTGGGAATCCTTTTCAAACCAGAATGGCCACACCTTTAGCTTTCATTGAAGTATCTGTGAGGTAAACCTGTCCACCCCAATCTGGGGGTGGATTTATCCATTCCATTAAATGAGTCTCTTGTAGATAAGCAATATCTGCCCTTTTCTGCTAAGATTACATTTTGTTTCTCGGATTCTCATAACAAGTTGTACTCCTAACTTGACTGTTTCTCTCTCCAGTTATTCTTTTCACAATATAAATCTATCTGCTTTCCAACACATAGGTCAGTTCAACATGGACTCATTGTACTGTTCTGGGACCACAAAGAACATAAAAAACTTTATACTCCATTTTCTGCTTTATGATGAGACTTATTTTTTGCTATAGGAATCCAAACAATGACTGAAAGAACAGAGAATAGCAAGTTTTAATGAACATTGGCTTCCTCATTTATATATTTATTTTCCTGTAGACTTGATCTAATTCTGAATTTGTCAAACAAATGGATTCTCCTTGCTGTAAGAGGAAATTTATCAGGTTGTAAATTACTTCTTAAAGGCTGGATTCTTTAGTAAGTCATTTTGATAATATTTTATCAGCCAGTCAGAGCAGTTGAATTGCTAAATAAATCAATAAACAGCATTCTTGATTGAGAAGGATTAGAGGAAAGACTACCTCGCTCATTACAGCCCAGAAATTTTTGCTTAAAATCTTAGCCTCAGGTTATATTCTTAATTGGACCTATCTGAGAGCAGGAATGTATGGGAGTGCACTGCAGGACATTACTGGGTTTCAGAGAGCTGATGAAGTCTTTAGAGCCGAGCCTAAGCAGTTTGCCCCGATAATGAATGGGACTGTTGGCTGGATGGGCTCATGGCTAATTCTGTTCATTTTGATTTCATTCTCTCTCATTTTTTCAGCGTAGGCTCATTTACACCTGCTTCCACATCAGTCTTCATGTGTAATATCATCTCATTAAAAAATATTTTTATACCGTGTACAGTATATGATACAGCTCCATGCATTTTTCCTAAAATTGACCTTTGGAATGTACCTTTTCCTAATTTATAGTTTTGCAAGCAGATTTCCTTAATGTAGTGAGATTTGGTGGACTTTCTCGCCTACCTTGGCATTTTTGTGATAAATAGTCCCCAATATGTGCAAAATTCACACAATGCTTATTTTGTCATCTAAGTGATTTTAGTTTATATATCATCTCAGGAAGTATACGGGTGATAAATTTGCATTGCAATGTGAGCCAACCCATTTCTCTCAAATCCCTACTTCCTAACTTAGCATAACTGAAACTCACCTCTTTTGCATGATATTCCCAAGCCAGCAAAAATAGGTTTTGAAGTGGTTGGGGGACATAAGTTGTCCACCTGACTGGAACTGCCATTCACAACCAAATAACTACCTTAGCTAATTGAATTAATATATACATTTGAAGCAAGAATGGAAAAGAAGCCTCATTCCATCTTTCCTAGAGCTTCAGAAAAGACAGCCCATATGAAATAAGCACCAGCAGAAAAACTCATAACAATATACTTTCAAATATATAAGAAGGAGGGGAAAAAAGGTTATCTGGTGAAATAGATAAAACCTGAATGCTCCAGGACCACAAATAAAAATGTATTTGGCTCCAATATTCTCACTTATTTATAGCAACCACACTGCCTTCATCAAAATGGGCAGCTTGAATTTATCTGAGATTAGCTCCACACTCTGCAAATTCATAAGCTACTAAAACATCTCTGGGGATATGAAGTTAGTTCTCATCTTGTGACTTTGGGTAGACTTTAAGATTAGTTGCGTGCGCTCTCTCTCTGCATGTATATATTCCTTCCTTAGACAGAAAGCACAATTGTTATTTCAAAGTGATTAATTGGAAGCACCTGCTATGTTAATAAATTTGTATTGCCTCATGGGATGTTAGCATTTTATCCCAGAAAGAATATGGAGAGCATCTTCTTGCTATTCTTTTTGAAAATGTACTGCACGTATGAAATAGCAAAAGTGAGGAAAGTCAGACTGTAGTGGGGTGAGGGCTTGTCCCTTTTTAGAGCTTCACACTTAGGACACAGAACAGGTAATGCTGACACACCCATACACCTCAGGTGTGCTGAAAATAAATTTTTCACCGGAGCAAAAGGACAAAATCAATGCTGCTTATGTTACTCAACAGTTTTGCTTTCTGTTTTATTCTTTGCATTATGAGAAAGATGTTGGTAAGATCTTTTCTCCAGCCTGCATGGAAAGATACCCTTTGGGAACAGAGTTAAAGCTTCTGTAGAAGCAGGATTCAGAAAAGTAACTTTCTGCTTGCTACTATGCACCTGTTTTGTGCTCAATTACAAAGATTAAAAAAAAAAAATCCCTTTCAGGCCCTTCAAGTCTGTTTTAGTGCTGAAAACCATTATGGGTGAGTGTTTGAAGAGCTTTAGACCCTCCTGTGATTTCAAACTTCTGAGAATAAGAGACTGTTAAGATTCCAAGGAAGCCTCTGAAGAGAAATGGGAACAACTGAATGTAAGTAGAGCCGTAAAGAGGACAGTGTTAATATGTGTTGATTTTAGCTAGCAAACTTACGTGGACGCATTTGAAAGGGAATGTGCAAGATGTTCTAGTTCTATTAGTTACTCTCGAGTTCAGTCTTTCAGCAGGGACCAGATTCGGATTTTCTAAGAGGTTTGAGGAAAAATGTACAGTGCCATGACTGTGGTAAATGTTCAGTGATCTAGCATCCGTAGAATATGCTAGTGTGAAAAGCAAATCTTGTACGGAGAGGGGATTTGAGTGTGTACAGGTTACATTCAATAACAGAAATGCACTCATTGCATATACTTTCCTTTCCACATACCTTACAACAGGGGTCCTCAAACTTTTTAAACAGGGGGCCAGTTCACAGTCCCTCAGAATGTCAGGGTGCCGGACTATTTATTTGTTTGTTTGTTTGTTTGTTTATTTATTATTAAACTTGTATGCCGCCCATCTCCCCCAACAGGTGACTCTGGGCAGCTCACAATAATAGTTTGAAAAAAACATGAATGAATTCTTATGCACTTTATTTGTAGTACAAAAAAAAAAACCAGGAAAAAAAATACAATAATTAAAATAAAGAACAATTTTAACCAACATAAACCCCACCCTGCATTGGTGGTCAGTGTCAGTAAATGTTATCCTCCCCCGCCCCCTGCCCCCCACATTATTGGTCAGTGCCAGTGGCCATTCTACTTGAGGGGCAACCACACAGCCCAAATGGAGAAAGTAATAGGGCGCCCTGGACCCCACCGATCACCCTGCACAGAGGATCCCTCCCGCAGAGTATGAGGAAGTATGAGTTGAAGTGCTGTGGACAGGCTGCCAAGTGCCCGAATTTTGATCATGTGACTGCAGGGGTGCTGCAACAGCTGTAACTTTGGGGACTGAGCATAACTACTGAATGAATGGTTGTTAAGCGATGACTTAACAAAGAATTTGAGATGATGGAACAGGTCTGGGCAAGGAAGAGGAGTTTGGATATAAACACAAGGAACAGAAGAGAAGAAAAACTGAAACAAACTGAGTACAATGCTTTCTGCGGTCCTGATAATTTGCAAAGAAGTAGGCTGACCTGATTTCCAAAAATAAAAACTTGGATATACAAATATTTAAAAATGCATACATGTATACAAATCTACAAGTCAATTTCCCCAAAATCACAGGCAAAAATTACCAGAAAAAAAAGGACACAAAGATGTTTAGAAGAGCTTCTCTGGAATGAAGCAACTTTAAGTAGTTCCAAACATTCCTGTCCCCTGTTGTGCTTTTACACTCTGTGAAAGATTATTTCCAGGCCAAATTAATTTAATAAATGACTAACAATCAATCGACCACTCTCTCCATCATAAGGCTATCAGACCTGATCTGCAAAAATCCATTCGTTGTCAGCAAAGAGATACAGGAAACACTAACTTTGCTTCTTATTCTGGATTTCTGCAGACTAGTACTAATCAATCAGCCAGTAAAATGGATAATGGAGTAGCTTCATTCCCACATTCCCTTCTACCATAAGGTACCCCGAGACTTGATGAGTAATGGAAAGACATCATTTCTTTGGCTACTTGTTCCCATCCTGTTCTGCCTGCTCTACCTTGAGCCCTCCCATTAGTTCGAGGATGCCTTCCCCAAAATCAGGACTGTCCCTGTAAAACTGGAATTGAATCTTGATAAGTTTCAGGCACTGAGAGTGCCTTCTGCTGACTAAAACCTAGTCATGGCAGCAGGTTATTGGGAATATTTTAATGACATTCCCAAAGAAATCCATTGCGTGGGTAAAACAGGAAAGAACATAAAATGCAAACCCGAAGCACCATGAGAACGGGGCTCCTGCCTTCTCCAAATAGGGCGCCTGTACTCATGAGAGCTGGGGAAGACCAGATGGTTTCCGAGGGATTGCAAGAATGGGGTGGGCAACTGGGAGAAAGAATGAGACAAGCAGCTTGGAGAACGACACACCAATCACCCTGCACGGAGGATCCCTCCCGCGGAGTACGAGGAGAGCCGCCGGACCCGGTCTACCTGTAATGTAGAAGAGTCCGGCTCTGCTATCTCCCTCCTCGTGCCTCGCCTGCAGCTCCCGATACAGCCCCGACGCTTCCACTTCTGAGAGACAGCGGCGGCGGCCAATCAGGCGGGCGGGCCGGATAAATGACCCTGGCGGGCCGTATCCGGCCCGTGGGCCGTAATTTGAGAACCCCTGCCTTACAATGTCCAAAATGGAACAGAAGCTCCCTTCCTGTTTTCCATCTTGCGGACAGAAGATTCTCAAATTCTCTACTCGGGTGGTGGTGTTAATTTTATTTTATTTTTTCTTTAGTAAAATTTCTGAAAATCTCAAGGCCTTTCATACTGGATCTGGGGCAGCAGGAATGGACTCAATTGCAGGTGCCATCTCAGCCTTGCAGCTGCCTGGGCTCCAATTTCTTGCTGTCTCGGCCATGTTTCTCTCTGCCTGCCACTTCTATCTGTTTGCTGGACGCAGAAGGTGAGGGCCTGAGGGATTTGGCTGTGCCCTGTGTTGGAGGAGGGAGGCCTGCAGGGCAGTAGTTCTGGCCCTGGGACTGGGAAGAACTAGCAAGGACGTTGTTGACTGTATGTGTACTGCTTCGTTTTTAGACTGGGCTGACTGCTGTGTCTTGCAGCTGCGGAGCGCTGGTGGCAGAAGGAAATTGGGGGCACTGTTCTCTGATAGTTAGGCTGGGGATATATTTTGGGGGGGGCACTATTTAGCGGGATGGCACCTAGTTCCTGTGTGGGAGAGGACTGGCAACAGAGAAAGGGCAGGCAGTAGCATCCTGATTGTGACAGGCAGGGGGAGTTACTGTATAGTGGGAATCTGGAGGTGGGGCACTCACACGGAAGATGTAGCTGATATTTTAAATCAATCCTGACATCCAGTCCCCAGCTCTCAATCCTGATGCCAATTCTCCAGATCTGTGGGGCCTTGATCTCTGGGTGCTGCTATTAAATGCCAGCTCAGTCTGTAATAAAGCTGCCCTCATCCATGATCTTATTCTGGATGAGGTAGCCAATATAGCATGTATTACTGGGACCTGGATGGGCCTAGAAGAGATGTTTCCCTCCTAGAAATGTGCCCCCCAGGTTTTGAGTGTGGCACCAGTCATGAAGCCAGGGTAGCAGGTATGGAGTAACTGTTGCCATCTAGGAACCCTTAATGGCTTTCAGCACCACAGATAAATGTATGTGAGACCCTGTGGCTGATGCTGAGCTCTAGGGATCAGTTGGGCTTGTTGTTGTACTGATATCCCTGCTGCTCAGTGATATCTCTCTGCCTAAGCCGCTCAGGTTTTTTTGCTGGGGTAGGAAGAGAGAACTAGTTCTTAGAGAATTTAGCCTGCCCTCCAATGGCATTGCATATGGAGCATCTTAAGAGTTCCTAGCCACCATGGCAACTATAGACCTATTTCAGATTATTGAGGGCCTGTCTCACGCTGGGGACTCATATGTTAGACCCATTTTAGGGCAGTTATGACATGATCTGAAGGTAGAAGACATTACCATCTGCCCTTTGTCATGGCCAGATCAGTGTCTGATTGCTTTTCAGCTGGCTGATGCTCTTCCTTCCTGCAGGGAGTTTGAGCCTATTAAATTGGTCTACTGCACATGACTAATAGATCCTTATGGGACCATAGTTGAAGGCCTTAGTCATTACCTGGAATGGATAAATGCCATGGGCCTTGGATCAGGTTGCTCCTATGTGGCCTCTCCTTGTTCATCAATCCTGGGGGCTCTCTGTTTTTTCAAGGGGCTTTGAGAAATCAAGTGACAGAAGTGATGCTAAAGTGCCATTGGAGAATAATGAAGAGTGCATCCAACCAAATATATGGAAGAGCCTACATTACAGATTGCATGTTTCTTTATCTACTCTTATTGTGTCTGCAGATAGCTAACCACTGGCCATGTTCAAGATGACCTGCTCATGGTTGGGGAGAAAGGCATCACAGTAATATCTCCTAGGCAGCTGTTGGATATTCATATCTCTTCAAAATTAGATCCAACTGAGTGAGCCTGCGCAAGTTGAACGAATCACTGCTTTGTCTTGTTATCTGGGAGGCATTTGACCTTGTAACTCCTGAAAAAGTGGACAGGATCCTTGGGATTACTAACCTGGCCATCTATTTTTCAGATCCATACCTCTCCTGGTTGACTGATAGATGATGTGTGGTTGGTCCATGCAGTGGTAAATGTATCCTTGAGTGAGGGGGTGGTTCTGCCTGCTTGAAGAAGGTAGTGGTATGCCCCCTCTTCAAGAAGCCATTCTGGATCCAGTGATGCTGGAAATCTTTTGTCCAGTCTCCAACCTCCAACCTAACAAGGTTGTTGAGAAGATGATTGAATTGCAGCTTTGGAGGGCACTGGAGGAAGTGAATTACCTAGACCCTTTTCAGTTGTGCTTCAGGCTAGGACATAACATTGACCACACTCAGTTATCTCTGGCAAAATTAGCATAGTGGTGTTCCAACTGTCCTGGCTCTCCTTGAACTCTTGGTAGCGGTTATTATTATTGATCATGTTATCTTTCTGGACTGGCTGCAGGCATTAGGAGTGGGAAACGTGTTGTGGTGATTCTCCTTTTTTTCTCTGCAGCTGATTCTAGTTGGTATTGATAGGAGGGAGTGGTCTAGCCTAAGGTCCCTGACATGTGGAGTGCCAAAGGGCTCAACACTTTCACCACTCCTGTTTCATATATACTGTACATGAAGCCACTTGGCAAGATCAACCATCAGCACAGGTTCAGGTATGATCAATATGCTGATGATATCCAGTTGAACAAGTTGACCCCAGGCTGACCAAATGATGCTATCAAGATTTTGTCTTGCGCCTGAAGTCTGTTGGGGTCTGGATGAAAAGGAACAGGCTTAAACTCAGCCCTGACAAGACCAAGTGGATGTGTGTTTTGGGTTCTCTGGGTACCAAAGTCTTTGCATCTTTGGTTCTGAATAGCACAGCCCTGGACAGTATTAGTGCACAGTTTTTTTTTGGGGGGGGGGGCTCCTGGACTCACAGCTTCTGCTCAAAGAGCAAGAAGCAACTGTGGCCAGGAGGGCTTTGTCCAGATTCACCCAGTGCATCAGTTACACCTTTTCCTGGACCAGCAATCCTTTATTATGGTCACTCGTGCCTTAGTCACCTTGTGTGTGGACTGTCTCAATATGCTGTAGGTGGGGTACCCTTGAAGATCACTTGGAAATTGCAGCTGCTTCTGAATACAGGAGCATAGGCAGTTATCAGTATATATCACAGTACACTCATGTAACACCTGGGTTACCAATAAGCTTCCAGTTGCAATACAAGGTTGTGATCTGTAAAGCCCTTCAGGCATGTGGCCTGGCTGTTCGCAAAACTGTCTTTCTCCCATTGTTTCTGCTTCTCCAGTAAGATCCGGTAGAATGGGCATGCTCCAGTTCCCATCTTTAAAGCAGCGTCATGTGGTGGGACCTAGGCTGTGTGACTTCTCTGCATCCCGCCCAGGGGTTTGAGTTGTCCCAACCCTGCCATCCTTTAGAGAGGCCTCGAAGACCTGTATTTCCCCTCCAAGTGATAGGTTAGGAAATGTACACTGCTGTGGGAATTTTATTAATGTGCTTGCTTTGTTCATCTCTGGGGTATTGTCTTTTTTGCATTGTACTGATCTTTATCTTGCATGCTGTCCAGAGATGCTGCGAGTTAGGCAGCCTGGAAATTTGATTTATAATCAAATAAACAAACAACGATTTCTTTGCTTTGAGTAACAACACCATGGAAAACTGAAAATAATGGCAATAATACCTTTAAACTGGCCGGCCCTGTCTGAAAACCCTAATATTTCATATAGAAAATAATAATTTAAGGCTGCTGCTCATATTGTCTGCCTCTTGGGCCTAAACTAAATATGCTGTTAAGCAGGAAATTCATCCCTATGCATTGGATTATGTGTGTCTATGTATGTTTGCATGTCAAAAAGAAAAAGAAAGAAAGAGTGAAAGTTGGTTCAGGGCCATTATCAGGCACATGGTTAAATACTTTGCTCCACCATGGTTCCAGCCCAAGAGCTGTGGGCTACTGGTGCGTCCACTAGATTCCAGATGGTTGAATGACTATTTTATTTAGCTGCAATATAAGTGTTGTCAAATAAGCAGCTGAGGCCAATTAGTGGCAATGCTAGCAGGATGTAGTAACAGTAACATATGGGAAATGTTGCAGAGTTGACAAAAATGCTACATATAGCTGAGGACAGTGCTATGACCTGGAAAGTAATGCTACCAATAAATAAACATATCCCTAGCAGAGGACAACTGCTTTATCAGTAGCAACTGCAATAGGAAGTGTGTAATCTGGAACACCATATATACATTGGATGAAGTACATTTGTATGACAGTGTAACACAGGTGCAGATGGCAACAGAAAACTGTTGCACTATATTTTCCCAGGAACATCTTCAGTGGCTGAAAATATATATCCAATGGTTTTCAGTCCTGGTAGACTTAGATGATCAGAGGGTGTGAAGAACATCAAAAGAACAAATAGCACCGATAATTGCCAATCTCTAGTATGAGATAACCATAAAAGGAGGAGGAGAAGGGGAAGAAGAGGGTGAAGAAGGAGGAGGAGGAGAAGAATATCTAATAGTAATAGAAGCACAGAAGCCATGTTTATGAGCACTGGGTTACTGAAGGACAGTATATAAGAAAATAGAGCACATTGACATACTATGGATTTACAATGAATCACTTTAACCTGAGAAGTGTAATATACAAAAGTACTGTATTTTTCTGTCAATAAGACGCCCCCATGTACAAGACGACCCCCATTTTTCCAACCCAAAATTAAGAAATCAATATTTTAAAGATAGTGCAGAACACATTTTTATTTAGTAATTAGTTAACATTGACCTGATACACTCGGTGGGAGGAGGTCCAAACCGTCTCTCTGCAGCTCTATTTCCATGCTCTCTTGCTTAACTGATAACATTCAAGCACGAGTGAAACTGCCAATAGCTTGTCTGTGCGAACAGCCTTCCTCTAATTGGTTTGTTCAGCATCAGCTGACGTCAGTTACATAAGGCTCGTGATTGGAGGAAGTCTGTTTGGGAGACAAGCTATTTCACTTGTGATTGGAGGCTAGCAATAGGAGGAAACCTGCCTGCAGAGACAAAGTATGGGCAGTTTTGCCACCACGTGGTTCTCTCCTTGCTGACTTCCTTGAATAAGACGCCCTTCAATTTTTAGCATAAGGATTTTAGAAAAAAGTATCGTCTTATAGTCGGAAAAATATGGTACATGGGAACTTTTAAGAAAATGTCTCCGTTTTACCAGATACAGTTCTTTGTTGTAAACCATGAGCATTACAATGGAATGAAACTGATATAAGCTATTAGTATTCTGTCAATCTTTAAACACTCACTTAGAGTTTAATACACTCAGTGCAGCTAACGACTTTGCTATTCTTTTGCTTCTTGTTCTGTCCTTTCTATTTCTGTTGAAACTTCCTGCTGGAAGAGAGATAATGGATGATCTCTTGGCACTTTGAAAGGCAATTTTCCCAACAGAAGATGTACATCTAAATTTGCTTTATGACATTGATAGATTAAAACACAACATTATTGAATATGGTGTCATAATTGCCATTTCAAAATAAATGAAGAAAGATTAGAGTTGTTATGGAATCCTTTGTTGTATTAAGGGTACAGAACTCTGGCATACATAATATATCACTGGATCATTTATTTATTCAGTTGTTTTGATTCAAGTTGCCTTTTTTCCTTTCTATTACCAAGCTCAGGCTGATAATTCCACAATATTCACATGCAAAGTAGACTGCAGGAAGGACTGGGATGATCCTAAAGGGGAAGCGTAAGCAAAGGGCTACCATTAATTTCTCATTTAAATTTGGCTTCAGTAAGCAACATGCTGAAATGCCTTGCATTACTCTGCTGAACCCTTAGCAGTAATGTTTGTAATAACTTGGCTGATGGTATGGTGTGGAACTAGTATATCCTTTTGCAAAGCAAAACCAAGATATGTCATGGCAACTCTGTGTGTATTCATCATACTTAATTTCATTGCTTGGGCCATGCATGTTGATAGCATGAACAAAAGTAACTGTTTCCCTCCTTCTTTCTAGTTCACCTTTTAGTCCTGATGCTGCTCAGAAATTTTCTGGGATAGGATTTTGCTCAACTGCCTCTTTTACTGCAAATAATAGAATAAACTCACAAAACACCCTGGGCAAGTATTAATCATTTTTAATCTGGAAATGGGATGACACAGTCATTCTATTTTGGGAAATAGTTCCTAGAACCTACTTGTTGGAAAAGAGTTGAGTCCTGAAATTTAAGCCATTTGTATTAATATTCTAGCACATCTTTCTGGGAATACCAACTGTTAGGGAGCAAAAGTGGGAAAGTGCTATTATCCTCATGCCCTGCTCCTGGGTTTTCAAGTGCATCTGGTTGGCCATGAGATTAGGAGCATGGATTAGGTGGACCTGTGGTGTGATTCAATTTTTATCTCCCGAATTTTTTATGCTTGAGTGTCATTCTTTTGGCACAATTCACATACACAGACTAACAATATACGAGGAAGGAGGACCTAACATGCATCAATAAGATGAGACAGATACTTAAAGTGTACAACCAACCTGTTCACAATGGGAAACAGCTGGCGGCTAGCTAAGGGAGCATCTGTCCAAGGCTGAAGCATAGGGAACTTCCAGAAGAGCATTTTGGGTGAAATCACATTGCCTACTTCATAGAATTTTATAGAAACTGCAGATATCATTGTCTGCCAGGTATATTTTGTTTTTCTATCATCTCCATTTTTTTCTTACTAGGAAAAAATATGTATAAGCAAAATTGCAATAGGTGTACTCTGGTACTTTTGATTGGGAACTCAGGAGGCACTATTAAGACCTAGCAGTACATATCTGATTCCCTAATACTAACTTTCTGACCTTTCTTTTGCAAATTTCCCTCACTATATATGTATTCATAGGTATGAGCTTCTTTTGCTACAATTAGGTGAAACATTATTTTAACCACAAATGTCAAATAATCAATGACCTGCATTTTCATTTCTTCCAGCAATGGTTTTATATTGTAAGTACACAGCTGCAAAAGCTAATGACAGATTGCACAAGGATTTTGTGTAGCAGAATATTAAACATTAGAGTTTTGCTTCAGTGCTAGTGCAATACTTCCAAGTTTGTTTAAAACCTACTCCTATTGGTTCTGCCAACATGGTTAGGGGTGTTAGCTCAAAAGTGTCCACAACAGTATAGGTTCCCTATCTTTGCCACAGTGATAAATAGACAATGTCAAAGAGGCTGTGATCAAAAGTTCTGGCAACAAGATCATGCTTATAAACCTGGTTATTTCTCATTGAATCACATTAGATGTCTCAAAAATATAGATCTTTTTCAATAATTTCAGTAATTTATAAGTTTATTGATTTTGAGATTAACTGAAATGATATGTTGTACCAAGATTGCTGAAACTAAGCATTTTGTAATTCAGTCAGTGCCTAGATGGAATTGGAGGCAACATAATTAGCTATTTTAGGACTGCATCCATACAATACTAAATCAAGAACTTAGCTATGTTGTGTTGAATAAGCCATAGTGGTCTGCTTCATTACATCACAATGGGTGGGTTCTCATATTATGCTAAGCCAAAACCAAACATGCCCCAATATGCCTGCATTACATGTAAATCAAGCCACAATACGTTGTTTATATTCCATATTGTTTATGTGGTATTGATGATCATCCTCTATGAAACTAAATAAGGTCCTAAATAAAGGCTTACTGTACACTCATAACAAAACCCTCTATCAGCAGCTTATGATAGTTCAACAAATGTGTTGTCTGCACTACACTATTCTTTTTTAAAAAAATCTTTATATAATATCTGTATTTGCTTGTCTATTAAAATGGATATAGCAATGAATTTCGGCTGGCATGATTCAGAAAATTTGTCTTATCACAAATAAACATCTTCCATTTGCACACAAAAATTACCATATGGGATTAGGCTTAGACTCTTTCTGAAGAGCATGCAATTCTGGAAGGGCACATAAACCTTATCAGCTGGTTCAACTATTACATTTGATTGTGATTGGGTTGTGTTCATTTCATGGCAGTTGTTGCAATTTTCTTTAACAGACAGATTCCTTTCTTCTTTGAACCCATTGGAAATATCTGAACTTCTTGATGAGCAGGACCTATTCAGCCAAGATTTACAATCCACCCAACCAATGAGCATATATGTTTACCACATGAAAACCACTGTCTGATCTAACCAATGGTGCCTGTTCTACCCCTTCCCAAAGGGGCATCCTCCAGAAGTATCAGGGCTTCCATGCTGGCTAGGGATTTGGGCAATCCTAAAATGGATTAAATTTGGATTTTAATTGTGAGCCCCCCACAATTAAAATTTATTAAATATAAATAAATAAATATTTATTTATATTGAATAAGAAATAATAAAATAATAATTGTGACACTGAGTTTTTTAAGGGCTCAAATGGAAGTCTCTTCTACATTTGTTCCACAACTCCTCTTAATAAAGGTACCAATGATTGAGGCTAGGACTTGTCTGCATAAACTGCTGAATTATGATGGAACCAAAAACATACAAATTACAGCTTTAAAATCAAGTGTTGGAGGTTGGTTCTTTTTTTTTTATGAACTATATTAGGCTTTAGCTGGAAACAAGACTGGAGCCACTCACAACATGCAATGCCTTTCATAATATGTTGACTGAGTGTGGAGTCAGTAATAGTGTATAATTTTTAAAAAATAGCAGAAGCACTTACCTTTCCAAAGGGTAAAATGTGAAAGGGATTTAATACCTTGATCATGCAATCCTATGTCTACTCAAATATAAGTGCCATTGAATTTATGCATGCCTACACTCAGGTAAGTACACATAACATTAACAGAGAGCCAGTCTGGTGTGGTGGTGAAGGCATCAGGCTAGAAACCGGGAGACCGGGAGTTCTAGTCCCACCTTAGACACAAAGCCAGCTGGGTGACCGTGGGCCAGTCACTCTCTCTCAGCCTTGAGAAGCAGGCGAGGGCAAACCACTTCCAAAAAACGCTGCCAAGAAAACTGCAGGGGCTTGGCCAGGCAGTCACCAGGAATCAGCGCTGACTTGGAGGCGCACACACGTACACACATCCCCTCAGGTAAGTAGGCATGGTATTTTTCTCTGAGTACTGATCAAGTGCTGCTGCTCCATGTCTTTCTAGTTGTAGAAAGCCATGTTATAAATAATGCAGGTCATACAAAGGTGGGATGGGTAGAAAC